>OY284480.1:40813155-41413155 GCA_958336345.1 Dorcus parallelipipedus | reverse complement strand
CGGCAAAACCGGAGCCGGTGACGACTCCGGCGCCGGATACAATGCAGTCAAATTAATGCTTTCACACATAGCCCGGTCCGGCAAATTTGCCGGTTCGGCAGCCGACACCGGCAAATGCAGCCGGTGTTGATCTCGACAAGCCGGATGCCGGACCGATTTCCGATTTATCGATTTCAATGTTTTCTTATGTACACTTGTCCACACAGGTCTAAACGTGCCGATGCCGGAGAACTGTTTGTTTAATTTTACTTCAGTATTGTCATTGTCCTCAAAGTAATCAGAGCGTATTTTCATTTTATAATTTTCGTACATTTTTAATTGTTCGAAAATCAGTAAATTGTTTAAGTACGATGTTGTCAGCTTAATTGAACTCGTTGAAAGTAAACCTTGTCTGTGGGACAAGACAGCAGATTGCTTCAAAGACAAGGTTGAAAAACAAAAAGCGTGGATGGAAGTGTATGCGTCCATTGAGAGCTGCACACATAGTTCTTTAACCACGTTCGGAAACTGACTAGTATTAATAACGGCACCGTCAATGCCGGAGCGTGTGAAAGATGCCACTGGCCGGCACCGGCACCAGCGACGTCCCCGGCACCGGCACCGGTTTTGCCGGTGTGTGTGAAAACGCCCTTACTTATGCACGACAATGCTCGACCACACGTTGCGAGAACAGTTAGAAATTTTTTGGATGAGCAAAATATCGCAGTATTACCATGGCCTGCGCAATCCCTTAAATCCAATAGAGCCTTAAATCCAATAGAGCACGTGTGGGATGTGCTACAAAGACGTATCCAGAATCATGGCATGGTGTTTCAAACAAAGCAGGAGCTGTCAAACTGTTTACGAGACCAGTGGCAACAAATTGATCAAAATGATATAAACAATTTAATTAGAAGTATGCCCAATAGGTGCCGTGCTGTGATTAACGCCAGAGGTGGCCATACACTGTATTAAATGTGAAATCTTTCATATTCGTTCCGATTTCGTTACAATTTTTAAATTATAAATTTGCTTTATGTTTATTGAACACCCTATATAACAAAACTATGGTAACTTCGTTGTGGTTTATGCTAAAAATAAAAGTTTCTTGTTCAACTTTACAATTTATTTCAAGTTTTTGTCATAGTACTATTGCGAGATAAATAATTGGTACGGTTGTTTTGTAAAGTAGGCTCAATTTTCAAAATTTTGGCATATTGAAATGCTCTTAAATTCTAGAATTAGCAATGGCGGTTGGTTTTTCAGCCTCCGAAAGACTCTTGTAACGCATATTAATAACTTACACTGATTTCTGACAGTAACAATTTCAAATTTTATAATAATTTTATATTATTAGTACGAAATCGCATAAACCAGGAAGTCCTATTTAAATAGGGAAAATCTGCCGTACCAAATATTTATCTCGCAATGGTACTTCCACTATTTGCAACAGCGTTTATTTTTAGACGTGTCCCCTAGACCATTTTGATGAGTGTACATTTTAGGACTTCAGTCTCCGAATGGTTTTTGTCTTAAAGAAAAAATTAAAGGAACGCGGTGTTGCCAATATTACAATAATTTTCTGCAGCGCCAAATTCATATTGTCCTCGATTACAAAAAAAAACACTTTTTATTATTATTTTTTTTTAATAAATGAGAACTGAACCGTTTCAAATTTTGTTAACAGATGGCAGCACGTGACGAAATGTCAAGGCAATAAAAAAATTGATAAAATGTTTTTGACTCGGAAGAGTTTAGTTTTCTTCAACAGAAACAAAAAAAAATTCTTAGAGGGGAGTGGGGGCGAGCAAAAAAAAACCCCTTACAGTTTCAAAGAATTACAAAAAAAATGTATTAATTTTATAAATTTAATTTCTCGATCGCTTTTTGTTTTATTTTACGTCAAAAATTGCATAATTGTCAAATTTATTCAATTTTTTTTTTCAATTTTCTCGATTTTCTTTTATTTTTATTTACGTCAAAAATTGCATAGTTGTCAAATGCTTATTACAAAAAAAAACACTTTTTTTAAGTGAATGAGAATTGAACCGTTTCAAATTTTGTTAACAGATGGCAGTACATGACAAAACTTTTAGACGATAAAAAAATGTTAAAATGTTTTTGACTCGGAAGAGTTTAATTTTCTTTAATAGAAACAAAAAAGATTCTTAGAGGGAAGAGGGGGCAAAAAAGACGCGTAGGGTGTTACCTACCTGCGAAGATAGGCAGTAGTTTTACATCGGGTTGAACTTCTCCGATGTTGCCAGCCAGCTGCAAAGGGACGGGACAGGGGGGGGGGGGGGTTCAATTCCAAAACGCGAAGGCCAATATCAAAAATAGGCGCCACTTAATTTTTTTGAAAATGAGGGGAAATGAAAATTAAGAAAACCCGCTACATCTAGAACACTTTAGTTTACTCAACCACAAAAATATGTATATATAAACAAATAAGTAATACACTGACAACAACAAAAAAAAATAATGAGTTTACAACATATTTAAATCATAAATCATACAAGAGATTACAATCATCGGTTAACTGTACGTGACAACGTTCGTCTACTTATATCTGGTTTAAATTTACACCGAAGTGTACGCAATAAGGTGCGTGTTTAATTGCGGCAAAATCAAAGAAAAGAGTCGGCAATTCAAATCGCGAATCAACGCTCAGAACTAACAAAAAAAATTATAACGCTCCAACCACATCCGTCGGTGTCCGATTAGTTTGTCGGCGTCTGTGTAGAAATGCCGCCGCGGCCCCTTTGAAGTGTGCCGACTGCCGCGTAGAGAGGCGAGGGAGGGAACTTCCGATGTCGCAATTCGCAGTGCACCTGCACAATCCGGAAAAACGTAATCCAACAAAACTAACTCTTGCTAAAAGTCCGCAATAAAAGCCTATAAGCGAAAAGAAAACGAACGTAAGGGCCAGATCGAGAAACGCAATTCGTATTGACTTACCCGGATTATTAACCGGACTGCCATAAGTCGCAGTATAGATGCGGCTTTCCCGTTGTCGACTGGGCCAAACAAATTCGGCAAAAGCCGTTCACATGCACTTTCACCCTCTTTGGTGAAACGGGCACAACCAAGCGATAACAAAAGAACAAACGTGCGGCCCAGGAAACGGATAAAACTTTAATGAGACGGTGGCGTACTTCTCAGTGTTGCCAGGTGTCTACCACAAAAATTCCCTAATAAAATATCAAATTTTCCCTTTTTGTAACTTAATTTCCCTTTTTTTTTTTCAAACAAATTTTATATTTTTTCATTGCAAAATTTTTGTTGTAGGGGTTTAAAAATAGGCAATATGATAAAACAAAATATTTATTAAACATAACAAAATAAATATTTGATTCAGTATGAAAACATATATATAAACGTATGTTAAGCAAATTGCTTATTACATGTTATTATTATGTAGCCCCAGCATTCCATCAGTTATTTTCAAGGAACAGCAGGTGATATTATTATATATAGCCACCTTTCGCACAGTACAATATAAATCTACACAGTAGCGACACTCGTGTATAACTGTCACACTCGCCATTTTGTTTGATACCTACTGATTTTCAAATTACACAAATGCATATAGATATCAAACAGTATGGCGGTCGAATTTGACACTGACGTTTAAGGGTCGCTACTGGGTAATTAAAATCTTTAGTATGATGATGTTTCAATTGAGTGAATGTCCCTCTTTTCTAAAGATATTCCCTGCATCCCTTTTTGTTCGATTTTTCCCTGCAAAACGGGATTTTCCCTCCAACCTGGCAACACTGGTACTTCTCGATCGGTGGAAAAGAACAGAAAGCTACGAGAGAGAGAGACACGTTCAATTTTACCATTGGCGGAATTTTCCTAGCAACTGGGAGAACCAATCAGCTCAATGTGTACAACGACGTGGTTTCCAAGAAACCATCCGGCACGTCGAATTTCGCCTATACAGGGCGTGTTCGGAACAGTAATGAAAACTGAGCAGTGACAATGCATATACAGGGTGTATTCGAAACAGAAATGAAAAATGAACTGTAACAAGGGTTCCTCAATCCCCTCCCCCTTTCAGTTCCAACGGTGTTAAAAATTCTTTTTAATTAATTTTATTAATTTTCTTTATTTCTCGATCGTGTTTTATTTTATTTTAAGTCAAAAATTGCATAATTTTATTGTCAAATTCATACAATTTTTTTAAAAATATTTTACTAATTTTCTAGATTTATTTATCGACCGTCTTTTGTTTTATTTTACGTCAAAAATTGCACAATTGTAAAACGTCTTAAAAAGTATTTTAATTTTAAAAAATCGACTCATTTGACGAGAATTTTTTATTACTGTTATTTTTTCAATTTTATAAATTTTCTTTATTTTTCGATCGTCTCTTGTTTTATTTTATGCCAGAAATTGCATAACTGTCAAATTTACTCTATTTTTTAAAATTTTATTAATTTTCTTCGATAGAAACAAAAAAAATTCTTAGGGGGGAGAGAGGGGAGCAAAAAATATTGCGTGCTCAGTTTCTTTCTATTTCCATTATTAACGAAGATACCTATGGAATACCATCGAAAATGGGACACCCTGTACAAAACAACAAACAAATAAACAGTTAAATTAGAAATAAATTAATAAATAAATAATAAAGACTTGCCTAAATGTGTATTTTTCATCTTGGTAAACGTACATTGACAATTTTGCATCTTAGAAGTTGATGAGATTCCAACAACTGTCATAGTTAGCAAATAAATAAGTTTTAGAGAATTTAGACTCTTACAAACTTATAAGTATTTACTTCCGTTTTATTGAACTCACGTCGAAAGGTCTTCCCTTAGCTGGTAAAAAAATTTAAAGTTAGTTTAAAGTAGGTTTAAAGTAAAAACTAGCGCCATCTTTTGACTGACATCTTTGGCTATTGATTGCAACGACGCATCTTCGCAAAATTTTTCCATTTTTTTTTTACTTACGAGTCGTCTTCCGCATGCCTCCGTTATTTGACCTGACGGTTTTTGTGGGTCGAAAGTCTGCGAAAAGTACTGCGCTAATGACCCGAAACTAGCGATTGTTTTCGAATGAGACCGAGCAAACAGAAAAACCGAATTAGTACGCTAACGAGCTGACGCAAAAATAATAAGTATGCACGTAGATGGTTTGCCGAGAAATGAACAGACGAAAATGAATAAATTAATTTCAGCCTACTTCGATCGAAGAAGTCAATTTCCAGTGAGCATTTACGAACCGATAAACTTCTTCGTGATTTGGGTCGTCCCAGAATTATTATCATTATTTGATGTTGGACTGCGGACACGCACGTTGTTAATTGTTGTTTACGCGTCGAAAGGAAAACTCGCGATTACCTCAAGAAAAACCGCGCAATGGAAAACTTCTGAATTACGCTAATTAAGCGAATTAGAGGAAGCCTCTAGATCGGTGTATAAATAACAATTTTTTGTGTGTGTGTGTATGAAAATTTTTCCGTTGACGCATTAAACACGTAACTGCAAATGTTATATAATTATGACAAGTAACTGTAGTTTTCTGCGGTCATTCTTCCTGTTTCTTGCTACATCATTTGAAGATGACTGTACAGATAAAGGAGAACGAAACTATTTTGGCGGAAGAGCCTGGTTGCAAAGTACATATATTCACAAACCAGTACAATAAATTAAACTTCGGCTTGCGGGCATAATTTATGATTTATAAAAAAAATCATCTGTACCTTTAAACTTTGCACTATTATGATTGGGCAATAAATAAAACACGTCGCACGCGATTTGATTTTTCATGTTATTTGATGAGTTGTTTTTTCAACCACTGAATTAACACAATTATCAAGTTACCCAGCGGCTTATACTTTAATTGAAAAATGAGGTCCTTGCGTGTGCGACAAAATTTATCGACCGTCCTTCGTAGAAAATAATTTTATAATTTTGTTGTGGACGAAAAAGAAATCGAAATTTAATTTCTGCGCACAAAATGCCAGCTGTAAAGAAAGGGGAGAAGAGAACTACACAAAAAAGAACAATAAATAAATAAATAATCAGTGAACTCAATATTAAAAAAATAAAAGCAAAGGCCGTCGTTTTTTAACGATTAATAAATAGTGACGAAATTTTAAATTAAAATGTAAGTGAAACAGAAGACAATCGTAAGGAAAAGAAGAAGCAACAAACAAGTTTTTGCTAAATATCCAAACTTATCGACCGGCCTTCGTAGAAAACATGGCGTAAAGAACATGTTCTTCCATATCTACGTCACGTTATTCTAAGAATAATGCTTATCCGGAGATTGTAAAGTCGGGAGTAAATTAATCATATTCTGGGAATATGAGCCAATGTTGCTAAATTATTATTCATCTGATGTATGTACCTACAACGTTGCCAAATTTAAAAATAATTCGCTATATCCAGGCGTCCGACAAACTATCTTTTTCTATTTCTTTTTTTCAGGGAAAGTACGAAAACAGTTTACTTATTTGTCAATGCTGTGTTGCCAAGTGTCGCATCGATTAAAAAATTGAGTTTGAAAACAAATTACACATTTGAAAGGTTAGGTATCGATCGATGTAATTGCGTGCAAAATTTGACAGTCACTTTTTTCTTTCAAAATGTGGCGTTGCTGTTTTTGTTATCCGACAAGCTGCGCCGTTGCCAGATCGAAAAATAATCCACTCTAAGCACGGACGAGACCAAGTTGAGATTGCGTTCAGAAAATTCCATCTGCGCAAAAATAAGAAGTAAACGACACGGAAAAATGGCGATATTCATTTTTCAAAATGCGGCGTTGCCGAAATTTTCTTTTTGATATACAGCGTTGTCAGATAAAAAAATAATTCGCACGTATGGAACCAAGATTTTTGTTCGGAAAATTCGGACCTGTGCAAAAGTAAAATAATTTGAATTTGGCGCCATATTTTTTAGTAATTTTAGGAATATGTTCTTAGGAATTCCCCCCCCCCTAAATTTTGGGGCAAATTTTTATTAAAGGACTATTTAAAAGGGACAACCGTTTCAAGGTCATGGGAACTACTCGGCAAATCAAATGAGCCGACGCGAAGTGTCTCCTCTTGGCCAGTTTTTTTCAAAAATAGCTCGCCTTGCGATAAATCGCACGACCTGGCAACACTGTCCGAGCGATTCATTTCTTATTTATAATTAATTAATTCTGCATACAATGCGGTTTTTAATAATTAATAACAATTTGAATTCGGCGCCATAATTTTTAGTATATTTCACGTTTTAAATGTGACTACGATGCAGTGTCGTCAACTTAGGAATTTTCCCCCTAAACTTTGGGGGAAGTTTTCATTAGCTATTTAAAAGGGACAACCGTTTCAAGGTCATGGAAACTACTCGGCGAAGATCAAGTGAGCCGACGCCAGTTTTTTTTTTTTTTCAAAAATGGCTCGCCTTGGGATAAATCGCACGACTTGGCAAGACTGTCCCAGCGATTCGTGGTGAAACCATGTTGACATTTTTGTTCGGAAAATTCGCCACTGTGCAAAAATAAAATAGAATTCTGGAAGTACATTAAAACAGAAACATGGCAACGTTCATTTGTTATAAATGCGATGTTGCTATGATGATATACAGTGCTGTCAGACTTAAAAAAATTGGGTGGAAATTAAGAATTGTTTTGACTTCGTAAGTGCCTGCGAAAGTGGAACGACAGAACTGTCGACGTCTTTCTTACTTTTTTGATTTTACAGTGTTGCCAAATATTAAACCGTTATTATCGAGATTTTTTTCAGAGTTTGCTTGAGAGACATTGTTCGCCAGATTATTTAAGAGGGAGAGTAAAATGTAAGTGAAACAGAAGACAATCGTAAGGAAAAGAAGAGAAAGAAGAAGCAACAAACAAGTTTTTGCTAAATATCCAAACTTATCGACCGACCTTCGTAGAAAACATGGCGTAAAGAACAACAATTAATTCTTATTTTTTTAAGAAAGCGAAATTCAATGTACGCGCCCCATAACTTAATGATTCAGCAAATTAAAATGTCTGTTTGTTTCAGTAACAAGACCTTGATTTATTCTTACGAATTCAAGTAAATTACAACATGAATTAATTTTTTCTTGTGGTCATCGCGAAAGTATTTCCTGGCATTTCAAGTTCGTGATTTATTTTTATTTTTTCACATCGGAAGCTATTCCAGGAAAAATCCGAATCGTGTTCGGACTTGTTAGTTTCAAGTGTCGCCCAAATTTGAATTTTAAATTCATGGTTTTCTGATGATTATAGTCGTAAGTGCGTAAAATCTTACGAGTATGTATAAATTTATCCATTTCACATTTTAATTTCTCTCGTACCAGGTTTTTTCCATTTGCCCAACACAATGGATGTCAAAATTACGATTCAGAACAACAAATTCGGAATATATCTATATTAAATAAATTTCGGGAGTGGTGTGGTCACTGTTGAAGGTGTTGAAGTTTCACGAATTCACGTTTTTTTTCTGACCGGTGAGAAGTTAGCAACAAAATTTCAAAATTTAAATTGCCTGCCAAAGCCGTCCTTATTATCACAGAACTATAATTTTAACAGCATTGTGAAGATCATTAACTATACATAGTTTATCCCTGGTGCATTACAATTGAGAAAAAAACGAAATCCAAATTATTGGCAGTAATTAATGCCCAGTATCTAATTATACAGGGTGTTTAGGGTCTTCTCTGTAACCTGTTAGGGGGCGACAGTACACCTCAGATAGTACACGCGATAAACCTTAAAACGCCTTAGTAAAAGTCGTCTCATAAGCGAGATAATAATTATTTTATTTTTTACATTAAACGATAAAGGTAATTTTGGACTCTTGCAAAAATTATTGTTTAGTTGTTATTATGTTTGTTATTTGACAGGTAAAGTTATCAGTAAACCAGTTTTACAGTCGCCTTTGTTTGACTAAAAATTATATAAATAACTACATATATAAATAGTATAAATAACTTTTTAACCCTTTCAGGCTTAGTGGTATACTACACATACCACAAATTTGAAATTTGTTCATGATCCTGCTTAACGGTATACTGTCCGTACCACCGACTTAATACCTTCCAACATACGCCATCTATTTGCGCAGAGGAAAAAGATTCGGTTAACTGACTCTAGGTGGCTACAATTAAATAATTTCTAACTTCTTCTTGTCAACCGACGTTCCAAAATTTTAGTGAACGATTTGTGTCCAAAAGAATTGAAAATAATGGCAAGTGAGTACCTAGATTTTATTGTAGCTATGTAATACTATGGGAATATACCATAACTGTAAATGTTATAATGAAAATGTTGGTTTTTATCGTTATTTGTCTGTGGTATTTTAAATATACCACAACGCATAAATAATGGACAGTCTTTTACATAATGTTTTTTTCATTATTTGGTAGAAAGAAATATTTGGAAATTTAGCGACCTAGAAAAGTTAAATGTAGATGAAGTTAATACATTATTGGCAGAAATCCCTTCGGATGGAGAATCTGTTGATGAATTTGATGACGAAGAGGATGAGGATAATGCCGCTGCTCCTATGAATGTGGAAGACAACACAGATGATATTATTGTTGCTTCCGCACAAAATATATCCGATTCTGAGAATGATGAAGACGATATACCGTTATCACATTATATACCAAAGGATAAATTTATTTGGAAAAAGCCCCTAACAGTCGCTAATCTAGGTAATCAAGTTGATGCTTTTTCAGAAAGTGTCGGACCTTCTAACTTATCTCACGACCTTGAATCGCCAATTGACATTTTTGGATGCCTAGTCAGTGATCAAATCATCGAACATTTTGTTTTTCAAACAAACCTTTATGCTACCCAACGTGGAAAAACATTTGTTCCTACAACTGCAAAAGAAATAAAAATATTTTTGGCTATGAATATTTTGATGGGCGTTAAGAAACTTCCTAGCTATAGGGATTACTGGTCAGCGCAGCCGGAGCTGAGGGATTCTTATATTTCAGCGCAAATGAGCCGTACCCGGTTCGATTGGCTATTAGGAAATTTTCATTTGAACAATAATGTTTTGCAGCCTCAACGCGGGGATCCTAATTTCGATAAACTGTATAAATTGCGTCCATTTTTGAATTCATTACCAAATAATTTCAGTTTTTATTATAAAATGCACGGAATAATATCAATAGACGAATCTATGATTTGTTTCAAAGGCCGTTCGTCAATCCGTCAATACATGCCCAACAAGTCAATAAAATGGGGCTATAAGGTTTGGACCAGAGCAGATGTCAGTGGATACATTGACGAATTTCAAATATACACTGGGAAAGTCAATGAGACTACAGAGAAACAATTAGGACCGCGAATTATTATAGATTTGACCAGGTCTCTGGTTGGGAAAAATTACTTCGTGTATTTCGATAATTATTTTACGTCTTTGCCACTGCTAAGACAGTTGCAAACGGAGAATATTTACGCGACAGGAACTATCAGAAAAGGGAGAAAAGAAATTCCGAAGGTTTTCAAAGCAGATAAAGAGTTGAAACGCGCTGATTTTGATTGGCGAGTAACTGATGATGGGATATCTTGCGTCAAATGGATGGACAAAATAATAGTTCTTTTGGCCTCCAATTGTGAAAATCCGTCTCAGCCGATCATGTTTTAAGAAAAAAGAAAAATGGTAAAACCGAAAATGTCTCATGCCCTAAAGTTGTGAAGACGTATAACCAAAATATGGGATTCGTCGACAAAGCAGACATGTTGAAGAAAACGTACGAAATAGATAGAAAGAGTAGAAAATGGTGGCCACGCATATTCTGGCATTTTATAGATGTCAGCCTGGTCAATGCGTTTATAATTTTTCAGCAACGATGTGGACACAACAACTGCATGAATCTGAAGGCATTTCGTTTGGCTTTGGTAGCAGGATTGGTAGGAGCTGGAAGAGAAGAAATGAGAAAAGGAAGACCTAGTTTAGAACAGAAAAATGTTCAAGTCTATAGTGCCTCTCGAAAAAAAATGGAATCAGTCTTTGCATATGCCAGTTTATAGAAGTTACCGACGATGTGCTCTGTGTAGTACTCGAGATCATCAAAGAAGATCTAAGTGGGCTTGTGATACTTGTGGCGTCGCATTATGTTTATCCGACAAAAAATACTGTTTTCAGAGCTTTCACAAAAAAAAATAATTATGCTTGTTATGTGGGGTGGCTTAGTGGTATCCTTGAAATAATACCACCACTTTTTGAAAAAAGTAATAAAGTATAAATTCTGAAAAAAATTAACATTACTTCTTTACTTATTTTCTATTAGTAAAAATAAATTACACATGAGAAACAACTATTTTTAAACGCTGTCCGCAAAGGGTTAAAGAAACTATTTACGATGAAAACTTTCACGCAATCGGATAGCAAAGGATCAAATATATCGAAAAATGCCACTAGTAAGTTTTGGCCGATCGATTTTATTGATTACTGATCGATTGAAAATAGTTGAAATGTTGAAAATGTCACGCACTTAAAAGACGCCAAATACAATAGCACATAACTTTTTGTGCAAATGTTGCACAAACGAAATTCTGGCAAAATACGAAAGAGAACATTCAAATCTATCGATTTATGCTATTTCTAAGTTTTGGCCGATTGATTTTATTGATTAATTATCGAATGAAAACGGGCGTTTCCACGGCTTCAATACAGCGTTAATTATAAATGCACATAACATTTTATGTAAACGTTGCACAAGCGAATTTCTTGCAAAATATGAAAGAGAACATTCAAATCTCTTGATTTATGGTACTTCTGAGTTTTGGCCGATTGATTTTATTGATTAATTATTTATCGATCGAATATAGGCCTTCTCACGACTACACTGAACAAATTTATTACTAATTTTTATTTTACCTACAATGCACACGGTAGCATGATGTGACAGAACTGAATGATTTTTTGCAAACAGTTCGTTTTCGAACATTTACATGAAAACTAATAATAAATTCGTTTAGTATAGTTGTAAGGAAGCCTATATACACCAAACATAATACCCGTGAAAAGAAGAAACTATGTAAGCCTCGATTTAGGTTCTCAAAGTCAGGTAAAAATTCACTCAATGTAGATCTATACAATTATATACGTTCGGAATCATTAAAAAAATTTAAATCTTTAATAAAATTACATATCCCTAAACATTGTTTTTATTCAATTGCGGATTATCTAAAAACTCAATTTGAATCAAATTAACACACACTGTGTTGTTTACGAATTGTATTTTCAATATGAATAGTAATGTATGACAAGTCATACATTTTGAATATTAATATAATGAGATTCAAATAATCCTGAAATGCAATTATTACTCAAACAAGATTTTTAACTATTTTACTTTGCTGCGTCCACCTTATTGCCAATGCAATGGGCACTTATTGTTAAATGTGTAATCTTTGTTTGTCAAACTTGTTTTAAATGTAATGTTATATACAATGAAATGTTGGTTTGTCAAACTTGTTTTAAATGTATAATGTTATATACAATAAGCATCTTATAGCGTAGATATCTACGAATTGTATCTTCAATATGAATAGTATGTAATGTATGACATGTCCTTTTGGATCAATAAATTTGATAAAATGAATATGAATATGAATATTTTTGATCAATAAAACCGATCGGTCAAAACTCAGAGATAACGTAAATCGATAGATTTGAATATTCTCTTTCATATTTCGCAAGAAATTCGTTTGTGCAACATTTGCATAAAAAGTTATGTGCATTTATATTTAACGCTGTCTTGAATATTTGAAGTCGTGGGAGCGCCCGTTTTAGATCGATAATTAATCAATAAAATCGGTCAGTCAAAACTCAGAAACAGCATGAATCGATAGACTTGAATGTTCTCTTTTATATTTCGCAAGAAATTCGGTTGTGCAACATTTGCATAAAAAGTTATGTGCATTTACAGTTAACGCTGTCTTGAATACCTAACACCGTGGGTTTTCAATGGATAATTAGTCAATAAAATCGATCGGCCAAAACCCAGAAATAGCATACATCGATAGTTTTGAAAGTTCTCTTTCATATTTTGCCAGAATTTCGTTTGTGCAACATTTGTACAAAAAGTTACGTGCTATTGTATTTGGCATCTTTTAAGTGCGTGATATTAACTATGTACCATATGTCCAAATAAATTTCTGATAAAGGTAGGTCATGGAAGTGTAAAAATCTACAACACCAAGCAGTTTTTGAAGTTAGTGACGTATCAAACTGTAAGCTGTGGCCAATTAAACTTCAATTTTACTTAACTACTCAAGAACTGGACAATATTTTAATGTAAATAATGTAATAGTTTATCTTCCCTGGCCAACCTTTATCAGAAATTTATTTGGACATACGTTATTTTCAACCGATCAGTAATCAATAAAATCGGTCGGCCAAAACTTACTGGTGGCATCTTTCGATATATTTGATCATTTGCTATCCGATTACGTGAAAGTTTTCATCGTAAATAGTTTCTTTAAAAAGTTATTTATATGATTACGTACTGGGCATTAATTACTGCCAATAATTTGGATTTCGTTTTTTTCTCAATTGTAATACACCAGGGATTAACTATGTATAGTTAATGATCTTCAAAATGCTGTTAAAATTATAATTCTGTAATAATTAGGGCGGCTTTGGCAGTCAATTTAAATTTTGAAATTTTGTTGCAGGAGGTTTGTTGCTAACTTCTCACCGGTTCTTTTTGATCTCGTCAAACAAACGATTCATTTCATCATCAAATATTTCCTGTGTTCGTCAAATAAGTCGATAAACAGGTTAACAAGCATCTTTCAGAAAATCTAAGTCTGGCTTTGAAAACCGCACAATTCTCATTTTTTTAAGAATTTTTTTTTAACAAAATTAAACATCCAATTTTGAGAATTTTTTAATGAAACGAAAAAAAATATTTTTTTGAGATAGGAAGATTTATTTGCTCTAATTGTCTCCATTTAAGTTAATTAAAATTGAATAATTACCCGTGGACGTCGATGCAAATTAACATTTATTATAGACACGGAAAAAAAATGTTGTACTTTTGTTTTTTTTTCACTTTTAATTAAATTCATTTTATTGCTGACGGTGTACGAATCCGAAGAGGGGGGCGCGCTAAGGTAAATTTCCACAAATTTATGTAAAACACTCAATCCATAATTTTGCTAAAATGTTTATACAAAAAAAAAATCAACAGTTTCTGTCTTTTTCTATTGCTTTTCCCCTTTTGTCAAATGTGTTTCCGAATTTGTCAAATGGCTTTCCAATCCGTTCAAAGTATAGTAGGCCTGCGGATTGAAAGTCATTTGACAAATTCGGAAACATAATTGACAAAAGGGGGAAACCAAAAGAAAAAGGCTGTATAATCAATTTCGATCTTAATTATTTTTTTTTTTGATATAAACACGATCGTGTTTTTTCTTTCTAAAAAAATAATAACGGGTTATCCATGATATTCGTGACTAAATTAAAATAACTTAGAAGACGATATGCCGGAAGGTCACAAAAAACTTCAAATATAAATTTGTTCAAAAAAAAAAAACAACTTCGTGATCAACACTGAAGCTTTCATTGAAAAATTCGAATTTTTCGACGGAAAGCGTATCAGGTTCAAATGTTCAGAAATTTTAAATTCAGCCAGTCAACGCTATAAATCTTCTAAAGATTCATTTATCCTTAAATCTCTTAGATTAAAACTGAAAGAAAATTACCTTCTTAATAAGGCTCCTGTATGGTTATTACGGAGAGGACTCAAAAAGTTGATGAATTCTTGAATAGTAATTAATAATTTCACACTGCTTAATGGCGATCTAGGTCCTAAACTTAACAAATCTCTTAGATCTTTAGTTTTCAGCTTTAGGGATAACTCTTTAATCAAAAATAGACAACTTCTTTCTATGAATCCGATAACATCCCGACTTTATGGGTTACCAAAGATACATAAAAATAATGTTCCTATTAGGCCGGTAGTCAGTTACATTAATTCACCTGCCCATAAGTTGGCTTACTTTTTAGATAATATCTTAAGAGATCATCTAACTTTGACACGTTCTTATACCGTACAAAATTCGGCTGAATTAGTTTCGAAACTTAATCTTTGTGAAATTTCTCAAAATTGGATCCTCATCTCTTTAGATGTTGTTACAAATCTTTTTACGTCGATACCTTTGTATCGCTTTGCGTTGTGCTTTAAAAATATTCTCGGGCTGTAGTATCCTAATTATGCCCTTGATACATAAATAACTAGACTTTATTGTAAAATGAACGGTGAGCAAATAAAAATGACATTAGAGTAAGCGGTGCAAAGAAAATGCATGTCTGTTATTAAATAAAAAGTCAATGAATTTGACAGTCCATGAATGTATTACATTAAAGTTTGTTAAATGGATCTTTTTACGCACGTCATTGACAAACGGCACTATTAAAACCAATTTTTACATGTAACTATTGTATCTGGGTACATCACGCATTAGAATTGAAAAAGTAACCTCTTTATATTAATATTTGTAAAGTAAAACTTACTATTTATTATATGGCTTGAGAGTATTGACGAGTTTCTTACGGAAAAAATCAATGACGTGCGTAAAAAGATCCATTTAACAAACTAATTAATTCAATTAATCACAGACATCATTTTCTTTGCACCGCCTACTCTAATCTGATTTTTTTTTACACACTTTTTATATACACTGTGGAACAAAAGTATGGAATCCTCTAAATATCTCAACAACGGCTAGGGCTATTTAAGCGAAAATTGGAACAGTTAATTTAGGTGATAGCGCGGATGTCAAGATGATGTTCCACTAAAACGTAGGAGTAAAAATAACAATTTTCCTCACT
This sequence comes from Dorcus parallelipipedus, assembly GCA_958336345.1. Taxonomy (NCBI): domain Eukaryota; kingdom Metazoa; phylum Arthropoda; class Insecta; order Coleoptera; family Lucanidae; genus Dorcus; species Dorcus parallelipipedus. The sequence goes on along the minus strand of OY284480.1, from coordinate 41,397,374 downwards.
GGTATACAAATCAAACAAGAAAACTAGTGTCCTTAAAGAAAATTGCTCATCGAAAATACAAAACTAGTTAAGCAGACGAAGATTATCAAGCTTTCTGTTTGTTACGTGAACAATGCAAACTACATATTAAGGAATCTTACAATTTGTACATAAAAAAAATCGAATCAACATTGCCTTCTGATACAAAATGTTTTTGGAATTTCGTAAATGATAAAACGAAATGCAATGAGATACCCACTTGTATGCAGCAAGGAGATGAAACCATCATTGGTACAGAGAATGTTGTAAATACTTATGCAAGATTTTTTTCTTCAGTATTTAACAAGAATGATAGCGTCAAGATAAATTTCGATACACATGCTATAACCAACATTTATAATTTCTCTATTTCCCCAGATGAGGTCCTTGTTAAATTGCAAAATTTGAATTCAAAACAAGGTTCAGGAGCTGATAGTATACCACCATATTTCTATCTAAAATGTGCTAATTCGTTAGCCGAACCGTTAGCCATTATCTTCAATATGTCTCTACAAGAAGGAGTATTTCCAACGAAATGGAAAGATGCACACGTAATACCGGTCCACAAATGCGGCAATAAACATGATATACAAAATTATAGACCAATTAGTATACTCTCAACTCCGACCAAGATATTTGAAAGTCTGATATCATCGCACCAGTGTTTGAAACACCTTATTGTAAAAGAACAACATGGATTTTTTACAGCAAGATCTACTACATCTAATTTGACCACTTTTGTAACATATATTTTCGATGGTTTTGAACGAGGACATGATGTTCATGTCATTTATATGGACTTCTGCAAAGCGTTCGATAAAGTGAATCATTTTGTACTCATTCAAAAGTTATTCGAATATGGCATACGTAATCCTCTACTAAAATGGATAAGTAGCTATTTATCAGGCAGGAGACAACAGGTAAAAATAAAAAATCATATGTCTGAATGGTACAATATGACATCTGGTGTACCTCAAGGTTCTAATATTGGCCCCTTATTGATTCTGCTGTTTATAAATGATGTCGGGAGCAAGCTTAGATCCAGATACCTATTATTTGCGGACGATTTAAAATTTTTTAGAATAATTGAAACTGCGGAGGATGTAGATATTTTACAAAATGACCTAAAAATGATCGAGGAATGGTGTGAATTAAATAGTATGACGTTGAATGAAAACAAATGTTTATCGATATGTTACAGCAGGAAAAATAATAACTGCTCAACTCCTTATAAACTTAATTCCGTAGTAATTAAGGAAGTCCATGAAATAAAGGATTTAGGAATTTTTCTTGACAAGAAACTAAATTACAAAACGCATTGTGACTACATATTATCGAGGAGTTCCAAAATACTTGGCTGCATAAAAAGATATACTCGCGATATGAAAGATATTAATTCTTTGGTTATCCTTTATAACTCACTGGTGCGATCTGTCTTAGAATATGGCTGTGTGATATGGTCTCCTTATCATGTAACGCAAATCCAAAGATTTGAAGAGTTACAGTTAAATTTTTGTAAAACTATCAAATACAAACTTAACAAGCAGAATATTTATCTCAACACAGATGACACGATGCGCTATGTAGGACTACCAACTTTAAAGCAGCGTAGAGAATATATGCAACTTGGATTTTTATTCCAGTATTAAATACATTAGTGGACGCTCCAGATATTTTACATGACATCAATATAAACGTACCACCCCGAGAAACTCGTAACCAATTGCTGTTTAATATTAGGTACTGCAAAGCAAACTACATTCAACAGTCGCCAATTAATAGAATGATGGCTTTAGCCAATAACTACTGTAATGATGTAAGTTTCACAGGTATTTCTCTAAAAGCTTTTCAAAATTGCTTGCGAAACTTAATCCAATTGTAGTAATCAACTAATATTAAGCATAATTTTAGTATGTATGTGATTTTATTATTTGACTATTAGTTCTGTTTCTATTTTGTAATCAACTAGACCATTTATGTGATATGTGTTCTTTTATTATGTTCAGCTGTTGCTTGACGATTATACCTACATGATCTATTCAATCTGTGAATTTATATTATACATAACTGTACAATCTTATTACTATGTAATGCTGAATTGCGTAAATATATATTATTATTATTATTATTATTATGTCGGCGGTTTGTCAATAGGTGCTCTCGTTCGTGCCAATGATCATTAATCATAAAAACTGGATTCACTTTGTGTACATTTATTCGTAACTTTCTTCCGTTCACTTTATGAAATATGAGTGATATGAGTTTCGTTCCTTCGCTTTTTATAGAATCGATTCATAAAAGTTACAAGTAAATGTACTCAAAGCTAATCCAGTTTTTATGATTAGTAACCATTGGCACGAACGACAGCACCTAAAATTTCAGATTTTTCGCCAACACTGCCAACTTTGTAATTGTAAATGAGAGACCCAGCATTTTTTTATCTGTTTAAGTTGCTTAAATAATTATTAACAAAAGCTGCTTTCGTTCATACCAATGATTACTGGATTCACTTCGTGTACATTTTGATTCGTAACTTTTATGTATTGATACTATAAAAAACGAAGGAATGAAACTCACATTTCATAAAACGAACGGAAGAAAGTTACGAATAAATGTGCACGAAGTGTTATGATTAGTAATCATTGGTATGAACGAAAGCAGCTATTATAACACGTAACATGTGTAACATGTCCTATACCTAATGTTCACTGTTTTCGAAATGTTTCAACATTTGTAAGATCATAACATTAAAACGCGCACTTTTTTTTTAAAAGCAATGTTGGCGTTTGCTAAGAAATATGTAAACGTCAATTTTAAATTAGTGTGAAAGCCCCTGGCCACAGTATAAAGAATACAGTAGCGCAACTCGCTTTGATCTCTTTACTGGATTTTCATTGACCTCGAGGAGATTAAAGGGAATGTGTCGAACTGTTTGTTGTAAATTGTAAACTCACACGTGCTCACACACCAGGGTCGGATTGTAGTGCTTAGTGGACGTGGTAAAAAAATAACATGTGTATTAACATAATTATAAAGATCCATACGGCACCAGAGCCATGAACGAATGAGCTCTGCATCCCTAGATTGTGACTCAGACCTTGCGCGGGATGTTATGCGCGAATTTAATATTTTCATGAGGGTCGCGCTACTGTGTAATCTTTGCTGTGCCCTTGGCGTTGTTGAGATATTTAGAGGTTTCCATACTTTTGTTCCACAGTGTATTTAAAGCAGGTCCTTATCCGATGAAAAGTGTATCATAAATTCTTTGAAACGGACACTGAATATGAGCAGTAACGCTTAACGTTTCGCCATCGTTCGACAGCTTCGTCAGAACAACTTGTTTATATTTTTTCACTTTTCACTTCTGACGAAGCTGTCGAACGATGGCGAAACGTTAAGCGTTACTGCTCATATTCAGTGTCCGTTTCAAAGAGATTGTGATGTAAAATATATATTTTTTACATTATATTCAGTTTTGTTTGATTAACACAATTGTTTTGTTTTTTGAGAATTACGTGCATTTGACAAATTGAAAAAGCAACTGCAGTCAAATGTCATAATATGTCGCCTATTTGTCTTTTTCTTCAAATTCCGTAAACTTTTTCTGTTTTTCTGTTTTCTTTAATTTAAATTGTATCTGTTTTCTTTTTCATATATCGTCGGTGCACAAGAAAAGTGACACATCTCAAAAATTCGTATTTTTCAGGAGAACGATTTTAAAATATTGTTGTGCATTGTGACGTTATAAATCCACATGATGACACATGATGTCCCTAGTGAGTATTTTATGAACTATCTTTACGACGAATTTTCTGATAAAACTCAACTTTTTTATGAATGTTTTATATCATTTAATGTGTATCATTTTTCTTGTGCACCGACGATATGTAATAATATCAGACATCACGAGTAAGAACTGCCCTAAACTAATTTAATATTGGATCTTTAAATTTATTATTTTTTTTATTCGCTTAAAGTCAGTTTTTTTTTACATTGTTTTCAATTTTAATATTCTTGCCTGATATGTACGCTTAACTAACCCATATTGAGCAGCGACTATCAATAATTATGTATGTCGTTTGTTTGTCTTTAATTTTCTCTGTGTGAATTGGCTTCCGGTTGGAACTGCATCACGTTGACTTCTTCTAGCCGACGTTTCGTTTTCCATTGCAGAAGAACTTCCTCAGGGTTGCTGCTGCTGGTGGTGTTGCTGCTGCTTCTCGTTAGTCGTTGAGTCTCAATGAGTTCAGTCTCAACGACTAACGAGAAGCAACAGCAGCCCTGAGGAAGTTCTTCTGCAGTGGAGAACGAAACGTCGGCAGTAGAAGAAGTCAACGTGACACGGTTCCAAACGCACGCGAATTCAAACATGGACGACGGCCGAGGAAGCCTTCAAGCTAAATTTAATTTTCTCTCCTTGTCTTTCCTTACGATTGTCTTCTGTTTCTTTAATTATGATATTAAATTTTAAATCTCTTTTTTTTAATTGCTAAAAATCGATGGGTATTTTTGATTACGTTTGGTTCAATTTTTTCTTTTATTTTGTAGTGAATTTTTGTTGGATATCGCGTTTTGTTTTTGTTTAATTTTGTTTTGACAGTATAATGGATAAATTAAACAACATCAGGTTGTGATCACTTCTCTCTTGCTTTTAATGTTTTTCCTTCTTTTTCCCCCCTCTCTTATGATTCCTTTTTTGGTTTTTAATTTCCTCCTCATCTCTTCATTTCTTTTTTACTACAGCATGTTTATGTAATATTTATTTTAATGTTGGTATTGTTTTGAATTCAATTAAATTCGTTGTTTTGTTTTGCAGTGAGTTTTTTTTATTGGACACGATCGTTCTTTGTTTTCATTGTTCGATAGTGTAACACTTACAAAACACAAATTAAACAACAGCAGCCCATTATCATTTCCTACCACAACTTATGTGTTATTTTTTAATTTAATGTTATTATGATTGTCTTTTTTGTCAATTTACATTTAAAATCGACGGTGTATCTTAAGACGTACTCATCAAAGAAAGGTGAGCAGCAAACTCGTTTTGACATAGAACTAGATTAAAAGACGATTTGAATTCAGCAGGACTGAAAAATCGGCCTTTACACGAGTGACCTTGACAAAAAAATTGCAAGCATTCCATTAAAAAATTTTCATATTGTTACGAATTCGGGGTTCGAGGAAGTGATCGCTTATTAAATTAAAAAATTCCTCAATTTTTCACGCATTGACTAAAACTAAATAATGAGCTGCGGCACTTAACATCTATCAAGTGACACTTCTATTACTCATCGTTCTATCAATCGCTATTAATCCTACACGTCGTTCTTCCAATAGAAAGTAGTTCAAATTGCGCGGTTTTTATAAAGGCTTCAACTTTCGAGAACCTTCGAGTTACTTCGAGTGAAATTCCAGCGCCACCTAGAATCTACCTCTCGAAACTTCTAAAGTCATCTAGACGCTAGATGGCGTGACAAATATCAACTGAATAAAATCCAGATCAAAAGATGAGTTCCGCTGAATTGAATTCGGTTTAAACTCAATATTGAAAGAAACCAGCCCTTGTACGATTAAGATGGACTGTTACGCCAATTGTCAAGGTGACCTTGCCAAAAAAATCCTAAGCATTCAAGTCAGAGTTTCATTTTTTTTCCGTATTCGGGATTCGAAGAAATAATCGTTTATTAAATTATTATCTCAGTGGAGACTGATTCAAATCGCGCGGTTTTTATAAAGGTTTCATCTTTCGAGAACCTTCGAGAAAAATTCCGGCACCACCTAGGATCCGCCTCTCGAAACTGCCAGAACCGAAAAATAGATTTGTCGCTGGGGCGGCTTTAACAATGAATTAGATCGACACGAAATGTCACTTTTACTAAACCAAACGTTACATGATAAACGAAACACTACAACCATTTGACAGCTGTCATCCGTCAAACTTTTCTCATTTTGTCAAAAATCAAAACCAACTTTTCGTTCTCTCAACAGGAATTGGTTCAAATCGCACTGTTTTTATAAAAGTTTTATCTTTCGAGAACCTTCGAGTAAAGTTCCAGCGCTACCTAGGATCTGCCTCTCGAAACTTCTAGAACCGTCTAGACGCTAGAAAGTTATAAAAATAGATTTATCGGTGGGGCGGCTTTAACAATGAATTAGATCGACACGAAATCTCACTTTTACAAAACCAAAAGTTATGTGCTCAGCAAAACACTACCACCATTTGACAGCTGTCATCCGTCGAAAGTCAAACGATTTGGGAGGTCTTCCTTTTCTCCTTTCGTCAAAAATCAAAACCAACTTTTCGTTCTCTCAATAGGAACTGGTTCAAATCATAAAGGTTTCATCTTTCGAGAATCTTCGGGTAAAATTCCAGCTCCAGCTCGAAACTTCTAGAACCATCTAGACGCTCGAAGGTTATAAAAACAGATTTATCGGTGTGGCGGCTTTAACAATGAATTCTATCGACGCGAAATGTCACTTTTACAAAACCAAACGTTATAATATGCTAAGCGAAACACTACAACCGTTTGAAAGCTGTCATCCGTCAAACGCCAAACGATTTGGGAGGTCTTCTTTCGTCAAAAATCAAAACCAACTTGTCAATTGAACACCGGCTACAACGTTTATTACATTCGAGATAGTGTGTGGATATATAAGCGAGAAAAGAACGGAATATATAAATGCAACGTCATGAAGTGAGATGGAAGCAAACGCATCCTCTTTTCCCTTATTCTATTACTCCCTAGTTCTCCCTCTGGATATTTTATCTCTGATACTGATACATTCATCGAACAAGCTGTCAAGGTAGGTTTACATGGGGATAATAGGGCCGTTAGTCCATTAAGCTAACTTTTTGATCAACCCTCATACGTATTATTATTGTTTTGATACAGTACCAACCCGACTCGCTGTGGCTATTCGTCGACAATAATTGTTGACTTTTAAATCAATCCTTGCGTGTTTAATATTCTCCGACACTTGAAGCAACTCAACACACGAGAATTGTGCATTTTCTGACTAACCCCCGTATGTATTGAGATTTTTTTTTAAAATTATTGTTAAGATGTGGCGTTGCATTTTTAAATTAATTTTCTATGCAGGGCAAAACGATTACTTGAACCCTTAGCTGGATATTGAACCGCCCTGTCATAAATCAATTTATTACTAACAGGCAAGTGACCTCCCCCACCCCTCCAAATCCGGTTCTGATATATTTTAATGTAATATAATATACAATGGTTTTAGGCATGTTAAAAATGGATTACTATACCTGGGGCAACCCAATCGACGGTGTATCTTATTTTTATCTTTGTTTATGTTCTGTTCACCTTCTTTTATTTTATTTTGCAGCGATGCTTTTATTGGATAGGTACGATCGTTTTCTTTTTGTTTTTCATTTTTCGATACTAACACGTACAAAAGCGAAATTAAACAACAACAGGCAATAATCATTTCACACTTGTTTTCATATTTTATGTGATTTGTTTTTTCTTTTTGGTTTAACATAATATCAATGTGTATTATATATTACAGAAAACGAAAAATGTTTTCCTAAACATAAGAGGTACACATAGAGGTAAAGAATCTTTATTTCCTAAACGTAGATTAAATTTGGTACGTAAAAGTTTTATTAATATACGAATAAAGAGTTTTAATCATCTTCCCCAGGACATAAAAAAATTACCTTTAAATTAATTTAAAGTGACGATCAGAGACATTATAATAATAATTGATCTGTGTCCTTACACTATCAAAGAATATTTGGATGCGATTATTTGACTATTTTTCATCAAATTGTGTAGTATTAATTATTTTCTTGACGATGCAAAAAAACAACAGTACTGTCTTAATATGCAAATATATGCAAATAAAGATTATTATTATACTTAAAAAAATAAGATATTTGGGTGTGCGTCAAAATTTATCGACCGTCCTTCGTAGAAAATAATTTTACAATTTTTTTTTGTCGACGAGAAAGAAATCGAAATTTAATTTTGGCGCACCAATACCTAACTTAATTATTTGACAGACAAATAAAAGACGATTAAATTTATTTAAAATTCACAACAAAACAAAAACCGAACAAAATGTGAATAAAGATAAAAATAAAAGACTCGATTCTCCAGTAAACAAAAAAATATCGGATTTAAAAATTAACGTTACGCAATCATACAGCAGGTAACTGAAAAAAAAAAAATGCAAAGAAAAATGAAAAAACAAACAAAAAATAATCATAAAGAAAGAAGAAAAACAACAGTTAAACAAATAAGAGGACAGTTGGCTGCTGTTTTTTAAATTAAATTGTTTTATTAAAAAGAAACAAATTGTCTGTTCATAACAAAAAAAATGATTAGAATGTAAATAATTTACTGAAATTTCATTTTTCATCTTCTTATGCGTTATTTTTTTTTTTGTTTAGTGTCAGTTTTTTCAATTTACATTTAAATTATTAATTGTTTAATTCTCAGTAGTAATAATAATAATAATAATATAATAATACCCTTAATTAATAATTATAATATATAAAATTAATAATAATAATGTATTTATACCATTAACATTAATAAAATGAGCTGGGCTCGTGAGTGACTGCGAGTATGAATTAACATATGTAATTTATATGAAATATTGAGTAGCGTTAAAGTAAACATAAAGCAAACATAACCTGTAAAGAATTTTTTTTTATGACAACTAGTAATTTTTTTTTATATAATTTTAATTTAAATTTTTAAAATTTTAAATCAGCTAATAATTGTATTGTTAGCTTTTATCCAAAATTCTAATTTTTTTTTGAAATGAGGTAAGTAGAAGGTTGATTTAATATAATAATAATAATAATAAATAAACTTTATTAGGCGAAGTTTAGCGTTTAGCTAGTCTTACACTTAACCTATTATATGTATAATAAATTGATATATTTAAGTATGCAAATAAAGAGCTATCCTTTCGACCTTAAATTAATTTTTCGTTTCGACCTAAAATTAATTAATTATTTCGTTTCTGTTCACAGAATAAGAAGTTTTTAAAATTGTATTTAAATTGTCTGGCAGGTAATTCTTTCAAAATTAAAGGAAGACTATTATACAGAGAAACAGCATATCAATTGTAAATATCTAGTTGTAAAATTATCATAATGCACTGAGGTAATTTTAAATTTATTCAAGTGGGTATAAATGATTATAGCTTTTTTATGTAATTGATTAATAGTAAATACATTAAATGTTGTGAATAAAATGTGTGAAGAAAAAGTTCTAGGTTTCTTTGGGCAAATTTTTAGGATTAGTCTCTGAGTTACATCTAAATGTCTAACAACCGAATCACTAGCTGATCCCCATACAGAAATTTCGTAATATATACAGCTTTGTACCAACGCGAAATAGACAGTTCTCATTAAATTAATTTTACAGAAATTTCTAATTTGCATAAAGAAATATAAAGCTTTTCGGATCTTGTTTACCAACTTCTGTACATGTAGATGCCATCTTAGATTAGAGTCAATTACTAACCCTAAATAATTTGTATTATTAGAATATCTCAAAACTGTATTACCAACATTAACTTTGGGGATATGGTAAAAATCGCAATACTGAATAGAAAATGGAATAACTACAGTTTTGTCTAAATTTAAGGATAATAAATTAAAATCTAACCACCTCTTAATTACTGATAAACCTTCAGTTGTTAATTAGGCCACCGCTTCCCATGTATCAGCAGTAAAATCGAGAGTTTTTTCTTTCTATCTTTGTTTAGGTTCTGTTCACCTTTTTTTCTTTTATTTTGCAGTGACGATCGTCTTTTGTTTTTTTTTTCCCATAGTGGCACGTACATAAGACAAATTAAACAACAACAAGGCAATAAATTATCTTTTCGTGATTTCTTTTGTCTAACATTATTTTTGGTTTCTTTCTTTATAACAATAATGAGGTTTGTTAGATGATTGTTTCTTTGTTCTTTGCTTTGATTAAAATGTTAAATTTTGATATCTTTTTTTTTTCAATAAAATTCGACAGTCTCTTGTTATCTCGAATTATAAATTTCGACGGAGGAGAATGCTTTAATTAATAATTTCATTCGTTAAAAATCTACAGTCTCGTTTTTATCTTTTTTTTAACTGTTCAATTCATTTTTTTCCTTTTCTTTCTTTACGGTCGTCTCTTCGTCCTTTACTTTACTTTTTTTTCCATTTTTTTCCTGCTTCTTTTTTAATCACCTGTTCCATTTTTTATGAAACTATAGGGGCTATTCTGTAACTTATTATTCTGTACAGGCTGTTAAAATTTAAGGGTACGTTAAAATTCAAAATAGAGTCTTGTGATTGGCAGTTACCACGGTAACCCTTTAAATTTAACGTCTTCGATGCATTAAGTTTTTTATTTTGGTATTTTTTATTCATTAAAAATCGACTTCTGTTTCTATCTTCTTTTTAAATTGTGTTTTAAATTTTTCTAGTTTCTTTTTCTTCAAATATGTATTACAATATTGCATTCCAAGAATGCCAGCGATTTCTAGAAATAAATTATAAACGGCTTTCTTAATAATTAACACTTTTTGTCACAATTAAAAAAAAAGACGGTTACCTAAGTGAGTTCTTGCGTTCTTATCACCTTTAAAAATTTAATTGATGATAGGTCTGTTTGTTATCCTGCACTGGTGTACACCAATAGAAATAGAAATAGAAATAGAAATATGTTATTCACTAAACGATACATGTAAGTATATATAGCAAGTCATACACAAAATAATTTTACTGTTAATCACAGAAGTTAAGGAGGAATGTGTATAATAACAATAACAATGAGCAATTAAGTGAAAAATTAATTACAGTGAATCGTCATTTATAAATTCTTTGACGCTGTAGTACGTTTTTTTTATTAAAAAATATTTTAGTGAATTTTTAAATTTGGAAAGGCTCTCAAGACCTTTTATTGCATTAGGTAATTTGTTGTAATAACGTATCCCTGCATAATGGGGAGTTTTTTCATAAGAGGTGGTGCGGTGTGCTGTTGTCCTCAGTAAGTCGTTTGACCAATGCAAACTTTTTCACAAAATACGCTTTAATGCAACCTGAAATGTTTGCGTCGTATGTCAGTATAAATTAATATGATTCGAATTGACACATTATCAATGATTTTAAGTTTCATTAAAGCATATTTCGTAAAAAAAAAGTGTACACCAGTGCAGGATAACAAACAGACCTAATGTTGGGGAAAATTTTTAAATCTGGCTTGGTCGTTTAGGGGTTCGGCAAATTTCCATTTCCATAGTATTTTTCCGCGTAAACATCGGAATCGTTTGATTTAGAAAAAAATGAGGGCGTCAGTCACTAATTAGTAATTATCGTAACTCGCGTGCGAAGATGGTGTGCAAAAACTCAAGAAGGCAGACGAAGAACAGGGAAAACTCATCCTTGTGGGGGGAAGTACGCGTGCAAAAACCATCGGTGGGGGGGCTCAAATTTGCGTGCTGCTTTATCGAAAAGCGATTGGTCGAGTGAAAGTGCAAGTATGTTTACTTCTTCTGCTTCTATATAATCAGGATACCTGTGAAAATATTTACATACTGTTGTAAGCGGTGCGGTTGTGAGTTTGGATGTTTTCCGTTGACGGCGATAAGAGCGCGACGTGAACAAAGTGGTCAAAGAAAAACTGTGATCAGTTCAGAAGAAGTCTTGTGTTTGGTGACTTTTTGCCAGTTTAGTTATTATCGGAAAAATGAAAGACCCGTTGCAGATTTGGGGCCGCATCTTGCGCAGATCTTACTCGACGGTGAGCGCGAAGGTGGCCCCTAGTGAACAGGGTCGTAAGGAGAGTTCGGGAAAGAGTAGAACTCGGGGAAGAACGAGATGTAAGTAATTTTGGATTTTACTGGAGTAAATTATATTTTTTTCTGACGCTCAAAAAGTTCTATCTTTCGTTACTTTAGATAAAATCGTGTAGTTAGTAAAAACAGAAATCTTTTGTATAGGTATAAGTCATTTTTTCTGATTTTTTAAATTTTGCCAAAAAATACGATTTTTGTTATAACAATAATTATCTGAAGTGGTATACAGGCTGTTGCAATTTTCGTGTGCCCCCAAATTTATTTTGTTTAATCTTCTGTTATTATTTTACATTTATATTTATTTTATAAAATTTCATGGCGCAGTAGCAAATTTTGCTTTTATTGATTTAATAGTTGTTTCATTCTTTGTTTACAGTTGTCTTCATTTTGTTGTCAATTATGCTGCATGTTTACATAATATATATTATATTTTTAATTTCATTGATTTTAACAAATAGCTTGTGAAATCAATTTAAAGTGGACGTTTCGCCATAAGTTGGCATCTTCTCTAGGATAAATAATAAAGAAATTCTATTTATTTCTTTAAATTTTGTTTTTTTGTTATTTATCAACTTAAAGCGAAACGTCGACTTTAGATTAATTTTGCAAGCTTTGCGACGAGTTATAAATTTCAACTGATTAATAATTGAATGCGATAAAAATCAATTGTTTTTATTTTCTTAGCGTTCGGTTCATTTGTTTTCTTTTTTTTTAACAATTTGCAAGTCGGTTTTGATTGCAACGGATTCCTCGAGCATCCTCTGTACAGAAGTTCGGTCCTATTTGGGGCCTCTTCAGCAGAAGAGTAGCTGGAGTAGCACACAACGTTAGATCAAAAATCGGCCGCAGGATTACATTTTTTAACGTTCAGTTAATTTTTTCTTTTTCTAACGTTCAGTTCACTTTTTTAAATTATTTTGATAGTGCCGATTGTCCCTTGTTTTTCTTTCTTTTTCGATAACAAATTAAATATTAATTAATATTATTGTTGTACTGGATGACTTGTTCTACCACACTATGTGCTACTGAACTAAATAAATTATTATTATTATTATTATTAAACAGCCCTTAACCGTCAATTTTTCCTTTCTTCACTTTTTTCTTTATGATTACCTATTGTTTGTTTTTCGATTTTCTTTCTAATTTTTATTCAATTTTTGTAAATTATGTAATATTAAATTTTTAATTTCCATATTTTTTTTATTCACTTATAAGTAATCGACAGTCTACCGTTTTTTTTACGTTCATTTCAAGTTATTCTTTTTTTTTTGCAGTGACTTTTTAGCAGATACGATTGTCTTTCTTTTCCTTCTTTCGATAATAAAAAATTAAACAGCTGTCAATTGTATTTTTTCCTTTTTTTTTGTTGTTTCTTTCCTTGATTATGTTTTGTTTGTTTTTTCAATTTCCTTTCCATCTCTTTTTCAATCATTGCATATTTATGTAATGTTAAATTTTTAATTTCGATAATTTTTAAAATTTTATTTTTATTTTTTTTTTTTTGGCAGTGACTTTAATTAACACGATAGTCTTCTGTTTTTCTTCTTTCGATAATAACAAATTAAACAGCTTTCAATTGTCATTTTTACCTTTTCCTTTGTTTCTCTTTAATTGTCTTCTGTTTGTTTTCCAATTTCCTTTCCATTTTTTTCGATTATTGCGTATTTATGTAATGGCAAATTTTTAATTTCAATATTTTTTTTATTTACTTATAATCGGCGGTGTCTTTCGTTTTTCTCTTTTTTACGTTCAGTTCAATTTTTTCTTTTTTTTTTGGCAGTGACTTTTTAATAGACACGATCGTTTTTTGTTTTTCATCTTTCAATAATATTAATAACAAATTAAATAGCCATTATCCCTTGTTTTTCTTTGATTGTTTTTTTTTGTTTTTCAATTTCCTTTCCATTTTTTTTTCGATTACTGCGTACTTATTTAATTAAATATTTATTTAAAATTTGCTATTACATATTTCGACAGTCTTTCGTTTTTATTTTCTTATGTTCAATTTTTTTTAACCTTATCTTTTTAATAAATACATACAATTTTTTTTAACCTTATCTTTTTAATAAATACATGCGACTGCCTTTTATTTTCCTTTTTTCGGTAATAACAAATATTGTCATTTTTTCCTCTTTCCTTACCTTTTCTTTGATTGTCTTTTGTTTCTTTTCCATTTTTTTAAAATTATTGCGTATTTACATAATATAAAATTTTTAATTTCGATATTTTACTTGTTTACTAATGATCTACAGTTTTTTGTTTTCATCTCTGATGAGTTTTGTTCAATTTCGATTTTGTTCACTTTCCTTATTTTTTGTTTTTTGTTTAAATTTAAATTTGTTTCATGTCTTATCATACCTTTTCTTTAAAGAAATCTCTACCAATTAAATTTATTTAATTTTTTTTCTCAAAAATGTAATTGTAAATCATTTTCGAAAACTAACATTCATAAATTTTCTTTTTTTCCGAAAACAATTCAAGATTGGAACAATTTAAGTGGAACAAATTCGAAAAAATTAATTGAAAATTGTGCAAAGAAAATAAAAGTTAGGACCTAATTTTGAAAATGCAAATTTTAAGTATTATTAATGTTATAAAACGTATTAGTTGTTTATTTAATGTTTAAGTTTGTATATAAGACCACTATGTACGATGTACTGTACGTCTAATTATATATAAATATAAATAATTAAAAAGAATTACGAGATTAATTAAATTAATTAAGAAATGTGTATTCACTAGTTGCTGAAAGAATCCATTTGGAATATGTGTGCAGGTTTTGTTGGTCGTCCAATCTGCTTGTCTTTTTCCCCTAAATTTTTGAAATTTTTAAAATCGTGCTCAAAGATTGTTTTTTTTGCCGTAAAAATTATTTGTTTCTTTTGTACAGGCTTGATGATTTTTAATAGACCGATGGCGATAACCCTCGTTTTTTTAAAAATAATAATAACAGTGCGACAAAGAAATTCTGAATTCAGATTTCTCAACGGAAATGGTAAATTTGGGGTGAAACAAAAATACATCTAACGTGTTAGATCATTTAAGGATTTTATCGAGGGCTGAAGTTTGGAAAATTGATCACTTTTTGAAGGGAACAGGTTCATCAGAAAATTTGCCTGAAATGGTCTGCATGGGGTTTTTAGATGCGAGAAATTCATTTTTTGTTACATTTACATTTTCGAGAAAAAAAATTAAATAAATTTAATTGGTAAAGATTTCTTTAAAGGAAAGGTATGAAAGAAGACATGAAACAAATTTAAATTTAAAATCAGATTTAATTAAGGGGCATTGTAATCTACGGAGTCAGTAAGTACTTCGACTACGACTCCAACCCAACCCTGACTCCGACTCTTTTATAAATCAAAATAGAAATACTATTTATTTATTGATTGAAAGTACGCAACATCTAAAACTGTTAAAGAATCACAGCTATCATATAATATCAATCAATTTGTGGTAAAAGAAATCTTAAGTTTTAAACTCAAATCAAAACCGAGTAAATGAAAGATGAAAAATCAAGAGGTTACATTCGCAGGAGTCGGAAACAGTTTTATCGACTCCAAAGCAACTTCGACTTCATAGGCCTGGTTGTAATGGGTTCATTTAACATTTTTTTTTAAATATTTTTTTCGATAAGTTGATGAATGCATAATTTTACTGAAATTCAAAAAGAAAATTTTTATGAGCTTTCTATATGCCCAAAAAAATTAATAAAATAAAGCTTACGTGACGTCATTTTAAGAGAACTTCGTCAAAATAATCGATTTTTGAAATTCAGAGAATGAGGAGGAGGTTGCATTGATGTTGATGGTTTAATTTGGAAGTCTTGATCACTTAGAAAGCTCTTCATCCTGTCATCACTGTACTGAACAGTGTAATCATCCATGGTGTTTTCAAGATCTAGGACTTCTTCTTCATCGTCGTCTCTGTTGTAAATTTTTGCTGCCCACCAACAAATGTCAGTTAAAAAGGCGTCAATCTTGTTACTATGGTATCGGACTTTCATGGGCATGGCTACTTTGTGAAACTTTGTAAAAACACCATGGATGATCTCGCCCTGTGCACAATTACACGTGCCAGTGCACAATTACAACGCCTTCGAGATCTTGATTGCTTTTTTCATACTGTTACTCTTAAATAAATCTTAACCAATTAAATTTATTTGAATTTTTTTCTCAGAAATGTGAGTTTATTCTAAAATGCAATAAAAAAACGAATTTCTCGTATCAAGAAACCCATTAGACCATTTCAGGCGACTTGTCTATTGAAAATGTTCCCTTCAAAAAATGTCCAATTTTCTAAACTTTCCAACTCGATAAAATCCTTAAATCACCGTTAATGTACTTTTGTTTCATCACAATTTTACCATTTCCGTTGAGAAATCCGAATTTAGAAAAAATTCTGAATTCGGATTTCAAAAGAAGCCTCCTTTTGTCGCACAATAATTAATTGTCACTTTTTTCTGTTGTTTATAGTTCAGACGTTGTTTATCTACTTTATTTTTGATTAATTATCTTTCGTTTATTTTTCAGTTTTCGTTCAATCTTTTTCAATTACTCTGTTTATGTAATGAAATTTTTAAATACTATATACAGCGTGTAATCAAATAAGTTTCACATATTAATACTGTAAGATCTTCATCACATAAGCAATTAATTCTGCAAAAATCAATATTCTTGCTCGAAAATAAAAAGACTGACTTACCACAAGAGCGCATCACCTTTTGTTTAAAAAGCTCTGCTCGTTCGTCAGTGCCTCTGCGATTTTTATAGACGCATCGTAAAACGATAAATTTCGCAAATGTCACGGTCACTGGGTCACTGTCGCCCGCAATACAATTTGGAACCGAATCTTCGAACATCTGTTTCATTAAATAATCCACAATAATTACATCGTGATATTTCACACTTTGTCAACAAATAAAACACTATGTGATATAATTTGTTAACTTCTTATGTTAAAATAATGAATGTAAATTATAATACACAGTACATTGATAAGAAACAAATAGGTGACAGGAGAATTTTGTCAAATAAATAAATGCCTTGACTGCACTAAATACAAATGTTTAGTTTAACGCTTTCCCTAAGTTTTGAGAACATTCTTAAGTCATTTACTTTAATAATGTAATTAGATGCGATTTTATCGCTCGAGTTTAACAGTACGATCGTTTATTGTTTAATTCACGTATAAATTACCATTTGCTTTCAGAATATTAAATGATAAAGAACGTCTAATAATAATTAAAAAGGCAAATTTCAACACAACACTTGCAACTATCGTAATCAGCTGACACTGTGAACAGGCGTACACGCAGTACCCCCACGATCTTTCGGAATTTTTTTTGCTTAGCCTGAACGTAATAAAGAATCATAAATTGAGGGATGATAAGTTCGGCGCTTTTTGTTCCAGTAATACTTTTAGAATGTTATCTTTATTGAATTAATTTTTTTACTTATTGTTAGATAGGATTCATAACTACAGTTTTATTTTTAATTAAGGAAATAATTTTTTTATGCAAAAATTATTTTGTGAAAAATCTGCATATATGTTACTTAAATATTAATTTAAAAAACAGCTGGGAATCTCTCTTTCGTACGAAAGTAATAAATGACCTGCCTCAACGTTTATTGTATCGCATCTGCGGGTTTACTGCTCTATCATTTATTGCGTATAATAGTAAATTTCGCTCAGCCGTTCGGGCGGTCCGGGGCTTTAAATCAAAGCCCAGCGGTTTTCAAACGTTTTATGTAAAAACTAAACATATATTTTTCCGGAGTTATTATTGAATTTTTTTTGCAAACGTATGTCTAACTTCGCTTCTTTTCTTTTGTATTAATTGTGGTTACAATATGTGAAACTTATTCGATTACACGCTGTATGTATATTTTTTTTTCACTAATTTATTTTGTAGTAATTTTTTTATTGGACCAGATCGACTTTTTTTTACAGTAACACTTACAATGAGCAAATTAAACAACAGTAGCAGGCTATAATCACTTCTCCCTTGTTGTTTTTTTAAACTTTCTTCCTTCTCTTTCCCTCCCTTATGATTACCTTTGGTTTTTTAATTTTTTTTTTAGTTTCCTCTCCAGTTCTATCTGTTCAGTCTTTTATTTTGTATTGAGTTTTTATCGGACGCGATCGCCTTTTGTTTCCCATTTTTTGATAGTAACGGGTACAAAAGCAAATTAAACAACAGCAGAACTTTGTATATTTTTTAATTTTTTTGATATTTTGAAAATCGGTCTCGAATAGGTTGAATTTTTTTTGCCGAAAAAAATAGTTGTCTCTTCCTGGAAGATGGATGATTTTCTCCAACTTGCTGATTTGTTTTCTTCTTCTTCTTTTATAAGCCAATACCGATTTTTAGCATGTCATTAGTCATTATCAGGAACCCTAGATGTACTTAAGATTAATCAACTTCAAACAAGAGAGTTATTTCAAAAAATTCATTGACGCTGCAGACAATAAAACTAAAGCTTTGTGGAAAATTATTAGAAACATGTCTAGCATACGGAAAACCAGCAATAAAACTGAAAATAACTGTAGTATCAGTTCCAACAACTTTAATGAATTTTTTTCGAAAATCGCTTCTGAACTCGCTAATAATTTACCTAAAGCTGATGTTGATCCTATACTGCTGATGTCAAAAGGCTGTAACTTTGACAATAATATTACTTTCAGATTTTCCGAGGTTTCCTGTGTAGTCGTACGGGATGTAATTGATAAATTAAAGAATAATAACTCTTTAAATTTCTATGATTTAAATGTCTCTGTGATCAAGTATATAAAGAACTTAATTATTCTTCCTTTGACGCACTTAATCAACGAATGCATTAGAAAGTCTATTTTTCCTCTTTATTTAAAAATTGCGGTTGTTATTCCTCTGCACAAATCGGGTGACTTAAATGAGGTAAACAACTATCGACCCATCTCCTTACTTCCAATATTTTCTAAGATTCTTGAAAAAATCTTGTATTCCCAACTGGTAAAGTACTTTGAAGGCCACTGCTTACTAACTGTCAATACGGGTTCAGAAAAGGTCGTGACACAACTAGTGCTGTGCTAGAACTTATATCTTTCATGGCTGATTGTTTTGAGGAAGGGAGATATGGTATTGGGACCTTTCTAGATCTTTCCAAGGCATTCGATTGTGTCCCACACGATATTTTATTAAGAGAGCTTTATTTTTATAACTTAGAACCTTCAAGCTGTAACATGTTATCTTCTTTTTTAAGCTCTAGATATCAACTGGTCAGGTTCCAGGGACTTGACTCGGAAAGAGCTCCTGTCCTTCAGGGTGTCCCGCAAGGCTCTTGCCTTGGTCCCCTTCTTTTCATTATTTTGATTAATGATTTTTCTAACTACCTTCAGGTGAAAACCGTTCATTTTGCGGATGACACCATACTGATGGTAAAAAGTGATTCTCTAGAAACTGCCCTAAAACTTGCCGAGGAGGCACAATCCATAGCGCCTCCCTATGGCCTATACCGATTCTTTTGATAGGAAGATTGGGGCGGGGGGACTTCGGCGCTTATTTACATCCATGAATTTGTGTGTGGGAGACAATTGCACCATTTGGAGCCCCATGAGCCTCCTCTTAAGTCTGTCGCTGTTCCCCCTTGAAAAGATAGATAAAGTTTCCTTTCTCACGATGTCACGGTACTAGTGCCGGCCCTGGCGATTCAAGCATTTCAGCAATAATCTATAATAATTTGTTTGTTTTTTTTCTTGGCAACTTCGATTGCAGTTTGAGTAATTTGCGATTGTAATTGACCTAAATACGAGAGCAAAAATGGCCGATAGTTACTGATTACTTTTGCTGATGGGCTTTTTTCTTCTTAAAAGTGACGAATGCTCTTATCCGGTCGTTGCTAGGCCACGCAATTGCACGGGTGACTTGATGTATTTATTTATCGCAGTTATATCTGAAACTGTGCGTTGCGTACGCGTAATTGAAATAAATATCTATGGGGGAAAAGGCAATTGAACTTTGTTGTTCATTTCGTTTTGATTAAGTTCCTTGTTTCAACGAGTTTCGATAAGTCATCCCTTTAATTACCACGCGCCATCGGAGCTTTGAACGAGACACACAGGGGTGTGATATATCAGTAGATATACTATGGGGGTTCTAAGCCACTTTCTTATGGAGACTTCACTTAGGTGTATTAAACTCGCATGTATGGTTGCCTATCATAACTTTTGCTAGGCGCTGGTAGCGGCTTATAAATAACAGGTAAAAGACATCTAGAAGTTTACAAATAACAGATAGCAGTTTTCATATAACAAGCTCTTTTACATGTTTTTATAAACTGCTACCCGTTTTCACCTGTTATTTAAAAACTGATACCAGTGGCGTCCAACTCAAGCTTTATGGAAAATTGCTTACATTTATTTTTTTAATTTATTCTTCAATACAATTTTTTCGCCGGTCATTTAAAATTTACATCATTTTGGAAACAATTTTTACTACCGCCAGCTCAGTAATTGTTGTTATAATTAAATTAATTAAATAGAAATAAAAAGTGACTTCCTAAAACAATAATTCTTTAGAAGGTATCCTTCCGATTTATTAATTTTTTTTAATAAATTCGCGGCGTTCGTCTGCCTTTTTGCAATCGATCGCGCAACCGCCGTTTAAACTGCGATTAAACGTTCGAAAAGAGAGAGAATATGCAAATGACGTTACATAAATACCATAGTGTGTTAAGGCTAACGCATTTTGTAGTCCGAAACAAGCCGCTTAAAGGCGATTTATATGCGCGCATTGTTGGACGGACGGCATTATTGCACAAAGGCGTTTTCTAAGTGCAATTTTTTTCTCTCTTGCTCGCGCGCGCCAAGTAACAACGCTTTGCATTATTTGGTCGTTGCCGCCGAGTCTGATTGGTTTAGACTTTAGACCGAAAAACCCGGTAATGATTCGCCTTGTATATTAAAGAATAAAGAGAGCTTGGGAAAGTTCGCTGCTGTTGTCAGATTGCCAAAAACTTACAGTACTCAGAAAATATAATCGGTATGTAGAGTACTTCTCACACCCCGTCAACTCGCCACTTTCTTGTAAATATAATAATTTTCTAACGTGATTAAAAATGGAAATCGTTTTGGATTGCTATTTTCGATTTTTTTTTTTTGTAAATTGTTTTGAATTTGCAAGAAAACGCATTATGTAAATTAAAGGTGTCGAGGGAAATCCGTGCGTACGCTAAACAAATTTTCCACGCAGCAAGAATTCCTAAGGCCAAGTCACTTTCCATGTTTCGTGTTAAAGCGCGGAAAAAACGCAACGGCCGCGGCCGTCCTTGCGGCTGTTTGTGTTTGTACAAAAAAATTGCCTTGTCACCTGTTGATTCACAACTTGCTAACCGGCCGCATTTACATGTGTAGAAAACCGCGAAAACAAGCGAACCGGAAATAGTCCAAAACTTCCATTCATGTTTCCACTTAAAAATATAAATAATTCATTGATGTCGATGATGATGATGAGTATGACCGAGGCAAAAACCCCTCTTTATAATCGATACATTAAAAAGAAAGGAAGGCTAGAAACTAAGGACTTTTTTTAATGTGTTGGGTTTATTACCTTTACAATCGATACGTTAAAAAGAAAGGGAGACAAGAAACGAAAGACTTTTTAGTGTGTTGGGTTTATTACCCTTGTATTTGATTGGATTGTGTAAGACCTTTCACTGTGATCTATTTACTACTACTTTCGCTTATTACTGAGTTATTGCGCGCCTTAAGTTATAATTCACGACCAAGTTTTCGTAATAAATTCACTTGGTAATCGACGATTTATTTTTTGCAATAATTTACTATCATTTTCTTTAGGTAAAGGTTTTGGTTGACTTGTTTGATGAGTCGTTCGTTAACATGTTTGAAAGGGTTCATTTTCGATGCCATCAAACATGTACAGTGAACGATTCCCGTTCTAATAGCGTTTTCGATTTCGCTGCTCCAGATCATTCTCAGAGTATTTTTTCAAAGTGATCTGTTTGTCGACATTTTCACCATTATTGTAAAGTTTTCAGATTATAGAGTAAATTCCGCTTTTCTTTATAAATTATTTATTTGTCAAATGCAAATTTTTACAATAACAAAATCATCATTAATAACAACATTTTCTTGACTACCAACACACAACGCTTACTATTAAAATAATATTCAATATCTAACACCTCTCTTCTAATTCTAATAGTAATATTTAATTAACATTAAATACAAATTAAACATTTTTTTTTATATAACAGTACTCATTTTCTAGGTCGTAAATTATATCTTTTTTTAGTAGGTTTATCAATCGATACTGGTTCATTTTGTTCAGTTGTTTTGGAATTGTTTTCAATTTGATTCATGTCTGTTTACTTAGAAGTACTAGGATAACAAAATGCCATGGAAGCTGGTAAGGAATGATACGGACGAGTTTTATCAATATTAGGAATTGTATGAATTTGATCTGAATGTCTACGCCAACTCTTACCTTCCCCCATGTTTACATCAAAAACTGTTGAACCTAATTTTCTTAATATTTTACCTTTTTTCCAATGATTTTCTGAATTGGAAAAATCTTTAACAAGGACTTCATTGCCAATTTCTATATTTCTAGAATTATTAACCTTTTTACTAACTTGATTGAAAATCAGATGTACAAATATTACAGTCCCTCACTTTTTCCTCAATATTTTTATCTAAATTAGGCCACCAAAAATAAGAACGTGCCATAGATTTTAATTTATTAATGCCTAAATGAGATGAATGTAATTCGTTTAACATAACTTTTCTTAAAGATGAAGGAATAATAACACGATATCCCCACATCAAGCAACCATGCTGTATATGTAATTGATCCCGCCGAACATAAAAATGTTTGCATTTTTCAATTTCTGCTTTATCAGTTGGCCAATTTTTTAAACAAAAATTATAAACTTTTGATAACTCTTGATCTTTTCGTGTTTCTCTAGCAATTATTTTATCATCTACTGGTACACCTTCATTAAAATAATAAATATGCCCAAAATCTAAAGGTTTAAAATAATTCAGTTCCAAAGGAAGTCTAGATAAAGCATATGCGTCTGCATTATTCTTGGAATTTACATATTTGATGTCGTAATTATAAGCAGATAAAATTATTGACCATCTTTGTAACCTACTTGCTGCCATTAAAGGAATATCTTTTTTACTGCCAAAAATATTAACCAAAGGTTTATGATCAGTAATTAAGGTAAAAAATCTACCAAATAAATATTGATTAAATTTTTTAATTCCAAAGATAATAGCAAGAGCTTCTTTGTCAATTTGAGAATATGATTTTTCACTTTTATTTAATGTTCGAGATGCAAATGCAATAGGTTTAGAATCTCCATTCGGATATTAATGTGAAATAACAGCTCCTATACCATATGCACTCGCATCACAGGCTAACGTTATTGGTAAATTCGTATCGTAATAAGCTAAAAATTCAGCTGAAGATAATTGTTTTTTAACCGAATCGAAAGCAGTTTGAGCTTCATCACTCCACTTCCATTTATTATTTTTACGTAATAATTGATAAAGAGGATATAATAAAGTACTCAAATTTGATAAAAATTTTGAATAGTAATTAACAAGACCTAAAAATGCTTTCAATTGGGTAACGTTAGTTGGTGCTTTAGCATTTAAAATTGCTTCAACCTTTTCTTTAGAAGTATGCAAACCTTTAGCATTAATATTATATCCTAAATAAGAAATTTCTTTTTTAAAAAATGCACATTTACTAATTTCTACATGTAAACCATGAGATTTCAATTTACTTAATACATCACGTAATCTTTGCAAATGTTCTTGCTCATTAGATCCGGTAATTAAAATATCATCTAAGAAAACAACTACACCCTTCATATTGGTAAAAAGTTGTTCCATCAATCTTTGAAAAATACCAGGTGCTGATGCTATACCATAAGGTAAGCGATTATAAGTGAATAACCCTTTGTGAGTATTGATAGTTACAATTTTTTTAGAATCCTCGTCAAGTTCTACTTGTGCATACGCTTGCGATAAATCAATTTTGCTAAATAATTTACCATTCTGTAAATTAGAAAATAAATCTTCAATACGAGGTAAAGGGTAACGATCAATATGTAATTCCGCTTTTCTTTATAAATTATTTATTTGTCAAATGCAAATTTTTACAATAACAAAATCATCATTAATAACAACATTTTCTTGACTACCAACACACAACGCTTACTATTAAAATAATATTCAATATCTAACAATTATGAGTTGTTTTGACTTGAGATTTTGGCTGACTTATTTGAGCTGGGGCTCATTTTCTGCGACCCATCAAAGAAGTCATCAAACACATCTAATTTGTTTGTTGATTTTGGAAGTTTGAGGTTCGAACAATTTCTACGACGAGTTGTTTGTTGACATGTTTGATTTGATTGCACCTCCTGTAACAATAGGTGGGACTTGTTTGATTTGATTGCATCTCCTATAACAAATGGGTATTGGGGGGAGACTTGTTTAAGTCAGAGAATTTCTGACTTGTCGCTAACGAAGAAATGCAAGAACGTTTCGAATGTGTTAAAGTAAATTTTTACTAACTGTTAATAATACGCCATAAACAAGTGGCACAGTTTTATTACTTACGTATTTCGTAATTCATAACAGAAGTTAAAAGCCAGCCTCTGGCGAGACAACAGGACAATAAACGAATCACGCCATACTCTGTAGTACCTCGAATTTGTTGTGTTAATTAAAGGTCCGTGCATCTCCTTGAAAGGCAGGGAGACCTTCGCTCGAATTCTGGCAAGCGTGATCGAAGCCTTTCCAAAATTGACGTTAATTAGCGTAAGCTGGAACGTTGAACTTTAATAATGGAAAAAAATTGTAAATTGGAAGTTCCGGTTTCCGCGACCTTCCCCAAACTCGATGTTATTTCGTCGAATAGTTCGACTTTTCACGGCCGGACGCAGATTTAATCTACAACCGTTCGTTCAACATTGAACTTAATAGGAACCTTTCAGTTGAACACTCTGCTGTTTCTTTATCCTAGATGCTGCGAGGATTAGATACTAAAAATAAAAATAATCCACTGTGCGACGCCGTTTGTACTCTAGGATTCAAACACTTTAGAGCTTCAAAATATCTTGCAATCTTGCTTCAACAGATGGCACTTGCTGTTTCTCTTTCTTCTTTTTTTTTAAAGCCTTCATTCCTTTTCGAATGCGTTGTCCTTAAAATTTCGTAAAACAAAACAAAACAAGGCCGGAAGTTAGTATCGCAACTATTTTTGCAGTTAGGGAAAAACTCGCAGATGAAAGTTCCTCACCTCTTATCATTCTAATTTTCGAAATTACATAGAAATGTTTCATACAAAAACTGTAGATATTTTCGACGAGTTTCCATTGCCCCTGACAGAAAAACAATCGAGCATCATTTTGATAAGATACAAACCAAAGTTGCGTTTTTTTCAATGGAACACCCTGTATATTATTGCGTCTTTGAATTCCAAATCCAATTTTAGCCCGAGGTGATGGGTCGCACCATGGGTCTAGGATGAACGGTTCTCGAGTTACAGACTTTCGAAATTAGCGAAGGTCCTCACTCCTTACCACACTAATTTTTGCAATTACAAAAAAATGTTTCATACAAAAATTGTAGATATTTTCGGCGAGTTTCCATTACCCCTGATAGAAAAACAATCGAGCATCGTTTTGACGAGATACAAACTAAAGTTGGATTTTTTTCAATGGAACACCCTGTATATTATTGCGTCCTTGAATTCCAAATCCAATTCTAGCCCGAGGCGACGGGTCGCACCATGGGTCTAGGATGAACGGTTCTCGAGTTACAGACTTTCGAAATTAGCGAAGGTTGGTCACCCCTTATCACTGTCATTTTTGAAATTACAAAAAAATGTTTCATACAAAAACTGTGGATATTTTCGGCGTGTTTCCATTGCCCCCGACTGAAAAACAATCGAGCATCGTTTTGACGAAATACAAACCAAAGTTACGTTTTTTTCAATGGGACACCCTGTATTATTGCGTCTTTGAAACCCAAATCGAATTCTAGTCCGAGCTGATGGGTCGCACCATGGGTCTAGGATGAACGGTTCTCGAGTTACAGACTTTCGAAATTAGCGAAGGTTGGTCACCCCTTATCACTGTCATTTTTGAAATTACAAAAAAATGTTTCATACAAAAACTGTGGATATTTTCGGCGTGTTTCCATTGCTCCCGACTGAAAAACAATCGAGCATCGTTTTGACGAAATACAAACCAAAGTTACGTTTTTTTCAATGGGACACCCTGTATTATTGCGTCTTTGAAACCCAAATCGAATTCTAGTCCGAGCTGATGGGTCGCATCATGGGTCTAGGATGAACGGTTCTCGAGTTACAGACTTTCGAAATTGGCGAAGGTTCCCCACCCCTTATCACTCTCATTTTTGAATTTTCGTCTCATAACACGGTTTGTAAAAATTGTAAAGTTAATTCCTTTAGAAATTTGTTGCCAAGTCTATTTTGATCGCAATGGATACCTCGAGCGTCCTTTGGACAGCTGTTTCGGCCCTATTTGGTGCCTCTTCAGCGGAAGAGTAGCTCAAGAACTCCACGCAATGTTATGTCATAATCATGTCACGTCATAATCTTGGCATCGACGATTCAAGTAATATTTTTCTCTGGCCAAATTGATAGTAAAAATATTTTAGACTTGTATAAGAAAGAAAAAATACTTTTTTCACTAAACTTATAACGGTTCTACCAACGAAGTTCCTTACTTACTTTATTCACCATGTATATTATTTAATGAGCTGCTTTTTCTATGCACTGTTTTCTTTTGTATGTTGTCAATCGAGCCCTGTAAAATTCCGGGGGGGATATTATCGCATATAACTCGTGCAAGAACCAGCGGTTCCAAACTTGTTGCGCGCAATTTCGAAACAGACCAATTGCGTCGTCGTACGCTTGCTTGCTTTACTAATTTTGTCTGGGAATTGAGTTCGTTAACGACAGTTTCTCCATTATATAAAAAAAGCGCTCGCGTATATTGCTCTTAATTAATTAATACCTGCCTTGACAATTTTTTTTAGTTTCGTCGCGCTTTCTCGATTCAATCAAAAGTGGCCTGCTTATTTTAGGATTGAATTCATTAATGCAGTTTGAGGGTCACTTCCGCGACTTTTTCGGGCACATTTCGCGCGGAGGGCGTGAACTTGACCCAGTACGGACCTCGTTTTTTTTTCTATGGACGCAATCACGAGATCGTTGCTCGCGCGCGGTGAAAGTATTGCGCGTTTGCATTCATGCCACCGTGCGAAAATTGCGCAAGTGATTCATCGTCCGTTTCTTCACCGAATTACACCAAAATCCACTGTATTTCAATATAGACGTCAAATATTGATTTTTTTCTTTATAACAGAAGTGTAAATTTTTTCTCGTTAAGGTTCCTGGAAAGTATAGAGTAGGACAGAAGTCAAAAATTGACATGAATGAATAATAACAGTAATTTAAAAGCAAGATCTTTTGCTGTTAAAAACGAGGTCATTAGGTTTGTTTTTCAGCCAAAACAGAAATGCTTTGTGAGTGAGGGGGATGTTTCGACTCGAAATGCAAATTTCGATCTTGGACGAACCGCATCCAAATTGGGCTTAATTGAGGTCAAACGCCCGAGCACGTTGTTTCTTTTCCAGGCAAAAAAAAATCATCATCAGCCGCATCTGGTCTTGAATTGTGCCAACGAAATTTCAGAGCGCTCGGCAGTGTCCTTGAGGGTGACGTTAAATAACCGCAAAGTGCAAGGAAAATTGCTCAAGATCCAAATTGGGCTTAATTGAGGTCAAACGCCCAAACATGTTGTTTCTTTTCCAGGCAAAAAAATGATCAGCTTGCATCTGGTCTTGAATTGCGCCAACGAAATTGCAGAACGCTCGGCAGTGTCCTTGAGGGTGCCTGAATCACTTGCGCATTATTTGCTGTTAAATAACCGCAAAGTGCAAGGAAAATTGCTCAAGAAGGACGGCTGTTTACCACGATTTATCGCTGCACTTTTATTAAATTAAATTCTCTTTTTTTTATTCTCAACAACAGAATCGGAGTAGGTTACATGAATTATTAATTTTTTTTAAAAACCAATGAAATGTTTCAATTAAATATGTATGTGCGTTGCCTTCACTGTGTGTGTTTGGCCTCAGTTCTGGTTCTTGAGTATTCAAAAGCATTCAAAAGACGGTGAACTTGAAATGAAATAAAATACGCAAAATTTCTAAAAAAAAAGAATCTGGCTCAAAAAATTATCAAAGAAAAGAAAATGTGGAAAGAAACTTTCTTTAATAAATTTTCGTTTATTTTCAGTCTTTTCGTGATTCTTTTTTTAAATTTTGTTTTAAAATTAAAAAGGGAACATATGGTATTATTAGATATAATATATAGAACATATAATATAGAACATATGGTATTATTAGACTTTTCTAAAGCTTTTGATAACATTGATCACAATTTACTATTCTCCATTCTTCATTATATTGGTTTTAGTGATAACGCAGTGGCTTCTTTTTAATAACTACTTAACTAACAGGAAGCAAAAAGTTATTTTGGATAATAACATTTCTGATGCACTACCCATCCGTTCTGGTGTACCACAGGGCAGTATACTGGGACCCTTGTTATTTTGTATTTATTCTAGTTTTATTTTTAAAGATATCCAGTTTTGTAAGTGTCACTTATACGCAGGTTTATCACACTTTCGAACGGTCGAAAACGCCAATAGGAGTTGAAGAAGTAAACTTGGACTTGGAAAAATTATTTACCTCTGCTACCGATCACTTCCTTACACTCAATCCTAACAAATCGTGTGTGAAGGTTTTTGGCAGAATTAAATCTCGTTCGTCGGTTCTTGCTCATGTTAAGATCAACTTAAATAATTCACCTATTGAATTAGTAGATTGCGCAAAAAATCTAGGTCTTTATTGTGATATAAACTTACGTTTTAAAACTCATGTCAGTAAGATAGTACAAAAAGCATTTGGTAAACTGAAGATTTTATACGGCTGTAAAGAGTTCTTGAACCAAGACTTGCGTAAAATGCTTTGTGACTCTCTTGTTTTGTTGCATTTTAATTATTGTGATGTGATTTATGGCCCCTGCCTAGATAGTACAGATGTTAAAAAGATACAGCGTGTTCAGAATTCATGCTTACGTTTCATTTACGGTTTGAAGCGCAGGGATCATATTTCACACACATTTGATGTAGCTCGTTGGTTGAACATGGCTAAGAGACGAGAACTTCACGCGGGTGTCTTTTTTATAAAATTATTTTTAATAAAACACCAAAATACCTTCTCGACAGAATATCTTATAGAACTGACGTTCATAACATTAATGTTAGGAATAGGGGTTTGTTAACTCCTCCTCTCCATCGTACCGCAATTTTTCAGAGATGCTTTTCTTACAACATTGCTAGATTTTATAACAATATCCCTCCAGTTTTAAAACTTTATAGTGTGTCAGCATTTAGGCGACATTTACGTCTTCATTTACTTACGGTATGAATTCCCTTTCATTCATGACGTGTGCTGCTTCGGATTATCAAACTTCATGTGCTCTATTGCTTTTCAAGTGATTCATGACAATGTTGCACGTGAACTCACTAGTTCGCTAGTTATAGTTTTCTGTTTATTTTCAATGGTTTCAGAGTTCTAGCTACTGATCTGAAACCTTTTGGCTGTATACTAATTTAGCAACGTTTACAATACATTGTCGTATAACAATATAATGTGTACTGTTACGGCCAATAAAATCATTATTATTATTATTATTATTAAAAATTCACCCGAGAAATGTTCGAAGTTATTAAATTTGACATAAAAGAAAATAAGAAAGATCGATTTAGTCGATGGGTTTAAAGAAAAAAATACAGATATACTTATACAGGGTGTCACTTAATAATTACAAAAAACTTGAACTTAAACTATAAATGATATTTTATAAAAAAATATGACAGTGTAATAGTCAATGTTTTATATTATAAAATATTTCTATTTTTATAAAATGTTTTATAAAAGATTGCCTATTACACTCTCATATTTTTTATAAAATATCTTTTATAAAAGATCTTTGTTAAAGATCTTTGTTAAAGATCTTTGTTAAAGATCTTTGTTAAAGATCTTTGTTAAAGATCTTTTATAGTGTAATATACGCCACAGTCATGGTGTACTTTGTAATGACACCATTTAAAAAAAACAGTTTATCGTTTTCTCTTGTCTTAGTTTTTCAAAATTGTTTTCTTGGCGTTTTTTTTTTTCAAAAAAAGGTACACATACACTTATAGAATAGAAGAAAACAAATGAAAATTCAAAAATTCTTGCTAATCGATGAATGTCAAGGTTTCTTAAAATTTTATTTCGCTTAGAGAAAAAAAACAAAAACAAAACCACAGACTTTCTGGTGAATTTCCATTTTTTTTCCAAAAAAAGAAGCACAGAGTAAGTGTCTGCGTGGTCAGAAATATGGAGTCACTGAATGTGAATCAGAAAAATTTAATTAAATTAAAAACAAAAAAACAATCGACTTTCTGATGAATTTTCATTTATTTTTCTCATTTTTTACAAAACAATGCAGACTGAGACTTTCCTAAAAGAAAACAAATGTAAACTCAAAAATTAAAACCGCAAGAAAAATATCGAAACGTGAAACAGAATATATATATTATATATAATTATAAACAGGAATATAAACAAAGGACGATCGACTTTATAATGATGTAATATTTAAAAGAAAGTCGGTGGAGAACAGTTCAAAGTTACAGGATGTTCTAATGACGTTTGATTTTCGAATTTTGCCCTTAAATTTTTTTAAATCTTAGGAAAGCGTCAGCAGGTGGCGTACTTTATAAAAACATGAACGCTCTCTCTCTTTTGGAGAATCATTCAAAATTATAGAATGTTTTAATGAAACTCGATTTTCAAATTTCGTTTTAACTTAGGAAAGCGTCAATAGACGGCGTGCTTTAAAAATTTTTTGAACGTTCTCTTTCTTGGAGAATCATTCAAAATTACAAAATGTTTCAGTGAAACTTGTTTTTCAAATTTCGCGCATAAAACGTCATAACTTAAGAATGCATCAATAGATGGTGCAGTTTAAAGCACATGGAAATTCTGTCCCAAAAATTAGAAAAATGCTTTGATGAATTTCAAATTTCGAGCTTAGAAAGTTATGATTTAGGAGAGCGTTAATAGATGGCGTAGTTTAAAAAAAAACATGAACGTTCTCTCTCTTGGAAAATCTTTCAAAATTGTAGTGTTCTTTTACATCTGGCGTTGAAGTTGGCCATGAAAATTTCATTATGAACCATCATCGTGAAGACAGTTGTCAATTTGACGTTTGAACTTGCAATTCCTAGGAATTCTAAGGGCCGGTACTTTCATCGCCGATTAACTTTAACCTTTGGTTTATTCCCATGCCTACAATTGTAAAGACAATTGTTTCTATGGGAATAAACCAAAGGTTAAAGTTAATCACTGATGAAAGTATCGACCCTAGGAAATTTAAACTTTCCTCCAATGATATTGCTTAATCATATGATTAACTTGATCTAGTGGTTAACTACATTTTATGAAACTGGGCCCTAATCCTGCTTTCGAGGTTTCGAGCTCAACAGTACGATAGGACAACACTAGAATTGCTGCGTTCGAAAAATATACGTCGGATGTATCTGAAGCGTATGATCTCATCTTTCTCACTCACGATTTTTAATCTCTTTTGTATCTCGCTCATCCGTTTAAAAAAATCTTATGTTTATAGTATTTCCATGACAACAGGCGATCTTTCACATCCCACATTTATAAGTAGGGTGTGAAAAGATCGCCTGTTGTTATGGAAATAATATAAACACAAGACTTTTTAAACGGATGAGCGAGATACAAAATAGATCAAAAATCGTGAGTGAGAAAGATGAGATCATACGCTCCAGATACCACGGGCGACATAAAAAATGAGGACACTTATAATACTCTAGTGTAAACGAGTGTTTCAGGAAACTGTTGGTACTGAAGTTAATTTGACAAACAAATTTATTTATTGTGATCACTTTGCTGTGGAATTGACTACAAACTGAATTAGAAGTATCATTTACATTAGTAAAAAAACGCTAAAATCATTGCTAAGACTTGTCCTCATTTTTTCTGTCGTCAGTGGTACATTCGACGTATAATTTTCGAACGCAACAAATGTAATCTATTGTAATAAGCGAAAAACAGAAAATAAGAAAACAATATTTATAAATAATCAAAATTGTCACGATCAATTTCGACGCCAAATTTAAAAAACGTTAGAATGTTTCAATGAAGTTTGATTTTCAAATTTCGCGCTTAAAACATTATAAGTTAAGAAAGCGTCAACAGATGGCGTAGTTTAAAACACATGGAAATTCTTCTGGAGAATCATCAAAAATTAAAAAACGCCTTGATGACGTTTGAATTTAGAATCTCGCGCTTAAAAGTTTTAACTTAGGAACACGTCTGTAGATGGCGAGATTTAAAAACGTGAGATTTCTGTCGGAGAATCACCCAAAATGTTGATGCCGTTTGACTCAAATTTCGTGCATAAAACGCGTTTAACATGTTATTTATAACCTAGGAAAGCGTCAATAGATGGCGTCGTTTGAACATCAAGCTACTTCTGTTCTCAGAATGTTTTGATGAACGTGAAAATTTTGACTCAATATTTCAGTTTCTTTTTAGTTTCCCTGACATCGTGATTCTTTTACTTTCCTTTAGCTTTCTGATTTTTCCACATTCGATCTTCATTTATTTTCGTTCATTTTAAAATGTTTCACGTTTCTGTTTTGTTCATATTTCATTAATTCTTTTATAGTTTTATTTATAATTTTCTTATCGGCCTTCTGGTTTTCAAGGATCATCGATTGTATTTTGTTTTGTTTCTCTGTCTCTGTTTTTCGTTCAATTTTGTTCCTTTTTGTCGTAGTTCATTGAATTGAATATTTTTTAGTTTCGTTGTCATTGTTTCGATTTTCGAATAGCCCGCCGAAGAATCATCGATGGTATTTTGTTTTTGTACGATTCTGACTTGACATTTCACCGTATCTTTTTAATTCCTTGACATTGTGATTCTTTTACATTCTTTTGGCTTTCTTGTTTCATTTTCCTTCAGCTTTCTGGTTTTCCCACATTCGGTCTGAAAATAATCGATCATCATTTGTTTTCGTTCGTTTTAAAATATTTCACGTTGTCTAATTAGTTTCTGTTTTTTTTTAATCGTGCTTCTTTTATAGTTTTTTTTTAAATAATTTTCTTATGAGCCTTCTGGTTTTCAAAGGATCATCGATTGTGTTTTGTTTTTTTCTCTCATCTTTTGCTTCATATTTCCTTGCATTTAGTTTATTTTATGTTGCTTAATCGTCGAATTAAAATTATTTATTTCAATAATTTGATTTTTCTTTTTTTCGTTTTTCGTTTTTCAAAATTGATAACTTCGTTTCGTTTTCCTTTGATTGCAACCTTCAGTGCTTTTTGTGCAATCTTTTTTCAATTAGAAGAAAAAAAAAACTTTGTTTTCGCTTCATTTGTTACTTATCTCTCTGTTTATCCTTTCATCGACTTTTCTTCCTGCGGCATTGATTTTCCTTGATTTGTGCTTGTATGAAAGCATCCTCTCAATCACGCTTTTTTTTACAATTAAGCGGTTGCACATTTCGAATAAATTCTAAAAAATGGGCCGCAAGATGTCGCGACTTAAACTGTTGTTTACACTTTACATCTTTTTTTGACATTTCTGTTTTATCTCCGCCTTTTTTCGATTTTTGCTGAAACAATCGGTACATTAATTAACGTTTTCATTATTTTTCCGAATCTATTTTAATGAAGACAATATTTTCAATATTTTTTCAGCTTCAAAATTTTTGTTTTTATGTTATGTTTTTATATAAGAATTTACTAACTAAGTCTAAGTTTAACTATTTTGATTCTGTTATCTTTAGGGCTGAAAATAAGAGTAAGGTGATGTGCAAAGTAATTGGGGGTATTACAGGAAACAGAAACCTTCGAAATAATAAAGCTAATAGATAGCTAGATAGATAATAGCTAATAAATTCAATGAATTTTTCTCTTCTGTAGCTGAAAACATCGTAGATACAAATAATAAATCCTATGATTCAGATTTTCTGGCAGCCAATGTTCCTATGCAAAGCAGTTCCTTTTTTTCTTTCGCTATCTTTGAAAATGAAATTGTATTAGCTATTAACAATTAAAGAAAATTCTCTCTCTAGTGGAGATGAAGAAGTTTACAATACCCTTATCAAATCCTGTGATGTGAACATCTTATTGTTAAACCTTTGACTTAATCTCATAAACCTGTCATTTCATACCGGTGTCTTCCCTGACCGCCTTAAAAACGGTTTAATTAAACCTTTACGTAAAAAAGGGGATGTCAATCGGTTTTCTAATTATTTGTATATTGTTTTCCTTCTCAAAGATCTTCGAATTTATAATGAATTCTAGGTTAATTAAATTTCTTAAAATGAACAATACGCTTATGGACTTTCAACATGGCTTTAGGCCAGACAGAGATACCGACTCAGCACTTTTTCAATTTTTCAATGTGCACTTGGGCTCTTCATTGATCTCACCAAAGCTTTTGATTGTGTTAACCACAATCTTCTTTTAGAAAAACTATTCAGATATGGTATTAGGGGTATTAGTTCACTTCATACTTGAGAAAGTAAATAACAAAGAGTTAAAATTAATGACAATACCTCTGAAATCGCTGATTTTAAATCCGGCGTGCCTCAAGGTTCCATTCTTGGACCCACTTTATTTATTATTTTTATTAATGACCTAGTTTACTTTCTGCGCGACACCGATTGCTCCTTAGTTTGTTACGCTGATGACACCAATATATTGGTATTGTTTTGCCTACAAACATCCTGATTTGTTTATGCAAAATATTACTACTCACTCTTACCCAACTAGCTATTCTTTTTCCTGTGATCTTTTTTTAGTTTTTCTGATTTTACCGATGTCTATTTGCAATATTTGACGTTTATTAATATCTTTGCATATTTTTTTATTTTGCTTGATATTTGATAATAAATAATAATAATACTCCTAGTATTTATCTACCACCACTACTGTAAATGACGAATTACTTATTTATTTATTTATTTATTTATTTATTTATTTAGAAACAACACAGGCATTAGCCTAGTTACATTGTTTCCGATGCTGATAATACCGTGTGATTCGAAAAGGGCCAGATAAGGGGAGGCCGTAAAGTTTAAAGTAAGATTAATTTATTCGGAGAGACTGATATGCAATTTGGCCAGAGAGGAAAAGAAAAGAAAATGCCGGCAGACTTCCGATAGGAATAGACGAAGTTGTTGACAATTCTAATTTGAGTTTATTATGTATCAAGTTAATTGAGGCTATACGTTTTGTCCTCTATGGCCTCCCCTCATCCAAAACCCAAAAGTCACACGGTAGCCAAAGTTAGTGTTCCAGCATCAGAGTTGACATAAATATATGCAATATACATGTTCAGATGTTAGACACAGTATGAATATTAATATAGTATATGTGAACAAAAATACCACAATGCGCACATATAGAATTAAAAAAGAACTCTTAAACTACAATTATACGTAGAGAAGAATGTTTCGAGCTCGTTCTAAGAAGTTGTTGAGGGATATACCGAAAATCTCAATAGAGGAGTAGTACTCATTGTAAAGTCTGCAGATTTTACTTATAGGCGATATAGAACTGTGATAATCATGCATAGGGGGCCCTGGTCTAATGGAATAGTATGGCACATGTAGCTTGAACAACGTAAGTAAGTAAGAATTATCAATAAAGCTGTTGTATATCTTGAATAGTTGTAGTAACATGGCTACCTTATGTCGATGACTCAGGCGTGGTAAAGAAAACTCACTTCTAATATTATTATACGCGTCATACTCTGGATTGTGCCTATATTTTTTGAAATAAATGTATTTCAGGAATTTATTTTGTACTTTTTCAATCGCTTTAATATCACCCTGTAAGTGGGGATACCAAACAGTACTGGCAAATTCTAAATGTGATCGCACAAGGGCATTAAAAAGTAAAATTATTGCTTTAACATTATTGAATTCCGCAGTATTTCGTTTTAAGAACCCTAAATTTCTATATGCCTTACTCGTTACCGACGAAATATGTTTGTTAAATTTCAAATTGGATTGATAATACACTCCCAAATCCTTTATTTCAAATTTGCGGTCCAAGACTTTAGTGTTATTAGAGTATGGTTCAAGTATTAGTGATTTCCTACGAGTGTATGAAACCAGGTAACATTTATCAAGATTAAAACTCAGCTTATTATCTTCACTCCATTGATACAGGGCATCAAGATCAGATTGCAAAAGTTTTGCATCTCTTTCATCCTTAACTTCCCGAAAAATTTTTAAGTCGTCAGCGTACAGAAGAGTATATGAATTTTTAATAGAATCGGGTAAATCATTGATAAAGATTAAAAACAGTAAAGGACCTAGATTACTTCCTTGAGGTATTCCCGAAGTTGGGGTGAAGATTTTAGATTTGGATCCATTATAAGTTACAACTTGTAATCTATTCTTTAAATATGAAGCAATTAACGTGACTAAATCAACAGATAATCCGAATGCATATAATTTCCTGATGAGAATATCGTGATCCACTCTATCAAATGCCTTTGCAAAATCGGTATAAATAACATCCACTTGGAAACCATTTTCCACGGCACACGACATTTGATGAGTAAACACAGTCAAATTTGTTACAATTGACCTGTTTTTAAAGAAGCCATGCTGACTGTCCGTAATTTTTAGTTTAGCGTAACTATAAATTTTGGAGAATAATATGTGTTCATATATTTTGGCTATAGTGGATATAATGGATATAGGGCGATAATTTTCAAAGGCAGTAGCAATACCGGTTTTAAAAATTGGCGTGACTTTAGATTTCTTAAATTCAATAGGAAAGGTTTTTTGCGATATAGATAGATTAAAGATAAACATGAAAGGATAGAGAAATGAATCTCCGCATGCTTTGTAAATATATGGGGGTATGTCGTCAGGTCCAGCCGATTTTTTAGATTTTAAATGTTTAATCGCGTCAGTAATATCCTCAACTGTTATTCTTTTAATAGTGAAGTTATCAGTAGAATTTCCACTGAGAGTCGAAACATCGTAAGTTGGGGTGTTAGTCAGATAAACACTACAGAAATAATCCGCAAAACCCTGAGCAATCTCATCGTTATTTACAATTTCAGTATCATTCATGGTAAAAGAGCCCTTAGGTGGTAAAGAACGTTTTCTATTTCTTACATATCTCCAAAACTCATTAACATTTACGGAAGAAATTGAATTCTGCACATTCTCCAAGTATCGTTTATAAGCTTTTTGAGTTTTATTCTTAAGTGTGATTCTGAAGTCTCGATATTGGGACATCATGTACGTACTCAAATGTTTTCTTCTGCGGAAATATTCGTACGAATATATTACGTACACATAAACCAAGTAAGCCGGTGTTTACAAACGTCGTGCGTAAAGTAAGAAAAACGCACAACGCACCTACTTTACGCACGCTTATAGTTAGATCTACGTAGCCGCATCGCATTAGATTGACAGTCGTCGAAATTGCAAGTGTCATTGCTGATTATTTTGAACTTGAATAATAAGGTAATTTTTGTGGTCGTAGATAAAGTATAGTACAAAACTCGAGTTGTAAAGCAATTACGCACTTGTGGAATTACTTGCATTCGCCGCTGCGCGGCTCATGCGCAACTTTTCCACCTTGCGTAATTTGCTATTTACAACTCTCGATATGTAATATACTATTAAAGTTGGTTCTTGTTCGATGAAATTTGTATCACAAAATCTTTTAACCGGACACTAAATCGCGCGATTTAGGGCCGGTATTATAGCATTAGTCTAAACTGCAGTTTGACAGTTAAACTTCAGATTTTAAGATATTCCCGTTTTATACCTGCCGATGACAACAGCTTCTAAGTTTAAACGTCAATCGGTGGTTGAAGAGAAGCTTAAACTTACTGTTAATATAAGTGAGGTTAGTTTGATCGAGTTTTTTTTCATTTTATTGTCTAATTTGTGTTTAATTTCACACTCGTTAGTTTGAAAATATTATACTGATCTGAAGTTTTACCTTTAGATTAAACTACCATTTTAAACCCATGCTACAATACCGGCCCTTAGTGTCCGATTAAAAGATTTTGTGATGATAATAATAATAGTATTCGAAAAATGTGTTGGCGGAGTTTAATATGTATATTTGAAGTCTTCCTACATACAATGGGCTTGTTCATTTTTGCAATTCGCTAATTTAATTATTATTAATTAATATTAATTATTTTATTACCTGTAAATGCATACCATCGACAGAAATTAAAATGTATGAGTCGCGGGATTCACGCGTATTTATCGCCTCTTTCGCTTTTAAATCAGCGGTGACGTTTCGACCTTGCCGGGCATCGTCAATGCGGACGAAGACGGGACATAATTGATTCGTTGAAAAAAAAAATTCTAACGTTAGCCAATATGTATTGGAAAACGACGGCAATTATCTAGTTGCGGGCCCGCGGGGCGCATCGATTTTGTGTAAAAGTGAAGACCATTAGAAATCGATAAATAAACAATTTTGTTGTTGATTGACTGGTTCGGACGTACGCGTTCTAATGGCGCGGCCTAAATTCCGATGCGTTTTAAAAGGATTTGTTCGAAATATTTTATTAAATCGACGAAACCATTTGATTTACGGTAATTAAAGATTACATGCTTGCATATACAGACCGGTCAAGAAAAAGAGGAATTAGGACAGGCCTTGATTAAACTGCGAAGGTTAAATAATATTAACAATCGTGGACTGCTTTTGATTAAGAAGTCTTAAGGCAACGTACTGATAATTTTAATCTTTAGTGCTTGTAAAATAACTGCATAAATTTTTTTGTTAAAGTCAATTGCCATTTCCTATTTTTATCTATATTTGCTTGTAAGGAATAAAATAAATAGTTTTTTTTTAGCAATTAATTTTACGTGAATGAATGAAGAAAAAATTAATTAATTTTAAATGCTTCACAAACCAGTTTATTTTTTGTGCGCGCGCTTAATTTAATTGTCGTGTATTTAAGTATCGTGTATTATTAGAGCGCTTTTTGCATTACTTTCACTACGCAAATTGCACAAATTAATCATTCACAAAAGCCCTGACGATAATGTGATAATAAAATAAATACCCAGTTAAATGTGTCAGTGTCGTTAATGTTTAATTGAATTAAAAACGAGCGCGGGCGTACAAAAAAAATCGCGTTTTCGAAGGTCCAGCGCATAAATCATTTATTTATTTATTTATTTATTTGTTGATGTAATAATGTTTTTTCTTCTTCTTTTTTCAGCCTCATATTCGCTGGGACTCGTAGGACTTGTAACAATCGCAATCGGCATGGCGATAATGTTCGTCAATCCCTACCAAAAACTCTTTAATTTCGTAAGTTTCTTGTTTTGCTTTTGATTTCGTTGTTTATTTTCTTCTGCGTTGCAGAAAATCACGCTTTCCGAGGGTGGGGAAATTTTCGAAATTTGGCGGAACCCCCCCGTCGACCTGTACCTGCGCGTTTTCCTCTTCAACGTGACCAACGCCGAAGAGTTCATGAGCGGACGCGAGAAGTTAAAAGTTCAAGAAGTTGGGCCCTACGTTTACAAGTAAGTTTTTGACATTATACATATCTTGCACAATCTCTAAAACGGTCCGTTACGTATTTAATGCAATTTTGTAGGGCAGTTCGCTGAGAAGTACGTCGACTTGTTCGTCGACATGTTTGTTGAAGTACTGAATACTAGCGAACGCGCGATTTTTTTGGGGTATTTTTCATAAAACATGGTTTTAAATAACTCGACCGACCACCTTAAGATGGCGCTTTCGATCGTAATTCGAAGCTCAAGCCTAATTTTTAATATTACAAACGTTTAATGGATAAGTGGTAGCCCTTGATTTTTTTTTTAAATAATAATTGGATCAACCAAATGTCAATTTAGATTATATCACGTTTTTAAGCGAAACACTACAATTGTTTGACGGCTGTCATCTGTCAAACGTCTATAGGTTTAGGTAAGGTTTTCGCTCCATCTTCGTTCATCAAAATAATCAAAACCGGTTTTTAATCGAACACTCGTTTATTTTTCTCTTAATTTCAGAGAACTTATGTCGCATGAAAACGTAACCTTCAACGACAATGGGACGTTAACGGCGTACCCGAAACATCCCCTGGTGTGGGTCCCTGAATTATCCGTCGGCGACCATGAAACTGATCAGCTGGTACTACCCAACATAGCGTTGCTGGTGAGTCTCTGTTTTTATGATAAAAAAAAAACCGGAAAGCTCTTCCACTGTTTTCCAATTAAATAGGGCGCCAACACACTCCCCCCCTCCTCCCCGACAAGCTCTGTGAGCTTGGGGAGTTAGTTTGGAAACAAATGAAGCGCCTAGTTTGAATTGACGTCCGAAAATAGAGTAAGAAATAGCGTGACATTTAATCTCAAAAAATTGCTCTACTTTGGCGCTGTGCTTTTTAGCCATTTTTAAACATCTGCGTCTCAATTTTGGCAGGTGTCTTATTTGCGCTTAACACAACAGAAAATGTCCCTCGAATTCGGCGCTTTTCAGTTTTACCATACAGGGCGAGACATTACACGAATTTTGTGTAGACTGTTGATGATGTCATTCTAAGTAATCGCGTTAATAAAAAAGTTAATATTTTAATTGCCGAACTGACTGATGTCTGTTTTTTTTTTCTGTCAAAGTTTCAATAAAGTTCTCTGGTATCGTATTGGTAACGTCATTCTAATTAATCACATTTTTCTTTAAATAATAACTTATTGTCAAACTGATTCACATTTGATTTTTTCGACAGTCATGACAATTGTCAAAGTTTCAATAAAGGTTTCTGGTAACCTATTGATGACGTCGTTCTAATTAATCAGATTAAAAAAAATGATATTTTAATTATTGTCAAATTGATCGACAGCTGATTTTTTTGACAGTTATGAAAGCTGTGACATCTAGTAAACTGTACTGATAACGTCATTAAACTAGATGATCAACCACAAGAATCTTTACTGACTATAGAATTTTTTGCAACTGTGACAGATGTCAGTTTTAATTATTTTTTTTTACTAGACTATTAATGACGTCATTTGAATTAAGAACTTTAATAAAATTGTTATTGTTAAACTGCAATTGTGACAGAGTGGAAGTTTTTATATATTTTTTTACTGTTGATGACGTCTTCAAAGTAAATGATCAATCATATCAATAAAATCCTTATTGACTACTGAATTTTTACAATTGCGACATACGTCAAAGTTTCAATAATTTTTTTTAGTATACTGTTGACGTCACGTTAATTAATAACATTAATAAAATTTGACAGATATCAAAGTTTGAATAACGTTTTTTTAGTAGATAGTTGATGACGTCATTCCAATTAATCACGTTAATAAAAAAATATATAAATACATGTTTCAATCGTCAAAGTGATTGACAGATGATTTTTTTTCATTGACAATTATGACAGCTGTGGAAGTTTTAATATATTATGTAGATTTGGAGAAGACTATTGATGACGTCATTCAAATTAATCACATTTTTCTTTAAATAATAACTTATTATCAAACTGATTCACATTTTATTTTTTCGACAGTCATGACAATTGTCAGAGTTTCAATAAAGGTTTCTGGTAACCTATTGATGACGTCATTCTAATTAATCACATAAAAAATAATGATATTTTAATTATTGTCAAATTGATCGACAGCTGATTTTTTTGACAGTTATGAAAGCTGTGACATCTAGTAAACTGTATTGATAACGTCATTAAACTAGATGTTCAACCACAAGAATCTTTACTGATTTGCAACTGTGACAGATGTCAGTTT
Organism: Dorcus parallelipipedus; assembly: GCA_958336345.1. Taxonomy (NCBI): domain Eukaryota; kingdom Metazoa; phylum Arthropoda; class Insecta; order Coleoptera; family Lucanidae; genus Dorcus; species Dorcus parallelipipedus. The sequence continues at coordinate 41,355,573 of OY284480.1, read as the reverse complement.
TAATTATTTTTTTTACTAGACTATTAATGACGACATTTTAATTAAGAAATAAATTATAAAATATAAAATTATAAAATAAAATTATTATTGTTAAATTGCAATTGTGACAGAGTGGAAGTTTTAATATATTTTTTTACTGTTGATGACGTCTTCAAAGTAAATGATCAATCATATCAATAAAATCCTTATTGACTACTGAATTTTTTACAATTGCGACATATGTCAAAGTTTCAATGATTTTTTTTTAGTAGACTGTTGACGTCACGTTAATTAATAACATTAATAAAATTTGACAGATATCAAAGTTTTAATAACATTTTTTTAGTAGATAGTTGATGACGTCATTCCAATTAATCATGTTAATAAAAAAATATATAAATACATGTTTCAATCGTCAAAGTGATTGACAGATGATTTTTTTTTCATTGACAATTTTGACAGCTGGGAAGTATTAATATATTATGTAGATATGGAGAAGACTATTGATGACGTCATTCAAATTAATCCCACTGATAAAAAAATTTATTGTCCAGCTGACTCACAGCTAATTTTATTTTATAATGATGACAGCTGTCAAAGTTTTTAATAAAGTTTTATAGTGGTATATCGATTACGTCAGTCTACATTCTAATAAATCGTAATTATTAAAAAAATCTTATGTTTTCGTTGTTAAATTGGCCGACAGCTGATTTTTGGACAATGGTGACACCTGTCAAAGTTTCAATATACAGGGTGATTTTTTTAAAACGATCCACCTGAAATATTTCAAAAATGAAAAGGAGAATAAAATTTTCCAAAAACACGTCTGCTTTTACTTCAAGGGGGACATGTTTTGAGCTATGAATCACACATTTGACGTTTACTCCCTTGCCCCCACGAACACCCCCACAAAAATTTTTAATGGAATGACCCATCGTGTGGTACCTCAAATGAAAGCTTATCCTCCAAAGAATACACCAATGTATTTATCTTTTAGAAAAAAGTTAATTACAAACTGAAAAATTAACACTTTGGTCTACATTACGCCTTGCTTTCTGCATTGTATTTCAACGCCTCCCTAATTGTTCAAAAATTTATTGTTCGTATCATGATGTAAATCTATCTAGTCAAATACAAATTTTTGTAAAAAACATTTGCTTTAGTGATGAGTGAACTAAATTACTGTTATTTCCAACGCCTAGCGAGATGTTTAAAGATTTAATACCAAAATCGTAATGTAGACCAAAGTGTTAATTTTTCAGTTTGTAATTAATTTTTTTCTAAAAGATAAATACATTGGTGTATTCTTTGGAGGATAAGCTTTCATTTGAGGTACCACACGATGGGTCATTCCATTAAAAATTTTTGTGGGGGTGTTCGTGGGGGCAAGGGATTAAACGTCAAATGTGTGATTCATAGCTCAAAACATGTCCCCCTTGAAGTAAAAGCAGACGTGTTTTTGGAAAATTTTATTCTCCTTTTCATTTTTGAAATATTTCAGGTGGATCGTTTTCAAAAAATCACCCTGTATATATTTTTTTGTAGACTATTGATGACGACATTCTAACTGATCGTTTCAAACAAAAGAACTTACACTTTACATTTGTCGTACGACGAGCATTATGTATTTTTTACAATTTATTGACATATTTACATATTTATTGACAATTGTGACAGGTGTCAATTTTATTAGTTTTTTTTATAAATATATAAAAAATGTTGCTAGTCTAATTAATCACAACAAATTTGACAGTTTTATAAAATTGGAATAATTTTATAAAATTAAAGTGTCAGCTAAAATTTTTGACAGTAGCTGTCAGAAACAGAAAATTACTCTGGAATGACGTGCTTCCTCCAAACTATTTTGTACAGGGCGATGCGTAACATGTGCGTCGATTTGTTTTCTGCTTGCAGCCAAGTATAGGCGGACGGACATATGTCAAAGTTTCAATGATTTTTTTTAGTAGACTGTTGACGTCACGTTAATTAATAACATTAATAAAATTTGACAGATATCAAAATTTTAATAACATTTTTTTAGTAGATAGTTGATGACGTCATTCCAATTAATCACGTTAATAAAAAAATATATAAATACATGTTTCAATCGTCAAAGTGATTGACAGATGATTTTTTTTCATTGACAATTTTGACAGCTGTGGAAGTTTTAATATATTATGTAGATATGGAGAAGACTATTGATGACGTCATTCAAATTAATCCCACTGATAAAAAAAATTTATTGTCCAGCTGACTCACAGCTAATTTTATTTTATAATGATGACAGCTGTCAAAGTTTTTAATAAAGTTTTATAGTAGTATATCGATTACGTCAGTCTACATTCTACTAAATCGTAATTATTAAAAAAATCTTATGTTTTCGTTGGTAAATTAGCCGACAGCTGATTTTTGGACAATGGTGACACCTGTCAAAATTTTAATATATATATTTTTTTGTAGACTATTGATGACGACATTCTAACAGATCGTTTCAAACAAAAGAACTTACCCTTTACATTTGTCGTACGACGAGCGTTATGTATTTTTTTTTGTTGACAATTGTGACAGGTGTCAATTTGTTAGTTTTTTTTATAAATATATAAAAAATGTTACTAGTCCAATTAATCACAACAAATTTGACAGTTTTATAAAATTGGAATAATTTTATAAAATTAAAGTATCAACTAAAGTAGCTGTCAGAAACAGAAAATTACTCTGGAATGACGTGCTTCCTCCAAACTATTTTGTACAGGGCGATGCGTAACGTGTGCGTCGATTAGTTTTCTGCTTGCAGTCAAGTATAGGCGGACGGGCGGCGCCTAAATAGATACAGTCGTGTCGTTTCTGTCTAATGCAAAAATGGGCATTTTGATTGGTGTTAAAAATATATGCTCGCTTTGACATTCAATTAAAAAAAATTGGGGGACTTCAACGTCCTGCCATTGGGCTATTTTTAAACGTCGACGTTTTAACTTTGACAGGTATTTAATTTGAGCTTTGCCCAACAGAAAATTGCCCTCGAACCACGCGTTTTTCGATTATTTTATACGGGGCGATGCGTAACGTAATCTCTTCCTGTTTGCATTCAATTTGGATAGGTGGCTTCCAAACATGTATGGAGAGTACAATTGATGTCGCAAGAAGGTGTTACATAATTAGTGCGCCCATTTTTCCAAACGTAAACGTAATTTAAATCGACAAAATTTCAAAATGTTGCTTGAGGCCCGTTAGCGTCGTTTTATTTTTCGATGGATATCGTTAGTAAATAAATTAAACAATAAAATTCATCAATCAAAGATTAAATTGGCGCGTTGGCGTTTTTTTTTTTTGTAAGAAAAGTTCAAGAACGTGATATTTCTTTTGCGTCATGCAATTATTACACGTTGCTTCAGTTGAACAATAAATCACCTAAAAATAATAGCGATCATAAATCTCCGACTGTCATAGACTGAGAGCATCTGGTTGTAGCTTCTTAGTTCTAGCCTCCCCCCCTATAACAACAAAAAACAAATTTTCAAAAAAAAAAGAAGAAATTGCTGACACATGCGCGCTTCTGGAAAAACCATCGATTTACCTACCATTTAACATTAACACTAACAAATGTAAATGACGTTGACCGCCAAAAACTTCGGGACCGAAGTGACTTATTGAACCGTGCAATAGATTACATAAATGTCAGGTCTTTATTGTGTTAAACGAAAATTTAGAAACAAAAAAAAAACCGCATTCCAATTTTCTTGTTTCTATTTTTATTTTAATTTATGTTAATGCCGATCTAGTCGCGTATTTATGGACACAATTTGATTTGGCATTTGCAAACAAAACTTCTTGGTATGTATAATTATGTTGAAACAACTAAAAAAAAAACTCGTTTTTGGTTTCATTACACAACACATACCTATAATAGGTATATTTACACTGACGTGCTTGTAAACTAATGGTGCATCCTGCGACTTTAATTAATCCAATAAATCACCAGGAGCGTAGGTGTATTTCGTTTTTATTTCACAAAAATACTTTCAAATTCCTGTTACCGTCCTTCAATTTTAAAATTATTGGGAAATTATTTATTTGTTTACTTCGTACGTGCAAGTGAAACAAATCATCAGGGTTACGAAGAAAATAAGCAGTTAAAGCAGGAAAACCAGAAGATGAAAGAAACAATGAAAGATATGCAGAGCAGGTTGAGAAGTATAGAAAAGGAGAGAATCAAGAATAACATAATAATATCAGGTCTAGATTCACAGGGAGTAGATGAAGGCCTACTGAAGCATAACTGGAACAATTTATAGAAAGAACAACAAAAGTGAAAGTACAGATTAGAGAAGCCAAAGAGATAGGAGTCTACATAAACCATGAATTGACTAGAGAAGAAAGAGGCACACAAAAAAAGGTAAAACAAATAGCGGAGGAAGAGAGGAAACAACGAAAATACGATACCAAAAACTCATAATAGATGGAACGGAATGAAAATGGGACAGGGAACACGAGAAACTAATAGAAAAAAAAGCGAACAGATAGAATAGATCCAAAAAAGGGACTAGGCATGAAAAAAGACGGTATAAGAAGGACGACCCAGGCAAAGAAGAAGGACATAAGAAAGGAGATAAAAAAAACAGACATAAGAGAGGACGAGTAAAACATAAACAAAATACAAAACAAGCAAATAGAAAAAGAAGAAGACAATGAACTGGGTAATATGGAATGTCAGAGGAATAAGGAGCAAAGAAATAGAACTAGTACAGGAGACGAAAAACCAAAGATTACATATTATATTAAGCCTAGACAGCATACGCACCAAACGATAACGCAACAGTAGAAGAGAAGACAAAATTTTTTGAGGAACTACAGAAAGAAATAGACGCAGCAGAGAACAATAATATAATACTAGTAGGAGATCTAAACGGTAGTACCCAACCTCTTTAAATGCAACAAAAGAGACTGTTTGTTTAGTTGAATTTAATAGGCGCCATGCACATCTCTGCGTTCAGCGCCGCCTGGCGTGGTGATTTGTGAATTAGTGATATGAAAATATTTCTTGAGACTCATTGCATGGGAATAATATCACACTTATGACAATTTATGATTGTAGTACATAATACTTGAGCTTCCTGGTATTGAAATACATTACAATATTCAAGTTCAAATGTACACTAATAATTTGAAACAACTCGTATTTTCATACCACTAATGCAGAATATGGTCATTGGTGGCGCTGGCTTCGCATGTGCATGGCCCCTATACAAACGAATATGTCGATTCTACAATAACACAGCGCCATCTCTTGGCGCGCGCAGATTAAAACAACACAAAATAAAACAGGTACACTCGAGCTTAAGTAGTAAGTGGACGAAGTTTCATCGAGATAAAGTCCCCCGTTAACACGGCCAGAAAAATTTGACGTGAATTTTGCGGTCAATTGTTTCTTCAATTTTAACCAGCGCCATCTAGTGTAGATCGAACAGACTTTATGTCAGAGCAATATTCGGCGCGCGTCGCGAAAAATTAAGACGAACTGCTTACGATGATCCCACACCCTGTGATAAATCGAAGTTTTTTTGCGGCACCATCTATCGGAAACGCGGCGATTTAAAAGCGCACGAGGTGGTGTTTCGAAACGACGAAATCCAATCGCCCCGAACCATTCCCGAACCCAGCAACAATCTCCGCGTTCAAGTTTGAAGTTGTAAGCAAAAATTTCTCTGACGCCATCTATCGACGGCAAAGAGAAAGTAAAAATTTGCATTTGCAATGTTATTCCGACGCCATCTACCGACAGCAATGAGATTCAAATGTCACGTGTGACGGTGCTTCGGACCGCAACATTTCATTTGTTTTTTAAAGCTAATGACGAGTTCGCAACTGGCGCCATCTGCCGACGACATTTAAATACCGCTTCACTTTCGTAAAGCCAACGATTACCTTGAAAGAAATAGTTTAACTTTGACGTAGATATCTCGCTGAAATTTTTAAAATTCGCCATGCGCCATCTTCTGGTATTTGAAGACATCTAAATACCACAATACACAGCATGCATGATGGTGGTTGAAACTGCCACTTTTCTCTTTTGTACGCCCAAAGAATTACCTCGGAATAGATTGTTGAACTTTGACGCGGACAGCTCGCCGAAATTTTAAGAATCCCCCTGGCGCCATCTACTGGTATTTGAGGACATTTAAATATCACAATATATAGCGCGCATAATGCTGCGAGTTTTCACTTTTGTAGGCCCAACGATTACCTTGAAAGAAATAGCTTAACATTGACGTGAATATCTCACAAAAATTTTTAAAATTCACCTGGCGCCATCTTCTGGTAATTGAAGACATCTAAATACCGCAATACACAGCATGCATGATGACGGTTCAAACAGCCACTTTTCTCTTTTGCAAGCACAACGAATTTCCTTGAAATAGATTGTTTAATTTTGTCGCGGTCAGCTCGCCAAGATTTTTAAAAATCTCCTTGCGCCATCTATTGGTATTTGAAGACATTAAAATTGCACAATGTGTAGCACGCCTGATGGCGGTTCAAACTGCCACTTTTCTCTTTTGTACGCCCAAATACTACCTCGGAATATATTGTTGAACTTTGACGCGGACAGCTTGCCGAAATTTTAAGAATCCCCCTCGCGCCATCTACTGGTATTTGAGGACATTTAAATATCACAATATACATATAGCGCGCATAATGCTGCGAGTTTTCACTTTTGTAGGCCCAACGATTACCTTGAAAGAAATAGCTTAACATTGAAGTGAATATCTCACAAAAATTTTTAAAATTCACCTGGCGCCATCTTCTGATAATTGAAGACATCTAAATACCGCAATACACAGCATGCATGATGACGGTTCAAACAGCCACTTTTCTCTTTTGCAAGCACAACGAATTACCTTGAAATAGATTGTTTAATTTTGTCGCGGACAGCTCGCCAAGATTTTAAAAAATCTCCTTGCGCCATCTATTGGTATTTGAAGACATTAAAATTGCACAATGTGTAGCACGTCTGATGGTGTTTTAAACTGCCACTTTTCACTACCTTCGTGGGCCCGCCCACTGGCAATCTTGAAAGACACCGTTTGGCGCGAACTACTCGTCGAAATTTATAAAATTCACCTGGCGCCATCTATGGAGTGGGAAATGATACCATGGGAATAGAAAACTGGATGTGAAAAGAAGGCGAAAAGAAAAGAAATGATAATGGGAAAAGAATAATCGAGATGTGTATAGAAAGTGATTTAGTTATTGGAAATACTAAATTCACACACAAAGACATACACAAATACACAAGGGAAGAAATTAGATTATTATCTAGTAAATACGGAAATATGGAAATATGTATTTGATATAAAAGTCAAAAGAAGTGCAGAAATCGGAAGTGACCACTACTCAGTCAAATTAAATTGTATAAATTTAAAGAAGAAGTAACAAGATAAAAATATCAAAAAGAACTAAGATTATAAGGATTATAAGACAAGCCTGATATTTTGCGGCGAGATCCAGCTGTGGGTCAACAAGAATAGGAAACGGAGTGACAAAAGGACAGCATGGTGGACACCAGAGATAGAGAAGACAGTCAGAGAAAAGAAAACGGCATGGAAGGAGTATATGAACAATAAAACAATGAAAATTATGACAAGTACAAGATAGAGATAACAAAAGTAAAAAATCTAATAAAAAAGAGTAAAGGAATAACCTGGATAGATTTTGGCAATAAACTCACAAAGACGTATAACGAAATCCAGAAACTGTTCTACAACTCAATGAAACGAATGAGGAAACCTAATTCGAATATGCTGCAGAATCTAAAAGACAAAAACGGGACTATTCTAATGCAGGAAACAAATATCATGGAAAGATGGAAAGAATATTTCAAAGATCTTTTAGAAGAAAATGAAAGCGAAGAAAAAGAAGAGGAGAGCGAACATACAGCGAACCTGATACAAGACGGAAACCAAACACGAGAAGGGGAAATATCATGGGGGGAACTCAATAAGGCAATAGGAAAAATGAGAGCTGGTAAAGCTCCAGGACATGACGAAATAACAGTACAAATGCTTAAATATATAAACACGGAGAGAAAAAAAGAACTCCTAAGCATATTTAATCAAGCATTGACTGGCAATTAAACAGTAAAGAATGTTCAAACCACAGAGGCATTATGTTGAGGAGCACGTTAGGAAAACTGTACCGTAGATTCTAGAAAACAGAATAAGGGAAAAGTTAGAACGCACCGTAGACGAAAGCCAAAGCGGGTTTAGAAAAAACAGGGGTACAATAGATCAAATCTTCATAGTAAGACAGATGTGTGAAAAAGCTAACGAAGAAGGAAGACAAATTCATGTATGTTTCATAGACATGGAAAAGGCATTTGACAGCGTACAAAGGAAAGACGTATGGAACATATAAAAAAAAGAAGGGCTTAGAACATCATCTTATCAAGTGTGTAAAAAAGATACAAGCAAACAGACAACTACGTAACAGTAAGAAGTTAGACGTCGAGTCTTTTCACCAGCAAGATAGGTCTCACGCAGGGATGCATATATATTAAGGCCTTTTGCTATTTAACCTAGTGTTGGATGAGGTAGTCAAGACATGTAAAGAAAAATTTAAAAAAGTACAGAATAGGATTCCGGAAAATGAAAAACAGAACAACAATTGCAAAATAATTTAAACTTACTAAAAGAAGAACTCAAAAACATCAAGATTAACATACAGAAGACTAAATCCATGGTAATCGGAAGAAAAGAGGAGAAACACAACATAGAATTCGATGGAAAACGCGTAGAACAAGTGTCACCTTGTTTGTTGACTTTTACGGACAACTAAATACCCAATAAAACTGTCCAAACAAAAACAAATTAAATTTATTGCCAAATTAAATAACTGGTCCGACAATGTTTACTTACGGAGAATTCCAAAGAGTCACCCAAACGGTTTAAGACTGCTATTCGGCATGCACTATCCCTATCTATCTACGACTACCTAGATTTATTGCCGGCGCTAAGAAACTATCCTGTTAACCTACTTATTGTGTTACGGTTGAATGACCCTCTGGGCTCGTAATCGCTGCAAATCTGGACTTACGTTGTTGTAACTCATTTCTTTTTGGTGCGTCGGCGAATAACTCGAGAGATCAAGGAACTAATTACGTTTAAATAGGAATGCGGAAGTTAGATTTAATTAATTATTTATTGAAAAAAAAAAAGGTAAAAACCCTTGCGTTAAAACAATACAGAGAAACAAAATTATGGTTATCAGGAAGTAGAATTCACTTAACAGATTTCACTTTCAATATCGGAGCGACCTAACTGACTTCAAATCACACAGCTGGTGGTTTCGGGCATACACAAATAGTTGATTAATTAATGAGATTAAGAATTAATTTAAGTTCAACTTAGATTGGTCTTGGTTCTAGTGTTCGCCACTTCAGATCGTACTCTAAAACTCGTTCTGCTCAATAAACCAACGCACAGTGTGACACAGTGGGTCTATAGTGTACTTAATCAATGGAAGTAATTAATTAATTAATCAGACGTTCTGTAGAAGTATGTGATACAAAATGCCGGCCTCGGCGATCAATTTGCAAGACAATCAATAGCAATCGCCAGTTTTTCAGGGACTCCTGTCGGAGGTGATGGGTGATCGCTAGCTAAACTAATTAATTAAAGTCGAATGGGTAGGATCTTTTCTCGCTACGTCCAATCGCCTTAAGAGGGTGGTACTATGTACTCCTTTTTTCAAATCCCTCTTCGTCGTTTATTCGTCGACTAAACCTAATCTAACTAATTTATTGCGCAATGGACCCAAATTGACTGTTTCACACAGCATCGCGGTGGTCTCTCACCATCTGCAACTACTTAACTCTACAACTGCCCAGGCTGAAATTCTAATACATGCTGTGCTTGTTGAAACAAAACAGACTAAAGCGAAACACTTTAACTTGCAACGTAATTTGATCTCTTTTCTATAACTGACATGTCTCTAAAATTTAGTGCAACACAAACCCATACAAATTTGAACGAATACAAAGCTAAAAGGTTACTCTATGACAGGTTTATGATACTCTGTGAAACTGTAGTGCAATTTGAGTGGTGCCCGACGTTATAGAATTTTAAAGACTCGCTGGGTGTTCCATCTTCTTGAAAGGGAACGAGCATCCGGCCGCAATTTTTACTGCGTAAAGTCCGAAGCGTCCGAACACGTGTTGGTTATTTGAAATTAAGCACATATACCGCGACCGTTTCAAACAAGTAAAAAACTATAAGTATTTGGGAGTGACGATCAACAGTAAAGGGAATTTAGAGGACGAAATAAATGAGAGAGTAGCGAAAACAGGTAGACTATTCTACAGTATTAAGGCCCAGTTTTACAATCGTGGAATAAGGACGGAATAACTGTTCGCCGAATATCCTTCGATGTTCTTCCATATCTACGTCACACCTACGTCACGTTATTTTAAGAATAATGCTTATCCGACGATTGTAAAATCGGGCCTAAGACAACTTTCCTGGGTAATTCCAAGCAATATAAAAATTGAAATAATAAGAAAAATCAACAAAACCAGTTCTAACTTATGGGAGTGAGACATGGACAACAAATAAGAAACAAATGAGTAAGCTAACGGGTACGGAAATGAGATTTCTTCGAAAAATAGAAGGGAAGACTAAAAGAGATAAAATACGAAACCAAACATTTAGGAAAAGTTTGGACATTGTATCGGTAGAGACCTCAATAGAAGAAGCACAACATACAGTGACTTTCATAAAGTTCGTAACAAATGGGGAAAATTTTTATAATTGTTTTTTGTGAAAAAATTTTACTACAATTAGTTCGTGCACCAATAAAAATGAAAGACAACACAATTCCATCCAGCCATGGATTAAAATGTAGCTGAAAACTTGAAAGATAGAAAGTCTTGAAAATGAAAAATTGCCATAATTCGAAAGTTATTAATCTTTCTGTTCTAGAATCGATGTACTCAGATAAAATTAAGTGTAATGAACAACCTACAGTGTCTAGATACAATAATTTGTAAGAATTTTGACCAAAAATCCATTTTCTTGGAATTTTATTTTATGTGATCTTAAAATTAAAATGCTGTCTTTAATCCTTCAAAAACCTATATCATCTCTTTCTTTGATCTGTGTATACTAAGATAAATACCACTAAACTGAAAATATTGCTTTAAATAGGACGCTTTTTACAAAAAATAGAAATTTCGCTTTAAAAAACACGTTTTTGTTACATTGCGTTTTTAACAAATAAAAATAAATTGTTTTCATTTATTTTTTGCATAATAGAAAGATAAGATGTAAATATGCTCTCTTTATACAAAAAATGTTCTTTATAGCATATTAAATGCATACTTCTGGCCTTTTGAAAAGTATTGTAAATTTTAAACGAAAATTCGTAAAATAGTGTTAGCCATGACGTGAACTTAACGTCAACAAGCTAAAACATCAGTTGGTTCGTTGGTATTTCTTGTTCATAGCAAAGTTAATCTTTATACTTGTTCCGTTAAAGACAAAGTTGACTCAGCAAGAAATATCAACGAACCAATTGTTGTTTTCGCTTGACGTTAATTTCACGGCTAATATTATTTTACGGATTATCGCTGAAAATTCACATTATTTTTCAAAATACCGGAAGTATGAATTTAATATGCTGTAAATAACATTTTTTGTGCAAAAGAGCATACTTACATCTTGCCTTTCTATTACGCAAAAAATAAACGGAAACAATTTATTCGTATTTGTTAAAAACTCAATGTAACAAAGATGTGTTTTTATAACGAAATTTCTATTTTTTGTAAAAGGCTTCCGATCTGAAGTAATACTTTCACATTAGTGGTATTTATCTTAGTAAACACAGATCAAAGAAAGAGATGATATTTGTTTTTGGAGGATTTAAGACTACATAAAATGAAATTCTAAATAAAATTGATTTTTTGATCAAAATTTTAGCAAAATATTGTATTTAGACGCTGTAGGTTATTCATTACACTTAATTTTATCTGAGTGCATCGATTCTAGTAGGAAAAGATTAATAACTTTTGAATTTTCGCAATTTTTCATTTTTGCGAATTTCTATTTTTCAAATTTCAGCCATATTTTAAATGACTGGTTAGATAGAATTATGTTGCTTTTTATTTTGATTGATGCACGAACCAACTGTAGTAAATTTTTTTGGCAAAAGTCAATATTAAATTTTTTTCCCATTTGTTACGAACTTTATGAAAGTCACTGTATAATGAGAATGGGGGAAGACAGATTAGTGAAAGAAGAAAGCTAAGGATACAGGAAAAAGACAAAGAGGCCGGCCTAGAAAACTCTGGAAGGAGGAAGTACGCTTAACTGCAGAGAAAAGAGGAGTAACATGGGAGAGAGTAAAGGAGCTAGCAACAGATAGAAAGGGGTGGAGGAAGATATGGAAGAGAGCAGCCTCCGAATACTCGACTTCAACATAGCTTTACACCGAAAGATAGGAAAGCTGAAGATTAAATAAGTACTCCTATTATATTTGGTTTTTTTTTTATTGTAAAACGTATTCTGGGCGGCGATGATTTGTTTTTGAAGATGTGAAGATATTCTTAAATGTTTGCGATATTCTTGTGGTTTTTAATTGACGTCGACTTGTAAATGTTTTCAAACGATTCCATTGCGATAAGTGTTTTATTCCATAATTTATATTTTTTCCGTCTTTTTTTCTTTAAAGGTTAATTTCCATGGAAAGTAGGCCTATTTTCAACCGTTTTTATTTCTTGATGATTGGGCACACTGCACCTGAATCAACTTCCATCAGACATCGAATTCCATTATATTTAACATTAGCCATTAATTTTTCATTTCCCGTGGTAGAATGCATTGAATTAAGTGTATACAAATCAAGTTCGTCTTGTTCTATCCAGTTACAATTCTCCTTTTTGAATTTATTCGATTTTTTATTTGTGGATGTGTATGATTCCTGACCTTTTTCTTACTTCTTCCTTTCAAAACACGCCCCATGTCCTTTTTTATGACGGTAATGACAAACAGCGCCTCTGAATCTGCATTTTATCCCTTCATGTAGTTTGTCGCAGTGATGACATGGCTTAATTTTCTTTTTGGTTCACTCTGCTTACATTTTTGTTTACTAATTAGTGAAATTAACATGACGATTTTAGATTGTTCTAAATCTAAACAATAAATATTACAATAAATAAACTACGTAGCGCCATCTATGTAAATCTTGCCGGTCTACATTTGTTTAGGCGCGAAATTTGAAATTTGATTGAAGTAACGTCAATAAAAATAGACGGTTTAAATGTTTTCTTTTTTCTTTTTTTTTTAAATAAACTGCATCGAATTCAGGTTTCAGTTTTAGATTAAAAAACATTTCTGAATTTTGTACAATTGCGTTGGTCGGTGGTGCCATCTACGTAAGGTTTGTTGAGTTTGTTGGCGCGAATCATTGATCTTTTTTTGATTTTTTGTTGTTGGAAATGTAACTTAAATTTAAATTTACTGGTAGCTTCAGGTTACGTCATTAAAAAAAACAGAAGAAATAATGTGGTGCCATCTATGAATATTTTATCGGACTACAATCTTTTGGCGTGAAATTTGAATTAGGCCTAGTTTTACAATCGCGGAATAAGCTCTATTCGTCGAACAATAACTATTCGCCGAACTTTTTTTCTTTAAAGGTTAATTTCCATGGAAAGTAGGCCTATTTTCAACCGTTTTTTTTTTTTAATTTCCAAGCATATTTAGCCTAAACGCTCAGAATTTATTTTTAGAAATTAAAAAGGTTAAAAGTTAATAATAATAAATCTTAGTCTCTCATCAGCTGTCTCACGTAACACTTTTTTCGCAATTTATTGCTCCGAAAACAATTAAAATTTTTATGTTCTCGTCAGTGATTAAATTAAATGCCCTGACATTTGCTCGAACGCTTTTGTTTTATCGCTGGATCTCTGATCGATCAATTAAATGCCCATTAATTATTTGCGCACGTTTGATGATTGGCAGGAAAATCCGCTTTCTTATCCCTCTAAAAAAATTGACATCTGAAACGTTCCAAATGTATTATGTCTAGGGTTTCCGTTCCGGGAACGATTTCCCGGGAAATTTGCCGTTTTTTTGCCATTCCCGTTCCCGGGAAATAATGGTCGGGAATGAAATCTTGGCGTGTAGTTTGTTGAGCCTGGCGTGATATGATAAGGACAGAAAAAGAAAAACAAAGTTTAAAAAAATGGTTCTATCATTGATTACTTTTATAGAAGATTATTTCATTTTGTTTTTGTTTATAATCGTTCATTTAGTTAAGATAAAAATAATAAGACTGAGTTTGTCGAGATTAAGATCTTTACAAGAGGCGACACATGTTGCTTTTCAGTTTTAACAGTAATAAAGAATTACCTAGTATTGTTTATTGTAGGCGTAGTAACTAGTAAACAACACAATGTAAATGCTGTTTTACATTATAACATTTTTTGGTACAAAGCTACCACAGTGAATTCTGATTGGTTGAATTGGCACTTTGTATCCAATTTTAGATTAAAAATATCATAGTGTAAAACGACCATAACATGTGATTTAATAAATTTCAGGTCACAGGTGGCTGTGTATTAGCTAAATAGAGATTTTGCTATCAGCTTGACATTTAAGTTTTATTTATAAATTCAGCCAATTAACCTTTCTTAACTGAAATATTAAACCACTAGTTTAATTAAACTAATTTTTAATTTATACTTTTACAAAATGACAGAAGGCTTACATCGTGGAATCTCGCTTTAGTTTTTTAGCGAAATAACGCTGTAATCCAAATGCGTCTGTTCTAAGTTAAGACATGAGTTTTTTTTTTAATCTCCGCCTGAGACCTGAAATTTATTGATGAATCATACGTCACATTAAGGCTGCGTTTAGTTCATGGGCGACGTTGTCGATTTCGTTTAGTCCGTAGTTATTTTACGTTGTCTGACTAATCAGCTGAGTGGTCACGGTGGTCGTGATTTGAGATGCGACCATTAGGCAACCACGGTGGGTATGAATTCCGTTTAAAAAACAGTCGGCCCGAGCTCGTTAAACTTTGACGGTTCGTCTATCAACTAAACGCAGCCTTAGTACATAATTATTAAATTTACCTCTAGTTGATCTGACTAAGAGTAGCAGAAGAAAGGTTACTGGAGATTTAAGACTGTTTTGTTTTTATTGTATTTCCAAACGCTGTTTTAATTCATTTTAATTAAATTCATTCGTTGCTTCAATGACAGACCCCTTAGGATGGGCACTGTTATTATGCAACTGCTTCACTGCATTCCCATTGTAAGGGCTCCTTCATTGAAGAAAACTTCAAGGAAGCACTGCGAACATAGACATGAGATTTGTAGCAAGGTTCCTAACGTGGATTATTTTTCTAAGAAGATATAATAAAACATCACAAAAAGTAGAAATTTCCCGGGATCCCCCGGGATCATGATTTTTACATTCCCGATTCCCGGGAAGTAAAAAAACCCGGGAAATCAGAAACCCTAATTATGGCCACTTGCACCAAGTACTTAAGCTCAACTTAACTTTAAGCATCACTTAGAATATGACTTACACGATGCTGTGTAACCAAAAAATGTCACAAAGCTCAACTTAAAGCATATTTCAATAAGGTTTATTTTCGCCCTGTTTTATTGCGAATCATTGCGAATTCATTTGAAAAAAGAGTGCACTTCCGGTATAAACGGCACCGATTACAGCAAAATTCCCAATTCGTTTTGTTTGCCTCGTCGATTTGCGTCATCAAATTTTTTTGATAGTAAAAAATTTACATTCGAATTACTACCGTCAATAAGTTTATGATGATGATGATGAAAAGATAAGGAATCGTAAAAAATGCGAGAGCAAAGCCAAGCTTGTCACAGATTTCGAAACGACAACAACAAAAAAAAAAAGAAACACAAATAAACAAATGTTAATCGCCTCGACACATTTGCAATTCAAATCCTCCTTCAATACGGAATAAATACCAACCGATCCCATCCTTACGGGTCATTTTCAATAACACATGCGTACGGTAATAGAATGCATGTGAATACCAGTTGGATCAGGGAAATAATTCTGTTTTTTTGCATTTCTAGCGTCATTAATAACAATTTATTAAGCGACAAGATAATTGCTATTTCGTGCTGACTTAAAGACCAGAAATTCAATTACACAATCACTTCCCTGTACATGGAAATTTCGTTTGTTTTTTAACTACATCGACGTGTTTGCTTTTGCGAATGCAAAGCAAACGAGTTTGATCCGTTCGTGATCTAATATTTACCTAATGAGCGAATTCCGCGGGTTTTTGAGACGCGATAAAATTGCTAACATTGTCACGTGTCGCCGGTTTATCATCCTCCTGCGATTATGTAAAACGATCACACCTCCAGTGACATCTATCAACAGCACTGCGTGGCGGATTGACACGTGCACGTTCAGCCGATTTACAAAGTTGCCTCGTCTTGGGGAAGTCATTTTCATCAAGTGTATCACTTGCTCATTTACGAAAAATAGTAAATTTTTATGCGACGTTTCAAAAGAGAGACGTAAGTAAGCGTAACGTAATTTTTTCAATGGAACACCCTGTATATTATCGCATTTTTGAATTCCTCATTTAATTTTAGCCTGACTTGATGGGTCGCATCGTGGGTCTAACTCGATTGGTTCTCGAGTTATTTCCCGAGGAACTTGCGACGGTTCTTCCTTCTTTAACTCTCTTGCTTTCGGAAATTGAAATAAAAATTAAATATAAAAGTTGTAGGCATTTTGCTTGCGCCTCGAGTGCCGTTTTCAAAAAAACAATTGAGAGTCACATTATCGAGTTAAAACCTGAAGTTTTCATTTTCTCTACGGAACACCCTGTATATTATTGCATTTTTGAATTCCTCATCTAATTCTAGCCTGATTTGATGGGTCGCATTGTGGGTCTGACATGATTGGTTCTCGAGTTATTCGTCGAGGAACCTACAACGGTTCTCCCTTATTTCCGAAAATTAAAAAAAATAAGTAAATATAAAAGTCGTGGGCATTTTGCTTGCGACTCGAGTGCCGCTTTCAAAAAAAAAACAATTGAGAGTCGCATTATCGAGTTATAACCTGAAGTTTTAATTTTTTTGTGGAAAACCCCGTATATTATTGCATTTTTGAATTCCTCATCTAATTCTAGCCTGATTTGATGGGTCGCATCGTGGGTCTGACATGATTGGTTCTCGAGTTATTCGTCGAGGAACCTACAACGGTTCTCCCTTATTTACGAAAATTAAAAAGAATAAGTAAATATAAAAGTCGTAGGCATTTTGCTTGCGACTCGAGTCCCGCCTTCAAAAAAGAAAAAAAAAACAATTGAGAGTCGCATTATCGAGTTATAACCTGAAGTTTTAATTTTTTTGTGGAAAACCCCGTATATTATTGCATTTTTGAATTCCTCATCTAATTCTAGCCTGATTTGATGGGTCGCATCGTGGGTCTGACATGATTGGTTCTCGAGTTATTCGTCGAGGAACCTACAACGGTTCTCCCTTATTTACGAAAATTAAAAAGAATAAGTAAATATAAAAGTTGTAGGCATTTTGCTTGCGACTCGAGTCCCGCCTTCAAAAAAGAAAAAAAAAACAATTGAGAGTCGCATTATCGAGTTATAACCTGAAGTTTTAATTTTTTTGTGGAAAACCCCGTATATTATTGCATTTTTGAATTCCTCATCTAATTCTAGCCTGATTTGATGGGTCGCATCGTGGGTCTGACATGATTGCTTCTCGAGTTATTCGTCGAGGAACCTACAACGGTTCTCCCTTATTTTCGAAAATTAAAAAAAATAAGTAAATATAAAAGTCGTGGGCATTTTGCTTGCGACTCGAATGCCGCTTTCAAAAAAAAAAACAAATGAGAGTCGCATTATCGAGTTATAACCTGAAGTTTTCATTTTTTTGTGGAAAACCCTGTATATTATTGCATTTTTGAATTCCTCATCTAATCAAATCAGCCTGATTTGATGGGTCGCATCGTGGGTCTGACATGATTGGTTCTCGAGTTATTCGCTGAAGAAGTTACTGTTTTGACAAGCCGCTCTCCCCTCTCCAGTTCTCTAATTTTTGGAAATGGAAAAAAATGTTTCGCATGAATGTTTCAGGCAACCTTCTTGCGTTTCTGATGGCGCTTTCAAAAAAACAGTTGAACATCGCGTTATCGAGTTATAAGCTAAAGTTGTAGTTTTATACTAGAACACCCTGTATATTATTGCATTTTTGAAATCCTCATTTAATTCTAGCCTGATTCGATGGGTCGCACCGTGGGCCTAGAGGGAGTAGTTTTCGAGTTATTCCCTTGGGAACTTTTTGTTTTGAACAGCGACCCACCCTTCTCTAGCTCTCTAATTTTTGGAAAACGGAAAAAGTTGAAAATATGAAAGTTGCTTGCGTTTCTAATGTCGTTAAAAACAATTGAACGTTGCATTAGCAAGTTATAACTCGATAACCTAAAACTGTCGTTTTTTTACTAGAACACCCTGTATATATTATTGCATTTTTGAATTCCTCACCTAATGTTAGTTTGATTTGATGGGTCGCATCGTGGGTCTAGCTCGATTACTTTTCGAGTTATTCCCTTGTTTTGAACACCGGTTCTCCCCCCTCTAGCTCTTTAATTTTTGAAAATCGAAAATAATTTTTTATATGAAAGTTGTGTGCATTTCGCTCACACTTCTCATGCTGTTTTAAAAGAAAACAATTGAACGTCGCGTTGTCGTTAAAACCCAAAATGTTCGTTATTTACTAGTACACCCTGTATGTATTATTTCATTTTTGAATTCCTCGTCTAATTTTAGCCTGATTTAGTGGGTCGCATCATGGGTCTAACTCGGTTAGTTTTTGAGTTATTCCCTCGTTTTGAACACCGGTTCTCCCCCCTCTAGTTCTTTAATTTTTGAAAATCGAAAATAACTTATATGAAAGTTGTGTGCATTCTGTTTACGCTTCTCATGCCTTTAGAAAGAAAACAATTGAACTTCGTGTTATCATTAAAACGTAAAATTTTCGTTATTTACTAGTACACCCTGTATATATTATTGCATTTTTTAATTCCTCGTCTAATTTTAGCCTGATTTGATGGGTCGCATCGTGGGTCTAACTCAATTAGTTTTCGAGTTATTTCTTTATTTATGAACAGCGGCTTTCTCTTCTCTAGCTTTCTAATTTTTTGAAATCGAAAAAGAAAATTATATGAAAGTTGTGGGTATTATGCTTACGCTTCTCTTGCCGCCATTAAAGAAATAATCAGACGTCCCGTTAACAAGTTATAACCTAAAGTTGTCATTTTTTTAATGGGGCACCCTGTATATTATTGTATTTTTGAATTCCTTATTTAATACTAGCTTGAATTGATGGGTCGCATTGTGGGTCTAACGTGATTGGTTTTCGCGCTACTCGTTTCTATGTACTTACAGCGTAACACATACAGGGTGTTATGTCGTCTTAACGCAGTTCTTCAAATATTTGTTTACGTAGTATATTACATTTGCTCAGTTGAAAATTACGCTGGCCTGTCCGCACATTCTTTGTGTGTAAATTTGGCAACCCGGCATTCCAACAACATAATTCGAGGATCGTTAGTGAACAATGATGCAAAACTATTATATCACCGGAGGATCCTCCGGGGGCGTGAAAAGTAAAAGTTCTCGCCGTCAAATTCCACGCACTGATTAGTGGGTCTGCTTTGGCAGCCGTCGCGTTGCGCTGCG
This sequence comes from Dorcus parallelipipedus, assembly GCA_958336345.1. Lineage (NCBI taxonomy): Eukaryota > Metazoa > Arthropoda > Insecta > Coleoptera > Lucanidae > Dorcus > Dorcus parallelipipedus. Next base: position 41,335,845 of record OY284480.1, on the reverse strand, counting down.
ACGTACGTCTTTGAAATATCGAAGCGCCAATGGTTGGCGGGGAAAGTGGATAATTGCGCGAGAGCAGGTACCGTTATGTCAATGCTCAATGCTGCATGTCGTTACGTCGCTGTTATGTAACGTCGACGCTTCCTACACCGACAAGTGCCGATCGTGCGCGTACTTCCAGCTGGCCCTGACCGGGGGGATTGTTCGCTTTCTCCGGCAGGATTTCCGCGATTCTGTGTTGCGCGACGATCAAAATGTTACTTGCTACGCGCCATATACAGGAACGGTGTTACGTAATCGTTGCGGCGATTGCACTGATTGTGATTACATCACGCGTTAATTGATTAAATTGCATTTCTCGTTAGCGCTTATAAATTACCTGAGGTGATCAACCGACTTTACACAAATGACGGCCTTTACCTAATTTTTTGCTATCCGGCAAGTATAATGTCTCAAGCTGTCAACTGCCAAGTCATTTCTTATGTTGACAGTCAACTGTCAACTGCCTTGTCATCTCTTATGTTGACAGTTGACAATTTCGAGGGTGATGTGCAAAGGTCAAAGAATGACGCACGGATGGCGTTATTTTCAAGATTTAATCAATTACTTTCATAGCTGTCAAACTGTTAGCTGTCAAATTAAATCACCCTGTAACTAATATAATTGTTTAAGCGAGTGTGTCACAGATCACGTTATTTATTTATTTATTGATAGCTCGAATATCAAATTTCAAATCGATCTGTCAAGTAATTTTGTCGTCTTGAAGTTTTCACAGATGGTATTACTGAGATTATGTTTTGATAGCTGTCAAACGTCAGGTTTCAAACTATCAAATGTCAAATTTCACTTTGGTTTTGTTATTTAGGCTGCTGATGTGAGAGAGTTCCAAGAATGATGTATTATAGAATACAGATAGGAAAAGTTGACAAGTTCACTGTCAAATTTTAAATTGTTAACTAATCTTGTTGTTTTGACAGCTGCATTTAAGAACAGTAAAAGCGGTGCTGCGTTGATCAATTTTCTTATATTACATTTGTAAGATTAGTGTGTCGGGCCGTTAACTGTCAAATTTTATGTCGACCTGTCAAATACTTATTTTTTTGAGGGGGCTGCTTAAGTGAAAGCGATCCTGAAATGGGTTAAAATCATCATAGAAAGACGTAGAGATGGCGTGCGTTGTCGACTAATTTCGATTTCATTATTTTGACAGTTGTATTTAAGGGCGCTGTAATGACACCAATGGTATACCAATACAAATTGGTAATCTCAATGTGTCAGGCTGGTAACTGTCAAATTTCAAATTGATGTCAACTGTCAAACTTTATAATCAAATTGTCACCAAGTTTTGTAATATTTTTACTTGAGCTTAAGCGTCTGCTGAAAAACATCTACCGATCTAACCGATCGTTTTTAAGTTAGTGATAAGCTCGATGTGTTCAATTGTTATCTGTCATATTTCTAGTTGATCTGTCAATCAACTGTCAAACTTCGAAGTCAAGTTGTTAGCAAATTTTGTAATCTTAGTTTATTTTCATCGATTGAAACGATGTAGATGGTGCTGTCGGTTAATTTTGTTATTTTGACAGCTGTGTTTAAGTGGGAGCGTAAGAGAGAGCTGAGAAAATCATACAGTGTTCTAATCGCTTTTTTAAAAAAATATTAAATTTAAAAAAATTAATTAAATCAAAAAAATTAATTAAAAAATTAAATTGTAAGCTCGATATGTCAAACTGTTAACTGTCAAATTTCAATTCAAGTATCGCCTACAGACATCAACTGTCAAACTGTAAAGTCATACTTTTTTAATATTTATTGGTAAACTCGAAATTTGACACTTAACAGTTTGACACCTGTTAAGTGTCAAATTTCAACGGAAGTAACGCCTTAGACGTCAACTGTCAAACTTTACAGTAAAATTGTCACCAAATTTTGTAATACTTTTACTTGAGCTTAAGCGTCAGCTGAAAAGAACCTACAGCACTGGCACTGATTTAATCAATCGTTTTTAAATTAAAGTGATCAGCTCGGCGTGTGCAATTGTCTGTCAATCTGTCAATCAACTGTCAAACTTCGAATTGTCAGCTAATTTTGTATTCTTGACAACTGTTCTCTTAGGTTTCTATTTTCATCGATTAAAATGACGTAGATTGTGCTGTCGGTTAATTTTGTTATTTTGACAGCTGTGTTTAAGTGGGAGCGTAAGAAATCATACAGATGGCATTGTTTTAACAGATTTTTGAATGAAATTTTTAAAATCAAATTGTCAATAAAATTTGTAATGTCAGCCGTTTCCCTAGGTTTTTATTTTCAACTATTAAAATGAAGTAGAGATGGCGCTGTCGGCTATTTTGTCATTTTGACAGCTGTGCTTAAGTGAGAGCTGCGAGAATCATACAGATGGCACTGTTCTAATCGATCTTTTTGAAAAATTGAATTGTAATCTCGATATGTCAAAACTGTTAACTGTCAAATTTCAACTCAAATAACACCTTTTACGTCATCTGTCAAACTGTAAAGTCAAATTGTTTGCAATATTTGTAATGATGGGGTTACAATCATCGTGGAAAGATGTAGAGATGGTGTTGTCGAGTAATTTCAATTTCATTATTTTGGCAGTTGTATTTAAGAGCGATGTAATGGTGCTATTTCAACCAATCAGCTCAATCAGGTAAGCTTAACGTGTCAGACTGTAAACTATCAAATTTCAAGTTGATTTGTCAACTGATTTACAATCAAATTGTCGCCAAATTTTATAATGTTTTTACTTAAGTTTAAGCGTCAGCTGAAAAGAACCTACAGATGGCACTGATTTAACCGATCGTTTTTAAGCTCGATGTGTTCAATTGTAATCTGTCACATTTCAAGTTGATCTGTCAATCAATAATCAACTGTCAAATTTCGAAGTCAAATTGTCAGCAAATCTTGACAACTGTTCTCCTAGGTTTTTATTTTCATCGATTAAAATGACGTAGATTGTGCTGTCGGTTAATTTTGTTATTTTGACAGCTGTGTTTAAGTGGGAGCGTAAGAAATCATACAGATGGCATTGTTTTAACAGACTTTTTTAAATTAAATTTTTTAAAATCAAATTGTCAATAAAATTTGTAATGTCAGCCGTTTCCCTAGGTTTTTATTTTCAACTATTAAAATGAAGTAGAGATGGCGCTGTCGGCTATTTTGTCATTTTGATAGCTGTGCTTAAGTGAGAGCTAAGAAAATCATACAGATGGCACGATTTTAATCGCTTTTTTTGGAAAAATTAAATTGTCAATTGTCAAACTTTAAAGTCATACCGTCAGTTGTATGTTGTCAGCTGTTTCTCTAGGTTCTTATTTTCATCAGTTAATTTTGTTGTTTTGACAAGTGCGTTTAAGTGAGGTGAGAGTCTAAGAGCGACCTAAAAAAAATCGTACAGATGGCGCTGTGTTTTAACCGACATCAATTGGTAAGCTCGATGTGTCAAGCTGTTAACTGTCAAATTTCAATTCAAGTAACGCCTTAGACGTCAACTGTAAAACTTTAAAGTCAAATTGTCTGCAAATTTTGTAATGATTGGGTTTTTATTTCCATTCAAAAGTGTAGATGGCGTTGTCAGGTAATTTTGATATTTTGAGAGCTGTATTTAAATAAGCGCGGGTTAAATGAAAATTTAAAATTAAATCGGTAAGCTTGATGTATCAAATTGTTAAATGTCAAATTTCAAGTTGAATTGCCAAGTGAATTAATTTTGTCGGCTAATTTTGTTATTTTGGTAGCTGTGTTTAACCAATTTGTGTTATATTGCTCGATGTGTCAAATTGTTAACTATGCTAACTGTCAAATAATGCCTTAGACTGTCAGCTGTCCTGTATTGTTATCAATTGTCTTCCAGTTGTTTATTTTCAATTTCAGACTTATCAGTTCACCCTCGTACAAACTATTCTTTAATAATTAATTAATTAATTTGTTTCTGTTTATTTCAGAGCATTACGCACGTGGTCTCCGAGTACCCGGCCTTCACGAAATTCGGCCTGAACCTCGTCATCAAGAGCACCGCCTCCAAACCCCTTGTAAAAATGTCCCCCAAAGAGTTTATGTTCGGATACAAGAGCACGCTCCTCACCCTCGGCAACAAGTTCCTGAATAACTGGATTTATTTCGAAAAATTAGGCCTCATCGACAGGGTAGGACTTAAGTAATATTTTCTAAGGTTCGCTGTGCTAAAACCTTTTTTTTATAGATGTATGATTTTACGGGTGACTTCGAGACGGTTTACACGGGCGAAGGTGATATAACCAAGGCCGGCCTTCTGGACACCTACAAGGGATCCACTGAAATTCCTCAGTGGGAAGCACCGTGTGGGACCGTCAGGGGGACGTCGGACGGGACTAAGTTTGCCACTCACATAAAACCAAATGATACTTTGACGTTTTTCAGAAAGAGCATGTGCCGGCCCAAAACTATGGTAAGTTCTTCGGGGGATTTACAGAATATAATTTTTCTTAATTTACATAATTACGGTTTAGGTTCGTGTGAACTCGACGATTTCCTCCGGCCTCAAGGGCTACGTCTACAATTTTGAGCCCAACGCGAACGATAACGGCGTGTACAATCCTGAAAACTCGTGCTACTGCAAGACGAAGAAGTGTCTTCCACCGGGGCTCTTGGACGTCCATGAATGTTACTATGGTTTCCCTATAGCCCTGTCCTATCCACACTTCCTCGACGCTGATCCGACTCTGTCCTCCCACGTGGATGGGATGTATCCGGATCCAGTCAAGCACAAGACTTATTTCGTTATCCAGCCGGTGAGAAGCTTTTGTCTTTTTTTTTTGCGTTGACGGTTTTCAGAAAACGAAAAATAAATTTAAAACCGTGATGGAATTGAATCTTTGGAAAAATGAATAGAGAATGTTTTAATCGAAACCGTGGTGGAAATGATTTGGCTGTTTTAAGGAGTTGGTTCTTCAAGCGATGCGCTTTGAAATTTAATTTTGCGAGACAAAAGACAGTCGACACTTGAAAAAAGTCTTTTGCTTGTTTGTTAGTACAAACTCTTTTGTTTCCAGGATTCTGGCTTGCCCTTGGATCTGGCAGTCCGCTACCAAATAAACATGGCGTTGGGCGACGTCAGCGACATGGCTAACGTACGGCAGTTTGCGAACATGGTGATCCCTATGCTGTGGACAGAAATCGTAAGTGGAAGATCTTTTTGCAATTAATTTGATTCCTCGATCCAAAGTTACAAGTTTTTGTTTTGTTTTTTCTGGAAAATTGCTTGACATTTTCAACATTCGAAACTATTTTGTTTTTTTAACTTGACAGAAAAACAGAGCGATCATATAACCGTCAAATTATTGTTGCTTAGCTCTGTTTTTTTTTCTATTCTATGAACAAAGATGGAATGAGTCAGTTTACATAATTTTCGCCCATCACTGTACATTTGATTAATCAATTTGTATTGTAAAACATATTGCGTTTTCCACTGGCTGCACCGGTGTGCACTCAGGATATCTCTATCTCGTTTTATTACATAAAGCTGAACTGAGATGAAAATACACTCAGTGCACACAGTGGAAAACGCTATTTTTATAACTGCACATTTATATGCGTACGTAGAGGGCGCTGCAGTGTTCAAATTATTTCGCAACACTTTTTAATTTTCTTTTCTTTTGTTTTCAGAGAATGTATAAATTGCCAACCTCCTTGGCCACCAAATTCCTCATGTACCTCAACGTCTTACCTTTGGTGGAAACGGGCCTTATGTACTTGGCTCTCACCTTAGGATCGCTCTTGACCCTCCTGTCTCTCTATAAACTGTGGAAGTGTAGAAGGCGAACATCGCAGATGCCTGTGACGTGGATCGACGAGGAAACAGTCATGATGGATTGCAAGCTGTCCACGTACATTCCGGCGGAAAGGCGGCGGATGTCGTCGAAAGAACTCGACGTGTACTTTAGTTCGTTGGTGGCGCCTCTGACTCAAGCAGCGGAGAGTGAGCAACTCATAATCTCCAGGGAGTTCCCCGGCCTGCATGAGGACGTCTAGCGCTTGGCGTACATTTTACTCGTTTTGTTTGCTATTTATTTGATCTTTGTTGTGTATTTAGTAGCCCTAACTTTTTTGTGATATAATTTTATTCTCCGCTGACGAAGGTAGAAAGTATACATATAGTTTTTAGATCGAGAATACTCAGTGAAGTTAAATTTGTGTGGGACGATTTTTTTATTGTAATTCTTTATAGTTCGGAGAAGCTGTGTTGTAGAAATAGAGAAATGGAGGGGGCAGTGTGTTGTTCTTTTTTTTTCTTGTTGGTTTTCAGTTAGCCAATCGCCGTCCATATCAGCAACACGAGTGCTGCACCTTCCTGATAAGACTCATTGCTCAAATTTGTCATAGACTTAGGACTTAGTAATAAATAACACTAGTCTAGTTTTTAGAAATCAACAGTATCGATGAGATCTTACGTTTTTTCAATCAATATTTGGAAAACGTCGTAGGATCGTAGACACTGTAATTAGTTACTATTTATACTATTTTTTACGAATCTGTACATATTTTATATTTATGATATTTATTAGAGAAAATATACTCTTATTCTTAACGATACTTTGTTTTTATTTCGCTCGATTAAAAAAACATCCCACACATAGTGGTTTGTTTCTCTGCTCGGACGTTTAGCGGAGAAACGAACCTCTTCTGAAGTACAGTCAGCACCACTGGTGAACAATAGCCGAAGCCTGGTGTATGAACAGCACATCTGGTGGACGGTAGCCGAAACTTGTATATTTGACGGTTTTCGTCTTGGCTAATCAAGTCGTCCATTTAGCCAAGACGCAAACCGCCAAATATATAGCAAGCTTCCGCTACCGTCCACCAGAGGCGCTGTTCATACAGCAGGCTTCGGCTATTGTCCACCAGAGGCGCTGATTGTACGACGTTATTTGATTTGTTTCTTGATTAAATCGATCACCGAGACGCAAACCGCATAACGAAGTACAATCAGCGCCTCTGGTGGATAACAGCCGAAGTTTGCTGTATGAACAGCGCCTCTAGTGGACGGTAGCCGAAGTTTGCTGTATATTTAGCGGTTTGCGTCTCGGCTAATCCAGTCGTCTACTTTGCCGAGACGCAGACCGTTAAATATACAGAAAGCTTCGGCTACCATCCACCAGAGGCGCTGTTCATACAGTAAGCTTCGGCTATTGTCCACCAGAGGCGCTGTCTACTACGTTATGCGGTTTGTGTCCTGGCTAAATCGGTCACTCGTTTAGTCGAGACACAAACCTTATAACGGAGTACAAAACAGCGCCTCTGGTGGACAAAAACCGAAGCCGGTTGTATGAACAGCGCCTCTGGTAGACGGTAGTCAAAGCTTCCTGTATATTTGAAGGTTTGCGTTTCGACTAATTAAGTCATCCATTTAGTCGAGTTGCAAACCGTTAAATATACAGCAGCTTTCGACTGTTGTCCACCAGAGGTGTCGTTCATACAGGAAGCTTCGGCTGCTGTCCACCAGAGGCGTTGTTAACTGTACTTCAAAAGAGGTTCGTTTCTCCGCTAAATGTTCGAGTTATTTTAGCAAAGAATTAAACTGCGGAATAATAGGAAAGAAAAACAGCGTCTTAATTGTAATAACTCATTTATTTAAATTAACGCTTCACATATTACATAAACAATTTTGTCATCGTTTAGATTACACGCTGTGCATTGATGCAAATTTGGTTGCCTATAAGACATAAACAAGATCAAAATGACAATGAAAAGATGTGCTTCAGGTATTCTTATTGTTGTAAACTGAACGCAATAGCATTTCGGGAGGGTTAATTGATTTGCGTCTCCCTTCACCCCCTATCACGTTTTTAAATTAAATTCTTGCACCCTTTTCCACAGGTCAACCGAAGTAATGCTGGAAGGAGTCAACTCGATCGTAACCCTCTTTTGTTTTCTCCCTTCAATTTGCGTCGCTGATTTTAGGATTTGCAATCCTCAGATAATCCAAAAAATAATTAATTTAGAAGAACAGGGTAATTAGATTTTCAAAATTTGTTTCCGTCACTACCGGGTACAAAACTTAAAAAAAAATATTGTCCGAAAGGACACAATAATGTAGGCAATAACAAAATGTCGAAAAAAGTTACTTACAGAGGGCTGGGGGGGGGGGGTATGGTAAAAATTGGTTCATTTCAGTAAAATCGGTCACACTTTCTCAACTAAGGGGAGGGGGGAGATGAATTTTTATTTTGCAATGCAGCACAGTGAAATAAATAATTTTGTAAACGAAAATTTTTAAAAACATTGCCGGGGGGGGGGGAAAGGAGCGCAATGTTAATTGACCTGCTCCAAGAACAATAAAAAAAACCTGTAAATAAAAACTTAAATGACCTCACAGTTTAGTAGCAATCGAAATGTGATGTTGATGTTGGTCACACTGACAGACCTGTAAAAATAAAGCTCCCACTGCTCTGAAATAAAAAATTGCTTCTCAAATTTGAAAAATTTCGTTGCACGCTACATGTTTACTTCTGAACGCTCTCGTGTGAGCGTTTCCGTTTTACAATTGCTGAATGTTTCCATTAGAGCGTTAGACAGTTGCTGAATGTTTCCGTTCGAACGTAATAAATTCCGCATTTAACCGTTGGTAGACGCGTCTGTCATATTCAAAAAATGGACGAGCAACCAAATTCACGTCCGGAAAACCGCGGCCTGGCCGCAGACAAAACACAGGGGGACCTTTTGGAGTATCAAAATCGACTGAGGGCGATGCTCGAAACGGCGTACGCCACTCTGCAAAAGGCCATCGCTTTAAAGCTGGACACCGTTCACGAAACGGATTCCTTGGAAGGGCGTCTTCAAGATGGCGAAGAAACCCCGTCGATTTAAACCTATCGTTTAAGTCGTATTTAAGTTTTGTTATTGCGTTCACCGGTTAAAAATGGAATAAATGAGTTTGGTTTAATGGCGTGTTTCTTTTTTTCTTTGGTTGAAGCAGCATCAGTTTTGCTTGCATGAGGACTTCACATATGTAAAGGTGAGTGAGTGTTTATTTACTTCACAAAATGAGGGTGAAACATACAAGTCCGACATATTCTTTTACCTTTCTCTGCATGCTGCTCTTTCTCTTCATTTGACTGACCCTTATTGCCTTTTTCTTGCCTAAAATAAACACACTTATTCAATACACTTAAATACATCAACCAAGTCACGGTGGGGGTGGGGGTTAGTTACAAAGTTGTGACTAACCATCCTTTCACATTTCACTCTGTGTATTCCTTTTATATTTTTACAGTAATTTTTTTTGCAATTGCTTTCGTTTTAATGTTTGTCTTGTGATCTTGGCTTTGTTTCGTTTGTTCACTTTCAATTATTCTTTGTTTTTCAGTGCTCCTTATTCTAAGAATACCTCTCCTGTTTAAATTTTTGATTCTTTTGTTGAAGTCCCTCATTTGTTGCCATTTTCTTCTTAATTTACAGCTTTATGTAACGTGCTTTCATTTCTCTTACTTTCATGTTTACTTGTTTCTTGTTCTGGCGTGTAGCTTTTTTCTTTTTATAGCAGTAATTTGTTTTTGTTTTACCTATGATCAGACTTCGGCCATTTCGGAGCGTTGCCATGGCTGCGCAATGAATGGGCACTTTTGATTGGTCCTCGTAATGCGATGCGTAACCATGGCGACGCTTTGAAATGTCCCAAGTCTGCTTATGGTCTTGTTTTTGTTTTACAGTGAAACTTGCTTATAACGAGGTCTCGGATATAGCGACGAAATTCATATTTTTTCGTTAATCACTTGCATATAACGAGCAGTAACTGTGGTCCCTTGAGCCTTCGTTATATCCGAGTTTTTATAAAGAAAACATTTCATTTTTCGCTCGTCAAAGTCGGTATGAAGATGACATGTTTCAGTAAACCACCATTTTCAAATCTTTAAGAAAGTCTAAGGCTGCGTTTAGTTCATGGGTGACGTTGTCGATTTTGTTTATTCCGCAGTTATTTTACGTTGTCTGACTAATCAGCTGAGTGGTCACGGTGGTCGTAATTTGAGATGCGACCATTAGGCAACCACGGTGGGTATGAGTTCCGTTTAGAAAACAGTCCGCCCGAGCTCGTTAAACTTTGACGGTTCGTCTATCAATTAAACGCAGGCTAACTAAAGATGTATTCCTTCTCATGCTTTTAAGACTTTGTTAAAGATTTGAAAATGGTAGTTTACTGAAACATTTCATCTTCATATCGACTTTGATGAGCGAAAAATGAAAAGTTTTTTATAATGACAGCGTTTATAGTGACTTAAGACGAACTTTTCCAAATTTTATTATTTCGATTAGTCACTAATACCTTGGATAATCCTTTACAATAAAATAATAGTGTAGTTATCACATATTTAGGAATACTGTTATAAAACTGAAGTGTCAATAAGATACCAGGACTTTACTTATTTCCTATTTATTTGTTGTTTTTATTGTTTAGTTTGTATCACTTTTTTCGCCCTTGATTTTGTCAGTGTTTAATTTAGTCTGAAATTCTGTTTCGGCCTTAACTTTTTTCTTCTTTGTTTGTTTTCATTTATTTAACTCTAATTTTAATCTGCTTCTTCTTTTTGCTCTGTAATTGCAAAGCATCTTATTTTATCTTTTTCCGTTTGCTTTTGTCATCTTTCAATAATTTAAATTATGTGTTCTGCCTTAACTTCTAATTTAATTTGCTCTTTCTTTTTCTGTTTGTCTTCCTAAGTGCATCTTATTCCATCTTTGTCCCTTGCTTTTTACTTTGTTCTTGTCACTGTCACTTCAATTTTCTGCGTTAACTATTCTTCTTTGCTTCAATTCATATATTTTATTTCTGCTTTAGTCGGTTACTTTTTTTCTATGTCTCATTCTAAGAACACATTACTTCATCTTTTCTTTTTTTGCTTTTCACTCTGTCTTCTTCACTCTTTTTTGGCTTGTTTCTCATTCTATGTGCGTCTTACTCCATCTTTGTCCATTGGTCTTCACTTTGTTCTTGTCACCGTTCAATTTAGACTGGAATTCTGTTTTCTGCCTCAATGTTTGTCTTTATTTGTTTACTTCTAGTTTAATATGTTCCTTTTTTCCTGTGTCTCATTCTATAAGTGCGGCTTATTCCATCTTTGTCCTTGCTTTTCGCTTTGCTTTTGGAATTCTGCCTTATTTTTTTTACTTCTATTTTAATTTGCTCCTTTTTTTAATTGTGTCTCATTATTTTCCTTTGCTTTTCACTTTGTTTCTGTCATTGTCCACTTTAGACTGGAATTCGGTTTTTACTTCTACTTTAATCTGTTCCTTTTTCTTCTCTGCGGCTTACTGTAAGTGCCTCTTATTTCTTCTTTCTTTTTGCTTTATTTCTTTGCTGTGTAACTATCTCAATGTAGTGTTTCTTCCATTTATTTTCATTTGCTTTTTTTGCCCTTTTTTCGTTCTCGCTTTAGTATTCCCCCTAACCTCCCCCTTTAATAACACAGGCACGCCTGATTTTGCTAACTCCTTTCCTCTCTCCCTCTTTTCAATTCTGACACGTCCCTTTGTCAACATTTCGATTGCTACCAAACTTACGTTCGTCATCCAATCAAATCACATGCATATTATGTACACAAAAAACGAATACAAAAAAAAAACAATATACAAAAATTAGTAAAAAATGGAATGCATCGTCTCGCTTTATCATCATATCATCAGTAATAAGTACGTATAATCTAGTGGCAAAAAGAAAACTAGGTTAACCTTGAGTATACTCTTTGAGATTTCCTCTCCTAATACCTATACAAAAGTGTATCACAGAATAATTAGTAAATTTCTTGTTTAAATATCATTATTAATAATATAAAACGGTCGCCGCAGCGAACAACGATAAAACTCTCTACAACGCGTTCTCTGCTTCAATATAAAATAAATTTCTCGTCATCGTCAGTACGTTATTTAAATATCTATATATATTATTATGAGAGGCGGAAATGACGTCGGCGAACGCCCTCTGCAATTTGTGTGCTTCGTTGTACGCGCGGAGAACTCGCAGACGCCTTCCTCCTACACAAAAACGTCAACAACGAAAATATGTACAGTGAGCACCAACATAAAAGAAAAGAAAAAAAAGAAGCTCGTTTACAAAGCAGTAAATTCCTCGGGGCTGCAGCTCCGAAAGTTCGTCCCCAGTTCAACCTTGGGGTTCCCGGTAACTTTCAGCGAGCTCCTACCGAAGGAACCCCGAGTGGAGAAGTCGAATTTACTGCGGTCCTTTCGGTTCAAGGACTCGATTATATTCTTTACGATACTCGAGGTTCCGCAGGCACTATTTTTGGGAATACTCGTCGGTATATCACATGGCTTTTGCTTTTTATCAACATCAACAACAACAACATCATTATTGCTTGAGCTCGGGCTTTCACCTTCACCATCACCACCATCGTCGTCATGATTATGAAAGCGCCTTTGTAATACTGGTGTTCGCCTGCCGAAACTGAAGGGTAGTTTCGGGGTGTTACTATCACAATCAGGTTTATGTTGGTACTTCCTGCGCAGGATACTGCTGCGTACGGCGTCTTCGCCTGCCTGCTTAAAAATATTTCTGCTAATGTTAAACGTGCTAGTAGTCGAGTGTGTAACTCTATTTGTACTTTTCGGATTGGCACTACTGCTAGGACTTAAACTATTTAGAGTCGAGGATACCACGTCGGGCATGTCTATACTGCATTGAGAGTCCCCGTAACTGTGTGCAATGGCATTCGAGGATTTGCTCACCTTCATCTTGCAATCGTCGTTCATTGGCTTCGGGGCGTTCACAAACTTCTGCGTCACCTTCGAAGGGAGGGCGTACTTCAAGCCCATGTTCTGCAGGCTGAGGTTCGACAGTTTCTGTTCGTCCGCAGCCTTGCTTGGTTTGGTCACTTCGAAGGTGTTCTTCTTGCCCAGGAACTTGATGCGGTCTTTCACCGAGGTTTCTGGGGGTGGTGGGTCCGGGGGTTTGTGATATTTCAGCTCGGAGAAGTCGAATTTTTCTTTGCTAAATCTAAAAACAAACAAGTATTATTATTGAGAGAACACTAAAAAAAATCACAAGGTTCAAGTTCTTAGAATATGAGCTTTTCTATTCACAAAATCTGGTGGAATTTTATTGTGCTCTGGGGTGGAGGGGAAGGGAAGAGCAACAGTGATCTTCAAAAAAATCACCATGTAAGCTATAAAAGTATCACAATTTCGAAGTCTTAAAACATTGTGAATTACTAAAAAAATTTATTTGCAAAATCTGATTTTTTTTGTAACTCTGCGGTGAGAGAAGGAAAAAAAAACATTAAGTGAGTCTCCCATTTCGCTTTAGGGACAAACAAAATGTCTCTATGTCTTTGACGTCTTTGCTTTAAACTTCTTACGAAAAATGTGATGTTTTGTTAAATAATTAAAAATGTGCAACAATCTGCTTTTGCTTTTAATCGACAATTAATCACAACGTCGATTCAAAATGTCGACGAAATATTTAAATTTAAATTGCTTTGAAATTCGGCCGTTTAAAAAAAAAAACGAGTGTAGCGCCATCTATGTAAATCTTGTCGGACTACGATTTTTTTCCGACGTGAAATTTGACAATTCTTTTCTTTCGCAGGTTGACATTTGATTTAAAACAAGAATTGAAATTGTGTGACGCCATCTACTACTACATACTATATTTTGTTGTCATATTAAGACCCGATTTTCCAATCGTCGGATAAGCAATATTCTTAGAATAACGCGACGTATTTAAGTGTGACGTAGATAAGGAGGAACGTTAAAGGATATTCAGGGAACAGTTATTCCGTCCTTATTCCACGATTGTAAAACTGGGTCAAAGTCTTTTTTGTTGCTCGTCAACAAGATGATTTCTCGAATTTAAATCATTTTAAAATTCGGCAATTAAAAAAAAAAACGAAATCTTATGGCGTCATCTATGTAAATCTTATCGAACTACGATTTTTTCCGGTCCGTAATTTGAAATTAATTTTTGCTGTTTACAATTTTGAATTTAGTAATTTCAGTCATGCGCAATTTTTTGTTGTTGTTCGTCAACGAAATAATTTTTTGAATTTAATTTACCTTGAAATTCAGCCATTTTAAAAGGAAATCTAAATCTTGACGCGTCATCTACGTAAATCTTGTCGGATTACGAATATTTCCGGCGCAAAATTTGAAATTATTATTTCTTTTTTCGCAGGTTGAAATTTGATTTAAAACAAAAATTGAAATTGTGCGACGCCATCTACTCTATTTTGTTGTTCGGTTAAATCGTTTGTTGCTCGTCAACGCAATGATTTTTTGATTTTAAATTATCTTGAAGCTCGACCATTTTAAAAGAAAATCGAAATCTTGTGGCGGCATCTATGTAAATCTTTTCGAATTACGATTCTCTTTCGGCGCGAAATTCGAAATTGAATGTGTGAGATTAAAAGGGGCCCAAGTCCTACTCGAATGATCATGAGAAGTTGAAGAAAAAAGGTTTTTGAAAGTTGTTTTTTTTTAATATGTAAACTTTTTCTTTCACCTGTTACTATATTAAATTTCTTTGTGTTTAGATCACATAACCACATCAAAACGTTATTTAAATTTTACCAAAATAATAGACATATACAATCTGGACTTCGGCCCTTTTTAATCTCACATATTCAATTAATTTTCCCCGTTTACAATTTAGTACAGTAGCGGACAATAAAATCCGGGCCAGTATTTGACATATCATGCATATTTAGCCAAATTTGGTCAATCAGGTTTTTATTGAGGTTATGTTTCTGTCAAAACGTAAAAAAGGATTTGAAATGTCAAACTTAATAGACTGTAATTTCGCGGAAACTCCTTCTTCTGTCCAAACTTCATCTGGCAAAGTCAGTATTTTTCCTTTTTGAGTGGAAGTATTTTGTCAAAATACAAAATAAACCAGAACTATTAACAGTAAAACTTATATTAGATATAGTCACAGAATTGCAAGTGACATTTTGCTTATATAACAAACGTCAAAAATATGAAAGTAAGGTTTACATTGTAGAAATGACGTGCCCGGATTTTATTGTTCGCTACTGTACATAATTTCAATTGGCTTCAACAGGAAAAAAATCAATTTAAAACATAAATCGGAATTGTAGCGCCATCTGTGCAAATTTTGTCCAACTTCAAATTCTATCGGCGCGG
This sequence comes from Dorcus parallelipipedus, assembly GCA_958336345.1. Lineage (NCBI taxonomy): Eukaryota > Metazoa > Arthropoda > Insecta > Coleoptera > Lucanidae > Dorcus > Dorcus parallelipipedus. Next base: position 41,320,713 of record OY284480.1, on the reverse strand, counting down.
AATTTGATTCATTCTGTCACGCAATTTTTTGTCGATGTAATTTTCAAACTCCAACAAGTTTCACTTCTTATTTTCAACTTTTTTACTCTCCTTGTAAAACCATTGGTAAAACGCCACAAACAGTACTGGAACAGAGGTTATGTTTTCTTTCTTTCTTTTTCTCTCCTTCATATCATATCAGCTTCTCTCTCAGAGTTAATTCAAATTCCGCGTCGATAAAATTTCTAGTCGGCCAAAATTTACATACAATTCGATTTCTTTAAATCTCATCTGGGTGAAAGATATGTAATCGAAATATTTGACAAAAAAAAAGTAATTTTAAAATTCGGGCCGGTAAACCTCTAGTTCGATAAGATTTGTATAGATGACGCCACAGACTTCCGATTTTTTTTTTTTTTAATGACTCAATCAGCGTTTTTTAAAATCAAAAAATAATTTCGTTGACAAACGAGAAAGGAAGTTTTAAATAAAAAACAACATAACAGTTACAGACACAGATGCCAATTTCGATTTTTGTTTTAAATTAAATTTCAACCTGTAGATTGCAAAAAGGAAAAATCTATTTACAAATTTCGCGCCAGTAAAAAATCATAGTTCGACAAGATTTATTTTTTGTTAGATGGCGCCACAGGACTTCGATTTCTTTGAACCTCATCCGAGTGGAAGATTATTAAAATATTCGATTAAAAAAATTCGCGCCGTAAAATCTGTAATCCGATAAGATTTGTGTAGATGACGCCACAGATTTTCGACTTTTCTTTAATGACCCCATCATTAAATTCAAAAAATTATCTCGGTGACAAACGACAAAAGAAGACAAATAAATAACGACAAATACAGAAATAGATGGCGTTACACAATTTCGATTTTAGTTTATTTAATTTCAAAATTGGCGCTGGAAAATCTAGTTCGATAGGATTTGTATAGATGCCGCCACAGCTTTTCAACTCTTTTATTTTTAATGATCCTATCATCAAGCTGGCTTCATTCCTTTGCTCTTTAGAATTAACGTTCTAAGATATATAGAGCATTTATTCTAAAGATTAAAAGATTTACTCCGACATCTTGTTTCATGAAAAAATAAAATAAAATAAAATAAAGATCCACTCACCTATTCCGCGTGAAATTCTTGGGAACCTTCCTCAGAGGTACAGTCCCAACGATATGGTGCTTTAGGTTATTCTCAGTGACGACGTTGCAGCTCTTATTTTCCTGCTGGGAACTCGTTGCCTGCAAGGTCGAGTTGAGGCTAGGCTTGGAGCACTCCCCGGATTTCTTCGCGCAAGAAAAATCCGCATCGTTCTTCAAGAAGTCAATGTTCTCATACGTCGGGCTGTTCGGACTCTCGATGGGCACGTCCACCCCTTTCTGCGTGTAACCATAGGAAACATCCTCGCAGCTTTTGGTGCTGAACTCATCCTGCACGAGCTTCTCATAGCAGTTTTCCGAGCTCTTACTCAAGCCGTTGGTGCTCGAGACTTTAATGATGGGCTTCAGCTGGTTCTCCTTTCGGCTGATCAAGTTATCCGCGCTCGACACTTTGATTATCGGTTGACTCATCGACTGTTTTCCTTCTTTGATCGGTTCTAAGGCGGGGCTCCTGTGTCCGGATGAGATCGCTTCCGGTGTCGTGCTTCCCGAGGAGCTCGGGCTCAGACCTTGGTAGTGTTGGATGTCGAAGAGGAGGTCGCCTGGAAGGGGCATGCTCACGGAGAGGTGCATCGAGAGGGATTCCAGCCAGACTTCCATGACTTCAAAAGGGGGCCTGAAAACGCGATGGGGGGATTATTGTTTTGGGTCGTTGAGTTCGCAGGGCCTTACCGTTTGTCGGGGTTTAAGTCGGTGCAGAGGAAGGCGACTTTGTAGAAGGGCTCGGGGCAAGACGTGCAGAATTTTTCGCGGAAGGTGTTTTGGTTCAGGCCAAAATCGTTGGAGCGGGGCAGAAAATCAGGATCCGCTTGGACCCTTCCAATGATCTGTAAATTTTTTATTTTTAAATCATCTAAGGCTGTGTAGCTTGGAATTACTTCGCAAAGAACGATGCCAAAGCTGAATATGTCGACTTTCTCATCGTATTTATTCCCCTTCATCATCTCGGGTGCCATCCAATAGGGGTTACCGACAACGGTGTAGCGCTTCTTGCGCTCCTGTCTTTTCCCCGTGCCATTGACAGGGCCTTTCGGGGAGACCCGCCTGGCACTATTAGTGGCTTGCGATACGATCCGGGCCAACCCAAAATCTGCCACGATAACCGTCTTATCCTGCAAAACAAAATTTGGGTGTCGCTTCCCACACCCAGCAAACAAATGAGACTCACCTCCCTCACTAAACAATTGTGCGAGTTCAGGTCACGATGTATTATATTCATTGAGTGCAAGTAGGCCATTCCCGCGGCTATGTCTTTAGCAAACGAGACCCTCTGCTCCCACGGTAAGGGCTGGGAAATGTCGTGGATTAATTCGGTGAGGGTCCCCCCTGCGATGTACTCCGTCACCAAATGCAGACGTCGCTCCTTGTACAGCACCCCGATGAAACGGAGGACGTTGTTGTGGTGTAAGCTCCTAAGCACCGCCACTTCCTTGAGGAAGTTCTTCTGAGCCTCCTCATCCACCCTATGCAGTTCTTTAATCACCATGACTTCGGCTGTATCCCTCGTCGTCACTTTGAAGACTTGCCCGAAGAAACCCTGCCCGAGTAGCTCCCCTTTTACCAAGTCGGAAGCACGGAAGACACGTTGAGGAGGCCTGGGTTCCAGAAATGAGTACGCCCTCGAGAGTTCCATGCAACGTTTCGAATTGGGGGCACTAAAAATACGAGGAGGTTTGAATCTAACTAAGACATAGTAATCATAGTTATTGTAGAAAAATTATACAAGTTGTAAAGCTAAAAAAAAAGTTTGGATCTATAGAATTAATGCTCTAAAGTACTTAATCCTTAGGCCCAGTATTTCAGTAACAGTTTAACTTTAATCTTCAGTTTATTCTCATAGTAACAATTATAAACATAATTATGCCTACGGGAATAAACTAAAGAGTAAACTTAAACTGTGACTGAAATACCGGGCCTTAGAGTATAACTTAAATAGATTTTTTTCACATTATGTTATTATCAAAGAATAATTTATTATTTCTTGATAATAACATAACAGGTTAAGAACCTTAGAGTGTATTAATGTTAGAGATAAGACATGACTTTATTGAATGAATGCTTACTCATCTAACAACCGACTCATCGACGAACTCCTTTCTTTGTCTAGCGACTGTCGCGTTTCCAAATTATTTTTTCTGCGCAACTGTCTTGATCTTGTCCCGCTCATATACCCCTCGTCTCTTCTCTTAAACAATCGCTCCTTATCACCGGGAGGACGTTGAGCGTTGCCGCCGCCCTTGCTATTGCTTTTATTATTATTGTCTTCTTTGCTCGGTACGGTCAGGTGGTGGAGATTGGGGTTCTCTCCGAGGCCGATCGTTTCCGGCTCTAGTGATTTAATACTGTTGGTGATTGGAATGCTGGTGTCGCTGGAAGTCGTGGTGAGAGGAACGGTCGTTTGAGGTAGAGGAAACGTCGGCCTACGGCGCGAGACGGCGTCCGGATCGTGCTCGATCGTTAACTGAAATTTTTCTCGAAGTTACTTAGGGATTCTGATAGTAATGACGAAAAAAAATTACTGATGCTAACCTGTAGTACGGTGTCTGAATATCGGAGTAAGTTCTCGACGTTCTCTATCGATGTGTCCTTGACGGGGGTGCCGTTTATTTCAAGGATCCTATCGCCGATGTGCAATGACATTAGGTCATTGTTAACATCCAATCTGCGCATTAAAAAAATAATAATAATAGTAAAAATTATGTAAGTTGCTAAGCTAAAACAATTTCGTTTTGCATCTATAGAATTAATGCTCTAATGGTTATTCGCACCAAACACTTTGTTACGGGTGAAAATCCCGTTAAAATCATTTCAGCTTTTCGAGTCACCCTGTATTGCGTAGGAACACAAAAAGACATGCGCGCTTAATTTGTGTGCTATTAAACGAGAGCCTTCCCTACGCAACACGGAATTGTTTTCGTCTCCCTCATTTCCAATGCGAGTCAACTGTCTTCTTAAATCAACCGCCCCCTCTTTATGTTGCCCGTCCATCTTTACATGCTACGAAAACTCTGCACGCCTTCAGGCAGGTAGCAACTTAGCTGAGCTTGAATTTAATTGGTGTTTATAATGTGACATTTTTAGGTTACACAGCATTGTGTAAGTCGTATTCTAAGTGACGCTTAAAGTTGAACATAAGTGCTTAGTGCAAATGGCCATAAGGTTCTTAAACTTTAGAGTAATAAGGTATAACTTTAGTAGATGTTCTGTTTTCATGTTATGTTATTATTAAAAAGTAATTTCTAAATAGAAATTTTAGTTTATTATTTTAAAATAAAATATAAAATAAGAAGGAGTATACACTGGCCATTAAAACAAAGTGTCTATTAGATTTATGCTCGAAGGTGTGTTACGGTTTCAAAATTCATTAAAATTATTATTAAGTTTCCGGATCACCCTGTATATTGTGGAAATCGAAAATATATTACTTTAATTTCGAAAGATTGCAAAATATTGCACAAGTAGATAAATGCAACAAATTCCGCACGGAGTTTCATTCACTCCCCTGCGAAATTCTGCTGTCTCTCTTAACAACTCCCCTTGCACTGTTTATTCGTCAAACCCCACACGTGAAACGACCGAGGCGTCCCATGTCCCATCCCAGTGTTGTCGAAACCTCGCTCGTGTGTGACCGCGCTGTTCCATTTCAATCTTGTGGCTGCTCGATTGGCGTACACCCCACGTTTCGGGTTTTTCCGCTTTGTTTGTGAAATACACTAAGGGCCGTTTTCATAATATGACTTTACTTTAACCTCTAAAATTATATTAGTTTTCCTATATTTCCTACTTTAAATTAAAGTCTCCTCTAGTTCTGTTATGAAAATGGCCCCAAACAGTGATGTTTAAAGTGAAGATTGAACGGAGGGTTTCACTTCGGCGTTTGAATTGTGCGCTTCAAGCAACAAAAGGCTTTCTTCCAGGCCTTTCCAAGCTCTTCCGACTTCTGGTATGATTCATAATATAAGCAACCGCTGTGCGCACATGTTTTCCGAGCATATCTAAGCTTTTGTTCCGGACGTTTCATTGGAGGGTTTAACCGGGAGCCACTTGGCGGTCTCTTCGTTGAGTCGTGGTTGGAATTTTGATGACGTCGTTGTAGACCGATAATGATAATAATAATTTCTAGCTTTCGAATCACTCTGTATATTGCCGAAAGTGTAATTACGCGGAAGTTTGACCTTTGGAACTTGGACTGTTCCTAAAAGTTTGCTTTAGAACGCTAAACCAGCCTGGGCAACCCTATTCTTTGATAATGAGACTGCCCCATCCCATGTCGAAAGTGGGATATATTAAAGGCCTCTCATTGGCCAATAGACCTCTCCTTTAACCGTTCGCGTTAACCGTCGCCCCGATGTAAATTTTGTTGTCGTGTGGCTACTCGTCTGCCGTTCCAACCGCATTGAGATTTATTCTCGCTTTGTGTAAATTTTTCATTAAACGGTGTTTGTTTTGAAGTGAAAAGTAAACGGGTATACTGCCCGGTTGTGAAATTGGTTGCGGCGAGCCCAAGCTTTCTTCGAGGTTTCTCCAAGCTTGTTCCGTTGTATCTACGGCAGGTATACGTTTTTAGCGTTGGTCTGTTCGTAATTCGTGTTCTCTTTTATCTAGTTTTTTTTTTTTTTAATATATTCTTATTTGGTCCACTCCATTTATTCCGAACGTTTCACCAGAGTTCCGTTAACTAAGAGCTGTCTCGCGATCGTCTTTGTGGTATGCCCTTACTGAAAGGTTTGATGGCGTCGTTATAAACGGATCATGGCCGACCATCTTGGAGTTTGGCAACGCGGCGGTTCATCACGTCAGACACCGCGCGCTCCTTGGAAACGAAAGTGGTAACTGGAAGCATTTCTCCCATCGTATTCCTATCTCGTTGGCCTGAAGCCAAGATGTCATTTGGAATGATGCGGCGCTCCTGTTACGCCTAACCTCGACGGACGACTCTTGCTCCTTGGACAAGCGAAGGTTGGACTTAACCTTGTTTATTTTATTTATTTTGTATCGTCCCATTTTAACATGAAGTGTTTAAACCACAAACGGCGTTGATATACGATTCTAGTTCACGATTGTGTTCATTTGTAAACGGATCCGTAAAAGAGTTGTTCGGATTTAATCAAAGTGTTTACTTTTTTACGTTTTTATTGTGCTCTCTTTTGACAGATGTCTTATTATTATTTTTCTATGCCTACTGTCTTTTAAAGTTAAAGTTAATAACATGATAATAATCTTAACATTTCTTCGCCCTAGTGAAGGCTCTTCACTTTTTTTCTTGTACCTCTAGTTTACAGATTTTTGTAGCTGGCCTTCTATAGTTTCCATGACTTGTTGTAATCTCTGCTACTCGTACTATACCATCCCTTCCTGGACAGACTTTTACAATCTTTCCTATTGGCCATGTGTTTCGTGGTAAATTATTGTCGGCAATTACTACGATGTCACCAACGTTGAGATTTTCGCTTTTACTCAACCATTTTGCTCTTCTGTTAAGTTCTGGTAGATATTCTTTTACCCACCTGCTCCAAAATTGATCACATAAAGCTTGTGCACGATGCCATTGTTTCTTCACATTTAATTCATGATTTTGTATTTCATAACCAGGTAGATTTCCACCAGATGTACCAATCAAAAAATGATTTGGTGTTAAACTTTCTGGGTGTTCTGGATCAACAGTTACGTATGTGAGTGGTCTTGAATTTAAAATGAATTCAATTTCTGCAAAAGCTGTTTGAAGAACTTCTTCACGTGGATATTTTTCACGAAGAATTAATTTTAAATTTCTTTTTACTGAAGCAATTAATCTTTCCCAACTGCCACCCATATGTGGTGCAGCCGCTGGATTAAAATGCCATCTAATTCTTTTAGCGGACATTTCATCTGTTATTTTACATTGGGAAAATCCTTTAATGAGTTCTAAAAGTTCGTTATCTGCTCCATGAAAATTTGTTCCGTTATCGGAATACAAATCTGTAACTGAACCTCTGCGGGCAATAAATCTTTTTAAAGCCATAATACATGAGTCAGTATTTAAAGATGCTGCAATTTCTAGATGTATTGCTCGTGTAGTCATGCAAGTGAAAAGGATTCCATATCGTTTTTCGTGTCGCCTGCCAATTGTAACTTCAAAAAATCCAAAATAATCAACTCCAGTTTGTGTAAAGGGTTTACTGTAAGCATTTAGTCGAGCTTCCGGTAACATTCCCATTTCCGGAGTTAAGGGCTTGACCTTTCGGTTTTTGCAAGCTTGACACTTCAAATTCTTTACAGCATTTCTCAATCCTTGAATCCAAAACCGTTGTCTAATTTCATTTATCACGTACTCGTAATTTTGATGATTAGCTCTTTCGTGGTACCACTTTATCAACAGAATTGTGAATCTATGTTTTGCATCCAGTAATACCGGTTCATTTTCTAAGAAGTTAGTGTTTATTCTTCCTTTCATGCAAAGTAGTTTTTCATCATTTAAAAATGGTGCTAATTTAAAAATTCTGCTTGTTTTCTTAATTTCTCCAGAATTATTTAAAATGTTTAATTCTTCAGAATAACACTCTTGCTGCACTTCTTTATACCACAGTTTCTCTGCATTCGCAATCTCTTCTTCTCGAAGTGGATTCATTTCAGCTAATCTTCTCAATTCTTCTTCCTTCATTTTCTTTTTTCTCGTAATTTTTCTTTTCACGTTATTTTTTAACTTCATATTAGTTATAAATCGGAGAATCCAAGCAGTTGTACGAATTAATCTCAAATATTTTGAAAATCTATTTACATCAGGTAAAATTTCATTCGTTCTTTTAATTAGAAAGGTATTAAGATTTTTCTTCTTTTCTAGTTGTTCTTCATTCATTTCATAAATTGGTTCATTTTTTGTAAAATTACAGAGATCGGCATGCTTCAAGAAAGGCGGACCGCTTAACCATCGTTCTGTTGAAATTTGTCCGCGCTTTAAAACTCTGGTAGCTTCATCAGCCACGTTTTCTTTTGTCGTAATCCAGTACCAGTTCTCCTTTTTTGAAAGTTCCAAAATTTCTCCAACTCTATGAGTCACAAATTTTTTAAATAAGGACGTATCCGATTTTATCCAGCACAAAACTGTTTTTGAGTCTGTCCAGTAGAAATATTTCTGGATTTCTATTTCTAATTCCGATTTTACTTTGTCCATCAGCCTACTCAGCATCACGGCGGCTTGCAGTTCCATTCTTGGAATAGAAATTGGTTTTAATGGTGTAACTCGAGTTTTTGCTAACACGAATGATGTGTAAATTATTTTTAAAAATTTATTTTAAAAATTATTTTTATATTCATATCGCAAATACACTACTGCTGCAAATGCTTTTTCACTTGCGTCACAGAAGCCATGTAATTCGATATTTTCCGAATCTGCCATTTTTTCTCCGTAACATCGAGGTATTGTAATAGATGGTATCAGATTTCTGAAAATTTGAATCCAATTATTCCAGTAGTCAGCCAATTGATTTGTAATTTCATCGTCCCAACCAATTTTTAATCTCCAAATTTCTTGTAAAATTATTTTCAGAGTTATAAGGACATTACATAGAAATCCGAAGGGATCAAACACAGACATTGCCATCTTCAAGATTTCTCTTTTTGTGGGAATTTTACTACCATCTAGAATTTTTGGATTAACTTTTCTAAAATTCAGTAGAAAAATGAAGTCATCATTTTTGGAATCCCACTGAAGGCCAAGAACCTTTTCGACGAAATTTTCTTTATATTCTTCTAAGCTCTTCATTCTCCGCATTCTCAAATTCTCAGGAATACTTTTTAAAACTTTTTCAGAGTTCGAAATGAAATTGCGTAATTCAAACCCACCTTTCTGATGCATTTTAATAACCTGTCCAATGCAGTTAATGGCTTCTTCTTCAGTCTTCTTGCTATCTAAATAATCATCCACATAATGCTTCTTTAAAATTGCTTGACATGCTTCTTCACAATCTGTTCTATTTTCTTCAGCGTTTCTATTTTTAATGTATTGAGCCAAGCTGGGTGAACACGTAGCTCCGAACGTCATAACTTTCATTTCATATACGTCTGCTTTTCCGCTTCTCCTCATGGCTCTCCAAAAAAATGTTTGAGCACATCTGTCTTCTTCTCTAATCAAGACTTGGTGGAACATTTCTTTAATGTCACCGGTGTATGCTATTTTATACTGTCGAAATTTCAACAAGACTCCAGTTAATGATGTTAATAAATCTGGACCTTGCAGAAGTTCTGTATTCAAACTAACTCCTTCTGTTTTCGCTGCAGCATCGAACACTAATCTTAATTTTCCAGGTTTATTAGGATTGACGACTCCAAAATGTGGTAAATACCAAATTTTCTTGTTTATCTCTTTCGATTTTAACTCATCCAGTTTTTCAGCATATCCTTTCTTCACATAATCTTCAACTATAAGACAGTATTGTTCTGCAAATTTCTTGTCTTGATCCATTTTCTTTTCCATACAAAACAGGCGTTTTAATGCATTTTTTTTGCTATCAGGAAATTTTACTTCATCCAATTTCCATAATAATCCAACTTCAAATCTTTCTCCAACCCTCCTGGTAGTGTTGTTCATAATTTTTTCACATCTTTCTACTTCTGGAGTTTTCCCGTAATTGCTTGACAATTTAACTCCAAATGATTCTGTTTTAAAAGATTCTTTTACTAAGTTGTAGCCTTCTTCATCAAAAGATTGGCATTTGCAAATTTGACATAAAAACTGTTTTTCAGCTTCTTTTATTGAATTTATTTTTCCATGTAGTACCCATCCTAGAGCAGTTTTAGACAGAATAGGACCGTCCCGTGAAAGTTCTACAACTTTTCTTGGATATGCCAGTTGAGAGTAATCTTGGCCAATTAATATTAAAGGACGTTCTTCAAAAAATGACTTCAGTAAACTTAATTGTTTAATTTTAGGGAAACTTTCTTGAATTTTCTTTACGTCAATCGTTTGTTTGGGTAACATCATGTTCTTCAAAGTTCTTACTCCGTTAAGAGTATGAGTTTTGCCTTTTTCATTTAAAGAAGAAATTTGAAAATGTACTTTCTTAGAATGCTTGTCTTCATGAGTGATTCCATTCGTCCATTGGTAACAAACCGACTCTTCTTCTCCATCTAATTGCAGTTTTCTTGCTAATTCAGCATCGATAAGACTTACTGTAGCGCCTTCATCAAAAAATGCGTAGGTGGTTACTTCACAAACTGGACCCTTTACTTTTACCGGTAATATTTTTAGCAATACCGTATTTGGAAGTTTGTCGACTAAACAAAGTTTTTCATTTTTTGTTAGTCTATCATGTTTTTGAAAATTTTTATGAAGTAACTTATGATGAAGCAATTGACAGTTATTAAGACCACATACCTTCTTGTTTCTACAAATTTTTTGAGAATGATTTCGTTTCAAACAACAGAAGCATAATTTATTCTTTTTTACAACTTCCCAACGATTGTCTACATCCTTGCTCTTAAATTTCTCACAATTATCTAAAATGTGATACTCTTCCTCACACACGAAGCAACTTCTAGTCTTCATTGAAAACAAATTTTCTTTTTTCTTGTAATCGACCTTTCCCACTTGTGTGTCGATTATGCATGATATTCTAGCCTTTGTTCTTAACCAGTTCGAAAAGTCTTTCAAATTCAGTTGTTTTTCATGTCCTAAAATTTGGGAACCCCACTCCATTTTCAAAAAATACGGCAACTTCTGTACCAATTCGTCCATAAGTTGTGGATTTGACATATGTCCTTCACTTTTTAACACTTCCATTGAAGCAGCGAGACTAGAGACGATGTTTGAAAAGGCGAGCATCGAATCGGGCTTTCCATCTTTTGGTGATTGGATTTTTCGGGCCTTTTCAATTAACATGGAAATTATTATTTCTGGTCTTCCAAATGTCAATTCAAGAGTTTCAATTATTGATTCTAAATTTGCAGGAGATAGTAGAAGTGGTTTCACAGTTTCTCTAGCTTTTCCCCGTAAGCATCTTTGTATTCTGATAATATTTTCTTCGTCACTAAAATTACATAATTCGGTTGTCCGTTTAAATTGTGAATAAAATAAGGGCCATTCTTCTGGATCTCCTGCGAAAGATGGTAATTCTTTTCCAAATGAATGTTTCATAAATACATTTTCAAATGAATTTCTTTTTAAATTTTGACATTGATACATTTGTGGGTCGATGTCCGCTTTTGTTTTAATTTCCGTCTTCGGATCATCCATAAATTGAGATTTCTCTAGCCAAGTGGTTACCTTTTCTATATTGTTATCTTGTTCTATTTTTCCTGCTTCTTCGAATATATCGGAATTATCAATTTCACTATCCAATCTGGTTTCCGTTTCACTCATCTTTAGTTTCATTTCCATTTCGATCATTTGTTTTTTTCTTAGGAACATCTTTTCCCTTTCTTTCTTTTCTTCATGATGCTTTTCTTCCTCTAGAAGAACTAATTTTTTCATTGCTTCTAATTGTATACTTAATAATCTTCTTTTTGAAGAAGATGTAATAATTGTTTTCTGAGAGTGAGCTAAATTTGCCTCTCCGATTACCGCAGCCGGTGGATTTTCCTTTTTTTTCTTATTATCTTCACCGCTTACGTCTTCATTCTTGGAGAAACCTCTGAACTCAAGCTCAGACGACGTACTTCTGTCTTTTCGTAAAGTAAGTGACATTTTTTTTTCTTTTTCGGTTACAATCTTCGTTGTGGACGTTTCTTTTATGTTTCCTACAGCGTCCAAGTGCTGTTCTTTTATGCTCGAAGGACCAAATGTTCGGATTTAATCAAAGTGTTTACTTTTTTACGTTTTTATTGTGCTCTCTTTTGACAGATGTCTTATTATTATTTTTCTATGCCTACTGTCTTTTAAAGTTAAAGTTAATAACATGATAATAATCTTAACAAGAGTATTTTAGTTTATTTTTAACGCTAGCTTGATTTCCCAGTCTGCGTACTGGCTGGTATCTTATACAGTCTTTGAAGGTTGTTCATTTAAATTTTTGATTCGGGACGTGTGTATTACTGGTGGCTTTTATTTCATTCGAGTCTAAATTCAAGCCTTTCTATTGGGATTACGTTTGATCCAGCCCATCTCCACGAGTTAGCCGGACGTGAGTTGAACTTAATTTCAACATTTGTAGCCAGGTAAGGTCATAATCGTCTGTTAAGAGGGCGCTTACTCCCCAGTACGCAAGTTGATGCTTATGACACGCCCCTCCTGTACGTTCGTTACTCGGACGATTTAATGACTCTTGATCGCTCTTGATCAGCTGTTGTGCATTCACAGTTGGAAATTTGAATGTCGAATTTATTTTACTACATTTTAAATATTTTGGACCCATTATGTTACAGACTGTGTCGACATGCGTAGCTAATTTAGTATAATTTTGATATTTATTTTAATTTCATGTTTCTTGTGAACAAACAAACGGATCCGTATTTCATTTGTCTTTAAGACTTGAACATTTTGATTTTCTTTTGTATCGCTCTAATAAAGACAAGAGTGTAAATACCGGTGAATACGATTTTATTTAAAGATTCACCCTTTTGTTTTGAGAGTACGTTATGACCTTGACCGATCCCACCGATTAGCCGTCAGTTGGGAACGTAACTTAATTTGCTCGCCCCAACAATTTGCGATCAGGTGCGTAGCAGGTTTTGGAACCTTAATTCTACATTAGAAATATAAAAAAAGATTTTTGAACATTTCAACAAACTATTTATCTATTCGTAAGTCCCTAGTTTACTAAAGTACCGCGAACCTCCGCCATTGTAGCCCCATTTTCTGGCGCCAAAATTTAAATTGTGCTATTTTGTGAAATTGCAAATTACAATTTAGAGACTACGAACTCCTGTGGTTACTTGATTTAATGTAAGTCACATTTTACAACAGAATTTCTTAAAATTCATTCGCCTTTTGGGTAAAATACAAATAAATGTCTTCTAGAGCCTATTTTTGTACGAAAACAAGCAAGTGTCGAAAGTAACTACGAAACCATAGTACATAGTTAGTGACTATAGAATGCTAAAAGCTGATCACAGTGATACTGCCATTTTGACTCCAACGTGCTTTACCTATCGTGGTACTTTGTTAATCTAGGAATCTTACTATGGCGCGCCAGTTGAATGTTAGCGAAAAATTAACAAACATACCTATACGAGGGTATTAGATAGCAGCACAGGTTAAAAGCAGTTGTTAGAAATGTTAGAGCCAACCGCAGCATTTTCCCCCGCAATCGCCAGAGAAACCTAAATAGCAAAAGTCATCGTAAGTAAAGCGATTCCGGCGGAACAGCCAAGCGCATTCACTCACTCCAATATGGTCAGGTGGCCCGTGTTGTTCCCAATTGGGTCAGCCGACAGCTTGATGCCCTTCTGTCCACCGGGGATTTCGACGAGGCGGATCGAATGTGGCTTCCTCACAAATGGGAAACGTGCAGTCTTCTGCAAGGGCTGCATTTGTTTCTTGTAGCATTGCCCACTGAAAATTAGCAATTAAATGGTTAAAAACGGAACAGTGCTGCCATGTTGCTGACTTTAATTATACAATTTTATTTCATTCTTGTGATGAAAAAGTTTCCGAAATTTGCTACATGAAATAAACTGGCTTACAAAAATTAATTGCGGTTTAGTCTTGCATTTAAAATTATTGAAAAGCACCGCAGGTTCAGTTTAAACAGAGATTAATGCCCGGTTGCACCAACTTTTTAAGCAGACCTTAAATTTAAATGGTGTTTAGACTATGACATAATTTATAGATTTAACAAAATGTTAGTCACATTCTAATTGATACTTAAGTTGAAGTTTAAATGTCAGTCAAAATGTATTTGACATTATATTGACCATATGTAAATGTCAAATTCTAAACATAACTTAAATTTAAGCTCTGCTTAAAAAGCTGGTGCAACAGGGCATTAGAGCCCGTTGTACAATTTCACTTTAAAATTAAACACATAACACTGAATTGGAACAAAGGTATTTGAAAACTCATCAGTAAAGATGGCGCTATGTACCTCACTTAATTTGTCAAAAAAAAATATTTGGTGAATCGATTCTTCACCAATTTTCTAAACGTTGATGAAAGAATAAATTCGTAGCATAAAGACATTGTCTTTTAAAACAGAAATCATCAAGAAAGCACATGAATCACCCGGTAGATGGCGCTATGTACACCTTACTTAATTTGTCAAAAAGATCTTGGGTGAAGCAATTCTTCAACATTTTTCTAAACGTTGATAAAAAATTAATTCCTAGTGTAAGAACGTCGTCTTTTAAAACAAAAATCATCAAGGCAGCTCCTGAATCATCCGGTAGATGGCGCTATGTGGCACTTAAACTGTAAAAAAATCTTTGGTGAATCAGTTCTTCAACAATTTTCTAAACGCTGATGAAAACATACATTGATATAAAAAGTGAGCAAATAAAAATCAGATTAGAGTAGGCGGTGAACTGTCAAATTTGTTGACTTTTTATTTAATCACAGACATACATTTTCTTTGCACCGCTTGCTATAATCTGATTTTTATTTGCTCACAGGTTATGTAGTTTAAGGTCTTTAAAAACAGAAGTGATCAAGAAATTTTTTTAATCATCTGGTAGATGGCATCCCAAGCGCAGGTGCGTTACGTACACCTCACTTAAACTGTCAAAAAAAAACTTTGGTGAATCAGTTCTTCAACCATTTTCTAAACGTCGATGAAAAAATTAATTCGTAGTGTAAGGACGTCGTCTTTTAAAACAGAAGACATCAAGGAAGCTCCTGAATCATCCGGTAGATGGTGCTGTGTGCCCTTCAATTAGTTTGTCAAAAAAATTTCAGGCGAATCAATTCTTCAATAATTTTCGAAACGTTGATAAAAAAATAAATCAGCAGATTAAGGACGTCATCATCGTTAAAAACAGAAGACATCAAGGAATTTCTTTAATCATCTGGTAGATGTCGCCCGAAGCGCAGGTGGTTTTAAAGATGAGAGAGAAGTGATGGAAACTTCCTCAAAATGCTTTGCACCGTTTTCAAACTGCGCGATTAACTTTTTCGCAATATTCTCGTGAATAAACTTACTTAATTATTCGTGAGATGGCGCTGAAAATCACTCATTATCTACTCATTATATTAAAAAATGTTTGGCGAGTCATTCTTTCAAACAGTTTTTTAAACGGAGTTGAAAAAATCAGTTTAAAACCTCAAGTTGTCATCTTTGGAACGGAAACAAAATTAAGAACGTTGCTGGGTTAATCCGCTAGATGTCACCCCAAGGAGGAGAAGGATCGAGTCAGACACCGCAGGAGGGCGCGCTCCTTAGAAACGAAAATGGTAACTGGTAGCATTTCTCCCATCATATTCCTATCTCGTTGGCCTGAAGCCAAGATGTCCTTTGGAATGATGCGGCGCTCCTGTTACGACTAACCTCGACGGACGACGCCTTCACGTTTGCTCTTTGGACAACCGAAGGTCGGACTTAACCTTGCTTTATTTATTTTATATCGTCCCATTTTAATATTAAATGTTTAAACCACAAACGGCGTTGATACACGATTCTAGTTTCGAACTGTTGTGTTTCGTTTTAATGCGTTTTGTAAACGGATCCGTAAAAGAGTACTTTAGTTTATTTTTAACGCCGACTTGATTTCCCAGTTTGCATACTATAAAAAGTGCATTTCAACTTTAGAATGCAGTATGGGTTCAAATGGGATATATGTCTCCTTTTCTATCTTTCATGGTTTTTCAGTAACGCTATCCTTATCTCCGAGTTCAGTGTTGCCGCTTATTAGTTGTTTACATCTGGTTGTCAAAGGGTTTGTTTGGTTAGCTTCGATATTGTGTAATTTTTCTGTTTTGTAATTGAATTTATTTATAAACCGTAAATTTTATTACGCTAATATCTTGTTGGAACAGCTTAAAATGTAAGTGTGCATTTACATGTAATTCTTAAAGGTAACGTAAGCACTTGTTACAGTTCTTGGTTGAGTAATGGAGCCTGTAGAAAAGAAACGTAAACAGGGAAAGACGTTTAGTCATAAAGAAAAACACATGATTATTAATGTTTTCAATTATTTCAATAAATTTATGAACGTTAGTGCTGCTGTGCAGGAAGCATGTAAGGCTTTGGGTTGCTCGGAACGTAGTATTTACAATATTAAAAAGGAACAACAGAGAGGACCATTATACAGTCCGCCCAAAACATAAGAAAAGAAAAGGTGTACAAGTCAATGCTCAGTTACATACATATGATGAAAATATACAAGCACTTATTCAATGTAAAGTGCACAGTTTCTTTTTAAAAAACATACCACCGACATTGAATACAATCCTTGCCGCTGTTAATAATGATAATGATCTAACTTCAAAGGAACAACACTCTTCCGATTATTGCACGATATTGGTTTTGAATTTAAAAAAGTAGGACGGAAGAGCATACTTATTGAACGAGATGATATCATTCGATGGAGACATAAGTATTTGAGAGACATTAAAAAGTATAGAGAACAAGGTACAGTGCATTTTTGTTTTAATCGTATATAAAATTTATTAATTTGCATTGTAACATGTGATTGCATGCTTTGTTTTGATTTTATAATTTTATTAATAAAATATGTTTGTTTTAGGTAGATACATAGTGTATACAGATGAGTCTTGAGTAAACGTAGGACATGCAGTAAATAAAACATGGACAGCCACAAATATACAAAGTAGTCGTCAAGCTTTCGTGCAAGGATTCAGTACTGGTTTAAAATCACCAAGTGGTTTGGGACCCCGTTTTGCATTGTTACATGCTGGTGGTGATAATGGATTTATTCCTGGTGCTGAGCTGACATTTCTTTGTAAAAAAAATACTGCAGATGCACATAATGAAATGGATGCACAAACATATGAAACCTGGTTCGTCAAACAATTGCTTCCAAATATACCACACAATGCGATTATTGTACTTGATAATGCATTATATCATAGCAGAAAACAGGAAAAAATTCCAACGGCAACTTGGCGAAAGGAACAAATCATACAGTGGCTTAATGAAAAGCAAGTGCCCATTGAAGATGGCATGCTTAAGAGAGATTTGTTGGCATGTGCATCACAAGTTAAGTCTCAGTATGAGAAATATAAACTTGATGTGATTGCAAAAGAAAAGGGTCTTGATGTTCTTCGATTGCCCCCCTACCATTGTGAATTGAATCCTATAGAAATGGTATGGGCACAGATAAAACATTACATAAAAATGAATATTACGACATTTAAGGTAAAGGATATGACAGAATTAATCACACTCGGTCATGGAAAAGTCACAATTCACAATTGGCAGAAGTATATTGAACATGTGAAGAGTATTGAAAAAGCGATGTGGAGAGCAGACGACCTGCAAGATGATATCGAAGAATTCATCATACAAGTGACACCATCATCCTCATCAGAAAACATTGAAAGCGACTCTTCCAGTGATGGGAATCAGTAAAACGTAAATAAACTTATTTTGTTAACAAGATTTAATGTTAATGAAAAATATAACAATTAAGTTTTTGATGTTGGTGTTATATTAAAATTTATTTCTTCTTAATAAAATGAGATGATTTTATTTTTGCAAAAGTACACATTTGAGTAATAGAAAATTTAGAGACAAACCTGTTTAATTCATTTAGCAATATATCTTGTAATAAAGCTTGAAAATAAATAAACTGTATCGCATGAACTGTCACCTAAATCGCGTCAACGTTTACATGATCTGGCAACCTTGCAGCCTTTCTCTATAGGGCCTGTACTGCATTCTAAGAGTGAAATGCACTTATAGCTGATATCTTTTAGTCTTTGAAGGTTGTTAATTTAAATTTTTGATTTGGGATATAAATAAAATAAGTGTGCATTACTTCAGATCTAAATTCAAGCCATTCTATTGGGATTATGTTTGATCCACCCCATCTCCACGATTTAGCCGTACGTGAGATGATCTTAATTTGCACATTTCAACATTTGTAACAAGGTAGGTCACAAGATGGTGTTTCAAAATAAAAGTATTGCATCAATATTGCCTCAAGTTTTCTCAATTATTTTGAAAATTATTTTAATCACCGTTATACCCTCGATGTGTTAAAGAGCCACTCAAGTCCTGAACTAAATTTAATGAAAAAGTTCAATGCAACTTTTAGCAGTAATATAAATTCTCATCATCTCAAGTAGCATCTTAAAATACCGACAATTTTAAAATAAACAACTGAATTTAACAGCGATTTTAAAATTAATTTTTTTTTAACTCAACCACATGAAATAAGCTGGCATACAAAAATTCATTGCCGTTTAGTCTTGCATTCAATATTTCTGAAAAGCCCCGGTTTTTCAATTTAAGCAGAGATTTAGAGCCTGTTGTACAATTTCACTTTAAATTTAAATACGTAACACTGAATTAGTGATGAAAACGAACAAAGGTATTTGAAAACTCACCAGTAAAGTTTGGATCTCTCCACTAAGGCATATGAATCACCGTCTCCGATGAATGCGCTGCACAGGCTGCAACAGAAACACTCCGGGTGGAATTTATGCTCACCGGCCACCATCACCGGGCCGGTTATTATCTGACTGCACTGTTGGCAAGCTTCCCCGTACCGTGACCAATAATCCTCCTTGCAAAACAGGAGCCCGTCTTTCTCGAAATACCAACTCGACAACGCCGCATCGCAAGCAGAACATCTGAAACGCGAGCAGATCGTTAAACACAAGAAAACTCTACTTACTTTTTATAGGTTATGTTATGTAATACAAAACGCACGCACCTGAAGCATTCCATGTGCCATTCTTGACCAAGCGCGGACAAAAACTCGTCATCGTCCAGGACGTTGAGGCATCCAGCACACACCGACTCGGAGGGTTCGCCCTCATCTGAAAACAAGGCAGATGTTCTGATTTACGCCCCAGGAACCCATCCAGGTCAATTTTCGCCGTCGAACTTACGACAGTAAAGAACCCGCAGAAAAAAACTAGTCTCAAAGTGGAGCGTAATTTTCACGGTTGTGTTTACGATGTGACATTTTGATTTCGATTGGCAATTGTCACCCACGCACTTCTTCACGCAACAATAAATCTTTAGCCGTGCGACCGCTCTCAATTGATAATCGGGGGGGTGCACGTCGTCGTCCTGTTTAAAACACCGCGGGGGGAAACACCCGGGCGAAATACTCACCATTTCTCGGCTGTTGTTGCATCTTAACGAACACAAAACCTACCCATAATGGCGAAGACTGGCGAAGCCGCGTTCACACAGCTGAAACTGAAACACGGGGCGGTGCAGGAGTGCCATCTTAAATCGCCTCAACAATGAAACTCACCATTTAAAGTTTGAATTTATTTATTTATTTATTATTAAACCAACATTATTATCGTGTCCGTGTATGTGTGTGTTTGAGTTTGAGTGTGCGATACAGATTTGAGCGTCGACTTTACAATCGAATGATGTGTTGTTTACAGATGCCCTAGAGTTACGTGCTAAATTCGTTAAAACTAGATAGGAAATTTGTGCTTAATTCATTAATTGTTATAGAATCTTGAGCAAGATTATTTATTGCTAAAGCTAACGAGGGACAACAGCGCGTCGTATTCAACACTGATAACACGATAAATAAAATAACGCGCGCGTAAAGTCGATTGGCAACGACAGATGTCGCTGCGCTCACGAATTTACGCGGGATTTACAAACTGTTAAAAGTTAATTTTTTTTAACTTCGGTTAGGCCGAGTTCGTTTCAAGTTAATTAATGATCAGTGTCAACTACGCCCTAGAATAGTGGAAGAGTAGGAAGAAGTACGTCTCATTAAGGCATATGAATATATATATATTAACTTGTCTATAACGTGGCTAAAAATTCAGGTACAAAATTCTAGGTTCGTTAAATCTAATAAAACAATCTCAAAAATATGAACAGCGGGGGAAATTCACATCGGCCGGTCGTGTAATGGCCGATTCAAAGACCCAAATAAATCATGTCAGAGTTCCTTTGTTTTTTCGGGTTTTATTGGTCCCTATCAGCATCAAATCAAATGGAAAAGCACAGGTTAAAACCTATTTCAGAACCTTAGATGAGAGAGAGAGCAAAATAATCCTTCTTCTTCCTTGCTGATCCGCCGAAAAAAATAAAACTGAGCAAACAAATAATCATCAATCTCTACGAAGAGAGAACGAAAAGAATAGCAACGATTGGCAGCCCTGAAGAAATTCTTTTGTATAGTCGTCCCAGTTTTGTATCGGTTTTATGGTCTTGCTTTAAAAAAAGCGACAAAGCGACCGCAATACCGGTCTCTTTGCCACTTCGTTTATAACAAGATCATAAAACCGATACAAAACTGGGACGACTATAATAACATAGAACGAAACGTCGGCAGAGAACACTCACTTGTTATTTCAATTGTTTTTATATACAGTCGCGTCTAACTAAATCGACACCCTATCCGATTTTTGTGCTTTTATTGAAGTTTAAATAAAAAACACAAAATTATTGGACAGGCAAATCGACTTTCTGGAAATATTTGAGGCAAGATAACTACGTCAAATCAAGAAACAACGGGGAACCACTGAACGCGGTCGATGACGGATACTTTAGTTGAGAGAGACGGAGCCACGATTTTCGCAACGTCATCGGCCAAACGCAAATTTCCCCCGCTGTTTTCTACTTACCTGTCTCATTTTTATAAACATTAAAATTGTATATTATGCGCTGAATAATTCTCATATAATATATAATAGTCTCATACATCAATTGACATTATACTAACATGCACTTTTAATAGTTGATATATACGTTTTTGTTCTCTTTTTTAATACCACATTGAGTACACACAATAGGTAATTATTGTTTTGCATGCAATTTATTTATGTATATACTTGGATATAAGTGTGATTTGTTGACGTGATATGTGAAGTATGACGTACAACTGAAACAAAAAAGCAGCGTCCTCAAACGGAAAAGAAAGCCGTCAAACATGCTCGCTTGTCAAACTTAAATTAAAGGGCCTAACAAAGAAAAGAAAAGAAAGCGAGTACAAACCTGATGATGGATAACAGGCGGAAGAAGTCACGCCTTAGTCCGCCATGTTTAGGACAAGCTAATGACACCAAATCTGTCACTGTCCGAAAAAAGCCACGACATGATAATGTGTATGTGAGACTATAAAGTATCCAGTGTATTAGAGTGAAAAGGCAGACAACTTTGTCCGTTACCAATTATATCACATAGCGAACTTGTCACTGTCAAAAGCGAACTGTCACTGTAAAAACATCATTCGCCATATTTAGGACAACGTACTCACACCATGTAGCGAACTTGTCACTGTCACAAATGAACCTGTTACAGTCAAAACATCGTCCATCTTGTTTAGGACAAATTAATCTGTAAATGTCGTTATTGTCGAAAATGGTCACGTATCGTCCTCCATGTTTATGACTTGATTTACGTAAGACTGTAAAGTATTAGAATGAAGAGACAGACAATTTTATCCGCCATATTTAGGACAAGCCATGTAGCAAATTTGTCACTGTCAAAAACGAATTGTCACTGTCGAAACATCGTTAGTAATATTTAGGACAATCTAAGGCGCTTTCGTTTCTGAAATGATCCTGATTCGATTTGAACATGTTTAGAGAATCACGATTCGTTTGTTCTTGTTACAAAAGTACACTCCTTTGAAACGTGTTTGGTACATTCCTTCGTAACTGCCAAAACTATTAGTGGAGGGGATGAATCGTTTTCAGAAAAGAACACGATTCGCTGATCCAAAGGCCTTATGTTCCCGTGATCCGTCAGAAACGAAAGTACCTCTAATCACACCATGGGTGCGTTCGACATTACGCTCGGGGCACGCTCTGAGCAAAAGTATGAAGGAGAGCGAATGAGCTTCAGTGTATATAAGAGTGAGACAAAGGAAGACCCCGAGCGCTCCGAGCGTGATGTCGAATGCACCTCATGTAGCGAACTTGTCACTGTCAAAACCAAAACTTGTTACTGTCAAAACAACGTCCGCCATTTTTAAGACAATCCAAACATTTTACATTCGACTCAGATCAGTAAATAACATAAGTGAGATGAGATTTGCTGAATTAAAATCTATTCCTACTGACATCACGCAAATGTCAAATTAGACAAACAGCCATTAAGCTAAGTTCACGTGCATTGCGGATACGCAAAATTTTTATTGCGGATCGTTTCTAATTGGTTCATCTTGATTGAAATATACATAATGAACAAATTAGAAACGATCCGCAATAAGAATTTTGCGTATCCGCAATGCATGTGAACTTAGCTATACATACGCGTGCATTCTAACCTAACTTTGTATTTGATCGGTGCGGGGGAAATGAAATTTTCTCAAGAGCGAGCCGGTAAAAAAACAGAAATTTTCAAGGTTACTGAGTGACGCTGACGTTTAAATAAAACGAACACACCTCATATAGCGAAGTTGTCACTGTCAAAAACGAACCTGTAACTGTCAAAACATAGTCCGCCATGTTTACGGACAAGCTAATCGCATCAAATGTGTCACTGTCTGAAAAGAGTCACGCATTTCCCGCCACGTTTACGATAAGACATACGCGAGCGATAAACTATTAGCGTTTTCGATTCACAAGCACCGGTTGCACTCAGTGTATTTGCATCTTCTTTTAACCTCATGTAATAACACGAGATGAAGATATTCTGAGTGCGCACCAGTTCAGTCAATCGAAAACGCCATATACCATACATTAGAATGAAAAGGCGGGCAAAAGGAGTAACGCCTTCGTCTGCCATGTTTAAGACAAGCCAGTCATGTCAAGTGCCGAACCTGTCACCGTCGAAACGTCCGCCATCTTTAAGACAAGACTAATACGAGCCACCAAACTATAGAACATATTGGATTGAGTTTCTCTTGACAAGAGAAGGAGGAGGGGGTGGAGAATTAAAAAGTTTTTAAGTTGACGTCATGGCTGAAACATAAGAGAAAGGAAATCTGTATCTCTTTTGCAAAGTATTCGCAGTTTAGCCAAACAAATGAATAATGATAGAGACACAGACCTATAACGAACCTGTAACTGTCAAAATATGGTCCGCCATGTTTAGGACAAGCTAATCGTACTAAATGTGTCACTGCCTGAAAAGAGTCACGCATTCCCCGCCACGTTTACGACAAGACATACGCGAGCGATACTTTAGAATGAAGAGGCGGGCAAAAGGAGTAACGCCTTCGTCTGCCATGTTTAAGACAAGCCAATCGTATCAAATGGCGAACCTGTCACCGTCAAATACGAACCTGTCACTGTCGAAACGTCCGCCATCTTTAAGACAAGACAAATACGACCCACCAAACTGTGCAACATATTGGAATGAGTTTCTTTTGACAGAAGGAGAAGGGGGGGGAGCGAGATTTAAAAAGTTTTAAGTTAAGAAAAAGGAAATCTGTATCTCTTTTGCAAAGAATTCGCAGAATTAGCCATATGAATGAATAGCCATAGAAACATAAACCTATAATGGCTTTCTGCTGTTTAAAGTTTAATTTGACAGCTCATTCCAGTATGTCGCTTAGTTCAGTAATGGCCACTTGTCATTGTTGGAAGCAAAGAGTCATGCATGTCTGCCATGTTTTAGACAAGGTGCGATTTAAGAAAAAAAAACAATCGCATGCACATTATGACATCCTCATGCAGTTTTACAAAACTAACGCTATCGATGACACTCTCTCTTCGATTTCTAAACATGATGAGCTCTAGGCTGTCTCGTTCTCGTCACGTGATTTAAAGCTCTTGATGCGTGACCGCAGTTTGGAACGTATCACGTGTTTTCACCAAAGAAACAAGAGAAAAAAAGATGCAAAAGCAGATTTTCTTTTGGGCGAAGTTTGAATTTGCCGCTTTTTTTTGAAAAATCAAAATAACCAATCAGCTGCTTGTTTTAGCGCGGGACTTTTAAATTTGAAAAATTCGTTCTCGGTTCTGCTCCGTGCATTTTTTCCTTTCTTTTTTTTTTTGGTCCTGATGTATCTTAACTAAAATAATTTAATCTGAAGGGAATTCTACGTAACAAGCTTTTACGACGACACGACACAAAATGATGAGCGCTCGGTGGATGTTCGGGAAAAAAATATGGTGGTGGTGATGATGATGTGATGCCACATGCGCACTAAAAACGGCAAGGTGTTCCCGCTTCAAAGAGTTTTGCTTGCCGTTTCTAAAGCAGCAGGTAGCCCGCCGGCGTTTCGGCACAGTTATTCAAATTTTCGCCCAGTCGACGTGGGGGATATCAGCAATCTAGACACCGTTGCTGAGCTCTCAGGCACTTTAACGTAAATTTTCTCTTTCAAGAGGTTGCATTTCCTTTGCATCATTCTCAGCTGACTTTGCAAGGTTGTACTTAGCTCTTTTTGGAGGCCCTGCACCTCCTGGAGGTCCCTGTGCAGGTTCTGGTAGTTGGTCTTCACCTCGTTCACGGACTTCAGCAGGCTGAACACCTCGACCTCGGTGCCCTCCTCGGAGAAGATTTCGTTCTCGATGTTGCCCACCTGCAGCGCGAGCTCGTCCAGTTGCTCATCCGTTTTCTGCATCTGGAACGGAAGGGGACAATCACAAATTCGGGACACTGCGGGGGAGGTTTCACCTTCTTCTCCAGGCTTTCCACGGCCTCCTCCATTTTTGCGCTCGCCTTTTTTTTTTCTGGATGATCACCCGGTGAACCCAGTCGGCTACCGGTTTGTCAAAAACAAAAAATCAATAGCGTGCGCGCTACCGCCATTATGAAGCGCCATCTACATATTGCCTTGCACTCGAATATTCAAAACGACAATTCTATTGATTTAATACTCAAGTAAATTCAAAAAAGAAAACAAATAATTGATAGTAGTAGAAGTACCCCCCTAATTAAATCGGAAGGAAGTTGTGTGTTGGTTTTATTTGTGGCGGGAGGCGGGTACCGACATCTGTTGGCTTGCACTGCACTTTTCTCGAATATTTAACAACTGACAAATAGTGAAAGGACATTAGATGGCGCTGCAGCATTCGTCTGTCTATTTTCTGTGGTGTTGATGTTGTTCCTAACGTGACTAGATCTTTATTAACCTTGGCCAACCTTGGCGAAACAAATTTCAAATGTTTCGAAAAATAAATATACAACTGACAGATGGCGCTGTGTAGTATCTTCCTGTGCATTTTTTGTGTTTTTGACGTTCTTCTTCTGAGGCAACTACAGAGAAGCCAATTTCAGAAGCTAACGTCAGACCTGTATTGATTCATTTGTTTTAATTTCTTTTTAACTATAAAATAGACAATTGGCAAATAGCAAAATGACGTTAGATGTCGCTGCGGTATGTAGGTATCTGCTGTATACTGTCTATGCGGTCGGTTCTTTTGATGTTCTAGAAATGTTAGATCTTTGATAACTTGGCAATACGAATTCAAATGTTTTAAGAAATACATGAACATTTGAGACATCGTCTCGAAAAAAGTGACAATGAAGCGATCGTCTATTGTTTTTTTTTTCTTTTTGTGCAGCAGTATTTAGCGTGGAATTTTTTTTTTGCATTTTTGTTTGATTTTTCGTCTTACTTTTTATCAAGACAAGTTTCTCGCGATTCCTTTTTCTAAATCAAATCGCCTCGAAAAAAGTGACAATCAACCGATCGTCTTTTGCTGCTTTTTTTTTGATTTTGTGCAGCAGTACTTAGCGTGGAACTTTTTTTTGCATTTTTGTTTGATCTTTCGTCTAACTTTTTATCTAGACAAGTTTTTCGCGATTCCTTTTTCTAAATCAAATCGTCTCGAAAAAATTAACATTGAAGGGATCGTCTTTTGTTTTTTTTTTCTTTTTGTGCAATAGTTAAAGTTCTCGTAGTGTGAATTTAGGAAAACCTTCAAGATTCGTGCCCATGACTTGATTAAAATGAATTGATTCCATGACTTTGAAGATTCTGCCGAGTTAGAAGAATTTTAAGTCTTAAAGATCTCCAAGTAATAATAATAATGTGCCTGCCGTGCTAGTATATCACCTTAGGAAGACCTTAAGGATTATCTTAAAAAAAAAAACCTTGTCTACGATTTCAGTGAACTGAATTGATCCCATGAATATTTGACTGGCCTAGAGGGACCCTCAATCTTAAAAGACTTCAAGTCCCATCGTGTTGGTGTATCAGCTTGGGAAGACCTTAAGAACTCTCTTCAAGATGCTTGCCCGAGACTTGATTCAAATGGATTCATTCCATGACTCTGACTTTAAAGATTCTGCTCAAAAGTCTTCGAATATTAATAATGTGCCTGTCGTCCTAGTATATCAGCTTAGGAAGAACTTAAGGTCCTTGTCCCTGATTTGATTGAACAGAATAGATGGGCGGCGCCCATCTCGGCACACGATAATCTTTTAAGCCCGTTGGTACCCCTTATTGGCAATTTGAAAATGTCCATCTCGGCACAAATATAGAGCAGGTATAGTTCTTAGAAATACTGTAATTTGTATGTATAATTTCACAGTTTAATGCAGTGATTTTTATGTTTTAATTAACAAAAGTTATGGCTACGGCAGATAAATAATTGTGTAATGAGTCTAACAGAAATGTTTAGCTAAAGAGGAAAAACTTTGCTAGTTTTTAAAAGCTACAAATTCAAGGAGCATAATAGAAAAATGGCATCAGGAGAAACTAAATGGAGGTGTGTTAAGGATAAGTGTAGAGCATTTCTACCGACATTAGTTGCTTAACGAACACTGATATACATTGTGTAAGAAAAAATATTTATTACGCTCCTTGCAAAATACTACACGTTTTACCCAAGTCAATGTCTGAAGTACATGCGGCCCTAGAAACGCTAACACCGAAAACTACTAGAAATGAGAAATTTCTGCTGGTTAATGAAAACTTAATAATATTATCTTGCCACACCAATCTAAAAGTTTTATGTGATTACGAAATAATTTATATGGATGGTACTTTTTCTTATTGCACAAAATTTTTTAAGCAGTTATTTACCATACATGGGTTTTTGAATGGTCATTATATACCACTAGTTTTTTGTTTATTGAAAGATAAAAGTAATAAGACTTATAAATATTGTACTTCAAAATTGAAAGAATATTGTAACAATTTAAATTTGCAGTTTGTTCCTAGTGAAGTTGTAGTTGATTTTGAAATATTTATCCACAATGCAGTAATAGAAATTTGGCAAGATATCAGAATAACAGGCTGCAGGTTTCACCTAACCCAAGCATGGTATAGAAAATACAGAAATTAGGATTAACGCAAGATTATCGGAACAAAAATTCAGATATTGGGAAATGGCTTCATTATTGCTTCGTCCTTATATTTTTAAAGCCAGATTATGTATGTGATTTTTATTTTTTCGAATTATATGAAATCAAACCAGAGGACAATAGGTTAGAAAAATTTTCTGATTATTTATTAGAAACCTATTTGTCGGAAGAAGCCAAATTTCCACCGCATATTTGGATAAGTGCATCTGCAGCGCTAAACAGAACAACAAATGCATGTGAATCCTTTCACTCACATTTTAACAACTCAATGTATAGCAACCATCCATCTTTGTATATATTTGTAAATGCAATTTTAAATCTACAAACTGAAACTTATATTAAATGTAATAGTATTAACACACCACATCAATTTAAAAATTTGTCGTCAAAAAAAGCGGCATTTTATTATGTAATAACAAAATAAAGGAATATCAAATTAACCAAATTTCTAAACTTCAATTTGTTAAAATTGTATCACATTATTATGATTATTGTTGATTATTATATAGTTTTATATTTTTATAGCGTCTTTTAGTTTCATTTAATTACGTAATTGTATTTTAGTTTTCATTGTATTTTAGATTCATTTAATTATTGCATTGTATTTTTTTAAATAAATATTTTACTGGAACATGTATTTCCTTTTTTCTAAAATTAAAAGTGTTTGTGCCGAGTTGGGTCATGTAAAACGAGATTAAATATAGCTCTGTGCCGAGATGGGCAATTTTTAATCACCTTACCTGGGCGATGTGCCGAGATGGGCACCCCCCGGAATAGATCCCACGAAAATTCGGCTGACCAAGAAGGACCTTGAATCTCAAAGGACATCAAGTGATAATTATCTGCCCTTCGTGTTATTGTAACTGTAAGCTTATAACCTTATGACTTGATTGACCTAAATTGATTCGATGATAGAAGTTGTTGTTTTCTTCTCGATTTCTTGTTTTTTTTAAACCGAAATGTGTCTTCGCTTTTGAAGATACGGTTGACCCAGGAAGATCTTGAATCTTGAACCAAATTGATTTTATACACTCCCGCTCCTGAAGTCCTGACAAGTCTGTGACTTAGGACTCCATTGGGCAACCACCACAGATAAAAAAATAAAAAAAATCGACTTGATTCGACTAGACCTAGAAGGAGTTTGTTTTGGAAGATCTTAAAGTAATAATAATCAGCGTAGGCATGTTAGTGTGTCAGCTTACGAAGTCGTTAAAAATCATCTTCAAGATCCTTGCCCATGACTGGTTAAAATGGATTGATTCCATGACTCTGACTTTGAAGATTCTGCTGAACTAGGATCTTGAGTCTTAAAGGTCTTCAAATTATAATAATGTGACAGATTAGGAAGACCTTAAGAACTATCCTTGTCCATGGTTTGATTGAAAATCATGAAAATTCGGCTGACCTAGAATGATCTTGAATCTCAAAGGGTTTCAAATAATATTATAATTATCCCCATCGTGTTAGTGTATCAATCAGCTTAGAGTGACCTTAAGGATCTTCTTCAGGATCTTTGCTTATAACTTGATGAACTAAACTGATACAATGATAGGGGTTATTTTCTTCTCAATTTCTTGATCTTTTAACCTAGGCAGATCTTGGATCTTGAACTAGATTGTTTCATAACTTTGACTTGATTCGGCTAGCCCTGGAAGGATTTCGATTTAGAAGATCTTAAAGTAGTAATAATGAGCCTATCTTAGTGTTTCAGCTTAGCTTAAGATTCATCTTCAAGATTCTTGCCCGTGATTTAATTAAAATGAATTGATTCCTTGACTTTGATGATTCTGCTGAACTAGAAGGATCTTAAAGTCTTAAAGATATCCGAGTAATAATAATGGGCCTGTCGTGCTAGCATATCAGATTAGAAAGACCTTAGGGACTATCTTCAAGATCCTTGTCTATGATTTGATTGAACTGAATTGATCCCGTGAAGATTCAGCTGACCTAGAAGGACCTTGAATCTTAAAGGACTTAAAGCCCCTTCGTTTTACTGTACCAGCTTAGGAAGACCTTAAGATTCATCTTCAAGATTCTTGCCCATGACTTGATTTGACTTTAACGATTCAGCTGGCCTAGAAGGATCTTGAGTCTTAAAAGGTGTTCGAGTAATGATAAAATTTTCCAAGTTTCGTTGGAGACGATTAATAATGCGTCTGCTGTGCTAGCATATCAGCTTAGGAAGACCTTAAGGACTAGCTTAAAGATCCTTGTCCATGATTTGATTGAACTGGATTGATCTCATGAAGATTCGTCTGACCTACAAGGACCTTGAATGTCTTAGGACTTCAAGTAATAATTATCTGTCTATCGTGTTAGTGTATCAGCTTAGGAAGACCTTGAGGACTTTGCCATGACATAATTGAACTGAATTTATTCCATGAATTTGACTTTGAACATTCGGCTGACATACAAGGACGTTGAATCTTAAAGGTCCTCACGTAACAATAAGGACATCTTTAAGATCTTTGCCCGTATATGTGATTGTACTGAATCTTTTGTATTTTTGTTAGATTTTTCGAATGACTTCTCATCGAGTTCCTCGCGACTCCCTTTTCCGAATAAAATCGTCTCGAAAAACAAAATTGATAACGGATTGATCTTTTTTTTTATTTCTTTTTCCATGCAGCAGTGAAGTTCTCTCAGTACGGATTTTTTCTTAATTTAACAGGTTCTTCGCGTCTGCCTTTTCTAAATAATGAAATCGAAAAAATTAACAAACAAGCGATCAAGTGACGAATTCATTTATTCAAGCCACCAGGCTCAAGTAGGTGACACTCCCCCCCCCTTATTATTTTATTTTATCTGTTTTTTTATGTTGAGGAAGTCACACTATTTTGTAATTTCATTTGACGCGTCTTCATTAGCCGGGGATTCCCCACTTTCGTTTGCAGAAGATTCCGCACCTTCCCCGGCGGAGTCTGCAGATGGCGCTGTGGACGCGGCAACTTCCGCCGTATTTTCTGAGCCGCCCTCTGAGTTAGTCGATGTCTCAGAGGAGGAAGGTGGGGCGTCAGTACTGTTTGGTTCTTGAGACGCTTCTTCTTCTGAGACTTCTGAGATGGTAGATGCCTCCGAAGAAGAAGAAATCGAACCTTCAGTAGTAGATGCCTCAGAAGAAGTGGCAGATGTCTCAGAAGAAGAAGAAATTGAACCTTCAGTAGTAGATGCCTCAGAAGAAGTTGTAGGTGCCTCAGAGGAAGACGGAGCTTGAGTATTGCTTGGTTCTTGGGGCACCTCTGAGCTTCCTGAGGTGGTAGATGAAGGCACTGAGGCCTCAGTAGTAGACGGTTCCTCAAAAGTAGTTATAGATGCTTCAGGGGAGGTTGAGACTTCTTGAGGTACCTCAGAGGAAGTTGAAGCTTGAGTTGTTGTCGACGTTGACGTTAATTCTGAAGTAGAAGGAGGCGCTGGCGTTGTACCTAAAGTCGTCGTTGTGATCGCGCGAGCTGTGGTGGTGGTTGTCGTGGTGGCTAGAACCGTGTGTAAGCTGTTTCCAAAGCACACTTAGATCTTTACAGGAAGAGACTTACTACGAGGTCTGGGTATCTTCCCCCTGAAGAACCAAAAGCACGCGCTCTTAGGTTGAATCCCGCCCTTCTCCATCAGCGAGCTGGCCACGGCCGCTTCGGCCAAAAACAGCAGAATCAACATTTTCTTCATGGCAATTGTTTCTGCCAGCTTCGGACGAGAACAATAACACAATGGCCATCGAGCTTAACGATGGTATCACGCAAATGCATAAAAATCTGATTGAGATCTCGCCGGATGTGTGCGTTTCGGATAATGAGAGGAAATTGCGTTCGGGTAATGAAGGAAATGAGCCCAATCAGATTCATAACTGAGGATGAAATAAATGAAGGCGACCCAAAGCCAGTGATGACGATGGGGCGTATTATATTGTTACGAACAGCAAAGTCTAGGCCTAACCGGCTCACGATACGCTCCAGTACCTAAAACAATTGAAGGAGAATTCCTGCAGAATTTGCTTTTGGGATTTGAAAAAAAATGAAGGGGTAAGGTTTTCAAGTGACAAGACATTAAAGTAATTTAATGCAATTTATTCATAAACTACAACAGCCACGTTAGTTAACGTGGAACGTGGTTCTAACCCGACGCTGTGGTGTTGGTTGGGGCTGAAACAGATATTCCTCGTATTTATATTGTCACGAATTGTTTTTTTTTGGCCTAACCTGCGGTGGAGCTGCCGCCTCCGCGCCCTCTACAACCGGGCCCGTGACCTTCGTGCCGGGCGAATCCTGCTCCGCGTAAATGCCCAAGTCCCGGGGCAAAGCCCTTGCCATCATCGAGGAGGGTTCTCAATCCGAAAACGGCCTCTGGGGGAGGTGGGCCGGGGTGAGGCATTGCAACATTATGAACCTACGAGTTATTTCATTTTTTGAAATACAGAACCATCCGCGGTAGTAACTTATTACTAATGCGCACTCAGAGTATGTTCATCTCATGTTATTACACGAGGTTAAAAGAAGATACAAATACACTGAGTGCAACCAGTGCAGCTGAATGGAAAACGCTATAAGAGAGCAAGGAGAGAGATGAAAGTTGACTTCCAACTTCCTCTTTCTATATTCTCTCTCTCTCTCGGGGTTATTAAATCCAGTTAATAACGCTTCTAAAGAAGAGAAAACAAAAGACCACTTCTATTCTCTCTCTTTCTCAGCTAGGGTCTACAATGTTGCTACCAATTACTTTTTCGATGTTCACTGGAGTTTCACTTTCGTTGCGCTTTTTGGCAACATCCTTTGTCTCTCTAGTTAAGATATTTGAAATATGTAATGTAGCTTACCACCAGTATTGCCAACAAGGCGAAGCCGAGCACGAAAACACCCTTCATTTCGGATTAACGTAGTAACTTTATCTGCGCCTATGTCCTGGCCTCTTACTATATTTATAACCAAGCGAAAACCGGAAGTTCTTTCTTTCCGATTTTCTTTTCATGCCGGGTTGGCCTTGACATTGCTGATTTTGTTTAATAAAAAAAAGTAAAAAAAAAAGAATGAAGCGCGCACTTTTGCAATAAAATTTACTTGCGCGCGACGCGGTTTCCTGGCGAATAATTGTTTTTTTTTTTTTAATAATAGTTCATGTGCCAATGTTGGTGATATCACTACGCTTACTGGTGCATAATACATAAATAAAAAAAAAAAAATTCGTGTCACGATGCTGAGAGTGATAATAATGAATTCGCCTTGTGAATCAATCGCGTGGGTGGTATTTGTTTATTTGATGGAATAAAATTAAGATAATTACAACAATTTTTTTAATAACAAGTGCTCTTTCAAACATAAAAAAATGATAATCAACAAAGAATAAATAGAAACAAAGATTATTGAAAACAAACAAATACATAAATAATGATAACAAAAAACCAATTAAAATTATTAAAAATTTAAAAAGAGAGATAAAAGTCAAGAACTAATAAAAGGAAAGTAAATTAATAAATAAAAATAAACAAATAAAGCAACTAATAAATAAACGAAACAAATTAACACAATAGCAATAAATTGATTAAGTGAAGAGATTGTTAGTGAATAAGGTTCTGGTAAAGAATATGTCCATAAGCGCTGAAGATTTTCTATGACAAAAATAGTTAATTTAGCTTAAACTGAATGTATTTCTACAATAAAATTTGCGGATTATCCGTAAATGTCGGAATTATTGCCTTTTAAAGTAACGATTTTTAGGTTATGTTCGTACGTTTTTTATAGATATTTTCGAATGGGGTATTCTTAAAACGTGCTGATAAGACAAGGAAAGCTTTTTTTATGAGTAAGTGTATTTCAAGGGAGAGAAACCATTGCACATTAACATTTTTAATAGTACCTATCTACTTGACGAGCAATACACAAATAATTTTTGTGCGATAAGCTTTCAGGGCTAGTGTGTTAGGGTACTCTGTTTATTCAAGAGATATAGAAAATAACGAATCGGTATTGCTTAATTTGACTTCGGGTGGAAAACGACTGAGGTAGTATCACAAGGGAGAAGGAAGAGAATCACGCCACGCCACTACGCGTCCACTACATGTCATTTACTTGATTTTATTACTATATCTGTTGAATAAACAGACTATAGTTTGTCGTATGAAATTTAGCATTTAAGTGTAAATTTATAACAAGGGTTTTCTTTCCCTTAAAATTTACACACAAAAGTTTCTCATCCCATTTAGAACACACACCAAAGTTTCCCTTCCCTTAAAACTTACACGCAAAAGTTTCTCTTCGCTTAAAATGTATTTACACATAAAGGTTTCCCTTCCCTTTACACATAAAGATTTTCATTCCCTTAAAATATATTTGTACATAAAAGTTTTCCTTCCCTTAAAATATATTTATACATAAAAGTTCCCTTTCCGTAAAATATAGTTATACATAAAAGTTTCCCTTGCCTATTTAATTTAATAGGTTATTCTTAAAACGTGCTGATAAGAGAAGGGAAGTCTGTTTTTGAGTAAGTACATTTTAAGGGAGAGAAAGCTTCGTACATAAATATTTTTTAATACGTTCTTTAATTCATTTAAATAGTCAGCTGGCCTTTCAGTAGAATTATGAATGTTCCCACCTAATAGTTGGCGAGCATTACACAAATAATTTTTGTGGGATAGGCTTTCAGGGGTAGTGTACTAGTTTGTCATTTCAGATGGACATTGAATGTAAACCTTTATGTGTAATTTTAAGGTAAGAGAAGCACAAAGAAAACCTTTGGGTATAAAATTTACACACAAAGATGTCCTTTCCCTAAAAATTTAGCGTTTAGATGTAAATTTATAACAAGGGTTTCCTTTCTCTTAAAGCTTAGACACAAAATTTTCCTAAGGACTGGATAAAAAAGAAAGTGCACGCCGATAATGATAAACTATGATAAACTATAGTAGTATTTCAAAAATCATATACATTTTAAAAATGTATGCCTTTCATAAGATTTTGCACAACAGACTTAGGTATTGTCTTACTAACAGAGATCCATATTTTTTTAAACTCTCCTATATTTTTGGTTACCTTCCCTTGCCTCCGCAGCTCTCGCTTAATAATTGCCCAGTAACGTTCTATAGGACGAAGTTCTGGGCAATTAGGGGGATTCATGTATTTTTCTACAAAAGCAACATTGTATGCTTTCAACAAATCCAAGGTAGCTTTGGCATAGTGTGCAGATGCTAGATCTGACCAAAAAAGGGGATGTGTTTCATGCGTCCTATAAAGTGATAACAGACGCTTTTGAATGCATTCATTTCGGTAAGTGTCACCATTGATAGTCCCTTTAGTGAAAAATGTGGAACTTCTCAATCCGCAAGAACAGATTGCCTGCCATACCAGTATCTTCTTGCCAAATTTTTCAATTTGTAAACATGTTTCCTCATCTGGAACAATATTTCCTTCTGCTATAGTATAAAATTGAGGTCCAGGCAGAGTACGAGTATCCATTTTTATGTAACTTTCATCATCCATTAGAATGCAACGATTTGAGTTCAACAAACTGTCATATAATTTTCTAGCGCGTGTTTTCGCACGTTTTAATTGAACTGCGCTCCTCTTTGGAATTTTTTGTTTCCTGTACGTCTTCATACCATTCCTTTTCTTGACATTTTGCACTATTCTGTGACATACTCCCACTTTTTTTCCTACATCACGAATTGACATGAATTTGTTCTTTTTTAACAGAGCCAAAATCTTTTTTTCCGCTAGTTTGTCAACTGTACCTTTTTTCCGTCCTGATTTCGGCAAATCATGTAAAGTATTATGTTGATCAAACTTATAAATTACTTTTTTTGCGCCGTTCACAGACACTTTAAAAGTTTTTGCCAATTTTCTAAGTGAAATGTTCTCACGACACCACCTTTGTACAATTAATTTCCGCGTCTCATAACTGATTCGAGGCATAATGCTTAAATGCACAGTTTTGACACAAGCAGAACTGATTGACGTGACAGCTGCAATGTTGAATAAAACACAACCAGCCTGCGTTGACCTAACTTTTCAGTATTTGAAGTGTTACGTGCTTGTTTAGGTGTGCACTTTCTTTCTTATCCAGTCCTTATTCCTTTTAGAACACACAGAAAAGTTTCCTTCCCTTAAAATATGCACAAAAGTTTCCCTTCCCTTAAAACTTACATACAAAAGTTTCCATTCCCTTAAAACTTATGTCCGTATTCATAGTGCTTCCTCGAGGCTTCCTTCAGTAAGGAACCCCTTAGAATGGGATTGTACTCGTAGTAAGGCTGTTGCATAAAACAATTCGCATACTAAGGGGCTCCTCATTCAAGGAAGCCTTGAGGAAACACTATGAATATGGACATTTTACTCACAAAAGTTTCCTTTCCCTTAAAACTTACACACAAAAGTTTCCCTTCCCTTAAAATTTACCCATAAGTTTTCCTTCCCTTAAAATTTACCCACAAAAGTTTCCCTTCCCTTAAAATATATTTACACATACACATAGAAGTTTCCCTTATTTAAATACACCTAACACACTAAGGCAATCCCATAAAAATTATTTGTGTAATGCCCAAAAATAACTATAGAACTATGTACAGGTACATTTTCATGACCAACGCCAAATGGGCCAGCTCACTTTAACTAACATATACACCTCTATCCATCGCCAAATGTGCCACTGTTGCCCCTTTAAGAAGAAATAGCGCCTGAAATTTTATGATTAGTGCTGGCATGAAATTTTGGAGTTTTTACGAAGACTCAAACTTAATTTCTCTACTTCATAATCATTCATAATCTTTCAATTTCGGAAAAAAAAGCTAAATAGAAAGTTGTAAAATAAAATCTGTAAATCTAGTATAGATTTATCATGCGTTACCGGCTATTGCAATAGAGTCTCATAATTTGCCGGGTATGATGGGCAACGTAATATAATAAAATGTATTTATACAAAAGTTTCTCTTCCCTTCAAATGTATATACTCGAAAAAGGTTTCCTTCTCTTTAACAGCACTTTTCAAGAATAACTTATTCGAAAATATTGATATGGAACATCAAACATAACCTAGAAATCGTAACTTTTAAAAGGTGATAATTTCAAAATTTACGCATAATCCGCAAATTTTATTGTAGGAATACGTTCAATGTAAGGTAAATTAACTATTTATGTCACAAAAAATGTTGAACGTTTATGGACATATTCTTTACCAGACCCGTGAATAATATATAATTAAATTGAAATAAGCACTAACACAAATTTTGGCGCAATTTTTTTTTCTCGATTGCAGCGAAAAAACTTTTTCGCCAAAATTTGTGTTAGTGCTTATTTAATTATACAATAGTAATAAATAAATAGAAGTAAAAATATGCAATATGAGCTTTTCATCGAGATTCGATTATTATCGTTGTTTGCTTTTCTAACTGTTTTATATGTTTAATTTTGTACTTATTATTATAATTACTATTATTGTATTTAATTTGTTATAGCCAAATTTAATCGCACAGAATTTGCGACCCATTTTATAGCGAGCTGGCAAGTCTCCTGTATCTATATGTTGTCTGAACATCTGACAACACTGTTACCCATGCCGGAAATAACTATTTGAAATTCCGCTTTCGTATTGGTTCTTTTATTCAGAACTCTTGACGTCATATCCATGCCATTGGTTACCGCTTATGACGCATCGTCCTTCCGCTTTACCAGTGTTGCCAACTCGATGATTTTTTCAGCAGATCTGGTGATTTCTTTCAAGTGGTTGCGCTTTCTGACGTGACTTGCGACTTGTCTCAAAACTGGTTCAGAATTTTAAAGTGGTGTGGGACATTTTAACTTCCTGTTGTTGACGGCATTTGACGTTTTAACTCAGTATAAGTAATTATCCAGTAGCGTCACTTAAACGTCAGTGTCAAAAAAAGCGGCCGTTCTGTTTGATACCCTTATGGAAATGCAATGTAATTTACAGCTGGGTAGGAATCAAACAAAATAGCAAATGTGACAGTTATACTCGAGTGACGCTACTGTGTGATTTTTATACTGTGGTTTTAATTTCAAATTAAAACGCTAGTTTCTAATCATATAACCTACAATTTTGTCGCCGTTCAGGTTATGTCTTTGATTATAATGTCACGATGTCATTATCTGGGAAAAGAAGCAAATTTAAATTCATTTCGTAATGATTTCAATCATGTGCATTTCAAAATTATGCCGAATCAACAACCATTGAAGTAGATCAAAGTCGCGTTACACTTACTCGCATGAATGCAAGCTTTGCGGAATGCGAGCGTGTTGTTTACATGTGCCAATTAAGATCGAGGCAATTAGAACGCTTTAAGAAAAACAAATTTGGCAAGGATCAATTGATGCTAATGCACTTTGTACTTTGAACCGAACCCCCAGCCACCAGAGCAAAGGAACCAATTGTGACGTAGAGATAGGGATGTATTAAAGATCGACCCGCAGGTAGAATCGAGGGCAGTAGTAGTAGTAGTAGTAGTAGTGGTATTAGTGAAGAGTATTAAAAGTAGTTAGTTAGCAGTTTAGTAAGCACAGTAAATTGTGAACGAGTGCGCGTAAGCCGAAGCAAGCGAGTGAGCTCTCCACGAGTGCAGGGCTGGCCGCCTCGGACCAGGCCCTTCCCCCTAAAGTAATGTAGAATTTAATTAAAGTCAAGTAATTAAGTTAAAGATTAAATAAGTTCGATAAGTTTAAAATAAGTGAAGTTAAAGAAGTAAGGATGAGCTTAGAGTTATTGAGTATTAGTTTAAAGTAAAAGGTTAAATAAGTTCGTTAAGGAAGAATTATGTTTAAAATAATTATAATGATTAATTAAGTTTTAAAGTAAAAAGGACTTAGAGTAATTTATAATTTAAAATAAAAGTAATCGAAAGACATTTCTCTCGTAATTTTAATTCGTTAATTAACTACAATAAATTACCATCTCATTTTTCTACGCGACAATATAGACTACGTGGATAGCGCGTTGGCTCATGTTCCAAAAAAAGAGGCAGATATAGAAGTATTCTTGAGCGTTATGCGCATGCGCGAAATTGAAGACTGGACAATTCGTGCAAGCACTAAACTGACGCCGGATTAGTCCTGCGCAATGAGGTTTTATATACTTCTCATACTGTCTCACTCTCACTTACACATTCCACACTTCTATCGCTTCTATCATTGTCTAACAATTTGGAACATCAGATGTACTCTTCTTACACAAAGAATGCGCCATCCACGTTAGTCTATACATATAATCAAAGGGTTATGTCAAAAAGAAATCAACAATATCCGGTTGCAGTGTTGCAAATAGCTGAATAAAAAAAAATGCTATAAATTACACTAGCCTGCAAAAAAAAATATTTTTTTTGCGGATGAGATAAAATTGGATGTTTTTGAATGATTTAGGCATTGTAAAGAAGAATCTATTATTAATTTTTTTCCATCACGTCAGGTTTTTTTTTTTAATGAAATTACTGTGAAGGTCGGCTACATTGAACCCATTTGAAATAAACTCTTGATTATAACGTACTATATTTCGAGCAATTAAAAAACCTATGAAATACATGCTTCGTATTTATTTACCGGTTTACCGGTTAGCAAGCTTTGGATATAAGTATATAACGAACCTGTTTTGATGCATTTTTTGGATTTGTTATAATATAACCAGACTTTACTGTATACAATTCTCCCCGGATCGAGTTGACAAGAGGAAATACTTTTTTAATATCACTTTTACGTAAAAAAGTTCTGCTTCTCAAGAGACTTCAGAAACAATGGTTAAATTTAAATTTTTAACTACAGTCTGTCTATAAAATTCAAATTTCTTAGTTTCATATAGCACATATCAAAGTAACGTTTTTATTATTGACTTTACGCAAAAAAAGTATTCTTTACAAAAAATTCTACTGTCCGAGCACCTTCAGAAACCACACATAAATTTAAGTTTCTTGACTACATATACATATACATTCTGTATAAAAAAGATTCATTTTCTCGGCAAATCTCAGAAACCATACTCAAATTGGAGTCACGAAATACAGAGTGATTCGGCTAAATTCTAGTAGGGTTGGCCATATGACCTTAGCAGTTAGAGCCTAAGGGGCTCATTCTAATCGGGGTTGCAAGTTACAACTTGGTGTGATCCTACTTCCGAACATTATCGAGACTGCACAACGTTGTATCCTGTTACCACCGAACATTGCCGAGATTGTAACTTTTTACCAGTTGCTAAGGAGGTACCACCGTTGTTAGGTTGCAAATCCGATTAGAATGACCCCCTAAGTTACAAGGAGTATTCCGCAAGCCGATACCTTGCCCATAAAAGGGGAAAAAACAGTCAGTTTCTCGTAAATTATGTTTGAAAAACGTACTTTGAAATATTGTATTAAAAAAATGGGACGTGATGAAAAAATTATTACATTTTTTTCGAACCCAGGAACACCAAATCTACTACATAAACTTAGTTTTATGTGATCCGCCAAACCTTCGCAGGCTAGTGTTATATATGTATATAGCCAACTCAAATGGTTACTCTTGACTACTTTGTAGAAAATTAAAACTCAAAAAAATGATTATTAAACGTAATGATAATTAAAATTCGTAAAAAAAAAGGGAATGGAAAATAAATCACAATCGCAACATCTACGAAAGAAAAAAAAAACGCAAAATATTGAAAATAAATTTTCGATTATGTATTTAATTTCTGAAAAATGGTAAACAATTGAAAATGAAGAAAACCAAGAACATTTTTTGACAATCGAGGAATCTAGTCGAAATAAAAAAAAATTCTAAAGAAAGAAAGACAAACGACGATCGTAATGTTCGCGAAAAGACAAGGAACGCAGAAAATTTTCGATCATATAATTTCAGATGACATAGATAACAAATACGAACAAAAAAGAAAAACATTTTTGATTATTGCAAAAATGTTATTGACAGAGAAAAAAAAGAAAACGATAACTTCAAAAGAAGAACATAACAATCGTAAATTATCGAATGAAAAAAGACAATAAAACAAATGACGATCGTAAATTTTACGAAAGAAAAAGACAGAAAAACAAATGACTATCGAATGTTTATAACAACTTTCATTTTTCATGTGCTTTATCTTCTATTTTAAATTTTGTTTGCTTTTTCTCATTTCATTTTTTGTTTTTCTTTTGTCTTTTTTCTTCAATTTTTTCCGTTTTCGATTGTCTTTGGGCTTTCATTTTAATTTCTCTTTTCATTTAATATTTGCTTTTGGTTTTTCATTTCATTTTGTTTTGTTTCTGTTTTTCCTAATTTTTCCTTTACTTTTGGCTTTTCGCTTCCCTTTGGTCTTTCATTTTTTTTTTTCATTTTAATTTTTTATCCATTGATGTTTTTCACTTGTCTCGTTTCATTCTTTATTTGCTTTTTCCGCTGTGGTTTTTGATTTCTTTTCTTCAAATTTATTTTTCCTTTCACCTTGCTTTCATTTTTAGTTATGTCATTGACATTTTTTATTTCCTCTTGCTTTTCATTTTTGTTTTTTTAATTGTTTTTTTTCCTAATTTTTGTGTGTCCGTCTTGAATACTTGGGAAATTAACTTTTTCTTTTTTTTTGAAAAGACTACACCTTGAAAAATCAGAATTGACTTCACAGATAAGTAAAAAAAAAGTAATCTACATGAACAAACTTCCCTGTTCTCCTCACTTGTTAGAATATGTACAGTCGCGACCAAAAAAAGTTGTCACTTGGTCGCGACAATTGTTTAATTTAGATCACAAACGCTTTCTGGTATTCAATATAAAAGTTTGGAGATTTTTCGTATAACGCTGTCTCAATTTGGTGATTTCTGGTGATTTTTAAATTAGGAGATTGAGATTTTCCATTTTATTCTGTTGGCAACACACGTCGGTATTTCGTTCAGTGTTGAATCTGCTCTCGTGGTGTATAGTTGTTTGCTTTTGCGATAACGAAATTCTTGCTCTGAAAGTGAGGAGAATTTAACAACGGCCCTGCCGGAATGGAATTCACACCACCGAGCGAGTTTTGGGGTATTTTCAGCCCCATCCCAAGCTTGGGAAAGATTTCGGAAGAGATATATATTAGATGCAATTTTCTTAGCCAAATCCCAAGCTTTGGGACATTCCCATGAAAGCTTGGGATCTAGCTGTACACCCAGAAATTTTATTGAGACTGGATTTTGTTATTTGAAATAAACCATGTATCCAGATTTAAACGAGAAGATTCTATCTTACGTATTAATACTTCTAAATGAAGGTCGATATTTTTTGCAGACGTATAGTTCGCATAAAGAATTAAATCAGTATCATGAACTCCATATTATGGAAGATCGTTAATATACAGCAGGAATAACACTGGGCCCAACACCGACCCTTGCGGTACACCGTGACACATTTTGAATAAATCAGGTTTTTTGCCCTTTAGTACAATACTCTATTTACGATTGTACAAATCCATAAAAATCTAATTATTTCAATAAAATATCAAAAGTGACACAATCAAAAGCTCGCGTCATGCGTCAGGTCGCACAATAGGCTGCTGCATGATTGCCGTTTTGAAAACCATTGTTTATTAGGACCACCATTTGATTTATTGCGTCCGCTGTCGGGAAAGATTTTCTAAAACCATATTGTGATCCAAAGAATAGTTTATGTTCTTCTAAATAAGTACATATTCTTTGCTTTAAGGCCTTTTGGAATATTTTGGTCCGTATGGAGATAACAGAGATCGCACAGTAGTTCGCAGGTTCTTTAGGACACCCTTTATTGTGAGCGGGTATGACACAAGATGTTTTTAAAACTGTTGTGTTGGAAAAGATTCCTTCTTTTGTACAGATATTTTAAAGTTTCGATAACGGTGCTGCCACTTGAAGAGCAATGTATTTAACAATTTTCGCGTTTATCCCGTGGACGTCCTTTGAGTTACTATTTTTTAAATTAATAATTAGATCCCTTGTTTCATTGATTGATATTTCCTTGAAATCAAAGTTTTTCTCATTATGATTAAGATTAGGACATATACATAACTGAGACTACCTCGGTCGCTATCGGGAAGCCCTTATTATGTTTTCTGCACCTTCTTCAAAATATTGATTGAATTCATCAAGAGATATTGTGTAATCCATTTCTGAGTTTCTGTCCGCTTGGTGATCTACATCTATTCTCCACAGTACTTTTGCAGTACTTCCTATTATATTCATCGTGCGCCATTTTCTTTGCTTCTATTAATTTTTTCCTGTAGATATTGTAACTAGGATAAGAGAACCAGCAAAGGTGTACAGCTGAGAATCAGTCAAGCGTAACATAAACATAAAACGATAACATAAACATAAGAATGACTCCTTCGCAATTATGTAACGTATGATTCACCCGCGTTGCAGAAGACAGAAGACCACCTGCACAGCGGGCCGTGCGCAAAATCCAATGACTCATCTGCAGGCACAGATTTAGCGCGGAATCGCATACACAAATGTCAAGGCAACAATTGACGTCACACCCCGGAAACGAACCCCTATAAAAAGGTCACAAAGCCAAAGCTAGAGAAGAATTAGAACAAACCTCTTCAGAGTGTCATGTAGTCTAGTTGTCTGTTAGTGCCCCAAAAAAACCACAATGTAAGTAACTTATAATGATTGTAATTATTTAATAATAAATCTGTTGTTATATTAAGCTATGTCCCTAATTTCATGTTACTTCAATTATTACCGTAACAATATTACGATGGTTTTTAATTATACCCTTGACATCATGTCCATGTTTTGCTAAATCACAAAGGAATGCCAGGCCCTCTCTCATTTGCTTCAGATCATCATGAAACCATTCTATTGTTACCTTCTTATTCTTTATAATTTTGGTTTTTTCTGGAAACGCTTTTCGTATAGCTAGCTCTATGCTCTATAACTTCAATAAACATGTAGAATTTCGTATCAATATCATTATCACTGACGAAAGACCACACTTTTATTTTGTTGTTAATAGTTTTTAATTATTTTTTCTTCTTAAGAGAAGAATTTCAAAAGGCAAAAGATTGATAGGTATAAATATATATATTAATAAAAATAAACAAGTAAATAAAAGCAGCAAGCACGAAAAAATAAAGAGACATATAAAGGAAGAAACTATAAAAGGAAACAAGTAAAGAAATAAAAGCATCTCATTAACGATCCGTCACCGTCACGCCCCAACAGACCAATCCCCGCTCACCATTGCGACCCACTACCCCCACCGACCACTATAAATACCACGACAACAGACGTACCCACTCAGTCTCAACGGCTGACGAGAAGCAGAAGGAGCCCTGAGGAAGTTCTTCTGCAGAACGAAACGTCGGCAGTAGAAGAAGTCAACGTGACGCGCGCGTTCCAACCGGAAGCCAATTCAAACATGGACATGGGCCGCGGAAGCCTTCAAGTTAAATTATGTAAATACATTAAAAAAATGGTAAATAAACAGAGAGAGAGAGAAACACAAACAATAAACCATGAAATAAATAAAAATATATAAAGAAATAAATAACATGAAAGAAATACAAAAAGACGAGCAACTAAGAATAAAAAAAAAGAAAAGATTAAACACGAATGTAAATTAAAAAAAAAACGCCCTCTCACGGCTACTGTTTAACTTTAATTTAATTAATTATGAAAATAGAAACAAGTAACTGATATGGAAGAGATTTTTTTTAATCCTTGGTTTAATCTGTTGGTTCTTTCTGTCTTATGATGTGATGATATCTTCTCGATTATTATTTTATT
This sequence comes from Dorcus parallelipipedus, assembly GCA_958336345.1. Classification (NCBI taxonomy): domain Eukaryota; kingdom Metazoa; phylum Arthropoda; class Insecta; order Coleoptera; family Lucanidae; genus Dorcus; species Dorcus parallelipipedus. The sequence goes on along the minus strand of OY284480.1, from coordinate 41,276,655 downwards.
CATGTCTAGATCATTGTAAAAAAAAAAACAAATGGCAAGCGATTTCTTGATTTTTCTTTGGTTTCTTTCTTATACGTCGTTACCATATAGAGATGTGATAACGTCTCGATTTTTCGCGCACGCTTTATACGGAGCATGAAAAAATATTAATACTTTTGCCTTATTATTTTTTGTACTATTTTTTTAACATCTGAGTTTCGAATAACAAACAGGAACAAAATTAAACTGAAACTGAAGAAAAAAAATTGTTAAGACTTTATTTCTATAAAAAATAAATTTATGTTTTCATGTATCGCATATTTATTTTACTTATTCATTTGTTGATCTTTAAACTTTTATATTAGTTTGTGTTTTTCGTAAATTATTCTTCCGGTGTTTACATGCGAGGAAGTAAAATAATAAACAATGAAAAAATTGAAAAGAAACTTTAAAAAAAGACATAAGAAATATGAAAAAAAATAACCAAATAAAAAAAATCGATTTTATGATTTCGAGCTTACACTAAAATATCTAACTAAATTTTGACGAATTAACAGTAAACAATCAATATTCATAAGGTCAACAACAAAAAAAAAATAGTAACATTACTCGTTATTAAATGATAATAAACGGTGTTTTTTTAAATCTGACGTCGAAGTTGGCCATGAACATTTTATTGTGAACCATCAAAATATCAAAATGACGAGAAAACGATTTTATTCGAAAAGAAATCCAATTTTATTTTCAAAACAAAGCACCAGACAGTGACAGAGGTTTCAAAACTTGTGGTATGTGCAGAAAAATACTTTGACATGGCCAACTTCGACGTCAGATTTAAAAAAACACTCCATATATGAAAATTGTAATAAACAAGAAAATCTGGAAGTTTCAATTAACATAAAAACTGCCTGACGCAATTTCATTAATTCCATTAAAGTCTAGCGGTTATAAAAAGTATAATTTCTTTACTTAGCATTAAATTAGGTGCTATATCATTAACTACAAAACATTATATTATGTATGTATTTACATCAGGTATTAAAATTAAAGAAAAAAAAAAAGATTATACGTCAGCAAAGAATATCGGAACTCTCAAAGTTTGACAGACAAAGTTTCTTACATTTTCTTAGAGTTTGACTGACAATTTATGAACTAAAGTCCCTTTTTTAATGGAAACACCCCGTATATTGCCACTATATTTTTGAATTGTCACAGAAAATATTAGGGCTTGAAATCACTCTAGTCTTGAGAATGATTGCATCGCAATCGAAATGAGAAAACGCTCTGGAAAAAGGCGGGTTTTTTGAATAACCAGCGCGTTGACAAAAAAAAAGAGGAAATCCGGAAAATCAGCTCAGGATAGAAGGGAGGAAAAAAACAAATGACATCTACAATTTGTTTATTGACTTAGTAGCAATGCGCGCACATTTCGCCTCAAACAACAGCGTCATCGTCAGGTCTTCCGCTCAGCTGGAAGTTGAATTACCTGCAACGAAATTATTATTATTTTCAAGCGTAATTTGATTGGACGATTAAAAAAAAACAAAAGTGTTTTGCAAACACAATAGGAAGTGACAAAGTGACGAAAAAGAAATGATTCCGAGATTGCGTCGTTTAGTGAGGAAACAAAAAATTAGTGTCACAGTGTCATGAATGACCTTCAAAGTTGACATATTATGTGACAGAACAAAAACAATTACGCCATGAATTTAGCTTTACAATTGACAATGTTGACTGTCATTGTGAAAGAATAAAAACTAGATTGTTATACTTAAGGCGATTTCGTTATTTCGATCGGAGCACCACTTTTCTCACTCTTACGTGCACTAAGTCACTAAATGTTCTCTCTCACATTTCTACTCGGAGCGAATTTTCGAAAATGTGTATAATGTGACTCAATTATGGCAGATTTACAGTTGACAACGTTGACATCAGAATGTCATTCGTCACAGAATAAATCTAACAACAAACAAGATAAAAAGTAGTTGAAGGTTGCGTTAAGTAAACAGTCAACTTTGAATAAACAATAAAATCGTCCAATTAACGTCAGGATTAAACCACCGTGATTAATCAGCGATTGGGAAAATTGGTTTAATCTAATATAACCTAGTTGACATACTAATGTCAATGTTGCCAACTCTAGAGCTGAATCCTTGGTATAATTAGTTGGCATTATAACATAACCTAATTTTTCTGACACAAACGACATTTTGATCTTGTCAATTCTAAAATCGAAACGCAAATTGACCGTTCGACTTAACGCAGCCCTTGACATAATTGTTTGCAATGTATTTGGTTTTTTCTTTGACAAATGTCACTCTGATGTCAACGCTGCTAATATCAAAGGTGAATCCATTGGCTTGTGTCCATAGGCTCGTCTCTTACTTGAAAAGTTAGGTGGAAATGGTGGAGGTCCTCCTCCACCGCCTTGTCCTCCACCTTGCCCTCCAGAACCCCATTGTCCACCACCACCGCTCGACCCTTGACCGCTAAAACTCGGCGGTCCTTGACCACCACCGCTCGACCCTTGACTGCTAAAACTCGGCGGTCCTTGACCACCACCGCCACCTCCACCACTCTGATTTTGATCCCATCCTTGTCCATTGCTGCCAACCTAAAACCGACATTTTCAAATCAATCAAACCAAATTCAATATTTGATAGTGTCTTGGGTCATTCAATATCTACAAGGTTCGATGAAAAAAAAAATTGCAACTCACCAAGAGCAAGGCCAACCCGATCACAACCGTGGACACCTCCATGTCGCCTCTATAACCTGTTTTGATCCGGCATGGTATATTTATATGGGTAGGATGGAAAATGCCTGCGGAAGCTCAATTAGTATTGTGCCGCCGCGCTCGAACTCGTCGCATTCGTCCTCGTCATTGTCGATCGATTGAGAACATTTTTTTTTGAGCTGTGCATTTCCGTTTCTGTTTTGAATTCACGTTGCGTAACGCGGCGAAAATATTTAGGAAAAAAAATGTGAAAGGGCGTGGATTTCGCTTTTCCAATCGCAGATAGGTCCAATTAGTTCCGCCGCACGAAGTTAAAGAATACAACGTCATCCAACAGGTGAGTTGTGACTTCACGTGCTCAAGAAACAAAAAAAAAGACAGATGATGAACGTCTTTTCGCTTTCCGTATGTATATGTAGGTCAGACAGGCATGGTGAGCGTTACGCGAGCGTGACTAGTCCAAGCAGTTTCGAACTTATTCGCATATTATTTTTTTTGGTTTATGGAAAAGCCGAAACTAAAGTAAAATAAAACACCGTCTTTTGCTTTTCGGGAAAAGAAAAACGAACGTGTTTTATTTTCCCCCGTCTTTGGTCTCGTCATAAAAATTCGTTCGTTTTGTTGGTTTCTAATTAGGTCAAGGTAATGTCAAGGATTTTCGTGAACAAAATTGCTTGTCTTTCCTCACTCCCACCCCTCCCCTCTTCTTGAAGACTACTATTTTATACGCAACTTTTCTTGTTTGGATTCACGACGACTTTTTTTAAAAGTAGTTTTGGTTTTATGAGTGAGCCGAAACTGAGGGCAAATAAAATACCGTCTTTTTTTTTCAGAAAAAGAAAAACGAGCCAGTTTTATTTTCCCCCGTTTTCGACCCCGTCATAAAACTTTTTGTTTATTTTGTTGGTTTCGAATTGGATGTTAGTCAAGGTCATTTGGAGGATTTTCATGAACAAAATAGCTTGTCTTTCCTCACTCCCACCCCCTCTTCATGAAGACTACTATTTTATACGCAACTTTTCTTATTTGGAATCACGACGACTTTTTTTTAAAGTATTTTTGGCACACTTGATAACATTTCAACTTGTCGGCGAGTACATCCGATCTAATTACGAATTGATCTCCTCAAAAATTGTTTATCAATGACGAAAAAAAATAATTATGATAACTTTATCTAGATTTAGATAGCGAACGACAATGCATTCTTTTATCGTATTTTAGAAATGGCCAGAAACGGCATGGCGACGAAATTCACGAACGTCGAGGCAGAGTATGCCAAGGACAAAGAACTCAAGAAAGAAGACGTCTACATCCTAATGGAATGGATGATGAAGCAGCCACACCTCCCCAAAATCAGCGGTGAGCTCAGAAAATGAACTTTAGCATACTTCATACATAAGTACGTGTCAAAATAAACGTTTTTACGACGTGGATTAAAAAATTAAAGTCACTCGAATTGCTACGGCGCTAACTTCTTACTTGCATAAAATTCAAAGTCATTTTCAGTCACGTTTCATTTCCAAGACGAACTAAAAGAAGGCAAGAGGGAAGAAGTTTCCTGCAAACGATCCCAACTGGCATGCTTCCGTTTATGTCATACTAAAAGAAGTGGAGACCTTCGAAAGTCACTTAACTTCTGATGATAACTGAAGAAAGAAAAAAAAACTCTTTCCTATCAGCGCAAATTGTTTTCAAGTCTTGTTTCAATAACTACATTGAGGTAAATTCAGAAGCTAACTGAATTCAGTTAATCAGTTCAAGACCTTCACTTTACCTCCTCTTTTATTTCTGTTGGTAATTAAATTGAGTCACTCTAGGCTTCTGCTTTATTTTTCTTGAAATTTTCTTAGAAATTCGATTCCTTTGTTTTTCGAATTGCTTTCATCAGGTAGCGTCAGCAGTTATAGTCATAGTCAACACATCAAATAGACATTTTCCTTAGGTTCGTTCACAGAAAGATTTTTCCTCGTTCAGTTTTTCGTCATCTGTTAGCTGAATGCATTTATTTATCATCAGCAATAGCTCGCCGAATAACAACGGAAAGAAAATATAACTGATGATATAAAAAGCCTTTGGCAATTACGAGAGGAAAATTTCATTTGTATACTCGGGTTTTCTTTAGTTGTCGATCAGCAAGTAACTGAATTTTTAAAGTCAGAAACTGTATTAGGAAAGATCACATGTCTTTCGAATTGCCTTCTTCAGTTGTCATCAGTAAATAGTGAACTTTTGAAGCCAAAGCCTATTTCACAATTTACTGTATTAGAAAAGATCACATGTCTTTCGAATTGACTTCTTCAGTTCTTCATCAGCAGCTACATATGTAGTAAAAATACAAAATACACTTTCCTTAAGATCATTCACAGAAGGTGCTTTTTTTAAAAATTTTGTTAGCTGAATTCAGGTAGTCAACGGCACTAGTTGGTTGAATAACAGTGGAAAGAAAACGTAACTGATGATGTGTGAAAATGATGAAAAGCCCTTGGCAGTTACACGAAGAAAATTTAATTTGTATACTCGAGTTTCCTTCAGTTGTCGATTAGCAAGTAACTGAATTTTTGAAGGCAAAGCCTTCTTCCCAATTTACTGTATTAGGAAAGATCACAAGTACTTTTAGTTGCCTTCTTCAGTTATCATCAGCAGCTAAAGTTGTAGTGAAAATATAAAATATAGTTTCCTTGGGGTCATTCACAGGCACTAGCTGGCTGAATAACAGTGGAAAGAAAATGTATTTTTGAATTTTGAAATTTTCAAGTCAAAACAATTTATTGTATTAGGAAAGATCACATGTCATTCGAATTGCCTTGTTCTTCATCAGCAGCTACGGTTATAGTAAAAATATAAAACAGAGTTTGCCACTTTTCGCAAAGTCGTCCAATGTTTTTCGATTAAAATGAGTCATTCTATGCTTCTAGTTTTTCCCGCAATTTTCTTAGAAATTCGATTCATTTGTTTTCCGGATTGCTTTCATCAGATATCGTCATCAACTAGAGTCACAGTCAACACATAAAATAGACACTTTCCTTAGGATCGTTCACAGAAAGACGTTTTCTCATTCAGTTTTCGTCGACTGTTAGCTGAATGCAGTTATTTATCATCAGCAATAGCTAGCCGAATAACAACGGGAAGAAAATGTAACTGATGAAATGAAAAGCCTTTGGCAATTACAAGAGGGAAACTTCATTTATATATTCGGAATTTCTTCAGTTGTCGATCAGCAAGTAACTGGATTCTTGAAGTCAAAATCTGTATTACGAAAGATCACATGTCTTTCGAATTGCCTTCTTCAGTTATCATCAGCAGCTACTGTTGCAGTAAAAATGCAAAATGCACTTTCTTCAGGGTAATTCACAGAAGGTGTTTTTTATTTTGTTAGCTGAATTCAGTTACTCATCGGCACTAGTTGACTGAATAACTGGCTGTAACTGATGATGTGCGAAAATAATGAAAAACCCTTTGCAATTATAAGAGGAAAATTTACTCGAGTTTTCTTCTGTTATCGATCAGCATGTAACTGAATTTTTGAAGTCAAAACCTGTATTAGGAAAGATCACATGTCTCTCGAATTGCCTTCTTCAATTATCATCAGTAATTCCAGTTATAGTAAAAATATAAAATAGAGTTCGCCAATTTCCTCAGGGTTGTTCACAGAAGGTGTTTGTTTCATTTTTTACCGGAATTCGGGTATCCATCGGCACTAGCTGACTGTAAAATAGCGGGAAGAAAATAACTGATGATGAGAGAATATTATGAAAAGCCCTTGGCACTTATAAGAGAAAAATTTCATTTGTATACTCGAGTTTTCTTTAGTTGTCGATCAGCAAGTAACTGAACCTACTTCCCAGTTTTCTGTCACATGCATCTCAAATTGCCTTCTTAACTTATCATCAGCAGCAACAGTTATAGTAAAAATATAAAATAAAATTTGCCACTTTCCTCGTTTTGTTAGCAGAATTCGAGTACTCATCAACACTAGTTGGGCTGAATAACAGCGGAGGAAAGAAATTGTAACTGATGATGGCGCTGTGAATTTTATGATTACGGTTGTTCCCTTCACTTGTTAACTGAATTCTTAAAGTCAAAACGTGTTTTACAATTTACTTTTTCACTAAAAACGATCACTTCTCTCGAGTTGCCTTTTTCCGTTGTCTTCAGCAGTTAACTTTCAACTCAAGTCTTAATTTCTTATATCTTTAACCATTTCTCTTGAGATCCGTAAACGATTTTTCTTCATTTCCCATTACGTCAATAGTTCCCCGAATTCAGTTATTCAGGTATTCAGCACATGAAACTGAAATTTACTAATAACCGATTAAATAGGATTATTTTTTTTTCGGTGGCATCAGCAGCTAACTAAATTTGTTGTGATAAGAAACAAATATTACATCTTCACTTATTCTCTGGGTTCGCTATCGTCAGCAGTTAACTGAATGTTGAGAGCCTGACTGTTTGTTGTTTAGTAGCGAGGCCAAATACATAGTACCTAGCTGAATAAAAGGGGTTGTGTCCTTTCCCTTTTTTGTTGTTAACTGAATTGAGTTACTCATCAACTTTTCACATTGTTTTTCTTTCCAATTTTTTAGAGGAACTGAATCCTGTTATTCAGTCCTTTATTTTTCTTTTGTAGAAATTCAACTCTTTTCAGCTGACTCTAACAGCCTATTTTCGCTCTTCCGAGATCCATCTAAGAAGCAGTTGACATTAGGTACTATAGTCCTTTTGGAGTTCTCTGTACCTTCTCGGTTCAATTTTTTTTAGGAGCTGAATTAAGTTATTCAGTTTGAGGTTTCTACTTTGATTTCTTTTGAATCGATTTGAATTTGAATCGAATTTAGCTGATTTCTCGTTTCAGAATTCAAACTGATTTTATTCCTTCAAAGTTGCTACTACCGGATAGAGCCAGCCAAAACCGCCATTGAAAATTACTACACAGTCAGAACGCACTGTCCGGAGTTCTTCACGCAGAGGGACGTCAACTCCAATCGACTGCAACAGCACATGAAAGTGATGTGAGTACGCTTGAATTTGTGAGTTATACAGCGGGTGGCTATAAAATGCAGCTTTCAGATTGATGTTCCCTTTAGCCGAGCCAAGCGTAGAAGGATACAAGGTGATGTTTGTTAGACTGATCGACTTTCACAGCGATGCCTACAATTTCAACGAGCAAGTTAAGCTCTTCAACATGTATGTGTCGTTAAATATGGCTCAAGTAGGCACCGCGAAAGGGCATATGCTGGTGTTGGACTCACAGGGCCACACCTTCGGTCACCTGGCTAAAATTAACGTGACTTCCGTAAAGAAAATTTTGTTTTATCTACAGGTATGTGTTAGCACAAATTCCATTCAAATTTCGAAAACATAGTAACATACAGTGTGTTCCCTAAACCTAAACCTCATTCTTGGCCCAAAACTTTAGCTACTTTGCAAAAATACTGCGGTTTAATTTTTTTTTCGGTGGAAATCGTCGTTACGTCAAAATTCTTTAAATCTACTAGAAATCGATTAGTGTCTCAAGAACACAAGGTAAGTACGTTGCAAGATTGAAAAAAATCGCACTTTCAGATAAGTAGGTGGAGCTTGCAAAGTTACCGCCCCCCAGTAACATGAAAACCAATCACAGTCAAGCAGTGATGCAGCACACTAAAAAACTCGATCCAGATCAATAATACAAGAAGTGTCATTAAATAAATCTATGTATTTATATTTCGGAATTGCGATGCGCAAATGTTTTTTTTTATTATTTTGTTTCTTACTGCGCATCTGCAATTCTTATTTCGCATTCAAATTAAGAGTGGTGTGATAGGGGGGCGGGACTTGTCATGACAAGGTCTCATCTTGAAAAAAACTCGTAAAAATGATGTGCGCTTTTTTTTTGGAAATAGACGGGACACTTCAGCAAAACGTTCGCGATTTCTGTACATACGTTTTCGTTTAACCTTAAAAATAAAATAAAAAGATGAGATCCGGAGGCGTTAACGCCTCTTCCCAACACAGTTTCTTGATTATATCTCAAAACCAAGCACTGCTCGATTGTTTTTCTGTAAATGACCCTGAAACTTCATCAAAGATTCTACGGTTTCTACGTTTAACGTTTTCATGTAATACCTAAAATTAGAGAGGATTACATAAGAGGCAGGGCTCATTGTGTTAACACCCCATTCCAGAAAATGTTGTTTATATTTCAAAAACGCGATGTTCAATTGTTTTTCTGTAAACGCATCGGTAAGTTCATCAAAATACTGCGATTTCTTTTCTACATTTAACGTTTTCATCTAATACCAAAAATCAGAGGAGAAAAGATAAGAGGCTCATCATTGTTGACGCCTCTTTTCTACGAACTTTTATTTATATTTCGAAAACACGATGCTGGATTGTTTCTCTATTAATGGCATGGCGCCGGAAACTACATTAAAGATTCTGTCAATTCTACCTTTAACGTTTTCATTTAATACCAAAAATTAAAAAGGATGAGATAAGAGGCGGGGCTTATCGCGTTGACGCCCACATTCTAGGATCTTTTGTTTATATTTCGAAATATTGTTTGTTATCTACGATTTCTACGTTTAACATTTTCATCACATGAAGAGGCGGGACTGAGTCCCGTTGACGCCCCACGTGGGGAACTTTTGTTTATAATTTAAAAGCACCATGTTCAATTGTTTTTTTTTTTTTGGCGAAATAAACAGTGTTCGAAGGGGATTTCATTAAATCTACAATCACTTTCTTGCGTTTATCTAATTAAAAAATAATAATAAGAAAAATGAAGGGGGTGTGGCCTGTTGCGTTAAATAAAGGCGGACGGGCAATCTGATTGGATTGGGTTCTTGATAACCTAAAAGATAAAAGATAAAGATGAGATTAGGAGGCGGGACCCTTCGCGTTAACGCCTCTTCCCGAAGAAGTTTCTTGATTATACATCAAAAGCGCGCAATGTTCGATTGTTTTTCTGTAAATAACATCGAAACTTCTTCGAAGATTCTATGATTTCTACGTTTAACGTTTTCATGTAATATCTAAAATTAGAGAGGATTCGATAAGAGGCGAGGCTCATCGTTGATGCCCCATTCCAGAAATTTAGTTTATATTTCAAAAACGCGATGTTCAATTGTTTTTCTGTAAACGCATCGGAAATTTCATCAAAATACCGCGATTTCATTTCTACGTTTAACGTTTTCATCTAATACCAAAAACCAGAGCAGAAGAGATAAGAGGCGGGGCTCATCATCGTTGACGCCTCCTTTCTACGATCTTCTGTTTATATATCGAACACGATGCTGAATTGTTTTTCTATTAATGGCGCCGGAAACTTCACTAAAGACTGTCTTTCTACCTTTAACGTTTTCTTTTAAATCAAAAAATTAGAAAGGATGAGATAAGAGGCGGGGCTTATCGCATTGACGCCCCCATTCTGGGAACTTTTATTTATATTAATTTCGAAAACACGATGTTTTGTTTTCTGTTAATAGCGTCGGAAACTTCATCAAAGTATCGACGATTTCTATGTTTAACATTTTCATCACATACCAAATATTAAAGATGATATAAGAGCGACCCAAACTGGAAATTTTTGTTTGTAATTTAAAAACACGATCCTCGATTGTTCTTTTTTTTTTGAACGGAATAAACAGAATATTTCCTTAAATCTGTGATTTCTTGTTTTTATCTAATTAAAAAAAAAAATTAGAAAAATGAAGGAGGCGTGGCCTGTCGCGTTAAATAAAGTCTGACGAGCAATCTAATTGGATTGGGCTGTTGATAACCTTTCTAAATTAAATTGTGTTATATTGCGGCCACTCCGCCACTGGCTCTGGTGCCCCCTGTTAATTCTAAAAACCATTTTGTTTCAATCTTAAAAATGTAACCTTATTTTCGGATTACCACATTCTCGAGAACACAAGGAAGTAAAGGGGCGATACTAACAAAGTCAACGCCCACGCTGACTAGAAAATGAAGCAGATCTGCACCGAAGAGCTTTTTGTTTATCATTAAGAAATACGAAAATTGTTCTGCTCTCAATACAGTCACTTTTGTTTTAAACAATTCGTCTAATGCCGGCAATAAAAGATGAAGGATGAAGGGGCGGAGACAGACACGAACGAATTAAAATCAGTCGAAATAATAGAAAATAAAATGCTGGCTTACCTCGACATGGAAAAGTCGAGCATCCAAGATGTTTTGCAACGTGTTACACGCGTTGACCAAACCAAAATCCAAAAAAAAGACGTCGGAAAATAAGGTCTAAAACCTTTCCCAATTCGTGGCTTCCTGAATAAATCTCACAGAACCCTAACTGAGGCGGTATCATCAAAATTTGTAAGCCAAACCCGCAGAGATAGGGTAGGTGGTGGCAGAAGGTTCCAGTTTCGACATTTGGCTTTCCCCTGGTATCCCAGAACGTCCTAGAAACCTGAAAACTGGCTTGTATCCTAATTAAATATCTCATCTAGCTTCAGTAAATAGGAAAGCATTTTTCCCAATGATGAAGTTAGCTAATTTCCCATTTATCTAAAAAAAAAACTCTGGAACTTTTTGCCCCATCGAGTTGGGCAAGGGATTCCACTGGAAAAAGTGGATTTTCTAGGTTAGGAATGATTCCCAACGTTCATTTCAAGTAATAGAAAATCTAATGAGAGGATTCAGAAGGTCTATTACCACACAATAACGGGAAAATATCGCCGAAACTGCTCTGACTTTCTATCTTTTGTCAACAGACAAATGAAAATTGCTTAAAATTACATCGAAAGCGTCCAAAACACATTTACCTCATTTTCTATCACATAAACGATCCGAACGCAATGAGCTTTGGTGTAGCAACTGATAAGAAGTTAGAGGAACCACTGCCACCTGGATGTCCCCTCAAATTATTCCTGCTTTTTTTTCAAATGCCAGTGGAACTTTTTGCCCCATGGAATATTTTGCCCCCACCTACCCTACTCAAGGGATCGACGATGAAACACACACGCGAAATTAAAATGCCGTCTTCGGACACACCCTCCTGGCAAGTACAAAAATTCTAATGCGCCGGTCCACACCCAGAATTCCTCGCGATTCCTGTCTCAGTGCGAACCACCGGCTTAGCGCGAAATTCAAAACCACCAAACTGGTCAACCGATGCACAAAACGTCGGGGGCCGTTTGTAAACAAAATAATAGTGACTCGAGAGGAATCGACCGTAACATCTGGTACTCATTTAGAAAAAATAGAAATAAAATGAATAAAAAAGAGAAATTAGAGAAAATTATATTACGTGAATTAAGACGTTCCCGAGAGAATTAACAAAACAACAACAATTTTCAAATTATCAACAATGCATGACAATTATTGGCTCCCAATTAAGGAGTACCCAATAACACAGCAATTTTTAGTGCCTAACTGGGCAGTAAAAGAAAAGGAGGAACCAAATAGCATAGCAATATGTACAGCGTACATCAATTGTTATTGTTATTATTGTTATTGTTTTATACAGGTCTACTATTCGTTATTTCGAGATAATTTCTTTATGCTTCCGTTCGTATATATTGTATTGTACAGGGTGCCCGTTTTAAATCGTGACGCCTTAAGAATTTGAAAATAGGTTACCCATTCTACCTCCGTGCTTTTAGTACATTATAAAAACACAAATTTACTTCTGATTTGATTGATAGGTTGCCTATTCCACAGTCTTCATGGGGTTACGAATTAAAATGGGCATCCTGTATATTAATTAGCCTTATCTTATTTTCATACAGATCAGTTCAACTTTTAAAATCCTTTCGTTTCCTTTATGAGGAAGTATTTTTTTTATTGGTTTTTTTATAAATTTATATTTCCTCACTCCACTTCCTTTTGCTTTTTCTGGTTCATCAGTGTCTAATGATGGTTCCTTGAATAGGTACTACTTCTTCAACACACAGATTCGAATAGACTTATATATAATAATAATATTTTTTATCTTATCATCATTTCTAAAGAGTTAGCTTTGCTATTTTGATTCATTTGTACTAAATGAATTCGTCGTATTAACGCCCCCTTCTAACTTGTAAACCAATCACGTTAGACCTAAGGTGCGATACGTGAATTCGCATTAATTTTCAGGGAGGAAGCCAAAAATGCAATAACATAGTGTGCCTACTGTTAAAGTTTAAAGTCAGATTTAATCTCGAGGATTGTATCTTGTGGTAATTTGTTTTTTTTTACCACCAGGAAGCTCTGCCCGTCCGAATCAAGGGAGTCCACATGATCAACGTTACACCTCTGACCCAAAAATTCGTCGAGCTGGCTAAGCCCTTCTTAAAGAAGGAACTGGTGGCGTTGGTAATTTTTTTTTTTTTTTTGGTATTTGGGTCGATTCAAACGAATTGACCAAAAAATCTATTATTTATTTCAGTTAACCCTACACAAGACGATGGATACTTTCTTCGAGGTTGTACCCCAGGAGGCGTTGCCTAATGAGTACGGGGGGCGGGCCGGAACATGCCAGGAATTGCAAGGTGATAAAGGCATTAAGTTGCAACGCGCAAACATCGTTTAACTTAATAAATGATGCGAGATAATGGAGCAGGCCTTGGAAGTGGCTGGGTAATGAGCATCTAATTATGGGCAACGTTCATTATTAAAAAAATCTAGTAATTGAAAAAAATACATTGGTCATTGCTGATGATGTTGTTTGGTTTTGCAGAGAGACAAATTCAGAGTTTGCTGGCGAACGGCGAGTTTTTCCAGGAAGAGGAAAAATTCCTCGTGGACGAGACGAGGAGGCAGGGCAAGCCGAAGAACGCGAGCACGATTTTTGGCATCGAGGGCACCTTCAAGAAGTTAGACATCGACTGATTCCAACGAATCTTGACGATTTCAACAAATTGGTTTTGTTTGTCGCGCTGTTTTGTGTCTAAAAGATAAATAAATAGGTATATATTTTCAAATTTATTTTCGTAATAGGTTTTTTCCATTTCAAAAAGTTTTAGAGCGGTGGCGTAACAAGAGATGAGTAGGCACTGATTTTTATCAAAAGAAACGCCAAAGTAATGCTGAAGTTGAAAAAGAAAAGATTGTAGTCAGACGTCTTGTGTGACTTCATCCCTTAACTGTAAAATCGCATAATGCACCGATGTAAGTTTATTACACACATGAGTTAAGTGATCAGTCCACGACACTTTGTTGTCCAAATTCACTCCCAAAAATTGAATCACACGCGAGTTGACGTTTGGAATGTTTAAAGCCACATCAGAATCAAAATGCAAACATTTGGTTTTTTGTTTATTAAAAATTTATTAATTTTTCCTGCGCCATTCGTTGAATTGGAAATAATTACAGTTCGCCCGCTTTCCGATGAAGACCTAATTTGGACATAAGAGTAGAACTTCTCTCTAACTCTCGTCGAGACATTCAGAAGAACATAGGGTTTCGACGAGGCCTTGTAAAAAACAATAAAGTTGAAAGACGATAATTCATCGCCTTTCAGTTATCATTTTTTTAAACTTCCCGTCCCTCCACTGCTCCCAATCTAAAACCGCCATTCTCAAATTAATTAAATCTAGTTCAAACTTTTAATTTTGATGGTGACTTGGGCCATTCAGTATTTACAGGCTTCGACCAACAACAACAAAAAAAAATTGCGACTCACCAAGAGCAGGGCCAATCTGATCACAACCGTGGACGCCTCCATGGGGATTATTCTCCAACTGGAGAAAAGTTCTCGAAAGGTTTGTATAGTTTTATTCGAGAGTCTACGCCATTTTGACGTCACTCCCGCAATACGAACCCTTTCCCTAGTTTCGAGAATAAGGCCCCATGTCGCCTGTTTTGATCCAGTATGATATATTTGTGGTGGGATACTGGGATGGAAAATGACAATTGAGCGTCCGCACTCGAACGTGTCGCATTCGTCGTCGGCCTTTGTCGATCGATCGATAGTGGATCGATAATATTTTTTTTTGAGCTGTGCATTTCCGTTTCGGTTTTAAATTCGCGTTGGGTGGTAACACGCCGGAAAATAGAAGAAAAAAGAATGTGAAAGTGCGTGGATTTCGCTTTTCCAATCGCAGGTAAGTTCAATCAGTTCCGCTGCACGAAGCCAAACAATACAACGTCATCCAACAGGTGAGTTATGAGTTCACGTGCTCAAGAAGTAACGACCGAGTTAGTTTTTCCACTCGATGCAGGGATGGATTGAAATTAGAGTGAGAGCGAAGTTATTTTGACGCATGTAAAAGTGAGACAAAAGTGCGAAAATAGTAAATAGACTGAACGGAGTTGAATGAACGAACTCAGCCGAAGAAGACAGACGATAGACGTGTTTTCGCCTCTTCGTACGTATGTATGTATATGTAGGTCAGACAGGCGTGGTGAGCGTTACTTCTTGTTCAAGAGGAATTCAAGCGATTTCGAACTTATTCGCAAAAAGTTTTCATTTTTCTTTTTTGGTTTTATGAGTGAGCCGAAACTGAGGGCAAATAAAATACCGTCTTTTTTTTCGGAAAAAGAAAAACGAGCCAGTTTTATTTTCCCCCGTTTTCGACTATTTTATAAGCAACTTTTCTTGTTTGGATTCACGATGACTTTTTTAAAAGTATTTTTGGCACACTTGATAACATTTCAACTTGTCGGCGAGTACATCTGATCTAATTACGAAATGATCTCCTCAAAGATTGTTTATCAATCATGAAAAAAAAAAAAAATTATGATAACTTTATCTAGATTTAGATAGCGAACGTCGATGCGTTCTTCTATTTCGTATTTCAGAAACGGCCAGAAACGGCATGGCGACGAAATTCACGAACGTCGAGGCAGAGTATGCCAAAGACAAAGAGCTGAAGAAGGAGGACGTCTCCATCCTAATGGAATGGACGATGAAGCAGCCGCATCTCCCCAAAATCAGCGGTGAGCTCAGAAAATAAACTTTAGCATATCTCATACATAAGTACGTGTCAAAGTAAACGTTTCTACGACGTGGATTAAAAAATCAAAGTCATTCGAATTGCTACGGCGCTAACTTCTTACTTTCATAAAATTCAAAGTCATTTTCAGTCACGTTTCATTTCCAAGACGAACTAAAAGAAGGCAAAAGGGAAGAAGTTTCCTGCAAACGATCCCTAAAGAAGATACTAAAAGAAGTGGAGACCTTCGAAAGTCACTTAACTTCTGATGATAACTGAAGAAAGAAAAAAAACCTCTTTCCTATCAGGGCAAATTGTTTTCAAGTCTTGTTTCAATAAATACATTGAGGTAAATTCAGAAGCTAACTGAATTCAGTTAATCAGTTCAAGACCTTCACTTTGCCTCCTCTTTTATTTTTGTTGGTAATTAAATTGAGTCATTCTAGGCTTCTGCTTTGTTTTTCTTGCAATTTTCTTAGAAATTCGATTCCTTTGTTTTTCGAATTGCTTTCATCAGGTAGCGTCATCAGCTATAGTCATAGTCAACACATCAAATAGACATTTTCCTTAGGTTCGTTCACAGAAAGATTTTTTCTCGTTCAGTTTTTCGTTATCTGTTAGCTGAATACAGTTATTTATCATCAGCAATAGCTCGCCGAATAACAACGGAAAGAAAATATAACTGATGATATGAAAAGCCTTTGGCAATTACGAGAGGAAAATTTCATTTGTATACTCGGGTTTTCTTTAGTTGTCGATCAGCAAGTAACTGAATTTTTAAAGTCAGAACCTGTATTAGAAAAGATCACATGCCTTCTTCAGTTGTCATCATCAAATAGTGAATTTTTGAAGCCAAAGCCTATTTCACAATTTACTGTATTAGAAAAGATCACATGTCTTTCGAATTGACTTCTTCAGTTCTTCATCAGCAGCTACATATGTAGTAAAAATACAAAATACACTTTCCTTAAGATCATTCACAGGTGTTTTTTTTTTAATTTTGTTAGCTGAATTCAGGTAGTCAACGGCACTAGTTGGTTGAATAACAGTGGAAAGAAAGCGTAACTGATGATGTGTGAAAATGATGAAAAGCCCTTGGCAATTACACGAGGAAAATTTAATTTGTATACTCGAGTTTCCTTCAGTTGTCGATTAGCAAGTAACTGAATTTTTGAAGGCAAAGCCTTCTTCCCAATTTACTGTATTAGGAAAGATCACAAGTACTTTTAGTTGCCTTCTTCAGTTATCAACAGCAGCTAAAGTTGTAGTGAAAATATAAAATATAGTTTCCTTGGGGTCATTCACAGGCACTAGCTGGCTGAATAACAGTGGAAAGAAAATGTATTTTTGAATTTTGAATTTTTCAAGTCAAAACAATTTATTGTATTAGGAAAGACCACATGTCATTCGAATTGCCTTCTTCTTCACCAGCAGCTACGGTTATAGTAAAAATATAAAACAGAGTTTGCCACTTTTCGCACAGTCGTCCAATGTTTTTCGATTTTGTTAGCTGAATTCGGGTATTCATCGGCACTAGCTGGCTGAATAATTTAAACTGATGATGGCGCTGAGAATTTTATGGTTACGATCGCTTCCTTCAGTTATTAACTGAAATCTTAAAGTGAAAACATGTTTTACAATTTGCTATTTCTTAAGAACGATCACTGTTCTCGAGTTGCCTTTTTCCGTTGTCGTCAGCAGTTAATTTTCAACTCAAGTCTCAACTTCTTACCTTTTACCATTTCTCTTCAAATCGTAGAATTTACCTTTAGGTCAATAGTTCGTTCCCCAAATTCAGTTATTAAGGGCTTTCAGCATATGAAACTCAAATTTAGTAATAACTGATGAAAGAAAATTTTAACTGATGATCACGTGCCATTTTTGCGAAAGCGTTTATACGATTGTTTTTTCGGTGGCACCAGCAGCTAACTGAATTTACAGATCAAAACTTGTTTTTGCATAATATGTATACCAATATAATTTGCTGTGATAGGAAACAAATTTTACATAACTTCACTTATTTTCTGAGCTGGGTTATTGTCAGCAGTTAACTGAATTTTGGGAGCCTAACTTTTTTTTCCTGGAAACATAAAACGGAGTCCTTTAGCTGTTCAATTGTTCAGTGGCAAGGCCAAAATTCATAGTATTTAGGTGAACAAAAGTTGAAGGAAAATGTTACTGATGATGACGTGTGATTTTACGAAAGCAACAGCCACGCTAAGGTCCATTTAAAAACTGAACTGAATTCATGTAGTCAGTTCATGGCTTTCACTTCGTTCTCTTTCCCATTTTTGTCAATAATAAAATTCAGTTATCCGTCAAGCTTTTCTCATTGTTTTTTATTTTTTCGCCTGTAGCAATTCAATTTTTTCCAACTGACTCTGACGGCCTCTTTTGACTCTTCTGAGATCCATCTAAGAAGCAGTAGACATCAGTTATTTTAGTCCAAAATTTCCTTTTGGAGTTCTCTGTGCCTTCTCTGTTCAATTTTTTTAGGAGCTGAATTCAGTTATTCAGTTTGAGGTTTCTACTTTGATTTCTTTTCAATCAATTTGAATTTGAATTTAAATTGAGTTTAGCTGATTTTTCGTTCCAGAATTCAAGCTGATTTTCTTCCTTCAAAGTTGCTACTACCGGATAGAGCCAGCCAAAACCGCCATTGAAAATTACTACACCGTCAGAACGCACTGTCCGGAGTTCTTCACGCAGAGGGACGTCAACTCCAAGCGACTGCAAAAACAAATGAAAGTGTCGTGAGTACACTTGAATTTATCAGTTATTCAGCGGGTGGCTATAAAATGCAGCTTTCAGATTGATATTCCCTTTGCCCGAGCCAAGCGTAAAAGGATACACGGTGATGTTTGTTAGACTGATCGACTTTCACAGCGATGCCTTTAATTTCAACGAGCAAGTTAAGCTCTTCGACATGCATGTGTCGTTAACTCAGGCCCAATTAGGCACCACGTTGGGGCAGATGCTGGTGTTGGATTCAGAGGGCAGCAGCTTCGGTCACCTGGCTAAAATTAACGTGACTTCCGTAAAGAAAATTTTGTTTTACCTGCAGGTGTGTGTTAGCACAAATTCCATTCAGGTCTCGAAAACATAGTAAAGTACAGAGTGTTCCCTAAACCTAAACCTTAACCTAGGCCCAAACTTTAGAAACTTTGCAAAAATGACTGCGGTTAAATTTTTTTTCGGCGGAAAAATTCTTTAAATCTCTAAATCTACTAGAAATCGATTCGTGTCTCAAGAACATAAGCTAAGTACGATGCACCATTGAAAAAATCGCACCTTCAGATAAGTAGGTGGAGCTTGCAGAGTTACCGCCCCTAGTAACATGAAAACCAATCACAGTCAAGCGGCGATGCAGCACACTAAAAAAACTCGATCCAGATCAATAATACAAGAAGTGTCATTAAATAAATCCATGTATTTATATTTCGGAATTGCGTAATTGTTTCTTTTTATAATTTTGTTTTTACTGCGCATCTACAATTCTTGTTTCGTATTCGAGTTAAGAGTGGCGTGGTAAGGGGCGGTACTTGTCATGACAAGGTCTCATCTTGAAAAAAACTCGTAAAAATGACGTGCGATTTTGGAAATAGACGGGACACTTCAGCAAAACGTTCGCGATTTCTGTACATAAGTTTTCGTTTAACCTTAAAAAGAAAATAAAAAGATGAGATTCGGAGGCGTTAACGCCTCTTCCCAAAACAGTTTCTTGATTATATATCTCAAAACCACGCGCTGCTCGATTGTTTTTCTGTAAATGACACTGAAACTTCATCAAAGATTCTACGGTTTCTACGTTTAACGTTTTCATGTAATACCTAAAATTAGAGAGGATTACATAAGAGGCAGGGCTCATTGTGTTAACGCCCCATTCCAGAAAATGTTGTTTATATTTCAAAAACGCGATGTTCAATTGTTTTTCTGTAAACGCATCGGTAAGTTCATCAAAATACTGCGATTTCTTTTCTACATTTAACGTTTTCATCTAATACCAAAAATCAGAGGAGAAAAGATAAGAGGCGGGGCTCATCATTGTTTTGCGACAATTGTATTTGTTATCTTTGTTTCTCAATCTTCTCACGAGAGGAATGGGATTGCGTTACCTGTACGGAGTGTTGATTTAGTCCCTTAACACACTTGACAGCAGACATCTTAAGATTTTTCAAAACATAGTAAAAAGGTGAATCTCAGCTAAAAATCTCGATAGGCTTAAAGTAAAATATTAAAAAAATGATTTTTGTTTCCTTGCATTCAATTGAAGAAAAGGAAACTTTCGCTGTTTATTAAGAGATGGCACCTTTGGTCAACCAACAAAATAATCCTCAAATCACTCATTCTAATTAATCACATTAATTAAAAAAGTCTTATATTTTAATTGTCAAGTCGATTGACAGCTGATTTTTTTGCAATTATGACAGCTGCCAAAGTTTTAATAAAGTTTTCTAGAAGATTATTGATGACGTCAGTCTAATTAATCGCAATAATTATTTTATATAATTGGCAAGCTATCTGGCAGTTCATGTTTGACAAATTACTGTGATAACTGTCAAAGCTTTAATAAAGTTTTCTACTAAACTGCCGATGACATACTAATGAATAATGTTAATAAAAAAAGTAATGCTGATAGTCAAACTGATTGACAGCTAATTTCTTCAACTCAACAGCTGTCAAAGTATTAATAAAGTTTTCTAGAA
The DNA here is from genome assembly GCA_958336345.1 of Dorcus parallelipipedus. Lineage (NCBI taxonomy): Eukaryota > Metazoa > Arthropoda > Insecta > Coleoptera > Lucanidae > Dorcus > Dorcus parallelipipedus. The sequence continues at coordinate 41,256,379 of OY284480.1, read as the reverse complement.
GACTGTCGGCGACGTTATTCTAATTAATCACATTAATTAAAAAAAAGTCTTATATTTTAATTGTCAAGTCGTTGACAGCTGATTTTTTTGCAATTATGACAGCTGCCAAGTTTTATTAAAGTTTTCTAGAAGATTATTGATGACGTCAGACTAATAATAATAATTTTATAATAAATAATAATAATAAATTGTCTTTAATCATGAATTACAAATATAAGAATAATTAATACCAAATTATTTGCTAATATCACAAGGTGAGTTCAGTATATAGGTTACACTATAGCCTGATCTATTCTATAATTGGCAAGCTGACTGACGAGCTCATTTTTGACAATTATGACAGCTGTCAAAGTTTTCTACTAAACTGCCGATGACATTCTAATCAACTACATTCATAAAACATCTTAAATTTTAATTGTCAGGTCGACTGACAGCTCATTTTTTTTGTAATTATGGCAGCTGTCAAAGTTTTAATAAAGTCTCTAGAAAATTACTGACAGCGTCAGTCTAATTAATCGCTTTAATCAAAACTGCCAAGCCGACTGACAGTCCATTTTTTTTTCAAAAATCATTTTAGACAATTATGACAGCTGTCAAAGTTTTCTACTGAACTGCCGATGACATTCTAATCAACTACATTCATAAAACATCTTAAATTTTAATTGTCAGGTCGACTGACAGCTCATTTTTTTTGTAATTATGGCAACTGTCAAAGTTTTAATAAAGTCTCTAGAAAATTACTGACAGCGTCAGTCTAATTAATCGCTTTAATCAAAACTGCCAAGCCGACTGACAGTCCATTTTTTTTTCAAAAATCATTTTAGACAATTATGACAGCTGTCAAAGTTTTCTACTGAACTGCCGATGACATTCTAATCAACTACATTCATAAAACATCTTAAATTTTAAATGTCAAGTCGACTGACAGCTCATTTTTTGGTAATTATGGCAGCTGTCAAAGTCTAGAAGATTATTGACGACGTCAGTCTAATTAATCGCTTTAATCAAAATTGCCGAGCCAATTATGACAGCTGTCAAAGTTATAATAAAGTTTTCTAGTATGCGCAATGACGTCATTTCAATGAATAATATTAATTTTAAGAAACTTACATTTTAACTGACTGATGATTTTTTTGATACTTTGACAGCTGTCAAAAGTTTTAAGTTTTCTAGTAGAATATCGGCGACGTCTTTCTAATTAAGCACGTTTGTAAAAAACTTAATGTTAATTGTCAAACTGACAGACATCTGATTTTTCAAAGTTGTCAAACTTTCAATAAAATCTGGCTTTTATTTGTGTTTCTAAAGTATCCTGTATAAAGAAAAAAACACCGGGACAAGTTTCTTTTCAAACAAAATTATTTTAGTTTATTATGTCAGTCTCTTTTCTGCGAACTTTTATTTATATTTCGAAAACACGATGCTGGATTGTTTCTCTATTAATGGCATGGCGCCGGAAACTACATTAAAGATTCTACCTTCATTTCTACCTTCAACGTTTTCATTTAATACCAAAAATTAAAAAGGATGAGATAAGAGGCGGGGCTTATCGCGTTGACGCCCACATTCTAGGATCTTTTGTTTATATTTCGAAATATTGTTTGTTATCTACGATTTCTACGTTTAACATCACATGAAGAGGCGGGACTGAGTCCCGTTGACGCCCCACGTGGGGAACTTTTGTTTATAATTTAGAAGCACCATGTTCAATTGTTTTTTTTTTTTTTTTTGGCGAAATAAACAGTGTTAGAAGGGGATTTCATTAAATCTACAATCACTTTCTTGCGTTTATCTAATTAAAAAATAATAATAATAAGAAAATTGAAGGGGGTGTGGCCTGTTGCGTTAAATAAAGGCGGACGGGCAATCTGATTGAATTGGGTTCTTAATAACCTATCTAAATTAAATTGTATTATAAAAATTTCAACGTCGGCCCCATCACTCTTACGGGCCATTCCGCCCCTGGCTTTAGTGCCCCATTTTAATTAGAAAAACAATCTTGTTTCGATCTTAAAAATGTGATCTTACTTTCGCATGACCACATTTTCTCTTATTTTCAAGAACACAAGGAAGTAAAGGGGCAGTGTCAACGCCCACGCTGACTCAAAAATGAAGCAGATCTGCACCGAGGAGCCTTTTATTACTAAAAAAATGCGAGAATTATTTTGCTCTGAATATGGTCACTCCTGTTTTAAACAATTCGCCTAGTGCCGGAAATAAAAGATGACAGATGAAGGGGCGGAGCTTGTCGCATTAACGCCCCCTTCTAACCGCGAACACCGAGGAGCCCTTTGTTTATTATTAAAAAATGTGAAAATTGTTTTGCTCTGAATACGGTCACTTTTGTTTTAAACAATTCGCCTAGCGCCAGAAATAAAAGATGAAGGATGAAGGGGCGGAGCTTGTCGTATTAACGCCCCCTCCTAACTTGAAGACCAATCATGTTAGACCTAAGGTGTGATACATGAATTGGCATTAACTTTAAGATGGGAAGTAAAAAATGCCATAACATAGAGTGCGTTCCGTTAAAGTTTAAAATCAAATTTAATCTTGAGGATTGTTTCTGGTGGTAATTTGTTTTTTTTTCTTACCACCAGGAAGCCCTGCCCGTCCGAATCAAGGGGGTCCACGTGATCAACGCCTCACCTCTGACCCAAAAATTCGTCGAGCTGGCTAAGCCGTTCTTGAAGAAGGAACTGGTGGCATTGGTAATTTTTTTTCTTTTTGATATTTGGGTCGATTCAAACGAATTGACCAAAAAATCTATTATTTATTTCAGTTAACCCTACACAAGACGATGGATACTTTCTTCGAGGTTGTACCCCAGGAGGCGTTGCCTAATGAGTACGGGGGGCGGGCCGGCACATGTCAGGAATTGCAAGGTGAACAGTCATTTAACTTAATAAATGATACGTGATAATGGAGCAGGCCTTGGAAGTGGCTGGGTAACGAGCCTCTAATTATTTATGCGTCACGTTCATTATTAAAAAAGACAAGCAATTAAGAAAATACATTGTCATTGCTGATGACGTTGTTTGGTTTTGCAGAGAAACAAATTCAGAGTTTGCTGGCGAACGGCGAGTTTTTCCAGGAAGAGGAAAAATTCCTCGTGGACGAAACGAAGAGGCAGGGCAAGCCGAAGAACGCGAGCACGATTTTTGGCATCGAGGGCACCTTCAAGAAGCTCGACATTGACTGATTCCAACGAACTTTGACGACTTTAACAAAGTTTGGTTTTGTTTGTCATTTGGTTTATTTTCAAATTAATTTTCTAATAGGTTTTTTCCTTGATCTAGCAAGAGATCTTTTTTTATCAAAAGAAGTTTTTTTTCATTTTTTTTACTTTCAATCAAACGATCCCAGATTCGTCAGTTTTCTTTTGCTTTTTTTTTGTATATTTGCGGGGGATGTTTTTTACTTCAGCGCCATCTCTGAACGAAACCTAAGTTTCTACTTTTGGGTTTATGTATTAAAAAAGAATTTTGAAAATTGTAAAAACAAAGACAGATTTTTTAAATCGATCATAAACGGATGTAAGTCGGCCCCAGTGATTCGCAACGCCATCTCTCGGATTTATTGATTTACCATTGTTGGATTTTCGGGACGCCCCTGCATATAACAATTTCTGCCAAGTTTTACTTTTGGAATTTATTAATGTATAGAGGTTTTCATTAAAAACAATTAACTTGCAAAATAAAAACTAGGAGTAACATTTTTTTAAATGAAACGAAACATCGTTGCTAGTTCACAACTACCACCTCTATTTTTTTTTGTCATGGATATTTGGAAACTCTTTTTTAAACATCTTTCTCCATCTTCAATTAAATTCTCTTTTTAAACAATTTTAAAACAACCGCCCGCATTCAACTATTTTGTTTTTCGTTTTGATATAAGCGGAGCGTTTATTTTTTTTACCGACACTAAATAATTACAGTACCGCAATCAGCCGCCATTTGAGTGCAAAATATTGGCGGGAAATTTAAACATCTAACCCTAACAACGACACATTCGGGCATTTTAAACTTTTATTTGACAGGCGTTAAATTTGATTAAACTTACCAGAAAGAAAATCACTAGAAAAGTCGGCAATTTAAACTTGCCGGAAAAAAATTACTGGAAATGTCAACCATTTAAGTTTGCCGGAAAGAAAATAACTAGAAAAGACGGTCATTTTACTCCAAGAACGTTTTCTTTATCTTACACATTAAGCAGATGAACGAAATTGATCACTAAAGTTGACCAAAGTGGTCACTGAAGTTGACTAAAGTGGTCACTAAATTGATGAAAGTGGTCACTGAAGTTGACGAAAGTGGCCATTTTAATGCAAAAACGTGGTTTCTTTATCTTACACGTTAAGCATATGGATTGCGGTACTGCATTTATTTAGTGACTGTAATTTTTTTACTACCAGAGCGCCATCTCTGAGTGGAAAGGCAAGTCTTTTGGAATTATATGTATTTTTAAAAGAGAAACTTTAAAATTGTAACAGCAAAAGCCGATTTTTTAAATCAAATAATAACTGGATATAAGTAGGCGTGAGTGGTACGCAGCGCTATCTCTTGTTTTTATTAGATTATTACTGTTGAATTTCTTTTTTAAACGCCCCCTTGTGTATAACAACTTACTAAATTTTTTCTTTTGGATTTTTTGTTTTAAAATAAGCGGGGCATTTTTTTGCCACCAGCAGCGCCTTCTTTGAATGGAAACGCAAGTTTTACTTTTGTTTAAAAAAAAAAGATACTTAAAAATTTTTAAACCAAATATATCTGGATTTAATTAGTGATACGCAGCGCCATCTTCCGGTTTTATTTTGATTTATTATTCTTGAATTTCTACTAAACGCCCTCTCGTGTATAACAATTTTTGAAAAGATTTACTTTTGGGATGTTCTTAATCTTTGAAGTTTTTTTTTTAAATTGTTGCAAAAACAAACTTTCATTTTTAAGGAAGTGAAGTTTAGTCGTCGACGGTTCGCATTGCCATCTCTCTTTTTTTTCCTGGACTTTTCGAAACGCCCTTGTATATGACGATTTTCGTGATGTACGTAATCAAAAAAATAACTTCCTTGTTAACTAATAATTATAAAATGCAAATCAGGCGATGGCAAAAATTCACATTTCTTTGTGCGTTTTTTTTTTTAATTTCAAACAATCGATCCCAGATTCGTCTTTTGTTTTTTTGTTTATCTTTTCTTTTAGCATTTCGTTGTTCGTTATTTCAGCTCGTCAATGTATTATTTTTAATAGATATCGAATTTCTTTTCGTTATTTCATTGACTTTTTACTTTAAACAACGTTTGTTTTTTATTTTGTTTTCTTTTTGATTTTCCCGCACTCTGTCAGAGAAACATTTTATTTTTCTTGTTTTCCCGTTGTTTGTATCCCTTCCCTTTTCCGTTTCTATTCCCGAACCTTTATTTGCATTTTTTAAATTTCTTTGTTTCATCGCTTTTTCGTTTATTTTATTGTTTTTCTGTTGACTCTATTGGTTTTCCCGTACTCTATCGGAGAATCGTCGGTCTTATTTTTTTCGATCACTTTATTTTGTCTTTGTCTTTTTGCATCGGCATTTCTGTTTATCGAATTTCTTTTTTGTATTTAACCGAATTTCTTTTTTCATAATTTCGTTGTTGCATTGTTTTTCTGTCGTTTTTTTTTATTGTCCCGCACTTTACCGGAGAATCGTCGATCTTTAGTTTTTTTTCGTTCACTTTATAAGAAAAATCCAAAGCGTCTTATAATTATCAACTCCTAGTACGGAAATAAATTTAACGCAACGCGACCGCGAGGAAAATCCGCCCACATAAAGTTTATGTAAGTGACCGAGGCGGCGGCTCGTTTATCAAGAACCTTGGCCTAGATGAGACACAATCGACATTTGCAAATTCTAAGAACTGCAGTGACATTGATAGTCGACCTCGTGAATCATAGAGAAATTACACACACATATGAAATGTTACGTAATCGGAACTGATCTTAGAAAAAACCAAATAAAAAAGGGGCCATGAAAAAGCACAAGGATCAGACAGCTTCTGGAAGTTTGATCGTAAAGATTGCTAGTGCCCGTCTTGTGGAGTACGTCTCCATTAGCCCGAGGGCGTAATCGACATTTATAGAATGTCTTAGTGTGTGTTGCTGTTCTCCAAAAAGTCCGTCCGTCTCTGTATCTAGTGCTATGGTTGGGTGAGAGATTTTACTGTTTTGGCTATGTTTTTATAAACTAACATTTGCTTAATTTATTTAATTATGAGATGCTGTTTTTCTCGTCATAAAATTATCCCTCACAACTTCATTTTTCTTACTATTATGTTTCTGATTTATTCAAATAGTTATGTCATTAGGGGCCGGAGGAGGGGGGGGGGGCTCGATGCTTATAAAATATTATAACGCTTTTGGATTCACACTTAAGTTCTCTCTTTCTTTCATTCTGAAATAACTGTTTTCCATTGAAAGCATTCGCCTTTTAAAAGAGGTACTGACACATCTAGACTAAAATTAAAATAATAATAATAATAATAATTTATAAGAAAAAGAACTCGTAGATTTATTTGAATTTATTTTAAAGATTTTTGATCGCTCCTCCTACTTTCTCAAAGCCAGAAAGAAGATTAACAGGCAGAACGGTTTCGCTCTTTTTAAACTTTGCCAAAAAATATATTTTTTTATCTTAATAAACTAATTTTGGTGGGGGGCGGTGCTTTACTACAGTGGTATACATTTCATAAATAAAATGTTAAGTAGAGTCCGTACTCGTTAATTTTTTTTGTTCCCCCCCCCCTCCCGAAACAAGTTTCTATCTACGCCACTAATGCCCGATTTCTTCATCGCCTTAACTTGAGGTTAAATTTATCTTTCAGTTAGAATGTGACACATAGTATGTGTACGGCTAACTGTAGGTCATAATCTAACTGTTAGATAAATTAACCTTAGGTTAAACATGGTGAAGAAATCGGCCACAAGACACAGACTTTTTTTTTTAATATGGAAGAATGCTTATTTGTGAAATATTTTATTTTAACGCACATCCATACTTTTTTAAAAAAAATTTCAGGCTTTTAATCTTTCAATTTTTATTAAATTAATTTGGAATTGAATCTTGTATAGAAATATGTGTTTTGCAAATTGGGAGAGGGGAACAAACGTCCTGTAGTTTCCCTGAGCAAGCCTTCATATTTAGACAAATTTTTCCTTGGCTTTATTTCAAATGTTATACGGATCTGCCCCCAATGGGATTATAATCTGGATCCGCCCCTGGTGTCTTTCTTGCTTTAAAATTGAAAATTTAAAGCTTTTCCATATTAGAAAAAATAACAATAAGTTACTGATGAATTTAACGCAAGATATTAATTAACAATTACAATAGTACACTTGTACACTTATGTACACTAGTGGCCAAGTAAATCAGGACACCTAACTCTTAGCGGCAATATGAATGAGGGGCGGGGGAGGCCTAAACCAATTGCAAATGCAAGGATAGCCGTTGTTTCCATTGCAAGTTAATAAGGGCGAGCTTAGCATGTAGAGGTAACAATTTTAATAGCCACCACTGTACCTTCACTAAATAAATAAATAAATTTCGGTAAGTTTAAAGATAAATAATCAAGAAAAATAAATTTGCACGGATTTGTTTTCTTTTTGGTTGTTTTCTGTTTTGTGTTCGCAAACACCGAAAGAAGATTAATAAAAGAATACAATTCGAAAGGCTTATTCTTTTTGAGCCTTAATTAAATCTTTGATAAACTATTAAATTAAACTTCCGGGGCGGCGGGGGGGGGGGAGGGGTTGTATTAATGTAGTCCATAAAATAACTAAAATTAATTAATTTAAGAAGCCAAAGTTAAAGTGAAATAAAAAATTAAAAAAATGTGTTATCGTTGTATAATTTATCAAGTTTAGAATGTGAGAAAGTTTACGCATTCTCGATGCATCCGTAAAACACGAGCACGTTTGTTTATTTTATCTTATGGTTTGGAATATGATACGGGGTGCGTCTCAGGCAGAGGGATGGAAGGAAAAAAAGATGCGGGCAGTTAGTTTCCGGGCGGGCTTAATTTTTTTTCCATGATTCCTTTAGTTTTCTGTTTTCTTTGAAAAAATTTCCCGCACTCTGCCATGCCGGTGAGTTTCTTCTGTTGTCTTCACTCACTTTTTTCGCTTCTTATTTTTACGTCGTTTACTTCTGTATTTAACTGTCGAATTATTTCTTCGTGGTTCATTGACGTTCTTTTTTATAATTTCATTATTTTATTGCTTTTTCTTTTGTTTTCTGTTGGTTTTTCGATTTTCTCTGCCGAAAAATCGTCGAGTTTTTGTTTTTCTCGTTCACTAGAATGGTCACTAAAACGAGCCTCATTTCGTCCACAAAAAAAATCTCACTGATAATAAACTTGAATAATAATTCCATATGACACCTGTTTAACGAGCAATCGAGCAATAAACATTTACGGCTGATAATAAATAACTCACACGTTAAAAGCAATAGGCTTGACATCAAGGCCGTCAAATTCTTTCGACCTTCTCCAGTCCCGGCATACAACAAATAATTACGAAGTGGGTCGTTACGTACGCGGTCAGACTACAAAATCAGATTCCGCAGCGTTCGCTTGAGTTGACGTAACCGTCGAGAGTGAATTTCGTGAAAATAACAGTAATTTAGGTCGAAAGGAACGCTTAAATGACGCCCGGTCGAGCTGCTGTTGCACAACATTGAAAATGTCGCCGAAATTCGCGGACGTCGACGAGGAGTACGCCAAAAATAAGCAGCTCAAGAAGGAGGACGTCGGAATCCTGAGGGAATGGGTGCGGAAACAGGCGCACCTACCGGATGTCAGCGGTGAGTTCAAAAGAATCAATGACTTCCGGTCGCTGATGTTACGTTACAGAATTGAAGCTCATACTGTTCCTGCACAGTTGCTACTACAGTATCGAGGCGGCTAAGACGTGCATCGAAAATTATTACACGATGAGAGCCCATTGTCCGGAATTCTTCGCCAATCGAAACCCCAATTCCAAAGAGATCCAACAGCAACTTCGAGTCACGTAAGTAGAAACAAGTGAAAGTGGTTGAGGGTTAAAGTCTAACGTTGCGTTGAATTCTAGACGGCGCGGCGCGCCGCGCCGTTGATTGATCGTAGTTCAAGATTGTCTTTCTAGTAGTAATCTCAAATTTGATTTTTAGGTTAACCGCGCTTTTACCAGTCCGAACCAAAGAGGGCTACTCCGTGGGTTTCCAGAAAGTGATGGAACCCAATCCGGATTTGTACGTTTACGACGCCCAAATCAAGGTAGTCGACATGCTCAGCTCCCTCTTGCTCTTGCAACTGGGCACGGTTCCCGGACAGGTCATGGTCTTCGACATGAACGGCCTCTCCATGGGGCACTTCGCAAAAGTCAACTTCTCATCGATGCGGAAATACATGTTCTTCCAGCAGGTAATTTTTAATGATTGGGCGAGCTTCCGGGCACACTCTTCCCCCCCGATTGGTTGCAGGAGGCACTACCAGTGCGAATTAAGGGGATTCACATGATCAACGTGTCTTCCTTCACCGATAAGATAATGTCCTTGGCGAAGCCGATGTTGAAGAAAGAAGTGGCCGACGTGGTAAGTTAATTTAGGCACAGTCGAAGCACATAATAATAATAATAATAATAATAATAATAATAATATTGTCTTTATTTCCATCATAACACAGACACCAGTAAATGCAACTTAAAAAGAATCAAAATGACAGAAAACAAAGCGGGGCGAAGTTCAGAATGTGGACACGCAATAAAGGTGTACACTTCTGCTTTTACACCCAACCCCACGAGACCCAAAACATAAGAGAATTAATGGCGTTATATATCATATACATATGTTTATGATTAAACAATTAAAAGAAATAATTACTAAAATATTAAAGGAAAAAAAATACAATTAAGTGATCGATGTGTTTCAAAAAATCTACCATACGTCTTCTGAAGCTTGTGGCAGGTAAAGATTTAAAATTTAGGGGAATATTATTATATACTTTGGCAATGTTAAAAGAAAAAGACCTTTCAAATAACGACGTTCTATGAAAGGGAGGAGTGAGAGAGCCTTTGTAACGAATATTTAAGTGATGAACATCCGATCTGAACGAGATTTTCTTGTATAAGTAACTAGGGCATTTATTTAGAATAATCTTATGAAAAAGGCAGGACGAGTGAAGAAGTCTCCAATGTGACATATTTAACCACCCAGTGTCCAAGAGGGTATGAGAAATTCTCTGATATTTTCTAATGGAATGAATAAGCCTGAGGCATGAGTTCTGCACCAGCTGAATCCGACTACGGGTAATGGCATCAATGCAGGGACCGTAAACAACGTCGCAGTGGTTGAAGTATGAAAGAACTAGACTGTCACACAACATAATTTTTAATTTTTTAGTCAAATAATGTCTGCTGTTATATAACAGCTTTAAATTAGAATATGCCTTGCGCACACACATAGAGATATGATTTGTAAACCTTAATTTAGAGTCCAACAATAAACCCAAATCTTTTGCTTCATTAGCAAAATGCAAAGTACAGTTATCAATACGAAGTGACAGGTCGCCAGATACTAAAATCTTGCTGAACAAGATAGCAACAGTTTTAGCAGCATTTATATGAAGTGAATGTTTTTTGGACGCTGAAGCTAGAGACATCAAATCATTATTGATAGCAGAAACAGTAGAAGCAAGAAGTTCCTTGGAGCGAGGAAGGTTGTATAAAAGCTGAGTGTCATCAGCATACATATGATATTGAGTTTCAAAGTTGCACGTGTATATAGCGTACAGCAAGGGTCCTAAAATGGATCCCTGAGGAATACCTTGAGAAATAATAGAGGGCAGGGAGTTACGAGAGTCAACATAGGTAGTTTGCACTCGATTGGTCAGGTAATTTTTAAAGAATAAAATGCTGGAGTCAGACAGTCCTATGAAATGCATAATAGCAAGCAGAACGTCATGACTGATGGTGTCAAACGCTTTACTGTAATCTAGTAGAATAAGGACACTATCAAGACCTTTGTCAGCGGCTGTAATAATATTATCTGTTACGTCAAGTAAAGCGGTAGTACAACTATGAGACGGACGGAATCCGGATTGGCAAAGAGGGAATATGTTAAACTTTTCACAGTGCTCCCGTAATTGTGTATCAACTATTTTTTCTAAGATCTTGGATAGTGTGGGTAAGATACTGATAGGGCGAAAGTGATTAAAACTAGTGGGTTGAGAAATCTTAGCAACTGGTATGACAATAGCTTTTTTCCAGGAACTAGGAAAGTAATTCGACAATAAACAAGAATTAATGATGTGAGTAATATAAGGCAGAATAACAGGGCAGCAGAGCTTTAACATAAATGCATTTATACCATCACTGCCAGTAGCCGACGATTTGCTTGTGTGCAAAATTTTAAGTATATAAACATTGTCTACTAAAGAAAAAGAAAACTTACAGCCAGAAGCAAGTTTGACATTATTTAAGTAAAACTGTATGACATCATCATTGTATACACGATCCTGAGGGACGGAGTTCACAAAATAATTATTGAATTTATCTGGGTCTAATAAATTTGTAGGAATGGAAGAGGTAGAAACATGTCCTAAGTTAAATTGTTTTAGATTCCTCCAAAGGTCTCTAGGAGATTTATTGCATAGCAAGTATTTAAAAAAAGCTTTCTTTTCTATACGAACAGCGTTTGTGGTTAAGTTACGTAACGACTTATAATAATTCCAGTGTTCTAGATTTCGGGTTGTTTTAAATTTTTTATATGCTTTATCCCTCAAATGCATCATGAATTTCAAGTTATCAGTAAGCCAGGGTGCACGAGGCTTGGAAAACCTATTAGTAACAAAAGGAGCGTGCAAATCGAATAGAGAAATAATTTGTTCATTAAGGAAATGTAGTTTATCGTCTATATTATTTAAGTGGAAAATATAATGCAATGGAATTTGCGAGAGATCTTGTATAAATTGGTTTACATCAAAATTACTAAAGTTTCTGTAAGTACGAAAAACCGGCTTATTGATCGGAACTTCAACAGAGATATTACAAAAGATTAGGGCATGATCCGAGATATGTAAATTCAAAGCACCAGCATCAGTAACAAGTTCAGCATTAGACACGAGAATTAGATCGATAAGAGAAAAACTATTATTAGTCACACGAGTTGGGGTGTCAATAATCTGTGTAAAACCAAAAGTTGAAAGCATGCTATTAAAATTATCAGTAATCGGCTGATCAACTTTTAGAAGGTCAATATTGAAATCGCCAAGACAAATAATATCATCCACATAAGGAATAACTTGGGCCAAGGTAGACTCAAAACATGTCATGAAAGCTTTAAAATCAGCATTGGGAGGTCTGTAGACAACACCCAAAGCATACTTTTTCCTAAAGATAGTAATTTCCAGCCATAGTTGCTCAATTTCATTACTAGTATCAATTATACTATAGCAAAGGAGTTTATTAACGTAAAAAGCTACACCACCACCACGTGACAAACGGTCCCTACGAATTAAATCAAAACCGTGAATGGAAAAGTTACCGGATTCAGTTGGAGGAGCAAGCCAGGTCTCAGACAATCCCACGACACCATATTTTTCGGCAACAATGTGTTCTTTAAGCGACACGAAGTTAGTTGGTAGAGATCGGATGTTCAAATGGGCTAAACTGAGAGTATTGTTAAGCATTAATAATTGCTGTCAGCTTCAGATTAAATTAAATGAATACCTAAAACATATAGAAAAACATAACATTACTCTAAAATTAAGTGTGAAATACTAAAAGTGATGCATCGAAAATATAATATAAAGAAAATATAATCGCTTTCTAGATGTACTTCCATCAAACTCTCGACAGTTTGTACGAGTACGTACCCAAGGAGGGGCTCCCCAATGAATACGGGGGTAAGGCAGGCACGCTCAAGGAATTACAAGGTACGGATGCGTATACACGGTTGGTCTGTCCAAGACTACCTATACGGTTATTGTGAGTAAATGAAGGAGAGGCTCATTGAAACTTGTGTGGAAATGAAATAGAGATATTACAATGTAGGAATGCTGCGGCCGGAGCGTGGCCCGCATTATCAATCGGCAACGTCGATTGACGTAGCTATTTCGTTTACTCATGCGCTTTCTACTATTCTATCCTTCATTTACTCACGATAAACGCATAGGCTGTGGTAGGCAGGCCAATATTGTATACAAGAGGTATTCAACGTGAATCATCCGGTGTGTTTTGTTTCAGAGCGAAAGCTACGTCTCTTTTTGGAAAACGCGGATTTCTTCGAGGAGGAAGAGAGGACCGAAGTGGCGGACGAGAGGAAGCGTCAGAGGAAGCTCACGGACGTGAACAAGATTTTTGGAATCGAGGGGACCTTCAAGAAGCTCGAGATAGATTAGATGTAGTAAATTAAATGTGTTAACGTGCAATAAAATTGAAAATTTCAAATTAAAAGAAAAAAAATGCAAAATTGCCGCATCAATGATCTACACGAATCTTTAAAAATTCTTCTTGCCACTCGAGGAACGGTGGTGGTGTAAGTACTTTTTGTAACGGTCAACAGATGGCGCTTGTTTTGTGCTCCTCTCATTTGTTTGCACCCGCTGGCCAGCAAATTGTCAGAGGGCAATTTAAGACATCCAACACGGCCGGGTAACTCTTGGAGATAGGGGAGGTCGCACGTAATCCCAAAAAGTACAGGGACAATAATTATTACCTACATAATAAAATAAAATTTACCAATACAACACAATAGTCTTTATTTGTTATAAGTTGCACGCTAAAATAAAAATCAAAATAAAGAAAACGCAAAGTTAACGCAACGAGATTGTCAAACATTAAAGCCCGAAAATTCGGTACCAACTTTCAGTTACAAAGTCAATGTAAATTTACTAACCTCGGCAACAGAAGGTTGCTTAATTTATAAATGAATTAAAAGCGTTATATAAAAATATTCCGACCCACATACAATAGCACGTAATTTTTTGTACGAATTTTGCACAAACGAAATTCTGGCAAAACACGAAAAAGAACACTCCAATCTATCGATCTATGCTATCTCTCAGTTTTGGCCCATCGATTTTATTGATTAATTATCGATTGAAAACGGGCACTCCCATGACTTCAGATATTCGAGACGTCAACTATAAGTGCACATAACTTTGTATGCAAATGTTGCACAAACGAATTTCTTGCAAAATATGAAAGAGAACATTCAAATCTATCGATTTGTGGTACAAAGTAATGAACTTATAGAGAGGACGACCGTCCGAGAGAGTTAAATGTCGAAGCACCGCCCCGATATGCCGGTCGTTATAAAGTTGTTTACATAAGAAAAGAGTTCTGCGTCATAAACAAAACTCATCTGGTGTTGCGTTATCAGACTTAAAAATCATAACTCCGACCTTTTTTCTCATTCACCGTTCACAAAGAAATAATCTTGAAATAATTGTCGGTTGTAAGTTCGGCGATTGATTACGCAGAGCTCAAGTTCCGACACCGGTCAAGAGCCTTAAATAAAAAATGAATATATTGCTTATTATATATACTTTATTCTATTCTTGATATTTTAGGAGCACAGTACTTTTGTCAAAATCATAGTTTTTAAAGAATCTATTAAAAAAAAATTGACCACAGATATTAATTAAAAATATTTGACCTATTAAAATTGTAATTTTTTTAAATGAATTTATGAATTTTATGAATAATATCGGAAACATCTGCAGATAGACGCATTTATGACGGCCAGCACCCGGACGGTGCTTCGGCATTTATCTTTCTCGGACGGTCGGTCACGTATCCTCTCTCTCTATAAGTTCATTACTTTGTGTCGCGTTTGTACCTCTCAGTTTTGGCCGATCGATTTTATTGATTAATTTTATCGATTGAAAACGGGCGCTCCCACGACTTCAGATATTCAAAACAATGTCAACTATAAATGCACATAACTTTGTATGTAAATGTTGCACAGACGAATTTCTTGTAAAATATGAAAGAGCTCTTTCAAATCTATCGATTTATGCTATCTCTAAGTTTTGGCCCATCATTTTATTGAGTGATTATTGATTGTTTTAGACATTCACGGGGTATACGTATTTAATACGGAAAAAAAAAACTATTAGCGATGGCCCAAAACTTAAAAACATCATAAATCGATAAATTTGTGTATGCCCTTTCATATTTTGCAAGAATTTCGTTTGTGCAACTGTTGTACAAAAAATTATGTGCGTTTATAGTTGACGCTGTCTTGAATATCTGAATTCGTGGATGCACCCGTTTTCAAGCGATATTTAATCAATAAAATCGATCGACCAAAACTCAGAAGTACCATAAATCAATGGATTTGAGTGTTCTCTTTCGTATTTTGTCAGAATTTCGTTTGTGCACGCGCCCCACACGGCAGCTACCGTCGTCGATGTCCAACGAGCATCGAATCCGACGGAGGACCGCTGAAGCCAAGAAAGCGTGTCGCTATTCCCAGCGACCTCTCTCGTCGAAAGCCACCAACAGCAGTTGGGTGAATTCAAGTCCGGACAGACGGGGAAATTATGTAACCGTCGTTGTCAAACCGACCTTGCGGTAACTTCAAGATGGTTGGCGCTGGCCTCAGATATCACCACGAGGGTTTGGGTAGCCAAAGGGAGATGATCATAATACCCGTAATAAATAGAAGAGGAAAAATACAATCACAAGTATAGTACAAAAGGAAAAAAAAACCTAAAAGAAAACATGCGTTACACTCTGAACCACGCCTAAAAACACGCCATATTTACCTAATCTCAATCTGCCGGTGTTAGGCTTCGACAAGCATTAAACAATGCTTACAAATGCAGGGGTGACGATTTTAAAAATCCGGTAATAAATTAAACGTTAAACTTCAATCAAGACGTTTTCAGCCTGTTGAATTTTCTAACACAAAATCCATAACGTCCACTCCCTGCAACGAGCCACAAGGGACTGGCAAGGCGTTCAGCATTTTCGATGCATGAAAGGTATAAAGAGGGGGTGATAGATGAAGACAGTTGACTCGCACAAGAAATGAGGGAGACAACAACAATTCCGTGTTGCGTTTATTTGTGCATAGAAGAAACGCGCACGGCAAAATAATGGACTTTTCGTGTTACTTCGCAATACAGGGTGACTCGAAAAACTGAGAAGGATTTTCATCCGAAATAGTTTCTGTGAGGGTGTTTCACTGGTTATTGACGGGTTATATTAAAAGAACCACAATTCATTGAGTTTCGATGGACAGTTACAAAAAATGATTGTGTTGTTATAAGCAATAGCGCCATCTGTTGAAGCATGAAGTTTTTTTCGTTCATTATTTCAATTTATGAATCTACTGAATTCTGCTTGTTGTGTCTTTTGTCTTTATTTTGTTTTAATAGTATTGTTAGGTATATATTTTTATGTTTTGTTCATTTGTTTTCTTTGTTTTGTCACCTTTCCTTCCAGTGTCTTTTTCATTTATTAATCTATTGCAAATTTTCTTTTTCTGGCCCCACGTTGGGCGCCAAATATTGTAGTATTTTCGCTACGTGTGTGGTTTGTGTACTCGTTGGTAATTGGGCTGTATCAATGATCTATGTACATGAATATTTAAAAATTCTTCTGTTCACTCAAGAAACGGTGGTGGTGAAAGTACTTTTTGTAACGGTCAAGAGATGGCGCTCATCTCATTTGTTTGCGCTTGGTTTACGCAGAATGTGTTTTATTTTTTCTGTTGTCTGTATCGGTCGACCGTTAATCAATAAGTTTTGAACATTTACAAATTCTCTTTGTTACTCAAGTAACGGTCAAGAGATGGCGCTTGTCTTGTGTCTTGTCATTCGGTCGCATCGGATTTACGCAGAATGTGTTTTATTTCTTTATTCTGTTGTCTCTAACCAATCGATCATTGACTAACGAGCTTCGATTATTTACAAATTCTCGTTGTTATTCCAGAAACCGCGGCGAAAATGCTTTCTGTAACGGCCAAGAGATGGCGCTTGTTTTGTCTTCTCATTCGCTCGCGTCTGATGGAACAGATTCTGCGGAACTGTTCCAGTTTCTTCTGCAATACGTAACTAATCGGCGGTTAATTAACAATCTTTGAATATTTACAAATTTTTCTTGTCACTCGAGTAACGGTCAAGAGATGGCGCTTGTCTTGTGTTGTCAATCGTTCGCATCGGATTTACGCAGATGTGTTGCATCGACCAATGATTGAGCTTGGATTACTTACAAATTCTCTCTGTCATTCCAGAAACGGCGGCGAAAATACTTTCCGTAACGGCCAAGAGATGGCGCTTGTTTTGTCTTCTCATTCGCTCGCGTCTGATTTGCGCAGAATGTGTTTCATTTTCTTCTGCAATATGTGAGCAATCGACGGTTAATTAACAATCTTCTTTACAAAATCTTCTTGTCACTCAAGTAACGGTCAAGAGATGACGCTCGTCTCGTACCGTATGTTTACGGACAATGAAAAAAAATCGATTTCAATTCATTTCTGAAAAATAACCGAAAGCAAGGCTTAACTTGTCATTATAAACCAGATTTGGTTCACGACTCAGCTATTTAACTGACTTCTTCTGTAATAGATGGCGCTGTTAAATATTACCTGAATTTCGTCGTGGATAAAAGATGAGATAGATCGCTTTTTTTAAATTATTTTACATTTTTTTTTAAATAGAAAACGAATTAAATGTGTTATGATGCGCCATCTATTACAACACTCTTAAGTTATTTAATACTAATCAGGGTCTCTGTATTGGTGATTTTTGGAAGAGAGTGATCAGAACAAAATTCGGGGCTTTCTATAAAAACTGTTTTAACGAACCATAAAATCCCACAAGGGGGTGTGATTTGGGGATGCACGTACAGCAAAGGTCCAGACAAACTATAGTTTATTGATGGTATGATAAACGCAGAAAAAATTAAGGTGTTTTAGAAAGAAACCTCCTGCAGATTGCAAGGTTGCAGTTCGGAAAAGAAAATTTCATTTTTCAGCAGGACGAAGCCTCGTGTTACGCGGCTAAATCTACAAAAAAATTGTTCAGGAACAATGTCAGGTCAAAAAGCGATCGAAAGATGTCGCTACTTAAAATGTTCAATTTCATGTTCAATAATATTAGTGTTGGCTTGGTCCTCCCCGACTTAAATGTTATCGAAACCGTGATCGAAACCCTGCGTCAAAAAATCTTGCGAAAAAGTCCCCAACGAACAATTCCCGGACTAAAGGCTAAAATAGAGGAAATATGGTATTGTTTCACCCCGCAATATTATGAAACCTTAGTGGATATTATGCCAGAAATAATCCAGGGTGCAATAAAAGCCAAAACTGATGTAACCTATATTAATTTATTTAATGTTAGATTCGTCCGAACATTAAATCGTCGGCATCATTTATAGTCTGTCTTTAAAAATCTGCTTTCTATTTTTATCATTAAAATAAAACTTGTTTTGAATAAATTATTAGTTACTGTTAATCAGTCCTTTTGCTTATTATTTTTGTATTAAAAGTTTTAAACATTTTCTTATGAGTTAGAGAACAATTTTTATAAAACCAGTTCTTGTCCAAATATTTAATTGTTAGGGCTCGTACGACTTAAGAGAACATTCCCGTCCTTTTGATTCACATCTGCTCCATTCTTGATGAATAGCAAATGAATGATGCGAAATTTACTAAGATCATAGAGAAGAAACATCATTTATTTTTTAGTAATAAATTACATTTAACGTACTTGTCAGTGTTCAGGTAAGGATACTTTATTGTTAGACATAAGGGCACATCCCCATCAGCGACCTTTTGATTCACATCTGCTCCATTCTTGATCAATAACTCCATGATGCGAAGTTGACTAAGATCATAGAGAAGAAACATAATTTATTTTTTAGTAACTGATTACATTTAACGTACTCAGTGTTCGGCAAATGATACTTTATTATTTGACTTAAGGGCACATCCCCATCAGCGTCCCTTTGATTCACATCTGCTCCATTCTTGATCAATAGCTCCATGATGCTCAATTGACTTAAGGGCACAACCCCATCTGCGACCTTTTGATTCACATCTGCTCCATTCTTGATCAATAGTTCCATAAAGTGTAATTTGCTAAGATCATAGAGAAGAAACTTTATTCCTTGTTTTTAGTAATTAATTACTTTCAACGTACTTGTCAGTGTGCAGCAAATAATCCCGCATTATACGACTTAAGAGAACATTCCCATCCTTTTGATACACATCTGCTCCATTCTTGATCAATAGCTCCATGATGCAAAATTGACTAAGATCACAGAGAAGAAACATCATTTATTTTTTAGTAATTAATTACATTAAACGTACTTGGGAGTGTTCGGCAAATGATGCTTTATTATTTGACTTAAAGGCACATCCCCATCAGCGTCCTTTTGATTCACATCTGCTCCATTCTTGATCAATAGTTCCATAAAGTGTAATTTGCTAAGATCATAGAGGAGAAACATTATTCATTTTTTAGTAATTAATTACTTTCAACGTACTTGTCAGTGTTCAGGTAAGGATACTTTATTATTCGACTTAAGGGCACATCCTCATCAGCGTCCTTTCGATTCACATCTGCCCCATTCTTGATCAATAGCTCCATGATACGAAATTGACTAAGATCATAGAGAAGAAACATCATTTATTTTTCAGTAATTAATTACATTTAACGTACTTGTCAGTGTTCGGCAAATGATACTTTATTATTTGACTTAAGGGCACAACCCCATCAGCGTCCTTTTGATTTACATCTGCTCCATTCTTGATCAATAGCTCCATAAAGTGTAATTTACTAAGATCATATAGAAGAAACATCATTTATTTTTTAGTAATTAATTACATTTACCGTACTTGTCATTGTTCAGGTAAGGAGACTTTATTATTCGACTTAAGGGCACATCCCCATCAGCGTCCTTTTGATTTACATCTGCTCCATTTTGGATCAATAGCTCCATGATGCGAAATTGACTAAGATCATAGAGATGAAACATCATTTATTTTTTAGTAATTAATTACATTTAACGTACTTGTCAGTGCTCGGAAAATAATGCCTTATTATTTGACTTAAGGGCACATCTCCATCAGCGTCCTTTTCATTTACATCTGCTCCATTCTTGGTCAATACCTTCATGAAGTGTAATTTACTAAGATCATAGAGAAGAAACATCATTTATTTTTTAGTAATTAATTACATTTAACGTACTTGTCATTGTTCAGGTAAGGAGACTTTATTATTCGACTTAAGGGCACATCCCCATCAGCGTCCTTTTGATTTACATCTGCTCCATTTTTGATCAATAGCTCCATGATGCGAAATTGACTAAGATCACAGAGAAGAAACATCATTTATTTTTTAGTAATTAATTACATTAAACGTACTTGGGAGTGTTCGGCAAATGATGCTTTATTATTTGACTTAAAGGCACATCCCCATCAGCGTCCTTTTGATTCACATCTGCTCCATTCTTGATCAATAGTTCCATAAAGTGTAATTTGCTAAGATCATAGAGGAGAAACATTATTCATTTTTTAGTAATTAATTACTTTCAACGTACTTGTCAGTGTTCAGGTAAGGATACTTTATTATTCGACTTAAGGGCACATCCTCATCAGCGTCCTTTCGATTCACATCTGCCCCATTCTTGATCAATAGCTCCATGATACGAAATTGACTAAGATCATAGAGAAGAAACATCATTTATTTTTCAGTAATTAATTACATTTAACGTACTTGTCAGTGTTCGGCAAATGATACTTTATTATTTGACTTAAGGGCACAACCCCATCAGCGTCCTTTTGATTTACATCTGCTCCATTCTTGATCAATAGCTCCATAAAGTGTAATTTACTAAGATCATATAGAAGAAACATCATTTATTTTTTAGTAATTAATTACATTTACCGTACTTGTCATTGTTCAGGTAAGGAGACTTTATTATTCGACTTAAGGGCACATCCCCATCAGCGTCCTTTTGATTTACATCTGCTCCATTTTGGATCAATAGCTCCATGATGCGAAATTGACTAAGATCATAGAGATGAAACATCATTTATTTTTTAGTAATTAATTACATTTAACGTACTTGTCAGTGCTCGGAAAATAATGCCTTATTATTTGACTTAAGGGCACATCTCCATCAGCGTCCTTTTCATTTACATCTGCTCCATTCTTGGTCAATACCTTCATGAAGTGTAATTTACTAAGATCATAGAGAAGAAACATCATTTATTTTTTAGTAATTAATTACATTTAACGTACTTGTCATTGTTCAGGTAAGGAGACTTTATTATTCGACTTAAGGGCACATCCCCATCAGCGTCCTTTTGATTTACATCTGCTCCATTTTTGATCAATAGCTCCATGATGCGAAATTGACTAAGATCATAGAGATGAAACATCATTTATTTTTTAGTAATTAATTACATTTAACGTACTTGTCAGTGCTCGGAAAATAATGCCTTATTATTTGACTTAAGGGCACATCTCCATCAGCGTCCTTTTCATTTACATCTGCTCCATTCTTGGTCAATACCTTCATGAAGTGTAATTTACTAAGATCATAGAGAAGAAACATCATTTATTTTTTAGTAATTAATTACATTTAACGTACTTGTCATTGTTCAGGTAAGGAGACTTTATTATTCGACTTAAGGGCACATCCCCATCAGCGTCCTTTTGATTTACATCTGCTCCATTTTGGATCAATAGCTCCATGATGCGAAATTGACTAAGATCATAGAGATGAAACATCATTTATTTTTTAGTAATTAATTACATTTAACGTACTTGTCAGTGCTCGGAAAATAATGCCTTATTATTTGACTTAAGGGCACATCTCCATCAGCGTCCTTTTCATTTACATCTGCTCCATTCTTGGTCAATACCTTCATGAAGTGTAATTTACTAAGATCATAGAGAAGAAACATCATTTATTTTTTAGTAATTAATTACATTTAACGTACTTGTCAGTATTCAGGTAAGGATACTTTATTATTCGACTTAAGGGTACATCCCCATGAGCGTCCTTTTGATTCACATCTGCTCCATTCTTGATCAGTAGCTCCATGATGGGAAATTGACTAAGATCATAGAGATGAAACATCATTAATTATGTGGCGGACTGGCTTCAATTTGTCAATCCTACTGCAATATCAGGTCAACAAGCGATCGAAAGATGTCGCTACTTTAATGTCTATTATTTTTTTAGTAATTAATTACATTTAACGTACTTGTCAATGTTCGGGAAATGATACTTTATTATCTGACTTAAGGGCACATCTCTATCAGCGTTCTCTTGATTTACATCTGCTCCATTCTTGATCAATAGCTCCATGAAGTGTACTTTACTAAGATCATAGAGAAGAAACATAATTTATTTTTTAGTAAATGATTACATTTAACGTACTCAGTGTTCGGCAAATGATACTTTATTACTTTACTTAAGGGCGCATCCCCATCAGCGTCCTTTTGATTCACATCTGCTCCATTCTTGATCAATAGCTCCTTGATGTGTAATGTACTAAGATCATAAGAAGAAACATCATTTATTTTTTAGTAATTAATTACGTTTAACGTACGTGTGTGTCAGCGTGCAGCAAATAATCCCGCATTATATGACTTAAGAGAACATTCCCGTCCTTTTGATACACATTTGCTCCATTCTTGATGCGAAATTTACTAAGATCATAGAGAAGAAACATCATTTACTTTTTAGTAATTAATTACATTTAATGTCAGTGTTCGGGTAAGGATACTTCATTATTAGACATAAGGGCACATCCCCATCAGCGTCTCTTTGATTTACATCTGCTCCATTCTTGATCAATAGCTCCATGAAGCGTAGTAGTTTTTTTTTTGTAACAAAAAATTAATTAAAGATTCCTTAATGAAACTAGATTCTGGTCTCATGGAAATTTGCATAATATAATTTCATTATTAAAATCGTTTAAGCCGTCGTGGTTTTTTAAATTAAATCTGTTTACTTGTACATTAAATGCAGACAAGTGTGAATATGTTTCAAATCTTGCATGCATAAATAGAAACACGTGTCCTCTCATTTGCAATACAAACTTATGTTAGATGTGGCATTTGATCAGATCTAATTAAGTTAATTGTGTTAATTGTGTGATCAAGTTAATTGTGTGAAAGAAATTTAAACTTTCCTCCAATGATATTGCTTAATCACATAATTAACTTGATCGTTTTATGAAACTGAATAAGATAGAACTTGTGGAAGCAAGCGACATCTCGTGATGTACAGAGGTAACAGTTGATTGATTATTATAGATCATAGATACCTACACATTCTGCGTAAATCAGCCGCGGACGAATTACAAAGGACAAAACAAGCGCCACCTCTTGCCAGTTACAAAAAGTACTTCCGCCGTCGCGTCGTTTCTCGAGCGACGAAGAGAATTTACGAGGGTAAGTCAAAAAATTCCGCTCTTCGTTTGTTTGAAAACAATAGAAAATCTGTGATGAACTGACAATAAAATTAACGTTGTCGCAGTAAAACAAATGAATAGGCAGAAACAATCAATGCGCTGGACTTTAACAGAATCTAACCAATTTTGATTGGCGTATACAAAGATTGAATTAATTATTATGTTTTGTTTTTTTTTTAAAATAGCTTCAAAAATTATTAGTAAACCCTCGTTTATAAACAACAACGGGCGTATGACGGCAAGGAGAAATTATCTGCTCTTTATTTGAAAACGATATAATTAACTGTAAAATTAACATTGCCGTAGTAAGACAAATTAATAAGTCGAATCAGAATATTTTTGGCTCATCGCTTCCTGGTACATATTATTCTTTTGTCCTGAGAACAGGTCTCTCGCCAAGGTCAATCAAAAGTTACGCGCATCTAAACTTTTTATTAACAAACCGGACCTAGATCGCGTTCTAAGTGTTACTTGACCTCTGCTTAATGGCTCCCTATAAAAAAAAACCAGTAGTTGGCGTATAATAAATTTCGTAATTAATGTCATTACAACAACAAAAAAAATCATCTGTGTTTTTTACTGAAACAAGCATTTCGCGACGCGCCGTTGCCCGAACATGTCCGAAAAATTTTTGGACCTCTCCTCGCTTTATGACAAGTACGCGGACCTCAGACCCGAGGACGTCGGACTCCTGAAAGAGTGGCTGAAGAAGCAGCCTCATTTGCCTCAAGTCAGTGGTAAGTTAATTTTGTTTTCTGCAAAAAAAAAATTGACGAAAAATGAAGATCAACCACGACGTAAATATGCAAATACAGTGATGCAAACAAAAATGTGAAAACTTTTTCTGTACAGAGTGAGTAACAAAATCAATTTGGATAATTTTTTGAATTTTTTGTAGGCGTTAGACCTAACAGTTGGAGAAATTATTGGTAGGCCCTCGTATAGAACATCGCGTATATGAGAACAAGTCGAAAATTCTTGAAGATCACGTGATTAGTCATTCGTTTACGTAAGAGAAAAGCGAATTTACATTTATACAGGTGTCCCATGAAAAGTACAATAATTTTGTCCAATGTGTGGAGAATAAGACGTACGATTGTTTTTGCAAAACAAAAAGCAGGCCCGTCATTATTTAAGAACCAATCACAGTCGCCCTATACCAAAAACGCGATGCGTTTCCGTAAACGGGATTTAAAATGTTAGCAAATCATGCAAACTCACCAAGAGTAGAGAAAACGTTAACGCCCCATCACTACTTAGGAGCAAATCACAGTCGACCTGTGATGTGATAGGTCGAGAACGCAACGAGAGTTGAGACTTCAGCAACACATTGAAGCTGCGTTCGTTTATTCAACTCTGTTCACTCTATTTACGCTTTTCGCACTTTTGTCTCGCTCTTACTTGTATTAAAACTTATTCGCTCTCACTTTTTAAAGTGCGAAAAGAGTAAATAGAGTGAACGGAGTTGAATAAACGAACGCAGCTTTAGGAGTTTCGTCGTTTACACGTGACGTCAAGAATAAGCAGGGTCGGAGGTGGAAACGTTAGGTTGACACCCCTTTGTCACCGAAGAACCAATCGCAGT
Organism: Dorcus parallelipipedus; assembly: GCA_958336345.1. Taxonomy (NCBI): domain Eukaryota; kingdom Metazoa; phylum Arthropoda; class Insecta; order Coleoptera; family Lucanidae; genus Dorcus; species Dorcus parallelipipedus. Next base: position 41,231,343 of record OY284480.1, on the reverse strand, counting down.
CAATCTACGATGTCATACACACGTGTGGGTTCCAAAAATGCATTTCAATAAAAAAAATCTCAAGTGTAGACTACAACTCGGGACACGATGCGCACTTTTTCCGTGAAGGGGCGGAACCTGTTACGTTGACTCCCCACCTTCTAAAACGAGAACCAATTCAGCTATGAAATTGTGTATTTCAAAAATACAACTGAAGACGTGTGCGTACACACCGACAGTTTCAGGAGGCGATGTGCAATTGTTTTCCCATAAAGGGGCGGTTACTATTACGTTGACGCCCACTTTCTAACACGACAGCCAATCACATTAGATGTATGGTGCGATACATGAATTCGCACCGTGTATTTCAAATGCAACTGAAGACGTGTGCGTACGTATTAATAACCTCAGAATGCGAGACGCAATTTTTTTTTTCGTAAAGGGGCGGAAACTATGAAAAATCACCGTGGATCGCATATTGTATATGCAATTATTTTTTTTCCTGTGAAGGACCGGAAACTATTACGTCAACGCCCCACCTTCCAAAACGAGGACCAATCACATTACATCTATGGTTCGGCTTTAAAATTTACGGTGTATTTTAAATGCAACTGAAGACGTTTGCGTACGCACTGATGGCCTCAGAATGCGATGTGCAATTCTTCTCCCATAAAGGGGCGGTTACTATTACGTTTACGCCCCACCTTCTAACACGACAGCCAATCACGTTAGATCTATGGTACGATACATGAATTCGCACCGTGTATTTCAAATGCAACTGAAGACATGTGTGAGCGTACGCACTGATAGCATCAGAATGCGATGCGCGCAATTGGTTTTTCGTAAAGGGGCGGAAACTATTACTTCTACTTAACACGAGAGCCAATCACGTTAGATGTATGGTGAATACGCACTAAAATTCACCGTGGATTTCAGAAATGCAATCATATACAGGGGTGTTCCATTCTTTGTTTTCAGATTGGAAACTCGCTTTGTTCTTAGTCCGACGTCGCTACAGCGTCGAGGCGACCAAGAAGCTCATCGAGGAGTACTACGTTATGCGGACGCTCTGTCCGGAAATCTGCACCAATCGCGATCCTACCTCGCCAAAGTTCCGTCTGCAGATGGACACTAAGTACGTTATAAACTAGGATTATATCGAGCAGGGCCTCACGCCACTTCATTTCAGCCTAATTACAGACTTGCCTGGTCGCACGGAGGAGGGCTACGATGTAGGCCTCCTCAGGCTTATGGACAGCGACGCGGACAAGTTTGATTACTATGAAAGCATGAAGGTCTTCGACGCCGTCATGTCCGTGAACGTCCTGGAAATGGGCGTCAGTACGGGTATGGTCGTGATCGTCGACACGATGGGGTTGACCATGGGACACATGGCCAAGGTCGATTTGTCTTTATTCAGGAAATACACTTACTTCCTCCAGGTAATTCGCACACGTAACTCTTGGGTGCTCGCTACCTCTAAAGATTGAATGCAGGAGGCGTCGCTGTTGAGGCCAAAGGCCTTCCACTTCGTGAACCTCTCGCCGCTCACCGACGTCCTTCTAAAACTGTGTAAACCAGTCATGAAGAAAAAGCTACGGGAAGCGGTAACATTCAAGCTCTGATTAATTCAATTCAAGGTCGTTGCTCTTGCTCTTTTTGCCAGATTTATTTGCATCAAATTCCGACCGGATTGCACGACTTCCTTCCGAAGGACGTCCTCCCGAATGAATACGGAGGACACGCAGGCAGTTTCAAGGACCTTCAAGGTCAGTACTGTCACTTTAAAAAATTCCGTCATCTTATTAGGTTTTGTTATATGTAGAACGAACCAGGAGGAAGCTATTGGCTAACGCCGAGTTGTTTCTGGAGGAAGACGGTTGCTTGGTTGATGAAAGGAAGAGGCTCGGGAAAGCCCCCAACGACGCCTACCGGCTATTCGGGATGGATGGGACTTTCAAAACAATCGAAATCGATTAGCGGATTAGATTTTTTTTTTTCTGATGCAGGGGTTTCGGGAAACCGCCAGTGATGTTGTTATGTTTCACCAAATAAACTGTTTTTTCTCTGATCTTAGTTTGTTTTAATTATGTATTACGCATTTGGGGAAGTCGTTAACGCCGTCTTGTTTGATTGGAGAATCGAGTTATTTTTTGTTTGTTTGTTTGTTTGTTTTAATCAGTGGGTTATAGGAAATCATCATTTGTTTTAGTAATTGCTTAGTAATTATTGTTGAATTTCGGCGAAGCCCCCAATAACGCCCCTTAAATATTTCGGGTTGACAAGGCTTTTAGTTCATTTTACGCGGAGGTCTTTTTTTTTATTGAAGTGCATAGTGGATGGGAGTTTTAAGAAAGTCGAAATTAACCTATTACCTCCAGTCGTTTTTTGTATTCTTCGACGCACGTCATGGCGACGTGTATTAATTGTTTAGAACCGCAATTTTCAAAGACAAGTGGCAAACGATTAGTTTTTTTTTTGTCGAGTTGTTTTTTTAATTGCCGTAGATTGTTTTTTCAAAGTTTCTAGAACGTTTATGTGCGTAATTATGGAGCTAAGAACAATCGACTGTTGAACCGGACGAAAAGAAAAAAAATTGCAGTAGCCTTCGATCTAGCGCAGAAATTCGACGGGTTTCGGAGACGAACATGTTCGCTGCCAATGTCGACGATCACTACGAGAAGAACCCTGCCTTGAAGAAGGAGGATGTCCAGGCATTAAAGGAATGGGCCAGGAGTCAGCTGTAATTGTCCCAAATTACAGGTAAAAAAAATTAATTAAATGAAAGAAAAAAGCTATAGAGTGCTAAAAAGACCTTGAAAATGCAATATTTTTCTCAAACGCAGGCGCAAACAAGCCACGTCGATTTATATTATTTAAATTGTTACTGTTCCTTTTATTAATCAGGTAAGATGAAGCTCAACGAATTAATTTTAAAAAAATGCGGTTAACTCCATCTATTGTTCCATTTGTTAACTACTCGGAAAGAGTGGCGTGATTTATGATCTTCGAGAGGTTGTCAGAATTAACGCCTGAACACTGTCCCAACTCTATGAGTTATACACCGACGGATGCTGAAGAGATTAAAAAGATAATCTTGGATTTAAAAATGAAAAAATCAAGTGGTACTGATGACATATGCGTTCAGATAATAAAATTTTTGAGTGACTTTATTGCAACTCCCATTGCCCAACTAACTAATGAAACTATCGAAAATGGTTGCTTCCCAACGATTTACAAGACTGCCTACGTAACCCCTGTTTACAAGAAAAACGATCCCCAAAAATATGAGAACTACAGACCCATATCAGTGTTATGTGTCGTGTCTAAAATCATTGAAAAGGTTTTGTGCATCAGAATAAATTCCTTTATGGAAAAATATAATTTGCTGTCAAACGAGCAACATGGGTTTCGCAAAGGAAGATCGACAGATACTGCGGTTACTCAGTGTTTGAATCTAGTGTATAAAGATCTCGATCGTGGACTATATGTTTGCGGTCTTTTCTTCGACTTAACGCGAGCTTTTGACTCTATTGACCCAGTATTTCTAGAGAGTAAGTTATACGCACTTGGAATAAGAGCAAATCTGTTAAGTTTCATAATGTCCTACCTTAAGGAAAGGAAGTTAATTGTAAAATTAGGGAAAACGGTCTCCAACGAATATAATTTAAACACTGGGGTTCCTCAGGGGTCCATCCTAGGACCTCTCCTTTTTTTGTTATTTATAAATGACCTACCACATTATGTGAAAAAAGGTAAAATATGCATGTATGCCGATGATGTCTCGGTCCTTATATCAGCCAGAACGCCTGAGGAACTCCTTGAATCTGTGAACACAGTTGCGACTGATATGGCACAGTGGTGTTGTAAAAATAAGTTAGTTTTAAATAATATGAAAACAGAATGTATTAATTTTCATAAGATCCGAACTTTGCCTCAAAATATTATCATCAGAGATTTTCATGTTACAGACACTGTAAAGTTCTTAGGACTAATCCTAGATAATAGGCTTACCTGGGAAAAAAATATTGATTCTGTCTGTCGTAAATTAAGTAATTCTTATTTCGCGATACTTAAATTGAAACAGTGCATGAATGTAGAGGCGCTGATGTCTGTGTATTATTCGCTCGTTTACTCACATCTAAGCTACTGTGTGACTTTATGGGCCAATGCCACAAATGCTAGTAGAGTTTTTATTCTACACAAGCGTATCATAAGGCTTATATACACCGTGTCCACAGAATATGGAATATGTTATATACTGCAAAAAATACGCGTTACATCAAAAAACCTTGAAACAGGTAAATTTTTGATTTTTCTTGCGGATCCTATGACATGATTAAAATTTTAATTTCGCTTGTCATTTGTCATTAGTGACGTCATTGACAATTTTTTTAAATGGCATGACTAGGTTTCATTTATTTCAAAGAAAGCACACTACTTTACTCTTTACAATGGTATCCTACTTTTGAAATTTACATTCTTTTTTCACGTGAAATAGAAATTTTTACACCTTGTCCCAAAAGCATGAAATATAGTAGATATCTGCTTTAATAAATATGCATTAATCAAAAAATGTTTCAAATAAAAGTTGTTTGACATTTAATTTTCTATCATGAAACAGTAGCTAATCGTTATCTTTTTCACAGACAAAAGCACAACGAGTAACAAGTAAATATTTTTAATTGATGTCAAATGAGTATAATACGGGGGTACCTTTATTATACTCATTTGACAGAGATTTTTCGATGATATAAAACTATTATTTTATCCTTCATCAATTTTAAGAAAACAGTAAACAGTAAACAATGTAACAAATTTAAATGATTCTTCGAATAATAAATGAAATCTTCAAACGAGGGTCACAATCAATAGAAAAAATCCAACTGCCGCTCATAAACTACAAAAGATGTTCGAATTGTATTCCATTTACTGTTAGACAATGATAAACTCGATTTTCAAATCCATTAATGACATTATCAGTCATTTCTGGTGTGATAGCTCTCATCTCTGTTTTTATGCTATCTTTTAAGATTTCAATGTTTTTTGGTTTATTTATGAATACTCTGTCTTTAAGATAGCTCCAAAGGAAAAAGTTTAACTGGTTTAAATCAGGTGAACGAGCTGGCCATTCTATTGCACCTTCTCTCCCTATCCATCGATTGGCAAAGGTAACATTCAGAAAATGACGGACGTTAATACCGAAATGAGGAGGAGCCCCGTCCTGCGGCAACCAAATTCTGTTATGAGGTATATCCGGATCTGCTTCGTTTGGACATAAAATAGCTAAAGCAGGAACTAATTCATATCTCAAAAAGTCTAAATAAGTTTCTGCAGGTAGATTGTTCTCAAAAAAGAAGGGTCCCAAGATTCGATTTCGAATAATTCCTGCCCAAACATTGATTTTTTGCTGGTATTGAGTATGTCCTTCTACATACCAGCGAGGATTTTGTGAAGCCCAGTAACGTGTGTTTTGTTTGTTTAATTTTCCATTCAAACAAAACGTTGCTTCATCTGTGAAAAGAATATTTTTGTGAAAATTTCTATCTGCTTCAAGTCGATGCGTTATGTTTTCACAAAAATCCAATTCGTCGTTCAAAGTCATCTTCAAATAATTCTTGAACAACGCAGGGTCGATACGCATGCCACTTTTCTTTTTTTATGACTTTATGTACAGTTGACTTCTTTAAGTTATGATTTCGAGCAATTTGTCGAATAGAAATATGAGGATTCTCTACTACAGCTAACATAACGTTTTCACGATTTTCATTATTTTCAGGTAAATTTCTTACTGTTTTCGGCAAGTCTTTGACAGTACCGGTCATTTCAAACTTTTGCAAGATTTTACTAACAGTAGACTGGGAAATATGATGCTCGGGGTATACGTTATTAAATAAATTGCAAACTTCTTCCTGTCGTCTTCTTCTGTCTCCATATCCCAACATCATCAATATTTCAATTCGATGCTTTTCAGATAAATGCGCCATAAGTTTTATTACTTTCGTGCTTCTTTAAATCTTCCAAATCACAAGCGTAACTTTAAGTTCAAGTACCACTCTGACATTTAGAAGAATGCAAATGTTTTGATAAATAAGAAGGTTCAGTAGTGCCTTAACATGGATAACTAGAATACTTTTGTGAAAAACTTCAAAAGTCGGATACCATTGTAAAGAGTAAAGTAGTGTGCTTTCTTTGAAATAAATGAAACCTAGTCATGCCATTTAAAAAAACTGTCATTGACGTCACTAATGACAAATGACAAGCGAAATTAAAATTTTAATCATGTCATAGGATCCGCAAGAAAAATCAAATATTTACCTGTTTCAGGTTTTTTTGATGTAACACGTATTTTTTGCAGTATATAACATATTCCATATTCTGTGGACACGGTGTATAATATCAATCGATACGATTGTAAACCGATCTTTCTAAAATGCGGCATACTGCCATTAGCTTGTATATATATATATATGTATACAAAAGTCTGTGTTATGTTAGAAACAGTGTAAGCACTTTGGATGAAGTTGGACAAGCGCATAATTATGATACGAGGCATGGATATTTATTGCGTACGGAAAATCATCACACTACCTCTTATGAAAAGAGTCCGGAATACTCTGGAATAAAATTGTTTAACAAACTATCTACTAAAACAAGAAATTTACCCACGAAGTCATTCAAGAGCGCCGTAAAAAATTTCTTGTTGGACAAATGCTATTACACGATACAAGAATTTATATCGAACAGTAGTTTGTAATAAATTAATTGTTGTATCTAGCATAAGTATATTTTGTACTGACGATTCCATCCACTTATATTGTTTGGCAATGGTTAATAAAAATTATTATTATTATTATTATAACGGTCCAACTGGTAAAGGCCCGGCCTTGCAATCTCGTGGTCGTCGGTTCGAACCGCACTCGAGATTCTCTCGGATTTTATCGACTTCAGGCGCTCTTCAGTGTTGGGGATAAAATTCGACACTGTTTCCCCTTAAACGGCGAGAAGGTTGGAAGTAACAAAGCCATGGAACACTTTACACACACTCAAATACACTCCCGCTCCTGAGGTCCTGACAAGTTTTTGACTTAGAACCCCGTTGGGCAACCACCACAGATAAAAAAAAGACGCATACGCCATCTATTGTTTTGTCTGTCAATCAAAGAAGTGCTGGGCCATCTGTCGTCCTCAAACGATTGTTAGAGGACGTCATCCTTGATTAATTACTTTTTAAAATGAAATTCCGTGCCTTCATCTCAAAAGTGTAGTGCCATCTACATCCTGGAACGAAGTAAAATCTAGTAGGTCGTAAAAAAAACTATAGAAAACAGTAACTTTGAAAAAAAAATAGGGTCCTACGTTACTGAAATTTTATAAAAGAATAAAGAAACAAAAATTAAAGAACATCCAAATCATATCTCCAGCTTGAGCTCTTCTTCGAAGAAAGTTGAGTTGATGAGGTAATAACAGTTTTCAGTTCGAACACATACTATTTAACGAAAGTATACTGTAAAATAAATAAGGAAGTTAAAGAGTAACTCAAAATATAAACCACAGTCAATGAGCATCGATCGCGAAGGCACAGGAATGAAATAAAAAAGAAAATATAATCGAAATCATAAAAATTAAAATTAAGGCCTATCCTGACAATGCGTTTTGAACGCAAGTCGCAATGCGATCGTGGAAACTCGCGGGAAGAATGTAGGCGAAATTTATTCTTAATATTACATATTTGAAGAAATAATAAAAGAGGCATGCGACGGCATAATAATCTGATTACAGACGTAGCCTATGTTTTTTATTGCAACGCTAACAACGCCCAAATTTTTATTCGGCTTTAATAATCGATCGCATTGCGACTTGCGGTCAAACCGCATTGTCAGTATTCTGCTTAACAGTTGCGTCGAATTACAAAAAAAAGACATGCGAAAGGTTCAAAAAGAAAACGTTATTGATAAACGAAACTTATAGGTCGTTGAATGAAGTAAATTCGTGAGAAAAAAGAAAAAGAAAAACGGTTTCGTTCAGTGAAAACAAACGACGAACGAGGAGAAGAACGGAGCTGCATGAATAAAAAATAATTGCTGAACTTCGCCCAAGAAATTCGAAAATTACAACTAAGGTAGGAACGCGAAGAACAAAAACGATTGTTGAAATTCAATCGAATGAAATCGCGAGGAAAATAAAAAACAGTAAAAACAAGCGACTATCGAGAAAAAGAAAATACAAAGAAGTAAATTCCTAATAAAATCGAAACTCCGGAAAACGTAAAGAATTATATAAAAAACAAATGACGATCTATTAGATGACAGCTTCCTAGAATCACAAAGGTACAAAAAGACAAACTCTGGAAAACGTAAAGAATTATACAGGGTGTTCTTCAAGTTCGTGCAAAAAAAATTAATGGCGTATTTGATAACAGATATTCTCACGAATGCACCAAAATTAAAACGAAAAAAAATCAAAAAACTCATACCGACATCCGGCAATTCCTTGTGAAATATTTGGAACCGCTAGACACAACGGACGGTGACCTTCACCCACAATAAGAATTGAAAATTAAACATACCATCCCTTGTAAACATTAATTCGTCGGTGAAGAGAATGTTATTAACAAAGTTCGGATTGTCCGTCTGTTCCCGGAGTAACCACCGACAAAATCGCATGCGTTGGAGTTAATCTGCGAGCATCAGAGCTTGCACTCCTTGAAAATGGAAGGGGTAATTGTTCATCACGAGTAATTTGCCAAACAAAAAACTGCACAACCGACACATGGGATCTGTTATTTGGCAAAGGGCGATCTCGGTAACGCTGTGCATACAAACGTCTTGCAGCCAACGCATTTTGACCACATTCGCCGTAAATTAAAAACATATCCACAATAACACCATTGGAAAATTCGGCCATGTTTTCAACACTGTTATCTGCGACGAGTGCACTTGAGAACTGAGTAACTGAGTAACTTTAACAGCCGATGCTGACACACCAGTATACTTCTCCGATTACGTAAATACGTAATAAAAATAAACCAGGGACTAACAAACTGTTTCATCGTTCGCCGAAAACATTTATTATCGCTAATATTTATTAATCAATTTTTATAAAAACTTGGTTTCAGTTTTTGTTAAAAAACAGCCTGTATAAAGAAACAAATGACGATCGATTAGAATTACAAAAATAAAGTACGACAAGTGAGAAGACAGTTGAAAAAAATAACAAAATCGAAACCACGGAAAATGTAAACAAATATAAAAAGAAACAGATGATGACGATCGATTAGAAAGAATTAGAAAAATAAAAGAAAAAACAAGTGAAAGGTGTAAATTGTAATCAAAAAGTCATCGCCGATGCGTTGTCGATAAATGAAACTTAGAGGTTGTTGGTAACAAAATGAAATGATTATAAATGAATTTACAAAAAAAATATTAGAGTTTTAGCTGAGAGATTAGCTGTCGCGAGTCTTCTATTCACCAAACGGCACTTTTCATTGTTGGGCTTTTTTGTACTTTGTTTGGCCTGGAATTATAAATGAATTTAGAAAAAAAATATTAGGGTATTGTCCGAGAGATTAGCTGCCGCGAGCCTTCTGTTTGGTGAGCGGTCCATTTTCATTGTTTCTTCGTAATTAAAGCAGGTTCTTTCCCGTTGAAAATTGTATCACGAAACCTTTAAAACGGATACTAAATATGCGCACTAACACTTTACGTTTCGCTTTCGTTTGATAGCTTCTTCTTGCGATTAAAATATTACATAAATAATAATTTCTTTTCTTGCGTTTAATAAAATAAATATCAGCTTATAGAATGCAACGTGTAAACAATGTTGTTGATAGAATACGGGAATAAATTTGCAAGAAAATTAATAAAAAATGATTTTTCATTCCAATTTTTTTTTGTTCGAAGTTTTGTTATGCGTAAATAATTTTCTTTGTTTCATCGTTTGTCCAATTTCTGTCACATGAAATTTCCTCAAGTTATAAATAAATAAATAAATAAAATTAAACAATAATAACGGAAATTCCGAATTTTTGTATTTTTGCTCAAAAATTTGATTTAATTAATTGAATTTCCAAATCTTTCAACTTAGCCACCAATGAATATTTTTTTAAAATATTTTTTTTAATTAAAACTAATTAAAAAAATGGAAAATCACTGATCTGAAAGAGTTTCGCATATTTTCAGAGCTGAAACAACAATTTGTATAAATTATTGAAAACAAAACAATTCTGACTTATACAGGATGTACGCTATTAAAAAATGGCTTTCCGAAGAAATTATTGTTTCCCTTTTCCAAAAAAATATTCACAATTATTTATTATTTTGATGTTCGTTTTTGTTTTGGTCGGCATTTGAAAGTTTTATGAGTTACACACACATTATTTTCATATACAGGGTGTACGGAACAATCTTTCGAGTCAATCCAAAAAATTATACATATTATAATGAGAAATAATAATAGATAATAAGGACACAAAACTATAATAAAAAATAATTAATTAATTAATAATTAGTAATTAAAACCGTGGTGGAAACATCTTTTTCCTTCGTGGCGTTTTATATTTTCCACCACGGCTTTAACTTTGACAAAAAAAAGGCAGAAAATATTTCCTTTTTTGTTTACAATAAATTATTTCCTTGTTAACTGTACCTTGAAGGAAAACTAAATTTTGTTTTGCTTTCCCGCTTTGTTTCCACGAAAATTATTCGTTTGCCTAACTTCCGTTACATATCTTTCATTCTTTAGTTTAAATTCTGCTTTATTTTTTTTATCTACCGATCATCTTTCAAATACAGAAGATAGAAATAATAATAAAATATAAAAAAAAAACTGTAATAAAAAAACCTGTAATAATCCTTTCGCCGGAAAGTTGCCGGAAATTCTTTGTTTTTTTTTTCATCTCTGTTATTTTTTGCATTTCATTATTTTATTTTATTTCTTCTTTTGCGTCTTTTTACTGAATATTTTTTATTTGTATACTACAGCGATTCATTTCATGTAGTTTTCTTTTGTCAGTCTTGTTTCTTTTATTGAATAAATTTTTCCTTTTTTACGGTTGTCTTTTATTTTCTGTCTGCCTTCGGTTTTCGAAAGCTTGTCGCCGGAATATCACCGGAAATCCTTTTGTTTTTTTTTTGTACCTATTATTCACGTCAATTGTGAATTTTCTTTTATTTATTGTTTTTTTTTAAACAGAAATAAAAATAATTAATTGGTTTAAAGGAGAGAGAGAGATAGAAAAAAGGAGGCATTAGCGGGAAATGTAAAAATAATTAGGGAAAGAAAGCGAACGCGTTTTATACCCCCCGAACGAAGTAGTAGCGAAATAAAAACGTTAATATTTATAACTCCCCCCCCCCGTAATTTAAAGATCTTAATGGGTTCGAAACTCATTAAGGTGGCGCTCGTTTAACGCCCGCCCCGAAAACGAACGGATCACAAAAAAGAAAAGCATGAGAAGAAAATAATTGCTGAAATTTAATTGAATGAGATAAATTCTTGAGAAAAATAAAGAGAAAAACCCTTTTCTTTCAGTAAAAAAAAACCGACTATCGAGAAAAAGAACGGAGCCGTATTGAATAAATGAGAAAAAAATAATAGAAAAAGTAAATTCATAATAAAATCAAAACTCTGGTAAACAAAAATAAATATTACAAAAATCAAGTGAAAAAAATATAATAAAATCGAAATCATAGGAAATGTGACACCTTTTTTTTAATAAATAAAACAAATATATAAAAAATTAAAAAAAGAATAAAATTAACGTCATCTGTTATTGCATTTGGTAATTATGTACTAGAAAAGCGCAACGCCCTCTAACATCTCTAAATAATTGTGAGAATACGTCACCTAAAATTAATGAAATCACAAAAAAAGAAAAAATTCAGAAGAAACAAACACCCAAACGGTGAAAATAAAAATTTAATTAGCGCCACCTAGCGTTTCATTTGTTAATCACAAAGGAACAACTCATTTGTGATACGTTCTTAAGATCGTCATTTGTGATTGATTCCTTTCATAAGCGCCAAATAAAATATTCTAAAATATTAAGTTTCTAGAAACTCCAAGTATTGATAAAAGCACTTTACGCCATCTGTTGTTTCTTTGGTTAATTAATGTAAAAAAATTACCTACTTAGCGCCCATCTACTGTCTCGTTTGCTAAGAAAAAAAAACATTAAAAATGTGATTAATAAAAAGTGTACTCAGCGCTATCTATTGTTCCATTTGTTAACTACTCGGAAAGAGCGACGTAATTTATTATCTTCGAGAGGTTGTCAGAATTAACGCAAAATTTATTTACTCCATCTATTGTCTTGTCTGTGAATCAAATAATTACTGCGCCATCTGTCGTCCTCAAACGATTGTTAGAGCACACCATTCTTGATTAATTTTTTTTAATGGAATTGAATAAAATATTAAAAATAAACAAAATTAATAATTCTTCTTTCGTGTCTTTATCACAGAAGCGCAGTGCCATCTACATCCTGGAACGAAGTTACACTATCTACAGTTACCTTTTTTTTTAAATAAATAAAACAAATACATAAAAAAATAATAGAAGAATAAAATTAACGCCATCTGTTGTTGCATTTGGTAATTATGTACGCCCTCTATCATCTCTGAATAATTGTAATAATACTAAATAATAATAATAAAGAAAAAATTCGGAAGAAACAAACATCCAAACGGTGAAAATAAAAATTTTAATTAGCGCCACCTAGTATTTCATTTGTTAATCACAAAGGTGCAACGTCATCTCTGATATGTTCTTATTCCTTTGATAAGCGCCGAATAAAATATTTTAAAATAATTTCTAAAAATTCTAAGGCCCGATTTTACAATCGACGGATAAGCATTATACTTAGAATAACGTGACGTCGTGGGTGTGACGTAGATAAGAACATTAAAGGATATTCGGCGAACAGTTATTCCGTCCTTATTCCACGATTGTAAAACTGGGCCTACGTGTTAATAAAAGCAATTTACGCCATCTGCTATCTCTTTTGTTAATTAATTAGTTGCACCCTCCCCCGTAAAAATAATTAATTTAGAAAAAATGTACCTGCTTAGCGCCACCTATCGTTCCGTTTGTTAATCAGAAGAAAGAAATCCAAAACGCCAAAAAAAGCGTGAAAATCAATTTAAAAAAAACTTAATCAACGCCATCTGTTTTCTACTTAGAAGAAGCAGAATCCAGTGTTCTTTTACTAATGTCTCAAAAATATTAGATAGATGAATTTTTAAAAAATGTAATTAGCGACATCTATTATTTCGTTTGTCAAGCAGAAAAAGAATTAATTAAAAGATTAATCAACGCACCTGTTTGACAAAAAATGACAGGGATTAACAAAAAAAAGTACTCAGCGCCGCCATCTATTGTTTCGTTTGTTAATCAGAAAAATAAAATAAAATATTCCAAAAGAAAATAACGACGCGATCTGAAAAGAATGTAAGTCAGCGGGGTCGGTTTTTATCGCACGAATTGAGAACACGCGGCGACATCTATGTTAGAAAAACAAAAAGAACTTCGACTCACCGTGATTGCCTTCGTCAATTTCGATGCCGTCTACAGCGCCATCTGAAACGAAAAACGGGTAATTAGTACCAAAATCTGAAAAATTAACTATTAAAATAAAACCAATTGTTAATTAAAAAATAAATCATAAAAAAACAAAAAAAAATAGTTTGATTCGTTTGTGGAAATTTGTAACGGCATCTAGTTTTAAAAAAAGGAAGTGAAGAGGTAGGCTCCATTTATTAAATTAAAAAGAGTTAACAGAAAAACCAACACAAAAAGCTAACGCCATCTATCAGCAGTCATCAAAATTGATTGTGTACTCGTAAAATGTGCGCCATCTGATGAAAAAGCATAGACTACAACGTCGTCTTTTTTTTATTTTCCAGAGCAAAAACTAATGATGTTTCTAAACAGCTGCCACGTCGACATGGACGCTGCCAAAATAAGCATCAAGAACTACTACGAAATGAGGGCGAAATGGCCAGAGCTTTTTGCACAGCGCGACATCCGCGCCCCCTTCCTCAAACGACAACTGCAAATCCTGTACGTGTGCCTCACGTAAGCCGATCGCATTGCCTGATTTCTTTGCTTCAAGGAACCACGCGCTTCTACCAAAGACCACGCCCGAAGACTACCATGTCTGCTTCACCAAATTCACGGACACGAACGCGGCCAACTCCATCCTCACCGAACAGTTGAAGATCTTCGACATGTACGTGTCGCTCTGTAACTCATTACTCACTACCATTCGAATTAAGAAGACTTTGTTTCTTTGACCCGAAAGTGGAAACATTCCTCCAGACTGTGCAAGAACATCCCCCTTCGAGAAGAAGAAACGGGTGAATTAAGACTGTATCAGGCACGTGGGATTTGGACAAGAAAGGCAAAGATCTGCAACCGCAAAACAAGGCAATATCTGCAAGAAGCGTGGCAAGATGAAGTAAGCCCTGGATATTTGAAAAAAAAAAAATACTGTGAAGGTGGTAGTTCACCTCAAAAATTACAAACAAAAAATTGCATTTCACTTTAAATTAAAAAAAATTTTTAAAAATACAACTGCTTCTAAATTTTTCGACGGCAGTGTACACTGGGAAAACTGCAATGAGAAAATGCAACTGACTCTTTTTCTTCTTTTTCTAATCTGATAGAGCAGAAAATCAATTGTTTCCTTTTAACTGTCAAACTTGTCAAAGTAAAATGTCGATAACAGAGCAATACATTTTTTTAAGCATCCCGCATTAAGTTTTTTTTTTAATTTGGAAGTGAACTTAAACATCAGTTGTTTTCTTAGTTACCGTATTTTTCATGTATATTTTTTTTAGTGAGTGTCAAAGTGTACTGTCTACAAAAGATCTTCTGAAAAGTCTCCTTTATACAGTATTTTTGTCTTTTCCTAATTCGGAGGTGAACCCAAACATGAATTGTTTCCTTACTTGTCTTTAATTATTTTTAATTACCTGTCAAACTAGCCAATCGATAAAAAAGCAATTTTCTGAAGCATCCTGTATAAAGAGCTCACTTTTCTTTCCTAATTCGAAGGTGAGCACAAACATCAGTTGCTTTCCTGGTTCGCATTCTTTTCATATTTTTTGTTAATAACCTGTCGAACTTGTCAACGTGAAACGTCGATAAACCAGCAATACATTTCTTGAAGAATTCTGCACAAAGAATTTAATTATTTTCTTTTTTTAAATTGGAGGTGAGCACACACAGATTATTTTTAATTAACTGTCAAACTTGTCAAATTGAAATGTCGATAAAAGAGCAATACATTTTTTGAAGTATTCTGTACAAAGATTTTAATTCTTTTTCCAGAGGTGAAACACCAGTTTCATTCTTTTTTTTTTAATCTGGCGATGAACACAAACAATTGTTAAATTTTTATTAACTGTCAAACTTGTCAAAGTGGAATGTCGATAAAACAGCAATAAATTTCTTGAAGAATTCTGCACAAAGAATTTAATTATTTTCTTTTTTTAAACTGGAGGTGAGCACACATAGATTATTTTTAATTAACTGTCAAACTTGTCAAATTGAAATGTCGATAAAAGAGCAATACATTTTTTGAAGTATTCTGTACAAAGATTTTAATTCTTTTTCCAGAGGTGAAACACCAGTTTCATTCTTTTTTTTTTAATCTGGCGATGAACACAAAACAATTGTTAAATTTTTATTAACTGTCAAACTTGTCAAAGTGGAATGTCGATAAAACAGCAATAAATTTCTTGAAGAATTCTGCACAAAGAATTTAATTATTTTCTTTTTTTAAACTGGAGGTGAGCACACACAGATTATTTTTAATTAACTGTCAAACTTGTCAAAGTGGAATGTCGATAAAACAGCAATAAATTTCTTGAAGAATTCTGCACAAAGAATTTAATTATTTTCTTTTTTTAAACTGGAGGTGAGCACACATAGATTATTTTTAATTAACTGTCAAACTTGTCAAATTGAAATGTCGATAAAAGAGCAATACATTTTTTGAAGTATTCTGTACAAAGATTTTAATTCTTTTTCCAGAGGTGAAACACCAGTTTCATTCTTTTTTTTTTAATCTGGCGATGAACACAAAACAATTGTTAAATTTTTATTAACTGTCAAACTTGTCAAAGTGGAATGTCGATAAAACAGCAATAAATTTCTTGAAGAATTCTGCACAAAGAATTTAATTATTTTCTTTTTTTAAACTGGAGGTGAGCACACACAGATTATTTTTAATTAACTGTCAAACTTGTCAAATTGAAATGTCGATAAAAGAGCAATACATTTTTTGAAGTATTCTGTACAAAGATTTTAATTCTTTTTCCAGAGGTGAAACACCAGTTTCATTCTTTTTTTTTAATCTGGCGATGAACACAAAACAATTGTTAAATTTTTATTAACTGTCAAACTTGTCAAAGTGGAATGTCGATAAAACAGCAATAAATTTCTTGAAGAATTCTGCACAAAGAATTTAATTATTTTCTTTTTTTAAATTGGAGGTGAGCACACACAGATTATTTTTAATTAACTGTCAAACTTGTCAAATTGAAATGTCGATAAAAGAGCAATACATTTTTTGAAGTATTCTGTACAAAGATTTTAATTCTTTTTCCAGAGGTGAAACACCAGTTTCATTCTTTTTTTTTTAATCTGGCGATGAACACAAACAATTGTTACATTTTTATTAACTGTCAAACTTGTCAAAGTGGAATGTCGATAAAACAGCAATAAATTTTTTGAAGTATTCAGTACAAAGAGTTAAATTCTTTTCTTTTTTTAATCCGAAGGTGAAACGCCAGTAATCTTTTAAATAACTGTCAAGCTTGTCAAATTAAAATATCGATGGAAGAGCAAAAAAATTTATGACGCATTCTATACATACAGTTTTTCATTTTTAATCTAGCGGTGAGCACAAACATCAGTTGCTATATTTTGATTAACTGTCAAACTTATCAAAGTGGATAAAGTAGATAAAAGAGCAATACATTTTCTTAAGTATTCTGTACAATTCTTGCAGTATTTTGTAACAAGAGTTTAATTATTTTCTTTCTTTAATCCGGAGGTGAAACACCAGTTAGCTTTTAATTAACTGTTAAACTTCTCAAATTAAAATGTCGGTAAAAGAGCAAAAGATTTTATGAAGTATTCTTGTACCAACGTATAAAGAATTTAATTTTTTTTTTCATTTTTTAATTTGGCAGTGAGTACTAACATCAGTCGTTATATTTCCATTAACTGTCAAACTTGTCAAAGTGAAGGGTCGATAAAACGACAATGAAATTTATAAAGCATCCTGTATAAAAAAAAATTTCTTTTTCTAATCTGACGGTGAACACAAACATCAGTTGTTTCCTTTTAATTAACTGTCAAACTTGTCAAAGTAAAATAGAGTTTCTTTCTCTAATTTGACGGTGAGCACAAATATCAATTATTTTCCTGGTTTAATTCTTTTCATATTTTTTGTTAATTATCTGTCAAACTTGTCAAAGTGAAATGTCGATAAAAGAGCAATACATTTTTTGAAGAATTCTGTATAAAAAATGTTTCTTTTTCTAATCTGACGGGTAAACACAAACATAAAATTTATTTTTTGCACCACTCACTGATTGGAAGTCATCTTTAGTTCCATGAGCACGTTCTACGAGTTCATCCCGAGGGAGGTGTTACCTGAGGAATATGGTGGGGAAAACGGTTGCCTGAACGAGCTCCAAGGTAAGTCTTGATCAACCTCAATGGGCTGTTGTGGGAAAAGCTGGACTTGCAGAGCGTCACCTTCAGGATATGTTCGAAAATGCAGAGTTCTTCATTGAGGAAGAGAGGAACGAACGGGAGTTGAAAGGGACAAGTTGACAAGTTATCACTATGGCTGTGGTAATTTATAAGAGGGGGGAGGGAGGAGAAATTACAATAAAGCTTTATCCTCAAAATTTGGTCTCATTTTCCTTTGTTGCATTCGATCGAATGTGATTCAAACCAATTAACATAGCCTGGGATAGTTCTTAGGTTTTATTTTACTGATTGCGAGTCTATCAATGAGAGGGGATGGGGTAAGTTGGTAATTATCGATTTTATGAGACCTTGGTTCTTCATTGAGGAGAAGATGTACGATCGAGGGTTGAGAGAAGCAAGTTAAAGAAATAAAAGGTTGTGGTATTGCTAGTTTTTAATAGATTGGATTTGATCGAGAGGGTAAGTTAGTGACTGCAATCAAACAGTATCCTCAAAATGTGGTTCTCTTTTTTCTCCAAATAAGTGGTCCTCTTGTTTAAGATTAGGAATTAGAATAGTTGATAGTTTTCATTTGTTTAAGTGAATTTGCAAGGGGGTAAGTTAGTCCCTGCGAAATTTGGCTTCTTTTTCCCGAAGGGGTTAAGGAAAGACATCATGCTTTAAAGCAAAATAAACCCCCAATTTTATTTTTCGCAAACCTGAATCGAGAGCAGTCAACAAGGAAGGCGTAGCCTCAATTAAAACAAATGCAATAAGCATAGTCCCATTAATCCAATTATCTCTTAACTCACTTCGTTGCATCGCTGACTGATGATAATTGTCCCTAATCAACGAATCGAGGACAGCAACGCATTCGACGGCGAAGGTGTATCGATCGTGAAGACTCTTCAAAGCTGGACGTAATCTAATTTGGAGACGAACAGTTGAGCATCGACCAAAATGAATTTCGCGAGCGTCCCAAACGAATACGAAAAAAACAAGGATTTAAAAAAGGAAGACGTCCAGGCTCTACAGGAATGGGCTCAGAAACAACCGCACCTACCCGAAATCACCGGTAAGTCCTTCCCCTCGCTCTGGATCGTAAAAGGCTTTTGTTTTTCATTTCTAGAGCTGGAAATCATCCTCTTCTTGCACAGTTGCTATTATAAACGTGAGGCTACGAAGATTTGCATCGACACCTTCTACACGGTTAGGGCGCACTGCCCCGAATTCTTCGCCAATCGCAATCCCCTAACGAACTCCGCGGAGATTCTTGATTTGTACGTCTGCGTCTGTGCGCTGCTCTCATATCACATCGCGTTTTCATCATCATCCCTTTTTTGCCCTCCCTAGGTTACTCTACACGACCTTGCCTCAGCCCACGCCGGAAGGCTACACGGTCATCTTCTGCAAGATGCTGGATTTCGATCCGGATCGTTATACGTTCGCCTCGCAGGTGAAGGCGTACGATACGGCCACCATGTTGATGCTGCATCTCCAAGGTACTTCCCCCGGGCACGTCTTCGTCACCGACATGAAGGGAGTCACTTTCGCCCACCTGGCCAAGCTGGGGATCTTGCATGTGAGGAAGTTCTTTTTTTATCTGCAGGTAAGATAAGGTTTCGGTGAGGTTGAGGTTACCTGCTATGCTATTTTGTTTGGTTCAAGGACGCCATGCCGGTGCGTATTAAGGGGATACACTTCATCAATATCCCGTCGTTCATGGACAAGCTTCTCTCGCTGATCAAGCCATTCATCAAGAACGAACTTATATCAGTCGTAAGTATAAATACTCTGGGGCCACTCATTTACCACGCATCTTGTGATCCTTCTTTAATCATTTTTGAACTTCTTTGCAATCAGTATCTTTTTTCTGTTAGTATCAGTGTCTTTAAGGCTTCTGAGATTTGCTCTGAGGCTTCCCTAGAACTTTCTGGGGCAGTCGAGACCCTTTCTTAACTATTATTGGAACTGATTCGCGTTCATTTCAAACATTTTCAAGTTTGCAGAATAATCTGAGGCAACTTGGGGCCATCCAGGGCACGTTTCAGCTCTTCGAGTTTCCTAATGCACGCTTTAGGGCAATCGTTCTTAGAAGAATATTGAAGTTTAATGACTCCCATTCTAAGGCACATTTTTGGAGTCACTGCTGCATATACAGAGTGTTCTTCAAGTTCGTGCAAAAAAATTAGTGGCGTATTTGGTAACAGATATTCTCACGAATGCACTAAAATTAAAACGAAAAAAAAAATCAAAAAATTCTTACCGACATCCGACAATTTCTTGTGAAATGTTTAGAACCGCTAGACGCAACGGACGGTGACCTTTACCCACAATAAGTGTTCGAAGTTCCCCACCCCCCCTGCGCGAGACGTAAACATATTGATTAAAGTGCCGTTTAGCATACTTGCCCACACATGCATGTTGTGAAAATTAAACATGCCAGCCCTTGTAATCATTGATTCGTCGGTGAAGCGAATGTTATTAACAAAGTTCGGCTTGTCCGTCTGTTCCCGACAAAATCGCATGCGTTGGAGGTAATCTGCGAGCATCAGAGCTTGCACTCCTTGAAAATGGAAGGGGTAATTGTTCTTCACAAGTAATTTGCCAAACAACAAACTGCACAACCGACACAAGGGATCTGCTATTTGGCAAAGGGCGATCTGGGTAACGCTGTGCATACAAACGTCTTGCAGCCAACGCATTTTGATCACATTCGCCGTAAATTAAAAACATATCCACAATAACACCATTGGAAAATTCGGCCATGTTTTCAACACTGTTATCTGCGACGAGTGCACTTGAGAACTGAGTAACTGAGTAACCACTTTAACAGCCGATGCTGACATACCAGCATACTTCTCCGACTACGTAATTATGTAATAAAAATAAACCAGGGGCTATCAAACTGTTTCATCGTTCTCCGAAAACATTTATTATCTCCTATATTTATTAATCAATTGTTGTACAAAAACTGTTTCATTTTATCACTTTTAATGTCAAGTTTCACTGGTTTCATTTTTTGCATGAAGCTAAAAACCAGCCTGTATATGAAAAGGCTTAATATTTGCTCTGAGACTTTTCAAATCATCTCATGCCCTTCTAGAACACGCCAAAGCCTTCCGAGGTGTTACACGGCCTTTTTTTAATCACTTTTGGAGGACTTCCAGCATTTATTTCAAATCTGTGTGCAAGAGTTTTCAAGTTTTCTAGAATAATCTGAGGCAACTTGGGGCCATACGCGTATCTTTTAGCTTTTTGTGCTGTATAGTGCATGTTCTGAGGCAAACCTTCTAGGGACAAGTTTGAAATTTTATGAATTCCACTGTAGGGCCCATTTTGAGGCCTATAGGAATAGGCATAAGACGAGGCTTCTCAAGCCAACTTGTACCCTTCTAAATTACGTTAAGTCTTCTGGAGCGTTCGAAATATTTTCTAATTATTTTAGAAGCACTTCTGGGTGCTTTGAAGTTTCCAGTGTATTTTGAGGTAGCTTGGGGCCACCCGAAGTATACTTTAGCTTTTCAAGCTTCCGGTATATCAATTTTGCGATTTTATGAAGTCCCATTCTGGAATACTTTTCTGAGGTCATTGCTGCGCATAACAAAAAAAGGCTTAAGACTCGCTCTGAGGCTTCTCAAGACATCTTGTACCCTTCCAAAATACGTCAAAATCTTCTAGAGGCCTTTTCTAATTATTTTAAAAGCACTTCTGCGGTAGTTTGAATTTTTTGTACGAGTGCTTTGAAATTTCCAGTGTATTCTGAGGCAACTTGGGGCTATTCCGAATATACTTTAGTTTTTCAAGCTTCCAGCGCAACAATTATGAATATCCCATTCTGGGTTACTATTTTGAGGCCATTGCCGCACATAAGACTTGCTTCGAGGCTTCTCAAGGAATCTCATGCCCTTCTAGAACACGTCATTGCCTTCTGGTCTCTTCTTCTAATTATTTTTAGAAGCTTCTGCGTTAATTTTTTATACAAGAGTTTTGAAAAGTCCTAGGACATTCTGAGGCAACTTGGGGACGTCTAGGTTTTTCGAGCTGCTTAATGCATGCCGGGGCAACCTATTTAGGAACAAATTTTGAGGCCATATGACTCCCATTCTAAGGTGCATTTTTGAGTTCTTTTGTGCATACAGAAAAACGCTTAAGACTTGTTCACTGAACTTTCACTGGTTTCATTTTTTGCATGAAATTAAACACCAGCCTGTATATGAAAAGACTTAATATTTGCTCTGAGACTTTTCAAATCATCTCATGCCCTTCTAGAACACGTCAAAGCCTTCCGAGGTGTTACACGGCCTTTTTTTAATCACTTTAGGAGCACTTCCAGCATTTATTTCAAATCTGTGTGCAAGAGTTTTCAAGTTTTCTAGAATAATCTGAGGCAACTTGGGGCCATACGCGTATCTTTTAGCTTTTTGTGCTGTATAGTGCATGTTCGGAGGCAAACCTTCTAGGGACAAGTTTGAAATTTTATGAATTCCACTGTAGGGCCCATTTTGAGGCCCATAGGAATAGGCATAAGACGGGCTCAGAGGCTTCTCAAGCCAACTTGTACCCTTCTAAAATACGTTAAGTCTTCTGGAGCGTTCGAAATATTTTCTAATTATTTTAGAAGCACTTCTGGGTGCTTTGAAGTTTCCAGTGTATTTTGAGGTAGCTTGGGGCCACCCGAAGTATACTTTAGCTCTTCAAGCTTCCGACATATCAATTTTGGGATTTTATGAAGTCCCATTCTGGGATAGTTTTCTGAGGCCATTGCTGCGCATAACAAAAAAAGGCTTAAGACTTGCTCTGAGGCTTCTCAAGACATCTTGTACGCTTCCAAAATACGTCAAAATCTTCTAGAGGCCTTTTCTAATTATTTTAAAAGCATTTCTGCGGTAGTTTGATTTTTTTGTACGAGTGCTTTGAAATTTCCAGTGTATTCTGAGGCGACTTGGGGCTATTCCGAATATACTTTAGTTTTTCAAGCTTCCAGCGCAACAATTTTGAGATGTTATGAATATCCCATTCTGGGTTACTATTTTGAGGCCATTGCCGCACATAAGACTTGCTTCGAAGCTTCTCAAGTAATCTCATGCCCTTCTAGAACACGTCATTGCCTTCTGGTCTCTTCTTCTAATTATTTTTAGAAGCTTCTGCGTTAATTTTTTATACAAGAGTTTTGAAAAGTCCTAGGACATTCTGAGGCAACTTGGGGACGTCTAGGTTTTTCGAGCTGCTTAATGCATGCCGGGGCAACCTATTTAGGAACAAATTTTGAGGCCATATGACTCCCATTCTAAGGTGCATTTTTGAGTTCTTTTGTGCATACAGAAAAACGCTTAAGACTTGTTCACTGAACTTTCACTGGTTTCATTTTTTGCATGAAGTTAAACACCAGCCTGTATATGAAAAGACTTAATATTTGCTCTGAGACTTTTCAAATCATCTCATGCCCTTCTAGAACACGTCAAAGCCTTCCGAGGTGTTACACGGCCTTTTTTTAATCACTTTAGGAGCACTTCCAGCATTTATTTCAAATCTGTGTGCAAGAGTTTTCAAGTTTTCTAGAATAATCTGAGGCAATTTGGGGCCATACGCGTATCTTTTAGCTTTTTGTGCTGTATAGTGCATGTTCGGAGGCAAACCTTCTAGGGACAAGTTTGAAATTTTATGAATTCCACTGTAGGGCCCATTTTGAGGCCCATAGGAATAGGCATAAGATGGACTCAGAGGCTTCTCAAGCCAACTTGTACCCTTCTAAAATACGTTAAGTCTTCTGGAGCGTTCGAAATATTTTCTAATTATTTTAGAAGCACTTCTGGGTGCTTTGAAGTTTCCAGTGTATTTTGAGGTAGCTTGGGGCCACCCGAAGTATACTTTAGCTTTTCAAGCTTCCGGTATATCAATTTTGCGATTTTATGAAGTCCCATTCTGGAATACTTTTCTGAGGCCATTGCTGCGCATAACAAAAAAAGGCTTAAGACTTGCTCTGAGGCTTCTCAAGACATCTTGTACCCTTCCAAAATACGTTCAAATCTTCTAGAGGCCTTTTCTAATTATTTTAAAAGCACTTCTGCGGTAGTTTGAATTTTTTGTACGAGTGCTTTGAAATTTCCAGTGTATTCTGAGGCAACTTGGGGCTATTCCGAATATACTTTAGTTTTTCAAGCTTCCAGCGCAACAATTATGAATATTCCATTCTGGGTTACTATTTTGAGGCCATTGCCGCACATAAGACTTGCTTCGAGGCTTCTCAAGGAATCTCATGCCCTTCTAGAACACGTCATTGCCTTCTGGTCTCTTCTTCTAATTATTTTTAGAAGCTTCTGCGTTAATTTTTTATACAAGAGTTTTGAAAAGTCCTAGGACATTCTGAGGCAACTTGGGGACGTCTAGGTTTTTCGAGCTGCTTAATGCATGCCGGGGCAACCTATTTAGGAACAAATTTTGAGGCCATATGACTCCCATTCTAAGGTGCATTTTTGAGTTCTTTTGTGCATACAGAAAAACGCTTAAGACTTGTTCACTGAACTTTCACTGGTTTCATTTTTTGCATGAAGTTAAACACCAGCCTGTATATGAAAAGGCTTAATATTTGCTCTGAGACTTTTCAAATCATCTCATGCCCTTCTAAAACACGTCAAAGCCTTCCGAGGTGTTACACGGCCTTTTTTAATCACTTTTGGGGCACTTCCAGCATTTATTTCAAATCTGTGTGCAAGAGTTTTCAAGTTTTCTAGAATAATCTGAGGCAACTTGGGGCCATACGCGTATCTTTTAGCTTTTTGTGCTGTATAGTGCATGTTCTGAGGCAAACCTTCTAGGGACAAGTTTGAAATTTTATGAATTCCACTGTAGGGCCCATTTTCAGGCCTATAGGAATAGGCATAAGACGGGCTCAGAGGCTTCTCAAGCCAACTTGTACCCTTCTAAAATACGTTAAGTCTTCTGGAGCGTTCGAAATATTTTCTAATTATTTTAGAAGCACTTCTGGATGCTTTGAAGCTTCCAGTGTATTTTGAGGTAGCCTGGGGCCACCCGAAGTATACTTTAGCTTGTCAAGCTTCCGGTATATCAATTTTGGGATTTTATGAAGTCCCATTCTGGGATAGTTTTCTGAGGCCATTGCTGCGCATAACAAAAAAAGGCTTAAGACTTGCTCTGAGGCTTCTCAAGACATCTTGTACGCTTCCAAAATACGTCAAAATCTTCTAGAGGCCTTTTCTAATTATTTTAAAAGCATTTCTGCGGTAGTTTGATTTTTTTGTACGAGTGCTTTGAAATTTCCAGTGTATTCTGAGGCGACTTGGGGCTATTCCGAATATGCTTTAGTTTTTCAAGCTTCCAGCGCAACAATTTTGAGATGTTATGAATATCCCATTCTGGGTTACTATTTTGAGGCCATTGCCGCACATAAGAGAAGGCTTAAGACTTGCTTCGAGGCTTCTCAAGTAGAACACGACATTGCCTTCTGGTCTCTTCTTCTAATTATTTTTAGAACCTTCTGCGTTAATTTTTTATACAAGAGCTTTGAAGAGTCCTAGGACATTCTGAGGCAACTTGCGGACGTCTAGGTTTTTCGAGCTGCTTAATGCACGCCGCGCCGGAGCAACCTATTTAGGAACAAATTTTGAGGCCATATTGTTACGGTAATTTTTGGAGTAACATGAAACTAGGGACATAGCTTAATATAACAAAACATTTATTATCAACAGATTATTTAACAATCATTTCACTTACATTTCGGGGCACTAAAAGGACAACTAGTCTTACATGACACTCTGAAGAGATATTTTCTAATACTCATCTAGCGTTCACTCTAGCGGCTTTTTATAGGGGTTTTGTGACGTCAATTGTTGCCTTGAAAGTTGTAATTCCTCGCTGGATTTGTTCCCGTAGATGAATCATAGTTATATGACTTGCAGGTGGACGTTTGCAGCTGCGTCTCGGATGAGTCATACGACGGAGGCATCTTTTTGTTTACATTATAGTTTTTATGTTTACTTAATTTAATCAGCTGTACATCTTTGCGGGTTCTCTTATCTCAGTTACATTATGACTCCCATTCTAAGGTGCACTTTTGAGTTCTTTTGTGCATACAGAAAAACGCTTAAGACTTGTTCATACCAGAGTCTCTTGGGGCGTTCGAGAGCCTTCTGGAGCACTACTGTGTTTATTTTCTAGAGTTCTGAGACACCTTTGGGTATTAGTTTTTTGAACTTCTAGTGCACGTTCTGGGGCAATACTTTTAGGATCAATTTTTAGGTTTTATGAATCCCATCGTGGGGCATATTTTGAGGCCGTTGCTGCGTATAAGAAGTTTAAGACTTAAGACATGCTCTGAGGTTATCCAAGCAATCTTGTGACCTTACGCAGTGGCGTCAAAGTCTTCTGTGTTACTTACTAGACTCTTCTGATTATTTTTGAAGCAAGTTATTGCGTATCTCTAGGGCATGCTGGGGCCACTTTACTTTATATATTATGGGGTAAGCTATCTAGGAACAATTTTGAAGTTTTAGAATTCTCATTCTAGGGGATAATTTTGAGGTTTCAATGTATTGAAGTGGCATACTTGATTTTGAGGTTTTATAAATTCCATCGTGGGGCATATTTTGTGTCCACTGCTGCATACAAGAAGTTTAAGGCTTAAGACTTGCTTTGAGGTTTTCCAAGCCATCTTGTGACCTTACGCAGTGCCATCAAAATCTTCTGTGTCACTTAGTAGCCTCATCTGAAGTTAGTAGCCTCATCTGAAGCAAGTTATTGCGTTCCTTGAAGTTATCTAGGGCATCCTGGGTCCACTTTAGTTTACATATTATGGGGCAAACTATCTAAGAACAATTTTGAAGTTTTAGAATTCCCATTCCAGGAGACAATTTTGAGGTTTTAATGTAATGAAGTGGCATACTTGATTTCAGCTACACCTGCACACCGATAATCTGGATACACTAGATGACTACGTGCCTCTTGAATGCTTGCCTAAAGATTACGGCGGAAAAGCCGACTCCATAGCAGACTTGTTACGTAAGACAGCCGGTTTTGACCTTGAGGGCAGCAAATAGTGTTTCGTTTGTTTTCAGAGGAGCACGTGAAAGAAATCTTGGACAACGCCGAGTATTTCATAGAGGAAGAGAAGCGGGTGGTCGACGAGAGCAAGCGCCCCGGGAAGCCCAAAAACGAGAGCGACGTGTTCGGCGCAGATGGAAGCTTCAGACAATTAAACATCGATTAATTTTTTTTTTAAGAGCAGACAAATGTTACGATGTATAAATACCTACTAATTAAACGAGTCGTCCTTGCACTCTATTTAAATAAACCGGCACAGATATGCGTGTCAATTATCGCTTGCAACAAGTGCACAGATAAAAAAAGTCGTTCTGATTTGTTTTTATCTAACATTGGCGGGGATCAATTTATTGATTGATGACCTTGTCGATGTGCTCGGCTAGGTAACTCAGTCCAGTTTTGCAGGTTTGCGTCAAACACGTCCTTCCTCGAGTGAAATGAATTTTGCAAATGTCGAAACTCTATACCAACAGGACCCTAAACTTAAAAAGGAAGATGTGCAGATGTTGTTATCGTGGGCCTCGAAGCAGGCGCATCTGCCCCAAATACCAGGTAATTAATCAATTCGCAGTTTACTTAACTTTAACTGGATTTTTTGAATTTGCAGAGCTTCTGATGGCCCTCTTCCTGCACAGCTGCCATTTCAACAATGAAGCGGCGAAGAAGTGCGTCGAAACGTTCTACACCATCAGGGCTCACTGCCCCGAGTTTTTCACCAATAGGAACCTTCGAAGCAGTCGCCAGGAGTTGCTGGAGGTGTAAGATGCGATTTGAATTAAGATT
The DNA here is from genome assembly GCA_958336345.1 of Dorcus parallelipipedus. Classification (NCBI taxonomy): domain Eukaryota; kingdom Metazoa; phylum Arthropoda; class Insecta; order Coleoptera; family Lucanidae; genus Dorcus; species Dorcus parallelipipedus. Next base: position 41,203,812 of record OY284480.1, on the reverse strand, counting down.
TCAATTATCTGAGTCTGTGCCTTGCAGATTCTTGGCCATTCCTTGGCCCAAATTAACGCCCTCGAACTTCAAGATCATATTCTTCAAATTAGCCGACTCGGATCCGGCTAAATTTTCCATATCCTCGTCCGTCAAGTGTTTTGACATGTCTGCAATGTTGATGTTACAACAGGAAGGGCTGTTAGAGGGCGAGATACTCCTAGTCGACTTCAAGGGCATGAGTATGAACCACTTGTTCAGGATAAATGTGTCGCATTTGAAGAAGTTCTTCGTTTATTTTCAAGTTGGTCTAATTTTATTGGTTACTGATCACGTCACATCATCATTTTTCCTGTCTACATACATAAGTCAAACAAGCTTAGTCTTGATTTATTAACCCCTGAGCGGGGAAACACCGAGTTGGCTTGCGCTGGGTTTGAACCCAAAGCCCCGCGGTTTGTAATACACTACGCAAGTCACTGCGCCACTGAGGCTCGTCCAAATCCTCAAATACATCCTGCACATAAATTTTATAAACATTCCAGGAAGCAATGCCCGTACGGATCGTGGGTATTTACGTCATGAACGCCCCCTCTTACATAGACAAATTTTTGGCTTTGATCAAACCCTTCATGAAGAAAGAACTTTTCGACCTCGTAAGTAACGCGCGGTTTCTTAACCTACTTACGACGCCTCTACCTTCCTTTTTTCCTTTTAGATAACCCTCTACACTGAGGAGGAGCTAGTGGAGTTGCACAAAGTCATCCCTCCAGATTGCATTGCCTCTGACTACGGAGGTTCCCTGCCCAGCCAAGAAGAGATGCGAGGTTTACCTTTGCTTATTCACTTTTGAGTTGTCTCACCTCTCGTTTTCCAGAAAAATGGCAGAAGAACTTGCTGGAGCACGCCGACTATTTCGTGCGGGACGAGGAGATGGTCGCGGACGAGTCGAAGCGCGTCGGAAGGCCGAAGAACGCCGAAGACTTGTTCGGATTGGATGGGTCCTTTAAAAAACTCGACATCGACTAATAGTAATAAACAGTCGAAGGGGTTCTGCGAACGAATTTTTTTTAACCCTTTCGTCCTTCCTAGATCACTGGGTGTCGCCCGAGAATCGGTGTTGCAACAACTCCATCTGTGGGCCTGTGAATCTTCCAAACTCGAGTGCCACGTTGTGGCTTTTTGATAATCTAAAAATTTCGGGACGCAACTCTTTGAACTCTCTTTGAACGTATTTCTTCTGTTTTGCGGCATAAACACCAAAGAAAAAAGAAAACGAAAAACGATAGTTTTAATCGAAAATTCAAATCACTGCGGACTCGAAATCCAAAAAAGCCCTAAACGAAACTCTTTTGTTTTGAACGTATTCTGTCGCATTAAAAAGAAGACGATCGAAACAAAGCCTTCACGAATTGGGGTTTCCATTTCAATATTAAAAGAAAGACGATCAAATTTTAATAAAAAGCTATCTGGTCGATTCAGTATTTTCAAATTAAATAAAATAGAAGAAATACGAATGCAAGAACGTCAAAAAAGTTTTGAACGTTTTACTTTTTCTTTGCAAAGGCATAGAGTTATAAAATATAAAAAAAGACGATCGAATTTTGAAAGAAAGTGTCCTCGAAATTGGAGGAAAAACGCAAATTTTAATTAAAAAAATTAAATTTTCGAAAAGAAAATAACAAAAATCGAAATTTGACGAAATTTTCCGAAAGAAAATGAAACCAGTAACAAAATAAAATCAATATTTTCAAATAATTGATGAAATTATACTTGCTGTTTGTTGCCATTATATAATTTATGTAAATGAAATGCTGTGTCTTAACACAAGATATTTATTCATTTTTTAATATATATATATAAACGACTGATTTCGCCGAGATTTATGGCATTTTCGAAACCGGTCGTTTATATACAAAAGAAATAAATATCTTGTGCCAAGGCACAGCATTTCATTTACATACATAAATATTTTCAAAAATACAACAAATAGTGAACGATTTTAATAGAAAATACAAACTCAGAAGCGCCAAAAGAAGTTCCGAACCTAATTCTTTTATTTTGTAAGATCTTCGTGCTATAAAATAATAATTAAAAAAAAAAACGAACGAAAGACGACTGAATTCTGAAAGAAAGTGCCCGAGAAGTTAAAGTATAAGAAAAAAGCGTAAATTGTGAGGGGCGGGTGATAAAAAAAAATAACAAAAAGGAGAGGAATTATCCTTTACTTTCAACTTTATCAATTTTTACAAGGCCTGTAACACGCCGATGTGCTACTATTGGTTGTTGCCTTTTACGGACAACTAAATAAGCAATAAATAAATCCAAACAATAAACAAATTTAATTTATTAGCAAATTAAATTACTGGCAACTGAAAGATTACCGTCTGCAGAATTGAATGTGTAATTACCCTAGGGTAACTCCGTTTAGAGGGTTCCAAGAAAAGGGAAGCCGGGTTTTATTGCTCTATTGTCATGCGTCTAGGCGCCTTTCTACCTGCAGCTACTGATACTCTAATGACCTACAAACACTACGCCCTGCGGCGGCTCTTCTGGGAATTTAACTGAGTTAACCTGGGGTGATATTTACAAACAACTTTCAATAATTACTGGCTCGTGATCGTTAATTTGGACGGATTCTACTTGTGTCGGTACCCGGTTCTTAATCCCGGCGAGACGGTTATAACTATGAGATAACGGGAATTGGATACGTAAAAATAAAAATGCGGACACCAATTTAATTAATTATTTATTGCGAATTAAGGGAAAAACTCCGTCTGCAGAGCGCCTGGAAACCTGAGTATAAAAAACCCTGTTTTTTAAATTACCATACAAGGAAACACACACAAAAAAAAATTACGATCGTATAAGAAATACAGTAAAATTCGTTTAACGGCTTTCTCGTTCGAATATCGCGACGAACTAACTAATTCCAATTACACAGCTGGTGGGTTTATGCTTGTCCCAAACAATATTTGTCAATTTACCTGAACAATTAATTTGTTTTCAAAATTATGTTTATCTTGGTACTCGTGTTTAACACTTCAATCGTACTCGAAGACACGCTCTGTATGTCAACCAGTGCCCAGTGTGGCGTTTGTGCCTACAGTGTACTTCCTTAATGAATGTAATTGATTAATTACTCAGATACTGGGGGAAGTATGTGATACAAAATGCCGCCCAGGCGATCAATCTGCGAGAGAATCAATAGTAATCGCTAGTTTTTCAAGGGAAGCTCTCCTGGGGAGACGCGTGGCTCGATTTTTATAACCTAATAACGCTGCGAAGGGGGGAGTTTGCTCGACCACTCCTGTCGCTATTTTGAGGTGGAGGGTCAGTGCCTCTCGCTTTATTAATTAACCTCTGATTGCGTTGTTTCGACGCTGATCTAAACCTGTACGTAGTGAAAAGTTTTGACCGTTTTATACGACACTCTACTATGGGTAGTTATGGTCTTTCGGTCTCACAGCGGATTACTTCTAATTAACCACAGATCTCCCGACAAGACTACACTTTGGTCCACACACAGAGTGGGATGGAAACTCGGTTGAGAAGGTGGCTATGATTATGTGATTCAGATACTGGGGATTAATTTGTGTTGGTCACACTTGGTTTTAGCGGCAGATCTAAACTTGCCTTAGACCAGTGGTATAAAACAATCGATTTCACTGCGCAAATCGAAAAATACTCTGTTTGCGTGTTTCCAACTTGCCAGAGAATATCGAAAAGGGGAATTCACTAATTTTACAAAAGTACCCTGTATATGAATTGCACTATAAATTGTAAACGTCGGCTGACTGCCTCTGGTCGATTTAAATTACAGAAACGCCAAACAAACTAGTTTAATAATTTATATAACAATGGTCAATCAACGCCATTAAAGTGGATGCCACTTATTTACTTTTAACTTTGGTTCGGGTGCAGATTAAGACTAAGAATAAATTTCACAAACCAAGCAAGTACTGAAATTTATAGATTATGGAAATTTAATCATTTAATACCACCAATTATGTAACGAATAAGATACAAATTAAAGCAAATTACCTAACTCCGCGCCGCGGAATAAGAATCCAAATTCACGCAAAGCACAAAATTTTAGATTCACTTCGCGATTAAATTACACGTCACGCCCGCGGTATTTAATTTTATTTTAATTGCCTCTCAAAAACACTGGTATTTTAAACGGACAGGACTAATTAATTTATACCCTCTACTGAAAATAATCAAAGAAATCAGTAAGTAACTCAAAGCAAGTTGCCCAGCCAAAATGGATACGACTGTTCGTTTTGAAAGCGCGTGGCTATCTGTCTGTAATTTTAAAATTCATTTCTCAGCTGCTCCTAATTAAAGCCCCTCCCTTTGATCGGAAAACAAAATTCAAAATACACTTTGGCCAATAGAATTGCGTCTAGCATTCAAAAATGCACGCCCTACAGTTTCTAGGAATGTGTTTTCGACTTCACAAGGCCCACCCGGGATGCTCCACATGTCTGCAGCGTCTGTAAATTTTCAAATTACCCTGACGTTTTTATATTTCCTGCTTCTTGTGCAAGTGTCATTCTCAAATGGCTGTCTTATCTTACTTTTACTTATGCGTATCGAATTGCAACTTTTAAAGAAAGCAGCCTTGTATCCGAAACTCTCGTGACAAAATTTATATGACAGTCCCTTCAAAGCCCATTGAACGATCTCAAGTGCGATAAGAATTTATGGCCTTTCGTGTTTGTTAACTGTTTATTGAACTGACCCTGCGTCCCATCCGGCCGGCAACTTGTCTCCAGTTTCTAATAAATGTACATTTGTTTGTGATTTTAAATTCTCAATTACAACAAGCGCCTGCTATTTGTTTTATATACAAATCCGCGACCGTTTCAGGCCTCATCAAAACACTATGTTCTTTTAGATGTCCCAATGAGAGTAACTTCTAAAGTAGAGTCGCGTTAAAATGGTTAAATTCATATTTCTCTAATAGGTAGATGCCAAAAAGTAGTTATCCAAAGAGATGGTAAGGTCAGTGAATCGCCGCCAAGGAAGACAACTTCTGGAATCCCTCACGGGAGTGTACGTGCACCATCGTTATTTGTCTTTTTTGTGAATGATCGACCAAAATCATTGAGTTCCCCCGTGAGCCGTATATAACTACGCCGATGACATCTGCTTGATTATGCATAATGACAATCTAATGACTCTGCGAGAGGAAGCTTGTAAAGTTATGGAAAACTCAGAAGAATGGTTCAGTTATAATAATAAGTTAATTTTAAATCACACAAAAACTCAGTGCCTCCTTTTTAAATGTATAAACTCCTATGAAACACCTCTATCAATCATGATAAATAATTTAACTCTTAACTTAACCAATAGTGTTAGTTATTAGACGAATCACTCAATTGGAAAAATCATACTGAAAAGTTCAGAATAAGTAAAAACAATTACAAATCGAATTAAGAAATTTGGCATGAAACGAAATTCTAAGCAGTAGATAATAAACTCAAAGTCATGCATTATCAAATAACAATTGAAACAATTTGAACATGGTACAAAATTGATTGAATATAATAATTTAGTTAAATTATTAAACGACACATTTTAGACAAAATTGTAATTACAACTTACTTCAGAATAGACATTGTACAACACAATGTAAAACAAATTCAAAATGATTTTAAAACGAGAAAAACAGCATTTCATAATTAAATAAGCAGGTTAGTTTCTAAAAACATTCATTTTAAGTTATTCCATAATAATTGGCAGCCACCCTGCACGTATAGCTTCAGTATGCGTACGTGACTTCTATAATATTTCTCAATTGCACAATTAGACCATACGTTGTTATTTAGTCCTACTGTACATCTCCGTTTCACTCTGTCGTCCGGTTAAAAACTGAGTTCTTTCGTAACGACTTCCATTGTAGCGATAGTGAAAGAGTACGCCGCACTCGTTTCGCGGTCATATATGCATCAGCGCTCCTGGCGTGCGTAACGTTTATTTGTGTCTTCAATCTTTGTGTTTTTTCATGGAGTTTTGTGATTGAAATCTGAAACGGAATCTTTGAAATAAGGAACAGGTACGTTTTGTTGGCCATTTTGCGCAATAGTGCTGATTCATAATGTGTATCTTTCTTCCATTAGGCTTTTAGTGGTACTTATACCCATCAGAGAAAACCTTAATCAAACCTATTTTGGGTGAAAGAAAATGCCGGAATCGGTGTTTGGAACTAGTTGAACTCCCGGCAACACGGCTCACCCCCCGCCGTGAAAGTGGACCTGACCCTTTGACTCGACGTCACTTGATGACGTAAATCGCCGTCGAGGTGCGTGACTGACTGCACTTACCTTCGTTGGAGGGCGCTCCCTCACTGTTGACAGCTGATTGCCGGATCCTGGTTACAAGGTCGGAAGTACTCTAATTATTTTTAATTACTCGATTGGGTTCATTCATCTTTCCGCGGCGTTGTAATTTTTATTCTTATTGGTCAAGCGGACACCTCTCTTAGCTCACATTTATGTAATTTACATGCATTTGCATCTCTCTTAGGCGGACATCTCTAATGGACGGACAGTTTGCTGGTCACGGTCGGTGTCCGTCTAAAGGATGATTTACATTATAAGACAACGACACGACACGTAGCGTAACAGACACGACACGAAAAATACGCAATGTGTACATTATCAGACACACATCAGACAGTCAGATTCGAAAAATACACTGTACTTCAACGACACGCACAGACACGACAAACATTCCTGGTCAGATTGTCGTCTCGTCTTGTCTTAGCCGATACGTGTCGTTGCAGGATAGTGTGCATGATATCATTGAATTACATTGAATAATGTTTCCGTGTCTTGTCTGTTACGCTACGTGTCGTGTCGTTGTCTTATAATGTAAATTATCCTTAAGAGAGCTTTCACTGTAAGTGAATTTATTTAATCACTTTTAGCGATTAATTGTAATCGAAGAACAGATCTGTTGATCGGATAAAATCTAGCTTGTTAGTTTACTTAATAATTATATTTCGTGATTCTTTTCATTGGGACCCCTTCTGGGTCGAACTCAAATATTTGTAAATCATATTTCTTACTCGTTGAGCATTTTTAAATAAAAACAAGTGTGCTGAGCTGGTGATTTTTATTTTATTCACTTTGCCCACCTTTTGCTTTGGGGTTTCGTCGAACCCTCCTGTCTCCAAGAGCTTTGCCGGGCGGTGTTGGGGAAACGTCAGTCACTCGCACAATTTGCTGGCCGTCAGGTAGGTAGCACATGATACTAGACACAAAGACGAACGGACTTTTTGGAGATCGGCCACACCCTAAGACATTCTGTAAATGTTGTCTTATCCGTCGTGCTACGCCATGGCCTTATATATAGTTTACGCCATGGCATTATATATTGTTTAGACAGGAAATTAAATTAAATTCCAATACCTGGTTCGTTTGCTTTTAGTTATTTTTACATAATGCGGTTTTTCGATGAGTCAACTCGACGACTGTCAAAAGGTCATTTCAAATGTCAGCCCCGACTCACATTGGTGAAGCTTTTGACAAAGCAAGGCGTTTGTTTACATAATTTTTAGGTGAACGTATTTCCCGCGCTCGCTTATGCGATATTGTGTCGAGTTTAATTTATTATGCGACGAGCTTAATGATCAAGAAATGCTCAATTTCTTACAATATAAAGGTAAAAAATTGGAAAAAAAAACACTATTTTTAATAATAAAACAAAAGGACGCTCGTTTAAAAAAATGTTGATGTATCGAGTGTGCTTTTTGAAAATAAACAGATTGACAGAAAAGAAATTTCAAAAAAAATACTGCTTATTTTTTTATGAGAAAATACTGATTGCCACTGGAATTATCTTCATTACTAGTGACGGTCAAAACATTGGTCCTTCGTCAGCCGGATACAGAAGCATTTACAGAAGAAGTTGCAATACCAGCAATCCGCCGGCGTCACGTCACGCCGCAGCAAATTTAACGAGTAAGTCTCGTTTCGTTTAAAGTGTGCCTTTTTTTATCTTAAACGCTTCCTTATACACAAATCAAAGAATCATGCCTGAATTAACACTCAAAGAACTCAAAAATAAGAAAGCAAACCTGAAACGCAATTTGACAAGATGTATAACATATTTGAATACAGCAACTAGTACTACGGTATCAGAACTTCAGGAACGTTATGCAAAAATCGAACCTTTATGGCAACAATTCGAGGATATTCAATCAGAAATTCAACTTCATACAGATGAACTTGGTGAACAAGAAAATGTAGATTATGAAGTAGAATCAGTAGATTTTGAAAATAATTATTTCAAATTATTAGCACGGTTAAAAGAACTCATAGTAGGCAATAGTTTCACAAATAATGCAAACAAAATTAGCACCAAACCACCACAAGAGCAATCTAGTAATCATGTTAAACTTCCCACTATAAAATTACCTAATTTTTCTGGAAAATACGTAGATTGGTTTCCATTTTATGATACTTTCAAATCTTTGATACACAACAATGCCAGTTTATCAGAAATTCAGAAATTTCATTATCTAAGATCATCATTGCAAGAGAAAACTGCCAGCGTAATAGACTCATTAGAGATTTCAGCTGAAAATTATATCGAAGCTTGGGAAATGTTACAAAATAGATACGATAATAAGCGATTAATTGTTCAAGGTCATATTAGCGCAATTCATAATTTACCGACAGCTTCTAAAGAAAATCATGTATTGTTACGTACATTATTAGATGGAGCTTTAAAGCACATTAGAGCACTAAAAGCATTAAATAGACCCACAGATTCTTGGGATGATTTAATAATTTACGTCATAACGGGGAAGTTAGATTCAACTACAAAAAGAGAATGGGAGAATAGTTTAAATAACACGAATTTGCCTACGTTTAAAGAATTTATAGAGTTTTTAAATCACAAATGTCAGACTCTAGAAGCTTTATTCAAGGGATCACAATCACATGAACATTTCAATAAAGGGATGCCAAATCAAGTCAAAAGAGCTCTTTCCTCCAATATATCGTCAGCTAAAATAACATGTCCAATATGTACTGCAGAACACCCTGTTTATCGTTGCAAGAAACTATTAGATCTCTCAATTGATGAACGCATTTCAATGGTGAAGAGTAAAAAACTATGTCTAAACTGCTTAAAGTCAAATCATTTCGCATCTAAATGTAATGCAGGTTCTTGCCAGAAATGTCATAGAAAACATAATACGCTATTACATATAAATCAAATACGCAATGACATTCCATCGACCTCGAATCACAGTTCTAACAATCAAAAAATATCAGCACATGTTTTCCTGTCAACGGCTGTTGTTGATATTTATGACTCAAGAGGTAAACGTCATTCATGTCGTGCTCTATTGGATTCTGGGTCTCAGTCAAACTTTATTACAACTAATCTTTCAAAAAAACTTGGTCTCACCAGGAATTCATTTGCCTCATCAATAACAGGAATAAACCAGTCGTCCGTTACCATTTCTCATTCTGTTCAAGTGAAAATACGATCTGGATATAATGCATTCGAAGCAAATATGGAATGTCTCATTCTAGACAATATCTCAGGCAGAATACCTATTGTTTCCATTGCAAAAACTGAAATTCACATACCAAGAACAATCTAACTCGCTGATCCACATTTTAATGTTTGCAAGGACATCGACTTACTAATTGGTGCAGAAGTTTTCTGTCAGTTATTATGTGTCGGTCAGATCAAAACATCTTCGAATCAACCATACTTACAGAAGACACATCTTGGTTGGGTGGTATCAGGGAAACTCATTTCTAATGGAACCACCAATCTTATGACGAATTGTCATCTATCAGTAGCTTTAAATATTAAAGAACTCGATGAATCTATAAAAAAATTTTGGGAACTGGAATCTTATTCAACTAAAAGCAATCTTACGCAAGAAGAACAAGCATGTGAAAATCACTTTTTTCAAACTCATTACAGAACCGTAGAAGGGAGATTCGTGGTTTCCTTGCCTATAAAGGGTGAAGTGACGACACTTGGTGATTCCAGACAACAAGCTTTGAAAAGGTTTCATTATTTAGAAAGAAAATTAAGTAAAAATCCAGATATGAAAATTCAGTATAATGCATTTATGGAAGAATATTTGAACTTAGGGCACATGGAAGAAATTTCCGAGAGTCAACTTAAAATGAATTCATCCCCAAGTTTTTACCTGCCTCATCATGCCGTTATGAAACAAAGTAGTCTGACAACCAAACTAAGAGTAGTTTTTGACGGATCGTGCAATTCCACTACTGGTATATCTCTCAATGATTTGCTAATGATTGGACCCAAACTACAACAAGACTTATTTTGTATAATATCAAGATTTAGAACCTTCAAGTTTGTTCTAACCGCTGACATCGCCAAAATGTATAGGCAAATCATAGTAAATAAGGAACACAGACGCCTTCAACGCATTCTATGGAGAAACAGTAATCTAGAAGAAACTAAAACGTTTGAATTAACTACTGTTACATACGGAACAGCGTCGGCGTCTTATCTTGCTGTAAAATCACTACAACAAGTCGCACGTGAAGAATCCTCTACATATCCTGTGGGCTCTGAAATAATACTTAGAGATTTTTACGTAGACGATCTCCTTACAGGAGCTAATACCAAATGTGTAGCAGAACAAATAAAAAATCAAGTGATCACCGTTCTAGCAAAGGGAGGATTTGAATTGCGAAAATGGTGTTCTAATAATCCAGAATTGTTGAGTGACATATCATCAACTTCAGATACATCTGTTCTGGATTTGACAAAAAATGACAGTATCAAAACATTAGGCCTTCTATGGAATTCTAGTTCAGACAGTCTTCAATATTCAGTTATCCCTGAATCTTCTACCAAGCGAATCACAAAAAGAGTAATATTATCAACAATATCTAAAATTTTCGATCCTTTGGGACTCATTGGGCCTGTACTAATCAATGCTAAAATTCTCATGCAAGAAATTTGGGCATTAAAGATTGATTGGGATGAATCACTTCCAATAGAAATTCACACAAAATGGAGCCAATATGAAATGGAGTTACATGGAATAAGTGCAATAAAAATCCCTCGTTTTGTAGTAGAATTTGAAGATCCAAAACAATTAGAAATTCACGGATTTTGTGATGTGAGTGAGAAGGCGTATGGAGCGTGTATTTACATTCGATCCGTTGATAGACACGACAATATTAGTTGTAACTTGCTTTGTGCCAAATCGAGAGTTGCACCTTTAAGAAATATTTCTCTTCCACGATTGGAACTCTGTGGAGCACTCTTGCTATCTCAATTAATTCACACTGTGAATGAATCAATACCTTATGAAATACACAAAGTGTTTTATTGGACGGATTCTACTATTGTTTTGTTTTGGATAAACTCAAATTCTAGAAATTGGAAAACATTTGTTTCTAATCGCGTTGGAGAAATACACGAAATAACTAATCCTTCGCAATGGAAGCATATCAGTACGAATGAGAATCCAGCGGACACCATTTCCAGAGGAACATCCCCTTGTCTTCTTTTACAGAAAGATCTTTGGTGGAAGGGACCTGATTGGTTACAAAAAGAATCATGTCACTGGCCAAAACCTATCGTTTTTCCGCAATCAATTGTCATACCAGAGCAACGAATCACAACTTTGTTTTCTGCCACTGAATCCCATTGGGAAATATTTCATAAATATTCAGATTTCTGCAAACTGATTCGTATTACAGCCTACTGTCTTCGATTTAAAAATAATATTTCCGCACGTTTGGAAAACATTTTAATGATTAAGACTGGTCCAATTACTTCAACTGAATTAAACAACGCCACAATTGCCTTAATAAAAAACATTCAAAAAACATCATTTCACAATGACATTGACCATTTACAAAAACACGGAGGTGTATCCACTAATAGCCCGTTATTGAGTTTAAATCCATTTCTCGAAAGTGGCATTTTAAGAGTTGGTGGTCGTTTGCGAAACTCCAACATACCTTATGATCAAAAACATCAAATATTATTACCATCACGGCATCCATTCACAGAGTTGTTAATAAGATATGAACATTCTGAACAACTTCATTCAGGTGTGCAAGCTACCATAGCTGCCATACGTTGTAAATATTGGATCATAGGTGCTCGCAATTCGGTAAAATCTGTAATTAAAAAATGCGTCACCTGTTTTCGAGCAAAACCAGCAAATATTCATTATATAATGGGCGACTTGCCTGCTAAGCGTTCCCGACCATCTCGTCCCTTTGAAAACGTGGGAGTTGACTATTTTGGTCCTTTATATATCCGTGAAGGCATTAGAAAAAATAAAAAATTAATGAAAGCATACGGTGCTGTATTCATATGTTTTGCTACAAAAGCGGTACATGTAGAACTAGTAGGAGACATGACTTCAGAAGCTTTTATAGGAGCATTAAGAAGATTTATGAGTCGCAGAGGAAAACTCAGTAACATCTATTCAGACAATGGAACGCAGTTTTTAGGAGCCAATAAAGAATTGAAATTATTACATAATCATTTTCATACACAATTTCGAGAAAATCAATTTTTAAATTTAATTTCAAAGGAAAATATAAATTGGCAATTCATACCACCCAGATCGCCACATTTTGGAGGTATCTGGGAAGCAGCAGTCAAGTCTTTCAAGCATCACCTCAATCGGATATTAAAAAACTCATCTCTCAATTTCGAAGAAACATACACATTGTTGGTGCAAATTGAAGGCATTTTGAATTCACGTCCCCTAACACCTCTTTCAAATGACCCGAATGATTTATTATTTCTCACCCCAGCACATTTTTTAATTGGAGATTCAATGAAGACTATCTCAGAACCAAGCTTGACACACTTAAAGGTGAACTCATTATCACGTTGGCAATATCTGCAACAACTACGTGAACACTTTTGGGCGAGATGGTATAAGGAATATTTAAACCAATTTCAAGTCCGAAGCAAGTGGAAGATCAATCGAGGTGTACAATTACAACCAGGACTATTGGTACTATTACGAGATGAACAACTTCCATCTATGCAGTGGCCTATTGGACGAATTGAAGAAGTATTTCCTGGAACCGATGGAGTTATTCGCTCCGCAAGTGTAAGAACTTTACGAGGAGTCACCCGTCGCGCAACAGCTAAATTATGTGTCCTACCTATAGACAATGAACAATGAACTCGGCTATAATTTTTTGAAAGCTCATGCTTTCAAGGCGGGCGGTATATGTTAAGTACTGTATTTATGATGTTTAAAAAAATGTTGATGTATCGAGTGTGCTTTTTGAAAATAAACAGATTGACAGAAAAGAAATTTCAAAAAAAATACTGCTTATTTTTTTATGAGAAAATACTGATTGCCACTGGAATTATCTTCATTACTAGTGACGGTCAAAACAAAAACAAACGCATAAACGTTAAAAAAAAACATTTTGAACGTATTTCTTTTATCCTGCGAGAAACCACTTCGAAAATCTTGTGTAATGCATGTATTTTCAAAAATAAAACAAAAGACGACCGATTTTACCAGAAAATTCGAAGAAAATTCACAGAAACGTCAAAAAAAAGTTCTGGACGTAATTCTTTTGCTTTGAATTTTGAAAAGAAGTGCGCGCAAAATAGCAGTACTTGCATACATAGAAGGAAAATGCGTAATTTTGATAAAAAGATTACTGGACGAACTTTCGAAGAAAAATAATACTGCTAATAAAAAGCAGCATTTTCAAAAATATAATAAAGGACACAGAAACGCCAAAAAAAGTCTGAACGTAATTTTTTCGTTTTGAATCTATTTCTTTTGTTTTTCAATAACTTCGCTCTATAAAATAAAATAAAAGACGATCGAATTTTGAAAGAAAGTGCGCGCGGGCTTGTAAACAGTATGGAAAAATAGCGAACGTTCCAGTACTGTAATTCCAGTAACTTGTCGCACCATCTAGGGGGCGTCCGCAAAGTTCTCAAATCTTCGGCTGACATACAGATGGCGCGACTACCACAAAAAGAAATAGATTTATCAGCGCGTAGATACAATTTAAAGTTTCAAAATGGCGTTCGTGCTAGAAAAATCTTATATGACCTACAATTCCTTTTTGTAGATAGGTAAGTAGTTAAATCTAAATTAAAGTTATTTTTTGTTTCTAATCCTTCCTATGCGGTAACGGAATTTTTGTTAGACCTATTTTTGTTAGATTGGTTGATTTATTTACTTATTTCTGTTACATTTCACAGTGAGTTCAAGATATTGTCATTGTATTATGTATTTTACCTCAAAACTCTGCCGATATGGTTTTGTCCTATGGCCTTCTCTTTCCTTTTTATTTCTTTATTTTGTATTGTACTTATACCAACTATAGGACAATAAAGTCAGTTTATTATATTTACTAATCAGACTAGCCACACTATTTCTTGGGCCTATTTACCTCCTCAGTACTGAGAATTTTACTGCGCCATTTTTCAATTACTTCATCGCAATTTGCGTTTTTTCTTTCAATTGTGTAACATTTTTTAATGCAACGCATGTTGCGGTTTTACATACACCGAACCGGTCTCGTGATTAATCAATTTCAGAACTTGGCAGTGTTTTTCCACTTCAGAAAAGCAAACAATTATTCAAGCACGTGTCCTTTATATTATAAACACTTATACAGAGTGGAAAGTTTAACTGGAATAAATTCTGTAACTTAGAAAATTACCATTTGTAGCAAAATTCTTGGAACAGGTCAATTTTTAATTTTAATGGCGCATATTACAAAGGGACTTCTTTAACTTTTCAATTATTTGGAGGGCTGAAACAACCCCTAACTTTTTTTTTTTTTAAATGGAAGGGTATGTTGAGTAATTTTTTTTCTTAAAGCTTGTTCAATTGGTAATACAGCTACGTTTTTATTTTTTAATTTTTTTATTTTTTTTTAATTTTTCTTTCCTGAAGTTATGCTATGTCGTTTGGTTTAGTCACATAAACTTTACTTTTTAAATACCCCCCCCATAAAAAGTCTAAAGGGGTGAGATCTGGAGATCTTGCTGACCACTCAATCTTCCTATCCATCTACTGGGAAAAACGGTTTTAGTAAAAAAAAAAAAAATCTTTTTTTTTAATTTTTTTTTCCTTTTACTGTTAAAGAAAAATTAAAAAATAAAAACGAAATGGAAGGGTATGTTGAGTAATTTTTTTTCTTAAAGCTTGTTCAATTGGTAATACAGCTACGTTTTTATTTTTTAATTTTTTTATTTTTTTTTTAATTTTTCTTTCCTGAAGTTCTGCTATGTCGTTTGGTTTAGTCACATAAACTTTACTTTTTAAATACCCCCCCATAAAAAGTCTAAAGGGGTGAGATCTGGAGATCTTGCTGACCACTCAATCGGTCCTGTTCTTCCTATCCATCTACTGGGAAAAACGGTTTTAGTAAAAAAAAAAAAATCTTTTTTTTTTAATTTTTTTTTCCTTTTACTGTTAAAGAAAAATTAAAAAATAAAAACGTAGCTGTATTACCAATTGAACAAGCTTTAAGAAAAAAAATTACTCAACATACCCTTCCATTTAAAAAAAAAAAGTTAGGGGTTGTTTCACCCCTCCAAATAATTGAAAAGTTAAAGAAGTCCCTTTGTAATATGCGCCATTAAAATTAAAAATTGACCTGTTCCAAGAATTTTGCTACAAATGGTAATTTTCTAAGTTACAGAATTTATTCCAGTTAAACTTTCCACTCTGTATAAACAAATTAAGTAGTATTAAACGAATTACGTTACCTATGTATTGCTGTTTTATTTATTTTTAAGCATTTATGCCTTTTTTATGCTTTTCCTTTCTTATATGCTCTTCCTTTGTCGCTATTAGTACCAGGCCTAGCTCACAGGCTAGTATACAGTAAGTGTCAGATGTCTATTTTCACATCGTTAATGTTCATTTACATGGGGGTAGAAAGATGTAGGTACCGCAGACTGGAGTCTAGCTTTAGGCCCAGTTTTACAATCGTGGAATAAGGACGTTCGCCGAATATCCTTTAATGGTCCTCCATATCTACGTCACCCCTACGTCACGTTATTCTAAGAATAATGCTTATCCGACGATTGTAAAATCGGGCCTTAGTATGATGCGGGATTTGCTGGTGAATACAGTGCATTTGTATTTCGTTTAGGTTATTATTCACATGAGGAATGTGGTTAATTTATTTGAAATTATTAAGACTAAAAAAATATTATTATTTACAAAGTAACGGGTGTCCAACAATTATTGTAGTCCTGAGTGGCTGTAGAGTCAAACATTTTTAACTAATTTAAGATAATTTTAACTGGTGTCCTCCAAGGGTAGTTTCATCAATCGCAAAACGCCTGTAGAAGGAGTTTCAAGTGACACTTTGCATCTCAGTTAGGTTTAACAACTTGATACTCCCATATTTAAGGGAAACTTACACCTAGGAGTCACAAGGGTACTGTAGTCGATCAAAAGGTGGAGTTTCAAGTGAAACTCTTAGTTTCAGGGTTTAATTTCGAAGTATAATTTCTCATGTTGACCTGCAAGGGTCTTACAAGACTCCTCTTGATGGGGTATCAAGTTTATACTCGATGTCTTTGGTAAATTTACGCGTACAAGTCGTAAGAGTAGTTTAGTCGATCAACAGGATATATAGTGGTGGAGTTTCAAGTGACAATCTGGATCCTTGTGGGTTTCTCAGCTCCCTGATTGGGTTCCGAAAGGTAATTTTAAATTTTCACCCGTAAGGGTCTCACAAGATGGAGTACTGAGTAATATATTGCATCCCAATTGGGTCTAACAACTTGATGCTCCGATGTCTTTGGAAAATTTACCCCTACGAGCCATGAGGTTAGTATAGTTACTCAAAAGGATGTATACTGGTGGAGTTTCGAGGACTTCAGAGATGGCTTTCGAAGGCAATTTTTAATTGATGACCTCCAATGGTAGTTTCACCAATCACAAAACATCCGTTGAAGGAGTATCAAGTAATACTTTGCACCTGAGTTAGATTTAACAACTTGATAACAACTTGACTCCTATATCAAAAGGATACTTTTACCTAGGAGTCACAAGGGTACTTTAGTCGATCAAAAGGACTTATACTGGTGGAGTTTCGAGTGAAACTCTGGACCCTTGTGGGTTTCTTAGTTTCAGCGTTGAGTTTCGAAAGGTAATTTCAAATGTTGACCTCTAAGTGTCTTGCATGATGGAGTGTCAAGTAGCATTTTGCATCTCAATTTGGTTTAACAACTTGATACTCCAATGTCTAAGAGAAACTTACATCCAGAAGTCATAAGGGTAGATTAGTCGATCAAAAGGACATATACAGGTGGAGTTTCAAGTGAAACTCCGGATTCCTGTTGGTTTCTTAGTTACAGGGTTGAGTTTCGAAACATAATATCAATTTTTAACTTCCAAGGGTAGTTTCACCAATCACAAGACGCCCATTGATGGAGTAATCGAGTAAATTTTGTTCCCCTTTAAGGTTTAGCAACTTGATACTCAAATACCTAAGGGAAACTTACACTTACTTGATCAAAAGGACGTATATTGATGGAGTTTCAAGTGATTCTTCGGATGTGGTTGCATTTTATAGCTTCGGGGTTGAATTTTTAAAGGTAATTTCATTTTTTGACTTTCAGGGGTGGTTTCACCAACCAGGAAGCCCTGTTAATGGAATTTAACGGGTTTAACAACTTAATACTCCAGTCTAAGGGCAACTTACGCTTACGAGCCATAAGGATAGTTTAGTTGGTCAACAGGACGTACGCTGGTGGAGTTTCAAATGATTCTTTGGTTGTGGTTGCATTCCTCTAGCTAGAGGGTTGAGTTTTGAAAGGTAAATTCCAGTTGCTGTCCCGCAGGGGTGGTTTCACCAATCAGAAGACGCTCGTTGTTTGAGTTTCAAGTAACATTTTACATCTCTCTTGGATTTAACCACTTGATACTCGAATGTGTAAGGGAAAATCACGTCCACGAGAGAGTAGAGTAGTTTAGTCGATGAAAAGGATGCATAAAGTTGAAGTTGAAACGTGAAACTTTGGGTGTGGTTGCGTCTCTATGGGTTTATGAGTTTCGAAAGGTAATTTCAGTTTTTGACTTGTAAGGGTAGTTTCATCGCCTGTTAATCGGATTTCTAGTAAGGTTTTCTATCTCTGATTGTTTCAAATGGCATTAAATCATTAAATACGTAAAGAAACATTTATTTGTTGTCAGTCAATATTTGAGACTTCAATTCAACGATACGAACTAAAAATCGGCATTTATGTGTGATACCACAGCCTCCCAGGAGTACAATAATTGTTGGACGCATGATATTTTTTTATTTAAATGCATGACAATCGTTTTTCTTTTGAGGAATTGATATTTTGTAGTTCACCTAGCGATGTTTTCTATTTTTAAATTAATATAAGCCACGCTTGGAATTCAAATATTTAACATCTAATTACGAAGAGAATTATTTTTGTTACATGGGGAAATGGCGAAAGTTCACAGTGTCTGACAATAGGATCGTGACACGTTCTATATACATATATTTTAAATAAATACTTTCAAGACGTCACAAATTATTTCAAGAGATCAGGTCCGACCCTGCGATGAGCAGCCTCGAATGAAACCCCCTCGAAACTTTCCCTCTTTTCTAAAGTGGCTAAAACAAGCGAAGAAAAATGAAAAGCGTAATCTGGGAAATTGTACTTGCGTTGATTATCTAATCGTTTCAAGGTCAGGCACGTACTTCATTTATTTTTTCCCTTCCGCGTTACATTCGATATTATGTGAGAAGCGTCGCGCTAACGCACATCTAATTACACTTAGGAATTGTTGTGAAGGTAATTATTCTATTTATGTCCATCGATTAGAAATATTGTGGTTCGGGTGAAAACCTGCGTTTTAATTATAATCGCGGTCAGAGAAATAAGTGCAGTGTTTGGGCTTGCATCAACTGATCAGGCACGTAAGTGCGATTGCAACTTGCATATTTTTAAGTTTTAACTGATTGCAATTGTTTTTTGTTTACTACTTCGATATTTTTATTTTTTTAATATTGTGTCAATTTGTTTAAATCTGAACGAAACGTTGCAACTGAGTTTATTTATTTGCTTATTGCAGTTTATTGTCGTCTCCTACTTGTTTCAATTTAAACTACATAGTTTTATTGCCCTTGCTTTTATAACCTGTGAGCAAATAAAAATCAGATTAGGGTAGGCGGTGCAAAGAAAATGTATGTCTGTGCTTAAATAAAACGTCAATAAATTTGACAGCCCATGAATGTATTACATTACTTAATTCAGTTAATCACAGACATACATTTTCTTTGCACCGCCTACCCTAATCTGACTTTTATTTGCTCACTTTTTATTTATATTAATTAAACTTTGTTTTATTTTATTTTTTTAATTTTTTAAAAGTCAATTAAACCACCCTGTTCGCCTCAGTAACGTTTTTAAAAGACTTTATAATAGAATACTCCACCCCTTTACACGAGAGACGTGTATTAATTTTACTGAAAGGGGCTTGACTTGTAATTTCCCCCTCACACCCGCAATATTAAAAAAAATATATTATTGCATTTTATTGGAGTTGTCGTGCACCTTTATGCATCTTTTGCGCCCTTCGGATAACCGAAGAAAAAATAACGTACTTATATCGGGTATTCATTTAACCTTGCATCCCACGTGACCTACGACGTACCATTAGGTGCTTAGAAAAAATAAACGAATCGCTATTGTTGTCTGACTTTGATTTATGGATAATGGCTACTTCGATAACGAACTAATGTTACCAGCTTTATTTTTAAAACATATATTTTCTTAAATTCTGTAGCCGGAGAAATGATGTAACAAATTTATTAATACAAGAGGCGAATTATTGCATATTGACCACTTTTTTTTTAATGTATGCCGATAGGATCAGTACGAATTAAGAATACAAAGTGACCTCCGACTGTAAGCGGAAAGTTAAAAGTTTTTAAAATTATCAAACAAACGATCGGCGTATAATACAAAAATGTGCCTTAGTTGAATATAATGTATATTAAAAAAAAATAAATAAATACATAACATGCGCCCCCCCAGAAGTCTTGTACTTAATTATATAGTTGGTCATGAACTGTGAAACGTATTTCGTCTTTTTAGGGTGCACCTCCATTCTCCATTTTCCAACGATGTCCGTTAAGTAAATAAATTTTAATCATAAAGGCTCGTTAAAACAAGGAAAAAAATCTTATTTAATGATTAATGATGTACCACATGACTTACATTGCCATTTAAAAGAAATTGACATAATGGCCGCTGCACTTTTGTTTTGGGATTTACATTATGTAATTAAGTGAAAACCAAACAGACAAAAAAATTTATAAAAAAAATCTGTCTGTATTTATTTTATAAAAGGTCTATTCCATTTGACCGAATTTCAAGTTCTGAATCGTTGAAATCATGCGCAGTATGAAATTTATATCCAATTTTGTGCATTGCTCATGCTCAGTACAATTTTGAACGGTTCAGAACTCGAAATCCTGACGAATGGAACAGACCTAATATTAATATTTAAGCGTAAGAAAGAACCCAACCCTCTATATGTTTATACCAGCTGTTTCAGACCACCCGCCCCGGCCTTTTTTCTCGTCAATATGAAAGCAGTAGAAAGTTACAAAAAAAAAATTAATAACAAAAGGGTACAGGGCGTATTTGATGGCGATATAAATATCTAGACATTGCTTGTTCAGCACAGAAACTCCTGGTGGACGGGCGATTCGTTTCTGTGCTAAATCTACTAACTACTACTAACTTGTTTAACAAGTCTCCATCTAGTAGACATTAGCTGAAGCTCGCTGTAAAAGTATATTCTCCTTTGCACAGCAGCCAAATATTTATATTGTCCGTTCTTTTTCCTTTTCTATAATACCTGATAATGTTTCGGATTGTACGTCTCTTCCCGGACTAACCACCGACAAAATTGCATGCGTTGGAGGCATCAGAGCTTGCATGGAACGGGTTCATCACGAATAATTTGCCAGACAACAAACTGCACAACCGACACAAAGGATCTTGGTTACGCTGGCTGTGCATACAAACGTCTTGCAGCCAACGCATTTGACCACATTCGCCGTAAATTAAAATCATGTTCACAATAATACTATTGGAAAATTGGACCATGTTTTCAACACTGTTATTTGTGACGACGCGACTTGCAGACGCGAGACGAGAACTGACTCACTTGACCCAGTTTAACACCGGCAGACTTCTCCGATTACGTAATTACGTAATAAAAATAAATCAGAGTCTATCAAACGCTTTCATCGTTCACCGAAAACACTTATTATCTCTAATATTTATTAATCAATTGTTATACAAAAACTGCTTCATTCTATCACTTTTAATGTCAACTTTCACAGGTTTCATTTTTTGTATGAAGTTAAAAACAGCCTGTGTAAACTCCGTAATGCACAACAAGCTTCGACTTTAGTGCATTTTGTTAAGAGAAAAGAAGTTCTCTTTGGTTATAGTTTCTTAGTATTTGCAAGTTTTCTGTTTTTGTAGTCGTAAATTTAAAACGAAAGAATTTCTTTGGTCGTTGTATATATAATTTTGGCTCCTATCCGTGTTTTCTTTTGGTTCCTTTCCCTGTCATACATTTAGCAGGGAAACAAACCACATAAGCAGGAAGCTTTAACTACCGTCTATTAGGAGGCGTATGGATTGCTTCTCGGCTAAATAAATAAAATCAGCTTTAACTTCACTTGTTCTGTACATTTTGTCATAAGAAAGGAAGTTTCCTTTGGTTGATGGTCACTTAGCGTTCGTTTCTTTTTTAAGTTCAACCGTGTTTTGTAGCAAAATTAAAATACATTGGATTTGATTCTATAAGTATACTTTTTATGTGTAATTATTTATTTATGTAATAGAACGCAAAGTGTTGTGATAGGAGATTGTGTTTCTTCCGAGGCCTTTATTTCAAAGGGCGTTCCTCAAGGCAGTATTTTAGGCCATTTATTGTTTATTCTGTATACGTTTGACTTTAAATTAACTTTGAATCATTGTGAATGTGCCTTATACGCTGATGACACCCAGATTTATAAGCAGTTCTCATGTGAGAGTGTTAATATTGATTTTGACTTGATATCTGAGGATTTAAATAATTTAATTCAAAAGGCACAAACTCATAATTTATGTATTAACGCAGCCAAATCATCTCTTTTAGTTTTTGGTAGTAACAAAAGTAAGGAAGCTGCTGCTAAATGCAGTCTCAGTATATTAGGTCAGCCTTTAACTATTTCCAAGGTTGCGAAAAATCTTGGACTTCATATGGACACTGGATTAAGATTTCGGGATCATGTTAATAAAATGTTAAAAAAATCTTACTGTTCACTTCGTATGCTTTATAACAACAGACATATCATTGATACAAATTTAAGAAAAATTCTTACTAATTCTTTAGTTTTAAGTCATTTCAATTATTGTGATGTTGTGTATGGATCCTGTATAGATTCATTGACTGAGACTCGCATTCAGAGAGTTCAGAATTCTTGTATTAGACTTATTTATAATCTCAGACACTTTGACCATGTTTCACATAAACTGAAGGAATTGACTTGGCTGAACATGAAAAATCGAAGGACATTACATTTTGCTGTTTTCTTTAATAAAATTGTTAAAAATTCTAAACCCGAATATTTGTCTACGAAGTTGCTTAAGTATGATTGTGTTCATGGAATTAATACCCGCTTTAAAAATAACTTTATTTTGCCTAAACACTCCAAAACTTTATTCTCCAGATCTTTTTCGTACAATGTACCAACACTTGGAATAGTAAGCCTCAATCACTAAAATCATGTTCCTTACGTACGTTCAAAAAGAAATATACTTCTTTTTTAAATGATAGAACTTGATATTAAAGTCTCTGTGTGTGTTCGAATATATTTACTCTTATACAGTGATACACTCGTATTTCGGTATTTTGGTTATTAAAATATTTTGTATTGTACCTATAATTTATCTGTATGCAGTGCTCCTGAAATTCCTGAATTTCAGCCAGTCTTTATTTATATTTATCATTTGTTTTTTTTTTAAATCGACGCTTGAATGTAAAATGTATTTTTTTTATGGTTAAGTGAATAGCAGCGTTGGCTAAACTTCGCCATAACAATAAAGACAATTTCGTCGTAAACTTAAACAAAAAATCATCTTGGATCAGTACACAAATATGCAAGCAAGCTTTGCCTACTGCCCACTAGAGAGAGTGCGTTTCCTTTGGTTTCTTTCCCCGTTAAATACGTCATACATTTAGCAAGGAAGCAAACCACAAAATCGAACGACGCTTTAGCTACTGCCTTTCAGGAAACGAATGGATTGTTTCTCGACTGCATTTTTTAAACTTCCTTAACACACAACTAGCTTCAAATTCATTCATTTTAATCCCTGCATTTTGTTATAAGAAAGGAAGTGTTCTTTGGTTCATGGTATCTTAGCGTTCGTTTCTTAAAAGTCCATCGTTTTTTGTTTTTGCAGCCGCAAATTTAAAACAAACTCTCCACTAGAGTTTCTTTCCCCGCTAAACACATTTAGCAGGGCTACAAACCAAAAAGATAAGCAGGGAACTTTAACTACCGTCCGTTAGGAGGCGTATGGATTGTTTTTTACCTGAATCAATTGAGTTTTTTACAGGTCGATCTTTTTTTATATTGCAGTCGTAAATTTAAATCTGAAAAAATATAGTGGGTGGTTTTCTTCTACCAAAAAAAGCAGAGGATGTCTGCCGCAGATTTCATCGATGTCGAAACGTTATACGCCCAGGACAAGAATCTGAAGAAGGAGGACATCCGACAGTTGCAAGAATGGGCCAAGAAGCAATCTCACCTACCAGAGATTTCAGGTGCGCGCCCAATCGCAAAGAGCAAGCACCAAGGTCACTTACTGATTTTTTTCCAGATCGTCAAATGATTTTCTTCTTGCACAGCTGCTACTTTAGTAACGAAGCTGCGAAGGCGTGCATAGAGACGTACTACACAGTACGCGCGCACTGCCCAGAATTCTTCACCAATCGCGACGTTCGAGTGAAGCGCAATCACGACGAGCTATTTAGCACGTGAGTATCCGCGAGTATTCACCAAACTGACTACATATCTCCTCTTCATTACAAGCAGATTAGCATACATGCCCTTGCCTAAAACAACCCCCGATGGTTACAAGATCCTCTTCGGCCAGTTGTCTGATTCCAACCCCGACAAGTTCAACTTCAACGCCACCATCAAATCGCTGGATATGACCAACACGCTGATGATGCATCAGGAGGGCACCTTCAAGGGCGAAATTGTCCTGGCCGACTTTAAATGGTTCACCATGTCGCACTTGTCCAAGATGAGCTCGTTAATTCAACTCAAGAAGTTCTTCACTTATTTCCAGGTGGGTGAGCGCACTTGTTGAATCGCCACGCCTGCAACGAACAGTTATTTACAGGAAGGAATGCCGATTAGGGTGGTGGCCATCCACGTAATCAATGTGCCCCCGTTCATTGATAAAGTGCTCACCCTGATTAAGCCCTTCACGAAAAAGGAGTTGTTCAACTCTGTAAGTCGATTGGGCCTCAATGGGGGCATTCTCTAAATTTCCCCAAATTTCAGTTCTTTCTCCACACGAAGGATTCGAACGAGTTATACAAGACGATTCCCTTAGAATGCCTTCCGAAGGACTACGGCGGAGAGCTGGAGAGTGTGGAGGTGTTACGAGGTCGGTACTTCTCCTTAAATTCGATTTGATCTGATTTTGATTTGGCTAAGCAGATCGCTGGAGGAAGAACTTACAGGCGCACTCTGATTTTTTTGTCGAGGAAGAGAAGGCAGTGGCGGATGAATCGAAACGCCTTGGCAAGCCCAAGAATCAGGACGACGTCTTCGGCGTAGATGGAAGCTTTAAGAAGCTCGACATCGACTGACGAGTATTAAGTCCAATGGTACATGTCATCACGTCAAGTGTTGATAAATAATACAAGGATAGCATGAGTTGCATTTTTTTTAATTACCCAAATTTTTACCTAAAAAAGGGAAAAAAACTCGGTGACTTTCAGAAAGTCCAGCACTAATAAATAATTACCAATTTAAATCGGGCTATGTCATCATCATCAATTTACGCGTAACAGCTTCCTTTTGGGAAAACAAATTTGCAAAACCTGTTTAGATCTAACACCTTGCTCGATTGTAGTTCGAGCGAGACAGGTGTGGGGAAAGCAACATATAAGTAAAATAATTTTGCAAAGACGCCATTTTGCTTGCTCGGTGGTGAGTAGTACCCGAGATACAGGTGTGGGGGTCATATTTTGGGAGGGTAAGACCTTAAACGTTGCAGGCCGTAGAAATGTCGGCGACGAGTGATTTCATCGACGTGGAAAAAGAATACGAGAAAGACAAGAAACTGAAAAAAGAGGACGTCCAGCAGCTCCAGGAGTGGGCCTCGAAGCAACCCCATCTACCCAAAATTTCAGGTTTTTCAATCACACGTTGTTATTTTCATCTATCACCGTTAATGGGCCAATCAAATCTCATTTCGAATTAATCGTGCCCCCCTCGCTTTTTTTCTTGACAAAAAAATGTTTGTACGCATCGCGTCCCTCCTCCTTCCAAACAAAAAACAAAACAGACAATGGAATCCAATAAAATAGTACCTCGTCTTTGATTGGTTTGTTGATTTTTCGCGTTAAAGATTAGCCGTGGTAATTGTTTGGCTCCACCCCTTTTAAATTAGAACAAAAGAAGGAGAATTCTCATTTCAAACCAATCATTCTCTCTTTTTTTTCTGAACACAAAAAAAAAACAAATTTAAGGTGTGGTATTCTGTTGTCAATCATTACGTCACTCGTCAATTCTATTAAAACGATTGGCCGTATTGCTCCTTCTCCGAAACAAAACCTGACAATTAAATGTCAATTGCAAAGCATCTCGACGTTGATTGGCTGGAGTAATTGTTTGGTTCTTTTACAATTAAAAAAAAAAAAAAAGTTCAAGACAATTAGGTATTCTCTCTTTATTTTTCTCAACACAAAAATTTACCACTTTACTGTTTAATCAACGGCACTGTTTGCTATTTTTTCTCGTCTCCACAAAAAATAAATGACGGCAACTTTAAACAGGAGATGTTTTGGAGAAGAGTGGGGGTGTAGGGAAGAGCTAAAGCGATCATCCCTTTCCTATGAGCGAGGGTCGCTTACCCTTCTTTTGTTTCTTTCGTTGATTAGAGGTCGATTGTCTTGAAAGAGGCGGGGCAAAACCAAAAGTTCACTTTCATTTATTTAGAATTTATGACTAACGGGAAAAGAGGTACTAAGACATCAGTGGTGTCAATAGAACTAAAACCAATCTCACTTTATTATCCCCATTGAAAAACCAATGGAAGTACAAAGTCGTCCTTTTATTATTCCTGATTGGTCCATTGCTCCGGAAGGGGTGGGGCAAAACTGTAAAAGTCGGGCATTCATGTATTTAGAACTTCTGTCGATTCTACTAAAAGAAAGAACAATGCCGGTTTGAAATAAAACCAAACGTAAATGAGACGCCCCTTTTTTATTGTTCATTGATTCATTGTTTTGGAGGAGGGACCTATCAAGGATGCCTTCATGAACTTAAAAATTCTGGCCAATCACAAAAATATCACTAAATTTAAACCGACACCTTTGACTGAAGTAAATCTAGAGAAGAATTATTTTATTATGCTTTGATTGGTTCGTTGTTTCGGAAGAGGCGGAGCAAAACTTGATTGGATTCGCTTGTATAAACTGCAAAGTGGCAAAACTCGAGTGTTCCTCTTGTTATTCATTGGCTCATTGTGTCGGAGGAGGAGAGGCGAAATGTTGATGACTTATTTTTACAGAGCGGCAAATGATTTTTTTCCTGCACAGCTGTTTCTACAGCAACGAAGCGGCCAAAACCTGCATAGAAATGTACTATACGATCCGCGCGCACTGTCCCGAGTTCTTCACCAACCGCGACCTTCGACACGGACGCAACTACGTCGAGATTTTGGGGGGGTAAGGCGACGGACATCAATCTTCTAATTTTTTCTTGTTCATGGGTTTCTCTGTACAGACTGACCTACATGCCTTTGCCTAAATTAACGCCGGAGGGCAATAAGATCATCTACTGCAAACTTGTCGACCCCAACCCGGACACCTTCGTCTTCTCGTCCATGATCAAGTCTCTGGATATGACCAACTCGTTGATCATGAACCAGCAGGGCACTTTCAATGGAATTATCATCCTAGCGGACTTTTGGGCCGTCACCATGACGCATGTCACTAAGTTCAATCTTCTTCAACTGAAGAAATTCTTCCTGTACTTCCAGGTAAGGCCAACGAGGAGCACGGTTTGGGCTTGATATAGGCGAGTTCATTTCAGGAAGCGATGCCCGTACGCATCTCCAGCTTGCACATAGTCAACATATCATCAATCGCAGATAAATTAATCGCCCTCCTCAAACAGTTCATGAAGAAGGAAGTCTTCAGCAACGTAAGTACCATGAAACCCGCAATGCGCGGAAGTCAAGTGTGCTTTTGTTTAGCTTCACGCGCATACGAAAGTTTCTGAGAGTCTCTTCAAGTTCGTTCCGAAGGATTGCCTCCCCAGCGACTATGGGGGTCCCATGGACTCCGTGGAAGACCTCAGAAGTGAGTTGCCCCCGCATTACTTTTTTGGGTTCCGTCTTTCATTTTTCTTTGTTTTGTTAAATCAGAGAAATGGTGCGAGAATATGGTGGCGCACGCAGATTTCTTCGTCCAGGAAGAATCGGCCATCGCGGATGAGTCTAAGCGGGTGGGAAAACGCAGGAACGTGGAAGACATCTTCGGGGTGGAGGGAAGCTTCAAGAAACTGGACTTTGATTGAAGATGGCGCTGTTATTTGTTGATTCTTTAATTACCAATAAACGAGAAAGTGAATGTTTGTTTTTTTTTTAAACATTTAGAACCTCATTACTGGTCGATCAACCTTGACCTGCAAACTTGTTTAATCTTACTAGGTTTTGGGTAAACACGCCCAACAATTTTTTTCTGAAAATAACTTTTTTGCCACTGTAATCATCGTTTATACGAGTGCCTCTGGAGAGTCAGAAGTTTCGGTAAGAAGTAATCATTTAATGCTTTCTTTTGGAAAGGGATTTTACGACAATGTCCTAAAATCCTAAGTACTGAGAAAATTCATCATGTGCAAAAAAGGACTAGCTTACGCATTGTACTAGTCGCTCGCCGAATAGCGGGCTCGCGGCATCTAGAATCTCGGCTAAAGTCGGCTAAAGTCACCCTCTTTTGTAAATATTCAAGTCTGTTTAAGCCTTTCAACTGATGCGTCACATGACGTGCAGCTTCGCTTTTTCTAGACACTTTCGATTTTAATTTGGACATCTTTGATTTGAAGATGGATCGACTGGAAGATGCCGTGAGGATCAATGTTGGGACCTCAGTATTCGTTTATTGCCATTAGGAGAGTTCTTGACGTGTCATAGTTGATGGATCTTAGTTCTTTCCCCCTCCCATAAGATCGAAACGCACCTAAACCATCATGGAATGCATAATAATAATAATAATAATTTATTGTAAATTTGAATTCACAAATTCAGTCAATACAGTTCTTAAATTTAACCCACGGTTGTATCATTTAAATATTCTGAGATGTTGTAATAAGCCTTTTCCAATAAAAAAAGGTTTACATAGTTTTTAAATTTTTTAAGAGGGAATTCCTTCACAAAAGGAGGTAATTTATT
This sequence comes from Dorcus parallelipipedus, assembly GCA_958336345.1. Lineage (NCBI taxonomy): Eukaryota > Metazoa > Arthropoda > Insecta > Coleoptera > Lucanidae > Dorcus > Dorcus parallelipipedus. The sequence goes on along the minus strand of OY284480.1, from coordinate 41,175,117 downwards.
GAATAAAAACTTTGAGCTGTAGTCTGGAGATTTTTCATACTTCGAAGTACCATGCACCTCAGTCTTTAGCAGGAAACCGTGCTTCGTGTCATAGGGATGAGTGGCACCGACAGTCTTCATTTTGTGTTGTCTAGCCTTGACGTACACCAAACATTGTAGCAAATAAATGCATGTGAAAGTTAACAACTTATGTTTTATAAAAAAAAGGTTTGCATGATTTTCGACAGTCCAAGTTACATATAAGTCTAACAATACGTTTTTGACAAACAAAGACACGTTGAACACATGACGCTCTACCCCATAGAATAACATTATATTGCAGATAAGGATAAGCTAAAGCAAAGTAAATAGATATTAACAGCTCCGTACTATATATACTTTTGAGAGTTAATAGAGCATAAAAAGCACTGTTTAATTTAGAGCACACAAAATTACAGTGTTTATCCCAGTTCAGATGCTCGTCTAAATAAATTCCTAAAAATTTGGTGTCATTTGAAAATTTTATGTCAAAATCAAGTGCATTATAAACGAGATTTTTCGGCAGAGCACGCCTAGAGAAAAAATTAATTAATACAGTTTTATCAAGATTTACCATCAACTTATTATGTGAGCACCAATAAAGAAAGTTCAAAATAACATTGTTAATTTTTTCTCTCATGTCATCAGGACTAGAGGCCGAGACCACTACAGATGTATCATCAGCAAATAAATTAAGGAAGAAATTTTCCATGTAAACCGGCAAGTCATTTACGTAAACAAGAAAAAGTAGTGGTCCCAGCACCGAGCCCTGAGGAACTCCAGAACCGACTGAAAAGCAATTTGATACATGATTTTGAACTTTAACTACAAAATTTCTATTAAAAATAAAAGAAATTAACCAATCAAGCAAAGTTCCTCTGATTCCTACCTTTTCAAGTTTAGTTGAAAGAATTTGAGCTATGACGGAATCAAAGGCAAGAGACAAATCGAAAAATGTACCCGACACAAAGTTGTTTTTATCAAGCTCACTATAAATAAAATTGCATACATCCGTACATGCTGTTTCGATAGATCTATTTTTTAAGTAGGCGTGTTGGCGTTCCGATATTACATTGAATTTTGTGAAAAAATTTAACATTTTACGCTGTACAATCATTTCAAACAATTTAGAGAAAATGCCTAGAATACTAATAGGTCGATAATTTTCTACATTGCCCTTATCGCCTTTTTTGTAAATCGGTACAATACAAGCACACTTTAAAATTTCCGGAAAAACACCACTGCTCAGAGAGAGATTTAATAGAAACGTAAACACTGTCACAATAACTGGACCAACACTTTTCAGTACCTTGATTGGAACATCATCGAAACCCCTGCAGTTTTTCAATGGGATCAAATTAAGAACTTCTAAGACTTCATTTTCCTCCACAGTGCCACAATAGATGGAATTAAGCAGTTGAGAGTCTCCCATTACAGGTGAGGATTTCGAATGTTCCCGATGCTTTACTTGCAACATTTTTTTCTGCACCATTGTAGAAAAATATTCTCCAAAGACTGTTGAGACAGTAGCTCTATCGGATACTTTCTTTCCGTGAATATCTAAAGTAATAGGATTTTTATTTATCGCATTTCTACCCAAATTATAATTCACATCTCTCCAAATTTCTTTTGAATTACTACATGTACACTTCAATTTTCCATAAAGCGCATTTCTCTTGGCTTCAGATGTTTTTATCTTTAAAAGTTTTTTATTCTCTTCATAATCAATTTTAATTTTAGGATCATTTGTATGTTTTACTAACCAACTTTGGTCGGCAAGATCATTATATAAAGCAATTATTTCATTATTTAACCAGTTTTTAGGTTCACTTTTTCTATTAGATTTTTTTTTATATTTCCACCGGACAGCATTTATCATAATAACTTAGAAAAGTTTCATAGAATAGGTTAAAAGCACAATTCGTATCATTAGTATTAAAAACATTAACCCAATTATGCAACTCAGGATGCTTTCCCAAGAGCTCAAGATTGTATTCTGACAGACATCTTTTTTTCAGATATTGAGTATCATCAACTTTGTTATTGTCGTTGATATTATTAAATATCAGCAGTTGAGGATAATGATCAGCTAGGTTCATCTTTAATGTGTACATCGAATAATTTGCGGTTGGTAAATTAGTTACAATGTAATCAATCGCTGAAGAGGAAGTTATTCCATGACAATTTGTGATTACTCTACTAGGTTCGATACATTTAATCTCCAATTGATATGAGTCAAATAAATCCTGTAAAAGGAGTTTGGGAAGTGAAGATTTTAGAAAATCGATATTGAAATCACCACAAAGAATTATGGATTCGCATTGGAAACAAACGTTCATTAAAGTATTATTTAGTCTTTCGAAAAATATGTCAAGGTCACTATTTGGAGATCTATAAACACACAGTATACCGATCTTCTGATCTTTGTCATTGAGAAAAATTCCACTACATTCAAAATTTAGTTCAGAACTATCTATATTATCTAATTTGGTATATTCCAAACCAGATTTGATTAAAATCATGGAACCACCATTTTTGTGTTCTTTTCGGCAAAAAGCCGCAGCTTGTATAAATCCTGAAATAGTAGCATAATCAGAGAATTCATTTGTGACCCAGTGCTCAGTTAAACAAAGCACATCGATTTTATTGAGGCGCGAAAACAGTTCAAGTTCATATATTTTATTTTTTAGGCACTGAATATTTAAATTTGCTAATTTCGTGTAGTGTTGTCTTGCATTATGCAAGTTAGTTCGGTGAATGCTTTCTCTGTTGGGATCTCCGAAAAAATTTGAATTTTTTAACCAGAATCCCCTTTGGCCAGGTTTCAGGTTTATATAACTCATCCAGTAGATCTAAATCAGCGCCTACCTTAAAGGCAAGAGAGGTTGAATCTTGTCTCGCAGGCAATGCTTTAACTATGAAATCACGGCCTAAAAATTTTCGTTGCAAGTAATTCATAATTTTGGTGTCCGTGCAAGTAGTGTTTGCTCTTCCTACGTAAATCCACGCTCGCCTTGCAACAGCACAAAAACTTGCTGAATCTTCGACATCGTTAAACTGGTCATTAACATTATTAATATCATTACAAGAAGTTCCGCTTCCATGAATAACAAAATCATCATTGTTGTGATTTTTACGTTTGGTTGCTGTGTGATGTGGGACACGATTAGTATTTTTCGATCTGCGATGCATCTCCTCTTCTTTTTTCTTTTGACTACCACCTAAAGAATCTTTTCTCATACGCTGACTAGTCCAAAGCAGATAGGGTTACTTGTCCAATAGCAAAATCGCTTCTGATATTTCGAAAGGAAAATCCAGATAGCCGATTTTGTTAAAGAAAGGAATACGAGAAGAAGCTGAAACTAGTTGCAAGAACGGGCAACATCTGCAAACATCTGCACTTGCCCAAAATGTCAGATTAGTCCTCAGATTAACTTTCACTTTCGCATATCCATCTTTGACTTCTGACTTTCCTCACTTGAGCGTCTAGACTCTTCCAGGGCGCCTAACCATTTTCTTACTGTACAGCTGTTACTAAAGCAACGAAGTTGTGAGGGCATGGGCCGTTACACTGTCAGGGCCCATTGTCCTTACTTCTCCAGCAACAGCAATCCATGTACACTTGTGGCACAAGTAAATCGTTACGACTCGAAGGACACGTCACCCATAGCGACAATTTGAGTGGGGATCACTGGGGAGACGATAGTCACACCTGTTGTTTCCATTACATGTCAATAAGGGCGAGGTTAGCATGCAGGGGTAATGATTTTAATCGCCACAACTGTACCTACAACGAAATTTTGGGAGTATAAGACCGCCCAACATCGCCTTTGGTTAATCATCTTAGACCAACTTGTTGGTTGATGGTATACATGCCCATCCACAAGTTCACTCCCGCAGATTACAATTACAACATTGTTTGCAGTTGCTGGATTTGATCAACACATTAAGTTGCACCAGGAGGGTGCAAACAAGGGGATCATCTTCATGGGCGACTTTTGATCGTCCACGTTGGGGTACCTAGCCAAGGGAGATATCAAAATGTTGTTCCTGAGCCAAAGCAATTGGGCACATAAAAATGGTTAAAAAAATCTGGAGTTGGATAAATTGGGTATTTATAAAAACGCCTAAAACCCATCAACTGTCATGTAGGTCGTTGAAACCCAATTTTCGATTTCCTTTCGCAGTTTAGATTAGAGTCGAAAAGGAATTGCCACTTTGTTGTTTGAGAGCAAGGCAAAAGTAGGCTTGTAGTAGAACCGTAGATGATAGTGGTAGTGCAGACTTTGCCAGTAATTTTGAATAATCCCGTTGACTTTAAAAAATTAGGTGAATGCTTAAAACCATTAGTAAAAATCAGCTTTTTAGTTGTTTCTTTTTTGTGTATTAAGTAAACTTTTTTTTTAACAAAAACAATCGTATGTATATATAGCTTGTTTCCAATTTATTTCTTAAAGGTAAATACGAATTTAATGGAATTTAAATTTGTTAATGTCGAAATCGGCTGCATTGACTAGATCTGAAATTAATGGAAATCGCAATAGCTACTCCTACTTGTAAAATCTAATTAGCTACTTCATATTGGGTTTAGTCCACTGAATGTGGATGTGGATTTGGATGTAAGAAACTATTTTTCAAATACACACCACATGATGTAATCAAATTTCATCAAAATGTTTTTTCTAAACTGAAAAATCTGAGGGGTATGAAAAAATCCGTTTTAAGCAGGACACCCGGTATATACGTATTGTTTTTCTTGGATTTTTCTTAAAAAACTCTGAACCAATATGTATGGGTTACAAGAAAATTTGAATTTGGCGCCAAATGTCAGGCGAGAAAATATGTTTTTAATTATTGAAATTGAGAAAATTTCTAGATAATGCGATAGATTTAAAAAGTGGGAGGGGGGGGCTCTTAATAATATTATTAAATCACAAAATCTTTTAACCGGACACTAAATCTCGCACTATACACTTAACGTTTCACTGACGAAGTTGTCGAACGACGGTGAAACGTTAAGTGTATAGTGCGAGATTTAATGTCCGGTTAAAAGATTTTATGATACAAATTTCATCGGACAAGAACCAACTTTAAATATGAATATTATTAAAGTCAAGCAACGTCATATAGACAGAGACGGGTGAGACGTCACGTTGACATTCACGTATCAGAGCAACGATGACGATCGTAACAACAGAAGTAACAAAAAATCGATTTGTTATAAGAATTTGAATTTGGCGCCAAATTTCAGACGGGAAATTAATTGAGAAAATAATTTCAGATTAAAAAAATAAAAACATGTATTTATTATAAAAACTTGAATTTGGCGGCAAATCCTAAAGTTGGCAAGCTCGCGTCGCCTCAATTCCCGTTGACGCCGAGCGTTTTAATTAATTCTAAGGTTGCCAACACCGAAACGAATGTCGTCGTTTAGATCTCCGGCCTCTTGGTGATTTCCTAAGCTTCTGTCATCACGCGAAGGTTGCCATTACTTGCGAAAAAATTACCAATTAATTATCCGAATTCACAGCGATTGCCTAAGCCTGTTTCCTCATCTCAAGATTGGCATTATCCGCCCAAAATCGCCTTCATAGGTCCTTGACTTACTGGCGCTAAGCTCGGGTGGGTAAATCCCGTCTTCATCTTAAAGTTGGTATTAATCAGGTGATCGTCAGGCGATTGTCAGACGTCCTAAACATTTTAATTAAATCTAAGGTTTGCCGATATTGAAATACGCGTCACATTCTAGGCATCCGAAGGTCGGGTGAAATCCTAAGCACGTTTGACAGTCCTAAGGTTGCCATTATTTAGATGTCAGTCGCCTCAATTCGCACCGACATGAAAATCCTAAGTAGTTTACGCAGTTTTTTAAATTAATTTGGCAACAGTAGATAAAATCCTAAGCACCTTTTGTATCGTCCTAAGGACCGCTTGCACCGGAAGGCCATTGTGTGACGCAGGCGAAATTATCGATTTCCTAAGGCGAATTCATTCTGCGTGACGTAGTCTTAAGGAGTCTCCCCTGTCTTTTTGGGTAACACCGGAAATCGCGGTACGTCATCCTAAGGCTGACATCATTCAGGTGGAAAGTTGCTCTCGACAAAAACAGCGCCATTCTAAGATTGGAAATACTCGGTTCATTAACGTTGCACTTCTTGCTGATTACTGTACTGTATCCCACGCGTTCCTAAGCCTTCCGACGACTTTCTAGCAATAATAAAGAATGCAGTTACGCTACCCTGAATAATTCGAAAAAGTCAGTAGCCCAAAAAAGCTCTTTAGTTGCCTTGGACCTAGACAATTGGGCACATGAAAAAGTGGTTTAAAAATCTCCCAATTTTTGACACTCCAAAGCAGCATTTCAGTTTTGGACCTGAAGGAATTGGGGACTTTAAAAACTTGATTTAAAAAAAACGCCTAAAAGAGCTCTTAATTTTTGTGCCAAGGCAATTATATTGGGCACATAAAAATATGATTTAGAAAACGCCTACAATTCTTTGAAAATCCCGAATTTTTCAATTTTCATTTCTGGACCAAGGTAATTGGGCTTCGTAAAAAAATCACTTAAAAAATCCCAAAAAATCTAGAAAATTAGATCATTTCCAAAGACCCTAAAACCATTTCAAGAACTGCAGATCATAAAAAAAATTGGGCACTTCAAAATTCTCTAAAAATTGCATTAAATGCCCAAAATATATTATTTTCAAACGTCCCAAAATGGCACTTCATTTCTGGACTAAAAGGATCGGGCAAAAAAAAAACACTGGAAAAGGGTTAATATCCTATAAAATTCCTCATTCTTGCACACCCTAAAATAAACCCCAACAAATTTCAACGATTATCAAAAAACACTGCAAAATATATTTAAAATGTAGTTAATATTAATATTGTTACGGTATAAATCGAAACAAGGGGCTTAGCGTAGCTTAAATATTATATTAAACATAAATAAATACAGACAAACATAATTGTACAAAGTTCAACTTACCCTAACAGCACACTTTAACAAAATAGAGCCTACATCATGCTCTGACAGCAACTAGTTTAAGATCTTATCTCTTTATGCAGATCGCGGGGTTTTTATAGGAAGTGCAACTCGAGCAATTCCGAGTTGTTACGAGACCGGACAAAATACGAGATAATTTAAATCCGTTTTAACTTGTTCAAGGTTTACCACCTGCATCGGACGTCGAGGTCATTTCCGTTGGCGCCGCTGAGATGCATTTTCTCTTATCTCAAGTTCCCTAAATGAATCTAATATTTTAATTTACTTTCGCCTTGTCACAATATACCGACTGTTTCATAGAAACTTGAAAAAAGCGGAGGAAAAACAGAAATGGCCACATTATAACAGCAACGACGAATTACAAGACTTCTTCTACTGCAGACGTTTCGTTCTCCATTGCAGAAGAACTTCCTCAGGGCTTGTGCTTCTCGTTAGTCGTTGAAACTGTCAACACTAACGACTAACGAGAAGCAGTAGCAACACCACCAGGAGCAGCAGACCTGGGGAAGTCCTTCTGCAATGGAGAACGAAACGTCGGCATTAGAAGAAGTCAACGTGACGCGGTTACAACCGGAAGCCAATTCAAATATGACCGCGAAAGCCTTCAAGTTCGATTAAGTAAAACAGCGTTGTCTGTTATTCGTTGGCTCATTGTACTGGAAGAGGTAGAGCGAAACAATTACGACAACCAACCAGGTCGAAGAAACTGGAAAATAAGACAGTAACTAGTAAACGCCCCGCCTCTTCCCTACTGGGGCGTTTTCCGTTACTTTCGGGTTCATTGTTTAACCAGTCAGCTGTCGTCTTTTTATTTTCGGTGATTCGTAGAGTCATTTATTGTGATGTAATGAAACGTACCGATCTTAATTCATGTATTTTAATAAAATTGAGAAAGTCGCCCTGACTTGTTGATAGCTTAGTCATTCTGACGAATCATCGAAAGCACAGCGACGTCGAATCACCTGTTGGGCCATTATATTGGAGAATGAGGAGGGGGAGGGGCAAAACAATTACGACGACCAATCCACCACCATAAAATGAAAACAATAGGTAAGTAGAAACGGCCCGCCTCTTTTGTTGTGGCATTTCTATCAATCTAACGAGTTTGAGTTTTGATCTTTCTTGTCATTTCATGTGTCAGTCAAGTGGTTGTAACAAAACAAAAAAAAAGGAAGAACGTCACCGTGACTTTTGGCTTAGTAACCTTGACGAGCCAGCTGAAGCACTTTTCTGTTATATACCTACAGGCTCGTTGTATTGGGGAAAGAGTATTGTTTTATTAATGTAAATTGCTATACTTTTATTAGAAGCAGTTATAAACTCTATTAACCATACGTATAAATTGGCTTATAATTAATTAATTCAGTAATCAACGCGAGTGGATATTTAGAATTTTCTTCCATTATCGAATGGGCGACATTGACCGAGTGACCGTAAAATTTGCTAGAGCTTTATTGTTTTACGACGTGTTTATAAAAACTGTAGATGCACGTACGTCTCTCGAACGAGCAGAGGTTTCCAAACGTTCTTGTGGTAGGATGAGTATTTTATGTTTGATTACACCCTGTATATTAAGTAAATTTTTGTCAGTCTTTTAAAAACACTTTGTGAATGTAAATAAATTGTAGCTTTTAAAAATGTGTTGGTGTTAGTTATGGTTTCCTCAATAAAATGAACCTGGCCAGAATAAAATTCTCTTTATTTAATTCGTTAGAGCTTTTCAACGCACTGCGACTGGCGGAAGAGATTTTTAATTACAGAAACTATAAAAACGAACTCGTGTTTACAAAACATTAGTTCATTTGACATGCACTGCCCTAATAATAAACAAGCCAACTTGAATAACTTTTGAAGCGACACCAGACAAACACGAGAGAGATGATGAAAGGGGGTGATTTGCTTTATTTGCTGGCGATGATGATGATGGTATCCATTGAATTAGAATTATGTTGCACGTGAATTCACATTCAGTAGTTTGTAATTTTCGTTCGTTCTAAAACATGAAAGAGTAGTTTAATCGAATACATAACGCCAGCGAGATTGCTTATCTGAAAAAAAAAACATTACGCATTAGAATATTGCACAAGGGTTCCGGCTAAATGAATTATGGCCAAAAACATGTTTCCTTTTTTACGTCCGCTATGCATCTGTGTTACGTAAAGGAACAGTAAAAAAAAAAAACGTTTAAATAAAAAATGAGCTCGAACGTATCCTGACGAACATAATTTTATTACGTGTGCCCCTTATTTTATGAGTATGACATGGTTTTGGAATCAATACTTATTGTCCCAGGTAAAACTGAGAAAAATTTATAATGTCGATTCGAGGAATAGAGGTATACACTAAAAAAATAGTTTCTCAAGTGGAAACTGAAAATAAAATCATATCAAACAACAACAACGTAGAAATAAAAATATGCGAAAGATAAACAAGTAAACACATAATTTGGAATAAATAATTTGTTAATAAAGGCTATTTTTATCAAAATTTTCCCCCTCATGAAAGAAAATTTGGATCAAAATTTCCGCGTTTATCACAACTGTTTATTTTACTTTCTCTTTGCCCGAAATGATAACCATTCCCTTCTACATTATTATTGTATAAATTATGCGAAACGCTTAGACACTTTCCAACGCACAAGCGTGGATTTCAGGCTAGAGAGACGTTTACACATAGCTCACGATAACTAATTACCTCAGGGTCGGTGTACATAAGCCTAGGCAAACTCATGTCTTTCGCAAACAACTCTGTCTTGTTATTCGGGGGGCTGTCTACTTAGCACAAAGCTCCCTGCCATTTCCACCTAATTTTTAATGATCTTATTATTGTTAATTATATCAGTTTTATGGACGTCAAATAATTAGCTCGTCTTTGCCTGCTTATTTGTTTGAATGCCAGAGGTAATCAAATGATAAATGAATTAGAGTTGGCGATGCAACCAAACATACATGTGTGCATTTGATTCATCGAACGTTCCTTCAGTCACTTTTGACGTTTTTACAAAACAAGGAAAGCGTTTTATTTTTTAAAATGAAAACAGTTGCGTAAAATGACCACTACCTCCATTAAGATACTTTTGAACTCTATGAACACTGCGTGACTAACGTTACAAAACATTTCCGGCGTGTTATTTATGTCACAATTGATTGACAATTAGTAACAAGTGTCTAAATAAAAACCTGGTCAAGTGGGTTGTGATCGAGAATTTATCCATTGCATTTACATAGCAGAATTACTAAATGTAGCCTACTTGACCAGGTTTTTATTTAGACACGAGTTATTAGGTGTCTAAGAAATGCATTTAAATTCCAACGCTTATATTGATCATATTAGAGCATATTAGAAATTATTAACTCTTACATAATAATACAGGCACTCGATTATATTCAACTAATTGTAAGATAACAAATAGAAGATATTTTGATCGGTTGCATTTAAAATAAGGAATTTCAGTAGAAAATCTTCTCTTGTTTGCCAATTTCGTATCAGACCAGAGAAATACTATGCAGCCGTTCGCTAATTAGCAATAGCTAGAAATCGGAAACTCCCAACTTTATAATTTGTATGACGTCGTAGTGCAATTTGTTGCACGGATTTGCTTTTGAATTTACATTGCAAATGCCCGAAAATACAGTGCAATCTAATATTGCCGGCTCTGATAGTGTTTCACGAGGGGCTGAGGGGGTGGGGGTGGTCCTGTAAGTTCGTTGTGACAGTCACGGCACGTCTGTGAAAAACTTCAGTTTCGCAAATTGTAAAAATGAATGAGGCGAAGACGTTTGCGAAAAAAGTTTTATGAACTGGTGTAACAAAAATGATATTCGATTGAATTACCTTTCGGTGCATAAATTTGCATAAATCTTAAGTCGGTGCATTATAACTCGATTTTGTCATAGAATAATTAGTTTAAAGGTGTTATAAACTGAGGTCCTGAAGTCATTTTCCATCTCGTTAACCGTTTCTTTTTTTATCTCAATATTCTCTTTAAAAAATATTTTCTCGCAATTTTTCTTTAAGCTGATAATACTTATGATAATTTTCTTGAGAGAAGAAAGAAATTTTTGTTTGACAATGAATAAAAATGTGGCTAGCTAATATCAGCTAGCTGACATTTTAAATAGCCTTGTTGGGGCTAGACAATCAAACCAACCAATCAAAAAGAACCGAACCCCAAACGAAACAACATTTTTTCTTTTTAATCACAGTCGACTTTCATAAATCATAAATCACTTTCTGTTCCGAAAAAAAAAAAAAAACGGGATTAGCTAACTTTAATAATTAATGTAATGAGTTGGCGTTTTTAAATAACTCGACCTTGGGACATGCAGAAGTCGCCACGGTAAACCGGATATTTATATTTCATCTCGATGCTAATTTTATGGCGCTCAAAGAAATTGTGCAAGGTCGTGGTTATAAATCCTCCGATTTAATGGTAGCATCACTGCTTAGCTCTAAACTGAGCGAGAAAGTAGTTTTGCCTCAAACGATCTTGCACCCTTGCAAAATGACCGATTTCATTGATGTCGAAAGGGAATACGCAAAGGACGCCAAATTGAAGAAGGAGGACGTGAAACAGTTGCAAGAGTGGGCGGCGAAGCAACCCCATTTACCTTCAATTACAGGTGAGTCAGTTTCCGCCCTCTCCCCCAGAAGCTTTCGGGCATTAGTTAGAAATTGGGTTATTTTTGGCAGAACGCCAGATGATATTCTTCTTACACAGCTGTTACTATAGCAACGAATCGGCGAAGGCCTGCATAGAAACTTACTATACAGCGCGCACGCACAGCCCCGAGTTCTTCACCAATTGCGATCTCCGCGTGCAGCGCAACTACAACGACATTTTGGGAGGGTAAGTACTCGTATTGCTCCATTTTGACTAACCCCAAACGTTTTGGCCTTGCTTTTCCTCGCAGTTTAACGTACGTGCCTTTCCCGAAACTCACCCCCGAAGGCTACAAGATCTTCTTCTGCAAATTGGTCGACCCCAATCCGGATGCATTCTCTCTACCAGCCATGGTCAAGTCTCTGGACATGACCAACAGCCTGCTCTTGCACCAAGAAGGCGCGTTCAACGGGATCATCATCTTAGGCGATCTGAGGGAGTTCTCCCTCACCCATATATCCAAACTCAATTTTCTGCAGCTGAAGAAGTTTTTCCTCTACTTCCAAGTAGGTTGAAACGCATCAGGTTCTGGCGGCCGAAACTTTGAAAGTGTTTTTAGGAGGGAATGCCCGTGCGAACTGCCTCGATACATATAATCAACATCACGTCAATCGCAGACAAATTTCTGGCCATACTGAAGCAGTTCATGAAGAAGGAGCTCTTCAGCATTGTACGTCAAAAAAATGAGTATTGATATTTATAAATCGACTTGTGCTTTGCAGGTTAACACTCACACGAAAGTTACCGAGGAATTCCTCAAGGTCGTCCCGCTGGATTGCCTCCCCAAGGATTATGGTGGCCCCCTGGACAGCGTAGAAGAACTTAGAAGTGAGTGGTACTGACGGCGTGGCGTGGTGAAAATTGTGCCTCGTCTTTTGTTTGTGTGCGCAGGGAAGTGGTGCGAGAATTTGCTGGCGCACGCCGATTTCTTCGTCGAGGAAGAGAAGGCGGTGGCGGACGAGTCCAAACGGCTGGGGAAGCGCAAGGACACTGTGGAGATCTTCGGAATTGAGGGAAGCTTTAAAAAGTTGGATATCGATTGAAGGCCGTTTGTTTTGTCTTTGTTGCCATACTAAAATAAACCCTTTTGACCATGAATTATTCTTGTAATGTTGAAACGCGTGAATTGGGGGGGGGGGGGGGAGAATTAAAAACAAAATTCCCAGCCTTCACACCGCCTTAACTAGCTCCCTTTGACCGTCAATTCTTTTTAATTAGGGGCAATTGCTTCCTTCTCCGTGACGATAACCGTAATCATCGACACGCGAAGGTCTCACAATGAGATGCAACATTTCTTAATTAGACAAATCGAGGAACGATCGTCTCAGTTTCAAAACCTTTGCAATTTGAGCAAGTCCTTGAGCAGAGCCCGGAAGAAATGACGACCTTGTCGACCGGCTGTGTAGACGTCGAGTCCGAGTATGCGAAGAGCAAGGAGCTCAAGAGAGAGGATGTCAGGAGCCTGCTGGCATGGGCCCAGAAGCAACCGCATTTGCCCAAAATTTCAGGTATTTGTGGAATAGTTTTTTAAGTGAAAATAAAATAGCGTCAGTAGAAAATTGCGTGACCTTGTTTTGATTGCTTTGAGAAAATTGCTTTTAAATATAGACGGATTACGGAGAAAAACAGGTCAAAGCAACTTGAAAAGTAATTAATAAGGTTTATCTAAATTACTTCAAGTGCACTGTGATAACAACTGAAGGTAAAGTAGGCGGGCTTAATGTGGCAAAGACCAATCATGTTGGTACCTTCGGGGATTGAAGTCGGCTTTCAAAACTTAGGTTGAAGTTCCCGTTTTCCTACAAGGCCAAAAACATTTGAAAACTTGATTGATTGAATTTGCTCTTCTCCATTATTTAAAACAATTTCTTATCGTTTTTTGTATGAAATTAAATTTCGCGCTCGGTTCTGCGTTCACAGATGGACCCCACTGACAGGAAGAGTTTCAAAAGCGACGACGAGAATAATTCGTGTCGTTTCCGGAATGCGCGCAAACTACATCCATCCTTCTTGAATTACTGCGAAACCGCCTTACATTGCGAGAGGGTGCGCTCTTTGGAACGAAAGTGGTCACTGAAGTTGTCGCAAGTGGTATCACGAAAGTAGTTACAACTGAAGTTGACGCAAGTGGTCACTGAACGTGGTGCCACGAAAGTGGTTACATCTGAAGTTGTTGCAAGTGGTCACTTAAAGTGGTATCACGAAAGTGGTTACACTGGACACGCATCCTGTCGTTCAGACTCCCCCGCGTTTTCTCTTTGGGCGAAATGTCCCAGAACGGCCGAGAATTACCGCGGAACTACTAGATGTGGCAGCAATCATAAATTGGTAACTGCCCCGGTCAAATTTGACAAAATAAAATAAGTTAAAAAGTAAAATTGACAAAAAATAAAATGTGAAAAGTAAAATCGACAGAAATAAGACAAATAAAAAATAAAATAAGTCAGAGCCTTCTTTTTCGGTTATTTTATAATAAAAGTCAATTTTACAATGAAGTAAATAAAAAATAAAATGTGATAAAATAAGTGAAAAATAAATAAAATACATAAATAAAAAAATAAAATAACTATAAACGTCAAAGCCTTTTTTTCAATTTTTTATAAAACGACGTCAGATACATGCATATATGTATGGTGTCCATCAAGGAAACAAAAATCAATTTTACAATAAAGTAAATAAAAAATTAAATATGTACGTGATAAATAAAATTAACAAAAAATTATCAAATGACTGGAAAATAAATAAATTAAATAAAATAAAATAAGTTAAACAGTAAACGTGACAAAAATAAAAAAAGCGAAAAATAAAATTGACAAAAATAAAATTAAAAATGAAGTGAACAAAAACTAAAATACGTAAGTGCAAACGTTAGGGTCTTTGTTCAATTGTTCCATGAAACGTCATCAGATATGCGGCGTCAGTCAAAGAAATAAAAATCAATTTTACAAGGTAAAACTGACAAAAAATAAAATAAGTGAAAAATAAAATAAATAAAAAATAAAATATGTCTGTCAGTTATTTTATAAAACGTCGTCAGATATGCTGTGTCCGTCAAAGAACTAAAATCAATTTTACTAAAAAGTAAATAAAAAATAAAATACGTGATAAATAAAATTAACAAAAAATTATCGAATAACTGAAAAATAAACTTGACATAAAATAAAATAGTGTTAAATAGTAAAAGTGACAAGAAATAAATAAATAAAAAATAAAATAAGTACGACCGTCAGAGTAATTTTTTTCAATTGTTTCATTAAACGTCATCAGATATGCGGCGTCAGTCCAACAAATAGAAATCAATCTAACAATAAAAAAACAAACAAAAAAAATACGTATTAGATAAAATTAACAAAAAAATTGACTAAATGAAATAAGTTTAAAAAAGTAAAATTCACAAAAAATAAAGTAAGTAAAGTAAAATTGACAAAAATAAAATAAGTACAAACGTCAGAGTTATTTCTTTCAATTGCTTCACGAATAATGACATTTTCAATTCGACAGCTGTCAAAGTTTTTTAATAAAGTTTTCTAGAAAACATTGTCGGAGATGTCATTGTAATTATTCACATTAATATAAAAAAATCTTACATTTTGATTGTCAAGCCGATTGACAGCTGATTATAACAGCTGTTAAAGTTTTCTAGAAGATTATTGATGACGTCAGTCTAATCAATCGCAGAAGTCACTTTATTTACATATTTGGTAAGCTGACTGACAGCTGATTTTATGATCATTGTGACAGCTGTTAAGGTTTTAATAAAGCTTTCTACTAAACTACCGATGACATACTAATTAATCGTATTAATAAAAAAAACTTAATGTTGATTGTCAAATTGACTGACATCTGATTTTCTGCAATTCGACAGCTGTCAAAGTATTAATAAAATTTTCTAGAAGACTGTCAGCGACGTCATTCTAATTGATCACGTTAATTAGTTTTCTAGAAGACTGTCAGCGACGTCATTCTAATTAATCACGTTAATTAAAAAAAATTTACGTTTTAATTGCCAAGTCGATTTACAGCTGAGTTTTTCGCAATTATGACAGGGTACCTTCGGGGATTGAAGTCGGCTTTCAAAACTTAGGTTGAAGTTAAAATTAAAGTTAATGTTTAATGTTAAAAAATGTTTAATGTTAAAAAATGTTTAATGTTAAAAGTTAATTAACAGATGGCGCTGGATATTTGCGAATTTGTTAATATCTATGTCAAAAAAGTTTGAAGCCTCACAATTCAGTCTTCTCAATCATTAAAAAAAAAGTTCTCCAAAAACTTTCCTGACCGATCAAGAGATGGCGCTGGAAAAATTGCAAAACAGCGCTACCAAATTTATTATACGGTACTGAAAATATCACTAAATTAAAAAGTTTTAACGATTTCGATGAATTAAAGCCTCGCAATTCGCTCTTCTCTATCATTTGAGAAAAAAGATCTTCCCTATCCTTCCTTAACCCATTAACAGATGGCGCTGGATGTTTGCGATTCTTATTTGTTAACATCTAAGTCAGCAAAGTTTGAAGCCTCGCAATTCACTCTTCTCCATTATTTGAAAAAAAAAAATTCTCCAAAAACTTCCCTAACCGATCAAGAGATGGCGCTGGAAAAATTGCAAAACAGCGCTGCCAAATTTACTATACGGTACTGAAAATATCACTAAATTAAAAAGTTTTACCGATTTCGATGAATTAAAGCCTCGCAATTTGCTCTTCTCTATCATTTGAAAAAAGATCTTCTCTACCTTTTCCTAACCCATTAACAGATGGCGCTGGATATTTGCGAATTCTTATTTGTTAACATCTATGTCAAAAAAGTTTGAAGCCTCGCAATTCAGTCTTCTCAATCTTTAAAAAAAAAGTTCTCCAAAAACTTCCCTGACCGATCAAGAGATGGCGCTGGAAAAATTACAAAACAGCGCTGCCAAATTTACTATACGGTACTGAAAATATCACTAAATTAAAAAGTTTTAACGATTTCGATGAATTAAAGCCTCGCAATTCGCTCTTCTCTATCATTTGAGAAAAAAGATCTTCCCTATCCTTCCTTAACCCATTAACAGATGGCGCTGGATGTTTGCGATTCTTATATGTTAACATCTAAGTCAGCAAAGTTTGAAGCCTCGCAATTCACTCTTCTCCATTATTTGAAAAAAAAAAATTCTCCAAAAACTTCCCTGACCGATCAAGAGATGGCGCTGGAAAAATTGCAAAACAGCGCTGCCAAATTTACTATACGGTACTGAAAATATCACTAAATTAAAAAGTTTTACCGATTTCGATGAATTAAAGCCTCGCAATTTGCTCTTCTCTATCATTTGAAAAAAGATCTTCTCTACCTTTTCCTAACCCATTAACAGATGGCGCTGGATATTTGCGAATTCTTATTTGTTAACATCTATGTCAAAAAAGTTTGAAGCCTCGCAATTCAGTCTTCTCAATCTTTAAAAAAAAAGTTCTCCAAAAACTTCCCTGACCGATCAAGAGATGGCGCTGGAAAAATTACAAAACAGCGCTGCCAAATTTACTATACGGTACTGAAAATATCACTAAATTAAAAAGTTTTAACGATTTCGATGAATTAAAGCCTCGCAATTCGCTCTTCTCTATCATTTGAGAAAAAAGATCTTCCCTATCCTTCCTTAACCCATTAACAGATGGCGCTGGATGTTTGCGATTCTTATATGTTAACATCTAAGTCAGCAAAGTTTGAAGCCTCGCAATTCACTTTTCTCCATCATTTGAAAAAAGATCTTCCCTACCTTTCTCTAACCCATTAACAGATGGCGCTGGATATTTGCGAATTCTTATTTGTTAACATCTATGTCAAAAAAGTTTGAAGCCTCGCAATTCAGTCTTCTCAATCATTAAAAAAAAAAAGTTCTCCAAAAACTCCCCTGACCGATCAAGAGATGGCGCTGGCAAAATTGCAGAACATCGTTGGCAAATCTACTCAAAATATCACTAAATTAATGTTTTAGCGATTTCGATGGTTTTATTTCAGTGTCACGTACTTATTGTCATTACAACAAGGAGCAGCATTGCCAAATCGAAGAGAAATTCCACATAAAGAAGGGCGTTGCCAAATCTACTAAATAATCTTGAAAGTCTAACTAAATTAAAAATTTTGACGATTTCTATGTTTTATTTCACTTTTAATTTATTGTTACTATAACAACGAGCAGCGTTGCCAAATCGACAGAAAATTCTACGCAAAGAAGGACGATTACCAAATCTACTTGAATTAAAACTAAATTAAAACTTTGCAGCATTGCCAAATCAAGGCAAAATTTCTTGCGATGAGGAAGATGCCAAATTAACAGCGTTGCCAAATCTTAAAGTAAAATTCCCTCGGAATGGTGAACTTGTTATTTTGTTTCAGAGTAGCACTTACTGTCAAACACGGCAACGAGCAGCGTTGCCAAATCAAAAGCAAAATTCCTGCGACAAAAAACAGCGTTGTCAAATCTAAGCAAAATTCCCTCGGAATAACGAATGTGTTATTTTGTATCAGATTAGCGCTTACGTTAAACACGGCAACGAGCAACGTTGCTAAATCAAGGAAAAGTTCCTTGCGATGAGGAAGACGACAAAACAACTGCGTTGACAAATCTGAGAAAAACCCTCAAGGAACTTTTCTTTGTAAGTTTCGCTCATTGTCATCACAGCAACGCGCAACGCTGCCAAATCGAGGGAAATTTTCTCGCGACAAAACAACAGCGTTGTCAAATCTACACAAAATTCTCTAGGAATGGGGAATTTGTTATTTTTGTTTCAAAATTTAGAGTTTACTGTTATCAAGGCAACGAGCAGCGTTCAAAATCAAAATATTCCGACCTTGATTACATCCTCGTGCCTCCAACGGCAGGGACCCGTTCAGGAACTGTATCGCGAGAGCACTTTGGGCGTTTAAAATGAAAAGCAAAATGTACAAAATCACTTACTTGAGAGAGAAAGAACATTACCCAGAGCGCGCTCTTTTTAGTTGGAGCGTTATTCCTGAACGAGCCCCAGCTCTCGTCGTCAATGCCCGGAGAGTATCGAATCCGGCGGAGGATCACTGAAGCCAAGAAGACGGGGAAGTAATGGCGGTGAATGTAACCGTCGTTGTCGAACTGACCTTGCGGTAACTTCTAGATGGTTGGCCCCCAGCAATCACCACCAAAGGTTTGAGTAGCCAAAGATCGATGATAAGCATAAAACAATGCTTACAAGAGCAGGGGTGACTATTTTAAAAATTCGGTAACCAAATTACCGTTAACCTTCATCTCCAGGAATTTTCAGCCAAATGAAATCGCAAAGCACACACAATTGTCTAGCCGTCAAACTAAGCCACACATTAAAATTATACATTTCAGATATAAGTACTATAAGTACTGTAATTTATACATTTCAAAATTTCTTTTCTTTTCTTTATACTTTATATCTTTTCATTGTTGTAGGGGTTTAAAAGTAAGCAGAAATATAATCACCACTTCGCATGTTTCTTTTGTATTACTGTTTACTTTCTTGTAATCTGTCACTTGTCAATTTTAGCTTGTTACTGTTTTTCACTCCAAAGCCATGCTCGTAAGGTCGCACGTTTCAAGCATCTTGTCTGGGAAACGAGCATATAACGCGTAACCAATAAATCGTAAACCATAACGTCCATAATCGTTATGGATTAGAAAACGACTAATTAAAGCGTGATTGGACTGATTCATATCCATATTCAGAGCTGCAGCATTTTAGCTGCAACTTTAAAATCTTTGCTATGGTGTTTCGATTGAGTGAATGTTCCTCTTTTCCAAAGATATTGCCTGCATTCCTTTTGTTCGGTTTTTCCCTGCAAAACGGGATTTTCCCTGCAACCTGGCAACACTGAACAACACTTGGCGTACAGAATTTTCGATGCATGTAAGATATCAAGAGGAGGGTTGATAGGACCGAGGGAGACGGCAACAATTCCGTATTGCATAGTGCAATAACGGATAGTTCGTGTTACTTCAGAATACAGGGTGACTGACAATACCAAAAAAGATTTTGACGAGATTTTCACCCGTAACATGTTATCACAGTAACAAATCAAGGAAAAATTTCCTGTGACGAAACAATAGCGTTCCAAAATCTAAGCAAAATTCTCTTAGAACGGCAAATTTGTTATTTTGTTTTGGAGTCTCGATTACTGTTATCACTGCAACGAGTAGCGTTGCCAATTCTACACAAAATTCCCTCTGGGTGGCGAATTTGTCATTTAGTTTCAAAATTTCGCTTATTATCACTAGCATTGCCAAATCAAAGAATGCCCTGCAAACATAAAAAACAAACAGCGTTGCGAAATTTTGGTGATTTGGCCATTTTGTTTCAGAGCTGCAGATGATCCACTTCCTGCACAGCTGTTACCACAGCAACGAGGCAGCCAAGGCTTGCATTGACACGTTCTATACAGTAAGGGCGCACAGCCCGGAGTTTTTCGCCGATCGCAACCCTCTAAAGAACCCGGCGAAGATTCTGGACGTGTAAGTTTCATTTTCATCCTTAGACCACTGGATGCCACTATATTGACTTCTCTCTAAACTAACTTCGGGATTGATGGTATTGTTTGAAGCGCCACCCTCTTTTACCTTACATTGAAACTCTGACTGGTGGCTATGGATGTCTTCACTTGTTTTAACTAAATTTACAGTACCTTTTCCTTTTCCAATTTTTCTAGGTTATTGTACGTGCCCTTGCCGAAGCTAACGCGTGAAGGCTACCAAGTAGTCTTATGCAAATTCATCGACACCGACCCAGACAAATATATCCTCCCTTGGGCCATCAAGAGCTTCGACATGACGCTGATGTTGGCGCTGCGCCAAGAGGGCACGTCTTTGGGCCACGTGCTCGTCGTCGATATGAAGGGCATCACCTTCGCTCACGTCACCAAGCTCGGCGTGGTCCACCTCAAGAAATTCTTCATCTACCTTCAGGTACCTACTCTCAGTTTGCCTCAATTTTTTCCCTTTTAACTCGAGGGTGCTTTCAGGAGGCGTTGCCAGTTCGTCTCAAGGGAATGTACTTCATCAACATCCCCACGTTCATGGATAAAATCATGACCTTGATAAGGCCCTTCATGAAAAAAGAACTGCTCGACATGGTACGGATTTCAGCCCCCCTCAATAAACGAATTTCAAGGCCGAATTAATTTCAGCTTCAATTATACACGGGTGATAACCTCGAGGCTTTTTACAAGGTCGTTCCGCGGGAGTGCTTGCCCAAAGACTATGGGGGAACTGCGGATTCCGTGGCCGATTTGACAGGTATTGAAACTTTTGTTTGTGCCTTCGAGCAATTTGATTGGTGGTTTTCAGAGGCGAGGAGGAGGAATATCTTGGCGAACGCCGAGTATTTCGTTGAGGAGGAGCGGTGGGTCGTGGATGAATCGTTGAGGCCGGGGAAGCCCAAGAATGCGGGGGATGTATTCGGGGTGGAAGGCACCTTCAAGAAATTAGATATTGATTAAGGGTTTCGCGCCAAATTGTTTTGTTTTTTTGGGTAAAGGTTTTTATTCGTTATTGTTTTATTTTAGTTTTGAGTGTGATGGAACCAATTAGATCAACACCTGCCTCCTAGAATCCTACGAAGTACTCCTTTTTTTATTTAGACGTTCAAGGTCACGACCAATGCTTAATCGAGTTTCGTTAGCGTTCTTCGTTTGTTTTCTGGAGACTCGTTCGTGATTCTATAATAGCCGCAGGTAACGCGTGCCGTACTTGTTTACGACGACATCGCGGATCCTCATTAGGGATTCACGGATGGCATCATCTTCCAGTAAGTTCGTGAGCACAGTTGACCGAAGCAAGTGCTTCTTGCGGTCGTCTTTTCGTCGAGGGCAAGCACGAATTGGCCAACTTGGAGATCGCCCGTGCACATTCACTTAAATCACTTTCTCCACGCAGTCGTTACCCAACGTTTGCTACGAGACCACGACGTGTCCGTTTCGTTCAGTTCAGCGAGTGCACCTGACCTACTTCGCCAAAATTTCGACGATGAAAGTGAAACTTGTAAGTATTTTTCTATTCCTTGCGTTTTTACTTAAACTAAACTTTTGGTGAGTTTTGATAACTTCTATTTCTAGTTATTGCCACTTTTTGCCCTTGTGGCCGCAGCCTCCTGCGAGGTTTCCCACATACTCACTACTTCGACCCCACCGCCGCCGCCCCATCCCTACGCCTTTGGCTACGCCGCCGGGAGGTACCCTGGCCATATCGATAGAACCCACTCGGAAGTAAGCGACGGTTCCGGCGTCGTCAAAGGTACTTAGAATACTAGTTTTTCCCCCATCTTCAATTTTTGAATTTTCTAGGTACTTACTCCTACGTGGACCCCAAATTCAGGATTAGGACAGTGGAATACGTGGCTGATAAGGACGGTTTCCACCCGATCTTGAATTTCAGCCCCGCGCCCCTACCGAGTGACACGGCGGCCGTGGCCGCCGCCAGAGAAAACCATTTGCTTCAGTACAACTCGATCGCCCAATCACATCAAGGGGGATCCCCCGGGGCAGTTCTTCTTCCGGGGCAAACGGCGGCTGTGCAGAGAGCGACCATCAAACATCTGGATTTGTATGAGAGGATCGCCGCGGAGCATGCGCACTTGGCGGCGGAGGCGGAAGCAGCGAAGCTGCAGCAGCAACAGCTGCACCAGTAATTAAACCACGCAAAATGCTGTTCTAATGTAGATATGTATGTACAGTAAATAAATTGGCTTAAAAATGGCGGGCGATTTCAAAATTTCGCGCTTATTTAGAACTTATTTGCTTAATATGTTAAAGTTATATCAATTTTTGTTTTGCCTTAAAAACGGTGCAGGGTTTCAAAGTCACGCTTCTTTATATCTGCTTGACGAGGCTAAGGTCGATGCAAATGGACGGTTTGAACGATCTGAAAATAACAAAGTCTTAAACATGGCGGATGGCCTGACGTCGTTAATGTTTGATTCGAGTGTTGCAGAAGCTGTGACGCAATTCTTTTTATTTTAACAATTATTGATCATGGTATTAACAATCACACTGTTTACAATGTACGAGTATGTACAGCGCCGCGCACCTAAAATGCACCTTCTGCGCGCAAACCTCACCCTTACAACCTTGTGGTACAAGACGCACAGAACTGTCAAATTTTAGCACTTAAAAGATGTACACGACTATATTTCGACGAGTCTTATGCCCGGTTGCACCTACTTTTTAAGCAGAACTTAAATTTAAGTGGTGTTTAGACTAATATATTATTTATAGATTTAACAAAATGTCAGTCACATTCTAATTGATACGTAAGTTGAAGTTTAAATTTCAATCAGAATGTATTTGACATTGTACTAACCATACGTAAATGTCACATTCTTAATGTAACCAAAATTTAAGCTCTGCTTAAAATGTCAAGTTGAGCCTTAATTGTTGAATGACGTATTTAATTCCCCTTTGATACAAAGCAAACATAATTTGAGGCAATTTAATTTCTAATCACTGATTTTTTTAAATATAATAAAAATATAATCGTAGAGCGGTGAGTGACGACCACCGATCATATCAACAAGAGATAGCTAACTACGTGTAAAATTTTTGGTACACTTCCCCCTCCACAAAAATGCTGCTTTTGTGCTGAATTTGAAGATGTCGCTGATGATACTGCAGCGCCCTCTCGCGTCATTATTAACAAAAAAAAATTGAAAATCCGCGGGACATTCAAATTCAAATTGAATACTTTCTGGGGCATAAAAAGATGTTATAATTACATTCGTTACTTAGAAATCAAATATGTTGTACATCTCACCGTAAAAGTTATGACTTCGTCAGAATTTAACGACAAAATCACAAAATTCACGACAAGTATAAAACACATTTGATTTAAAAGTACCCAAATATAATTATTACATCTCTTTACATAATTTAGGATTGAACAGAAATTTATAAATAAAAACATTGAAACGTCACTCAATTTATTATATGTATAACGAAATAATAATTAATAATAACAAAACAATTGTGTACAAATTCCAATTTTCATTGCAAAAAAGTTTCTGCATATTTGCGTATTCATAGTGCATGCAATGAGAATAATATTGCTACTAAGGCAATTTACACAACTTCTTAACCTATGATAGAAAAATGTGTTAGGCTTTAATCAGCAATTATAGTGCATAAAAAAACTGACGAAATTATATGCTTACATCTTCAAAATTTTACAGTATTTTACATAAAGAACAGATAGTAAAAGTAAGGTAAGTTGAAACTTGCCAGGTATTTGTCATCCCAGTTTGTAATTCCGAAACAACTTAATATGCTAAGAAAAACTTTAAAATACAAAGCACAACAAATAAAAAGCAGGCAGACTTTGAAGAAGTTTTTAACCGAGGAGATATTTCAGTATTCACAACTTGTACTTTACAGTTAATAATGATAATAAATGTTTTTATTTCTCACTAAGAAAATAAAAAGAAAGAAAATACAAGGAAGATAAAAATACAAACCGATAATTAGTGAGAAAATCACGAGGCGTGAGCAGATAAATGCTGCCCTTGCTCTTCCTTTAAATCTTTGATTGACAGAACAAAAACAATAAATTATGAATAAGGAAAAATCAAATGCCTAAGACTAAAACTAAACTAAAATTAAAAGCTAGTCATATGTATATTCCATCACGGTCCTTCGAGGTCAGATTATGTCCTGAAACACGAAACTTAGGATTAGTATTAGTAGTCATAAAGTTTTCAAACTCTACAATACATTATTGGAATTAACTAAATAAAAGATACAAAGTTATACAATATATTAGCATAGTAATATAAAAATAGGCAATCTTTAGAAAAATGGATGGATATACAGTTTGTTGGAGGGCAGGCTGTTCAAGAGATGGTAAACTTACTGTAACATTATCCAGAACCGCAAGTGTAGGGATAGCATTCCAGTTTAAGCTCTGAAAAGTATTGTTTCGAAATGACGCAGGATTGAAATGTCTTCCACATAATTTCCTCCTACTGGCAAATTCTTCTGCAGACTCATTCAGATCCAAAGCAGTAAGCCATGCTTGACATCTTGAAAAAATATATTAACATTAACACAACATGTACAGATGCGGAATTTAAAAAAGCGTACATTCAAAATGTCTCGCTGTGAACTTGGCTTAGTTTGAAATTCAGGTAAAGTGTCAGTTTCGTCAGTGTTTGCTACTTTCAATTTTAGCGAATTTTTCTCTGTTGCAAATGGGAAAAATACAAAAATTAATTAAATCAATAAAATGATTTTTAATTTCAAAATTTTATTAATTATTACTTAACAAAGCGAAATGGCTGGAAAAGGATTACCTAAATTCGATTTTGGGTAATCCTGCAGTTTAGGCCTCTTTGAATGTGTATAAAATAGGAGTCAGGTATCAATCTTTGACCAAAATATATCGCTCGCGTCTGTGCTCGCGGTACATTAATTTTAACAGAATTAATAAATTATGTATGTACTATAATTTGTTCTAAAGCAAAGAAACTCAAAATTATCACGCCATTATTTTATCTGCTGTGACCAGAAATGAAAAGCGTCAACAATGAGATGTCTCACATCACGATTTCAACCATGCGCATTAAAAGAGGCCTAAACTGCAGGATTACCCGATTTTGTAATTGTTTTTATTCATCTAGAAATTGATGTGATGAACACGTAAAAGAAGAAGCAACACTACAAAATGAATACAAATTCCAGAGAAAATTTGACAACATTCAAATACGAATTGCGTTCGACTGAGCGTTGCGGAAATGAGAGGAAGAACAGGAAACATGAGCCAAGATGCTAAAGCGCCAAATTTAAATAAAGTGGCCAGCGCCATCTTAACATTCAGCGCGAGTAAACAATACTGAAAAAGGAAATCTGTAAACAAACTACGATGTGGCTAGCGCCATCTTCAAATTCAGCACAATTCCATACCTATTCCTTGCCTTTCACCCCCTTGGCCTACATTCAAAGTGATACCGTATTTCCCATGAAGTTGGACGGGCCTGGTGACGACCATCCCAAGCATCATTCGACTAATTAGAACAAACCAAAACTGCCAAGTCAGACCTAGTTCGATCGTTGATTGGTAGATGTCAATCTCATTCTTAAACCACAGCTGAAATGCAGTTTACTGATAAAGTCTGATAAAGAAAAATCTAAATAAGGCTACATTTACATTCAATTTCGTGCCAGCATTAATTCGTAACACGAAAGTTTGACGTGTACTTTCTTATGATACCATTTACATTGGCCAATCATAAGAAAGCACAGGTCAAACTTTTGTGTTACGAATTAATACTGGCACGAAATTGAATGTAAATGTAGCTTAAAAGTTAACTGAACCGTGCAGACTGTTGCCAAAGTCGCTTTGCAGTAACAGTGCTACCACCTACACACGATAAAAATAATCGGTTTCTAGCCAAGTCTCAAACATTAGCATTAAATAAAATGCCTCCATTTTATTGTACAAACATGAAATGAAAATAAATATGGAAGACAATTTGAAATATCCAAGCTTCTCGTCGATTACTCTATAGGAGAGGGCAGATTTTATGTATTGCCTCTTTCTTTTCTATTTGTATTGTTTCTGTTTCCTTTCTTTTTTAAATAATTAATATTTCTGACTAATTGTTGTAAGAGCACAACTGTTTTGAGTCGAATAATTTTTTCTGCAATGACAGTGCTACCATCTATACATATACCTACGATACAAGATAATCAGCTTTTAGCCAAGTCTCGAACTAACTCTTTTTTTAAATAAAATTGAGCATAAACGAATAATAAATAAAGTGCCTCCATTTTATTTAACACATTAAAAAGGCAAATGACAAGAAAAAGATTTGAAATATCCAAGCGTTTCTGTCGATGATCGCCCCTTTTTTTTCCTGATTGTTTTGTTCCGGTTCTTTTTTTTAGAATTTCTATTTCCAACGTAATTTTAAAAATTAAGAGTGAATGCAACTGTTTTGGGTTGGTTTTGGGTGGAATAGTTTTCCGTTCCTTTGCGACGATAGTGCTACCACCTATGTATAATAGAAGGAATCAGTTCATAGCCAAGTCACAAACCAAATCTTTTACCAAACCTTCGCACCCACAAACAAAAGTCTTTTTACATTATTTTAATGTTAAACACAGTGAGCTGCTCCATTTTATTTTACAGATGTGTACAAATGACGAATGTATAACGATTTGAAATACACAAGCTTTTGAACGGTTACTCCTCTGACACATCAGAGAGGGCGGGCTTTAAGCAAAGCTTACTTTTTTCTTGTGAGTGTTGCTTTTGCTTTTTTTAAGTAATTTTCATTTCCGATGCAACAGTAAAAAAATTACTTAACTGGAATTTTCTTTGCATTGTTTAAATATTAAATACAGTGTCTCGTCCATTTTGTTTTACAGATAAAAACAAATGGAATGCTCAATGAACTGAAATACCAAAGCTTTCGGTCGGTTATTCCTCTGACACATCACAGAGGGCAGGCTTACTTTTTTCTTGTTTGATTTGCTTTTGTTCTTCTTTTTCTTTAAATAACTTCTACATCTGATGTAACAGTAAAAATAGTGTTGCAAATTAAGAGCTCAAATGCGATTCTTTACATCCTTTAAATATTAAATAGGTACATTTTATTTGACAGATATGAAACATATGACAAATGAGAAAGATTATTTTTTTTGTTTTTTTTTCAAATAATTTTTATATCTGACGTAACTGTGAAAAATTGTTGCAAATGAAGCGCTCAACTGTTTTTGGATCGAATAGTTCGCACCATTCACGGGAAGAGACGACGACCCAAACTTGTTAATGAAGCGTCGGTTTCATTGAGACGACGAAAAAAGGACGCGTCGCGTACATTGCACCGGCGTCGTGATGAGTCGACCTTTTCGGAGAGAGATAATTTGGGGCGAGTGGGAGCACAAAAGGAGCGGCATTCTGTTCGGGGGCGTCTAGATGTTAGACCGTCAGACGTCGGTCACGACGGGGATACACCGACGACCTCCTGGTGCCAGACGTCGGGCCCGGCGTCATAGAAACCGAACACGTAATCGAATCGCCCGGATTTTTGGACGTCCGAGAATTTCATTCACTTGTTCTAAATACCGAACGGACGCCTACGATTTTTTCCTTTGTTTTTCACTTTCTTTTAATAGCAAAAGATGGTGGAGATTCATCTTTTGTAAATGGGTCTTAAAGGTCGAATTTTTTTCAGCCCGATTTTCTAGTTGAACCAAACCAATGAATAATGAAACAATCGAGATTAGAAAAAAATTGAAAATTTCATTGGGAGAACGCAGCGGAATTATGTAAAGCGACCCGGGGCTGGCGTTGTGAAATTCCACCTCGACGGACGTGATCGCGTGTCGCAAAACGACACCCGCCATATCTAAATTGTAGATTCGCGAACTCGCCGATTTGCATAAATTTTGTATCGTATGCCAAACTCGTGGATGACATAAAAGATTTCATTATCATATTTCTCGCGATCATTTCCTGAACTGTTACGTAAGGAGGCGCTCGCTGTGCAATGCCGATCACATTACCAACAGAAAAATAATAATAATAACAATACATCTTCCCCAACTTTCCACGTGTTTAGGGCCCGTATACACCGGCAGTCTTTAATCGCAGAGGTCTTCATCAAGGCCGGTTTACACCGGACTGTTTCAGTCAATGCAATTAAGGCTTTCTTACGAAAACAGTCTCTAATCATCAAGGTCTTACAGAGACGATGTTTTAGTTTCGGAGCTTTTTTCAAGGCCAGTTTACACAATTCAGATTTAACCAATGCGTTTAGGGCCTGCTTACACAAACAGTCTCTAATTACGGAGGACTTCATTAGGATCATTAAGCGTTTAAGGTCCGCTTACGCAGACAAACTCTAATCGCCGAGTTCTTCATGAAGGCCAATTTACACAAGTCAGATTTAATCTATGTGTTTTAGAACCTGTTTACACAAACAATTCATAATCGCAGAAGTATTCATGAAGGTTGTTTTACAAACGACCGATCCAATCACAAATAAAGGCCGGTTTACACAGGACTGATTTAATCAATTCATCTAAGGCCCATTTACACAATATACAATTGTGATTAAAGACCAGCTTACACAAGCGCCCTTTGTTCTTTAGGCACTTAGTTAAGTATAAGATTGTGCCCTCACAGCTGATTGCAATTGTCAGTTATCTAGAAAAACAGGCAATAATCCACTGTCAAAAACTAAATATATCTAGAATTGTCTTAGATAACATTATAGAAAGTGTTGTGATTCTCAAGCTCGCTTAAAATAACTTGAATATGTAATTACTGAAAACAAAAGGTAGTTCTAGAAAAAGGTGAAACTATCTAGAAGCTTAGGTACATGCAGCATAAGATCGTATGCTCATAGCTGTTGCTAGCTTTCAGTTTTCCTTCAAACATTTAACTTGACGATGTTTGGAAATAAGCTGAACTGAAAACTGCTAGAAATTATCTAGAAAAACATTCTAGACAGTATTTCACTGCCATAAACTATCAATTTTTTTCTAGAATTGTCTTAGATAACACTCTAGAAAGCGTCATGACTCTCAAGCCCGTTTAAAATAACTTGAACATGCAATTACATCTGTATTAATAAAAGTTAGTTTTAGAAAGAGTTGAAACTATCTAGAAGCTTAGATACATACAGCATAAGATCGTATGCTCACAGCTGTTTGCAACATTCAGTTTTCCTAAAAACATTTAACTTAACTGATGCTCGGAAATAACCTGAATTGAAAACTGCTAGAAACTATCTAGAAAAGCAGTTCTAAACAGTAGTCCGCTGCCAAATTCTTTCTAGAATTGTCTTAGATAACACTCTAGAAAGTGTTGTGACTCTCAAGTTGGCTTAAAATAACTTGAATGTGTAATTAAATCTGCATTAATCAAATCTAGTTCTAGAAAGAGTTTAAACTAGATATAAACTTAAGAGCGTGTGCTCACAGCTGTTTGTAACTTTAAATTTTTCCGTAAATATTTAACATATTTGGTGTCCGGAACTAAACTAGAAGAACTGTCTAGAAAAATAGTTCACTGTCAAAAACTAAGTCTATCTAGAATTATGTTACATGACATGCTAGAAATTGTTAACAATCTGGATCTCGTTTAAAATAATTTGAATATATAATTGGTGAAGATAAAATATGACTCTAGAAACTATCTAGAAGCTTAAATAGATCCAGTATAATGTCGTACGCTCACAGTCGGATGCAAATTAATTTTTTTCTACAAACATTTATGGGAATGATTATAAATCGTTTGTGAACTATCTAGAGATCGACTGTAAACTATCTAGAAAATCTGTAAACTATCTAGAAAAACTGTGAACTATCTAGAAATCGACTACCAGTAAGAAATAACTGTCACCAAGTGTTAGAGTTTCTTGTATGTTCACAAAAGCTCACTAGAAAATGTTGCTCAAATAATATATTAGTGTGCAAATCGTCTGTAAACTATCTAGAAATTATATTGTGATCTCAAGGAAGTCTAGACACTATCTAGAAAATAGTTAATGTATTAGTGAAATTATCTACAATTAAACTATGTAGAAATCGACTTATTAAAGGCCACACTTTATCTCAAAAATTAATATTTTCAAGAAAGACTAGAAGCTACTTACAGATTAACTGCAAACTATCTAGAAATAGACTAACAAAACTGTTCTATCTAGAAAATGTGAAACCAGAGAGGCCTCTGATGGCCTCAGTTGACTCTGGAAAGTAGTTACAAGTATGCAGTCTCAAAAGATCTCAAGACAGTTAGTTTTTTTTTATATATGGTTTGAAAACCATCTAGAAATATTGCCTAGAAACTACATATCTAGAAAAAATAACTTCAACGTCTTTTTCAGTCTCCGATGATGAGCAAAGACAAAATCTGTCTCTTTAGAGGTTCTATTAGAATGAATCTAGATAAGGTAGAGATTGATGTAATGAAAGAATGCTGTACGTTCAGAAAAGTGAGATTTACATATGCCTACCGGTTTGGTCTAGATAAAAATCGCATTTTTTTGTATCTGTTCAGTGGCCGCCGTGTGAGGGCACTTTTATAAAGAGTCCGCCGCTCTTAAATCGAAGGCGGTGCACACACATAAGCGATACCTTATTATTACGTTGCAAAAATGGTTGCATTGCCGACGACCAGGACGAACAGTGGTCCTCGTGGAGGGCGTCCTCGGCGTCGAGTAACGCGCTGGGCGGGCGGCAGCTTCGTTTTGTTTAAAAAAAAAAAAAAAAAACTGGTTGCCGGCGCAGATAGCAGCGGCCACTCTCGTTTTGGTCTTTTTACACTGAAAATAAAGTATGTCATGTATGATAAAAAGTCCGTGTGGAATGCCTCAAGGTCAGCTCGCTACAAGTTTAATCTACAAACTTCGGGCAGCGCGCACGGGGAGTATTTTTTCGAAAAGGGTCATCGTACACCTTCAATGCTGAAAAAAACTCGTTTTTTACGTGCGACGACTTCGAAAGTAAATAAATTTTACTCGAGAAGAAGTAAACATGCAAAAAACTATTGTTTTCAACACACACAGAACCGGACGACAATTATTCGAATCTAGAAAACTCTAGCGCACTCTCGAAATACAGTAATTAATCGCTGCACTTACATAGTTGTAAAGTAAACAAGCGACTTTGCATTAATATTTTCTTAGGAGTACAAATCAAGTAGGTAAAGTATCTAGAAATAATTCAGAATGTAAGAAAATATTAATTTGTCAAAATTTCTTCTAGAAAAATCTGGAATAGTAGAAATAAAATGATAAACACATAAAGCTTCGTAATACATTAACATTTCTAGACGAAATCTAGAATAACTAATCAGATTTTGTTAATACAAATGCATCTCGCAGTACGAATAAAATCTGAAGTTCGCAAGAAACGTAAAAAAAAAGTTTGTAAAAAATTTTAAACTGCGGTCTTCAATTTTAAATGTTACTCAAAATAGCAAACTCTAAATCTAAAAGGAAACCAAATTTCTAGAAATAAGCTGAACAGGAAACTATCTAGAAAAACAGTTCTAGACAAGCCTTTCTAGAATTGTCTTAGATAATATTCTAGAAACTGTTATTCTCCAGCTCGCTTAAAATAACTTCAATATGTAATTATTGAAAATAAAATAGTTCTAGAAAGAGTTGAAAGTACCTGGGAGCTTAGATACCTACAGCATAAGGTTGTTTGCTCACAGCTGTTGGTAACTTTAAATTTTCCTACAAATATTTAACATGTTTGGCATCCGGAAATAAAATAGACAGAAAGCTGCTCCAAAAGTAGCTAATAAAATAGTTCTGGATAATAATTCGTTGTCAAAAACTAAGTCTATCTAAAACTGTGTTCTAGAAACTGTTAAGAAGCTCAATCTCATTTAAAGTAACTTGAATATATCATTTTTGAAGATAAAGTCTGACTGTAGAAACAATCTAGAGGCTTAAATACATTCAGCATAATGTCATATGCTCATAGTCGACTGCAAATTTAATTTTTTTTACAAATATTTATGGAAATCATTTGAAGAAATCAGACTGTAAAAGCAAGCGTAAAAGCAAACCGTCACAGAGAAGAATTGCTAGACCAAGATATTGAGAATGATATTGATTTGATAGATGGACAGAAACAGATAGATAATAGACACAATAGATACATACATAGATACCTTCAGATGATTAGAACAGACAGACAAAAGCCAATACAGAAATAGATCTTCACATACTCGACAATATCTGCCTCCTTCTTTCTCTCTACCTCTATGTAATGACCTGCTTTCGTCTGTTTCTTTTACAGATATACTTAGAGACAAAAATAAAATAAATAATTGGTCAGCTAAAAGGCCCAGAGCAGTACGTACATAGAGAAAGGCAAAGAGCGAAGCTCCCAGACTGTTGCAGGCAAGCAATTGTCTGATGCTATTCATTCGTCTGTTTCTCTAATAGATAGACATAGAGATAAACAGAAGAATAATGTCAACTGAAAGGCTCAATCAGTAAAAGTCAAACAGCTGGAGTGATCAAAATCAAACAGGCGTAGTTGAGAGATAACATAAGATAGACAAAATAAAGAATAGATAGAGTCTTGCCTTCGCTTAAACTCGAGGATATCTTTCTTTGCATTCTCTCCGTCTAATGGCCTGCTTTCATCTAATTTTCCAGGTAGATAAAGATTAAGACGAAGATAAACTAAAAACAGATACGGACAGACAAAGATAAACTAGAAACAGTCGAACGGATGGAGATAGACGGACAAAAGGAGATAAACAAAAACATTCTAACAGAAATAGGTAGATGGGAATAGTCACGTAAAGCTTCGGCCTTGTAGACCAATTTTTTAACAGATAGACACATACAATGTTCTTCAACTAAAAGGCTCAGAGAAGGAGGACAAACAATTATGGTCAATAAAAGACAAGCAAGTAGAATTATCCAAGATGAACTCACATAGATAACAGACCAAGAATAGGCAAAATAGAAAGGCGGGAATAGCAGAGTCTTACAGAGTCTTACGAAAATAGTTTTCTTTGTATTCCCTCCATATAAAAACCCACGTTCGTCTATTTCTCTAGGTAGATAAAGAGGCAGACAAAAGAATGAGATGAATAGATCTTCAAATAATAGGCGGGAAGCGCCTTGCAAACGCTTCTAGATAGATAAAGATGAGCTACTGGAGACAATTGAACATATAGAGACAAAACAATCTGACAGAAACAGATACGTGAGTGCTGACAGAGCTATCTATTTAAAAGTAGATGTCTTCATCTATTCAGAAACATTTTCCTCCGTCTTTTAGTTTGTTTGATGGTCTGCATTTGGATATTTCTCTAATAGATAGATAAAGAGACACATCTAAGAAGGAGATAAATAGTTTGTTGAATAACAAATAGAGAGATACAGTTACAGATACTAAAAGGCAAGTATTTGTAAAAATCAAAGACAGATAGATATACCTGAGAGATAAAAGAAGATAACCGAAACAGTTAGGCAAAAACAAAAAGGAAGAAATAGGCAGATACAAATCATCAACAAATCATCTAGAGATTAACTGTAAACTATCTAGAAAAATCTGAGCAGGTTTCTAACGGCCTTAAATTTGAAAAGTTACTCAAAATGGCAAACTCTAAATCTAAGAAAGAAAGAGAGACAGTTCTAGACAATAATCCAACATCACAAACTTTTCTAGAATTGTCTTACATAACGGTCTAGAATCTGTTACGACTCTCGAGCTCGCTTAAAATATTTTGAATATGTAATTATTGAAAATAAAAGCTACTTCTAGAAAGAGTTGAAACTTTCTAGGAGCTTAGGTACATACAGCATAAGAGCGTTTGCTCACAGCTGTTTGAAATTTTCTTGCAAATATTTAACATATTTGGTGTCCGGAAATAAACTAAATAGAAAGCTGCTCAAAACTATCTAGAACTATGACTAGACTATGACATTATTTATAGATTTAACAAAATGTTAGTCACAATCTAATTGATACATAAGTTGAAATTTAAATGTCAATTAGAATGTATATGACATTATACTGATTACACGGAAATGTCACATTCTAAACATAACTTAAATTTAAGCTCTGCTTAAAAAGTTGGTGCGACCGGGCATAAATCTACGTATCTACAATTGTGGTATTCTAGGAACTGTTAAGAATCTTAATTTCGTTTAAAGTAACTTGAATGTACAGTGTGTCCACGGATGAACCTAACTATACTTCCTTATTTCGCATTTTAGGAAGAAGTCATTCTTCATAAAAAGTTTTGCTTCTTCTAGCAAGTCCTCAGCCATTACCAAAATTTCGAAATAACATACAGGGTGGTTAGGAAAGATATTTTATTCTTAACCAAATTTTACGTTGTCTCGTCTTCCAACCACCCTGTATGTTATTTCGAAATTTTGGCAGTGGCTGAGGGCTTGCTAGAAGAAGCAAAACTTTTTATGACGAATGATAGTTCTTCCTAAAATGCGAAATCAGAAGGTTTACAAGTATAGTTAAGTCCATCCGGGGACAGACTGTATAATTTCTGAAGATAAAATCTAATTCTAGAAACAGTCTAGAAGTTTAAACACATCCAGCATAATGTCGTACGCTCATAGTCGACTGCAAATTTAATTTTTTTTACTAATATTTATGGAAATCGTTTATAAACTATTTAAAGATCAACTGTAAACTATCTAGAAAAACTGTAACTATCTAAAAAAAACTGTAAACTATGTAGAAAAACTGTAAACTATCTAGAAAAATCTGAGCAGGTTTCTAAAAGATTTAAACCTGTGGCCTTAAGTCTGAGAAGTACTTAAAATGGCGAACTCTAATCTAAACAGAAAATTCTAGACGAGAATCTAGGAAGAACAGGAATCCATCAAGCGAGCAAGTGAGCAGAAAAAATTCACAGAGAATCCAAAAGATATCCAGAAAAATTGAACTCTGAAAATAAAAAAAATTCTAGACAAAATCTTGAACATGAAAAAAATATACCGCTTGTGGCAAGGATGTAAAATGTTCAATAATTAATCAAGAGAACACAAGTTCTTGAGCGGAAACGAACCAAAATTTCTAGAAAACTCTAGGACCTGTAAAAACTCTCCATAATATACCTAAAAAAAAGAAAAACTGGAGAAAATCAACACTGGAAAAGAAGGAGAGGTAAAATGTCTAGAACTACTTTTTTAGATACTTTTAAGTGACTTTCTAGACAGTTTACGTCTACTTCAGAACCACATAGGTTAAAAAGGTAGAGAAACTTAAATTTGCAGTAGGTTGTCAGCGTACGTTTTCAAGCTGAGTGTGTTTAAGTTTCTAGATAGTTTCAACTCTGTCTGGAATCCACTTTTATTTTCAGCTGTTAGAAACTGAAGATACTTTAATTAACTTTGAGGTTTGCTCTCAGATTGTTATTCTAGATAGATGGGTTAAATCTAGAATATTGTTTTTCTAGATAGTTTTAAGTAACTTTCTAAGCAGTTTACGTCTATGATGCGCATGTCTAAGCTACTAGATAGTTTCAACTCTGTCTAGAGATTGATTATCCTCATTTGAAATTAGGTTTCACTTCTAACGTTTAACAAGATTCGCAAATCTTCTATTTTTTCCTTTTTCTTGATGAGGTAGTCAACAACTTCCTTCTTTTCAAATCTGTTGATCATGATTGCTGTCGATCATTGTGTATATCATCAACTTTCTTCTTCTCTAGAAACGTTGATTTGCTTTGTCGTATGGCTATTCTTCTTTGAGAGATATCGTTCGAAAAAATTCGCAATATGGTCTTCCAAATCACTAATGAATTCTTTCTTCTTCTTCTTCTTTTTAAGATCAGTCAGTTGGCTTTGCGGTCTACAACTAGCCTTATTTAAAATTAGGTTTAATTTTTGACGTTTGACAAAATTCGAAAATCTATTTTTTTTTCCTTTTTTTATGAGTAATCAATAATTTTTAATCTGTTGATCAGGACCTCTGTCGATGACTGTTTTCTTCTCTAGAAAATACTGATTTGCTTTGTTGTTTAAGGTTAGTCTTCTTTGAATAATATCATTCAAGAAAATTCGTTGTATCATGTCTTTCATAATGGTCTTCTTAATCAGTAATCGACTTCTTCTTCGATTCTTCTTCTTAAGATTAGCACTAAATCTAGTACTATCCTTCTTTAAAACTGAGTTTCAATTGTGACATTTAACAAAATTCGCAAATCTTACTATTTTCCTCTTGTTGAATTATCAACAACTTTCTTCTTTTGAAATTTGTTGATCAAGATTGCTGCCGATGACTATTTATATCATCATGAACTTTCTTCTTCTCTAGGAACTGTTGATTTACTTTGTTGTCTATGGTTATCCTTCTCGTTCAAAAAAAATTCGCTGTGTCATGTCTTTTCTAATTGTCATGTTAACCAGTAACCAACTTTCTTCTTCTTAAGATCAATTCAAGATCATGTCAATTGGCTTTGCTGTGTGACTATCCTTTTTCAAAATTAGGTTTTGATTTTTAACAAAATTCGCCATTCATCTATTTCTTTTTTTCCTTAAAGAGCAATCAACAGTTTTTTTAGTCTCAAATTCTGTAGATTAGCTTCATCATCATTAACAACTTTCTTCTTCTTCTGTAAAATTTTGTGATTTGTCAACAAAATTGTTGATGGCTATTCCTCTTTGAAGTTAGACTTCACAAAATTCTCAGTTCTTGCGTTTTTCTCTTTATGGTCTTCCTGCTGACTGATCATCAACTTTAAATATTAGATTGAAACAACTGTCAACTCTGGGTGAAACATAATCGCGACAAACAACAAAGATGTTGATTCACTAGTACTTTATTGGATTCAATATACATTTCAGCTGATAGACCACCTTCAGGAGTTTACATTACATTGTTATTTGTCTCGATAATCAACTTTCTTCTTCTTTATGACCACATTTTCACTTTTAACTATTTCTTTCCTAACGGTCTTTTGGACGAGATATCAACAACTTCTCAGGTTCTCTTGATCAGTCGCTTTCTCTATATTGATTTGCTTTGTTGTTGACGGCTTTTCTTCTGTGAAGACTTTGTTGGACTCTTACCATTTAACAAAATTTGCAATTCCGTAATTTTTTTTTAATGATCTTCCTGACGAATAATCATCAGTTTTCTTCTTTAAGGTTTTATTTTCAGCTGTTACCAACTCAAGATATTTTAATCAACTTTGAGGTTGTTATTCTAGATAAGTGGGATTAAATCTAGAACACTGTTTTTTCTAGATAGTTTTAAGTAACTTTTTAGATAGTTTACGTGTACTTCTCAACCAGATACGTTAAAAAGGCAGAAAATTTTAAAGTTGTAATCGGTTGTGAGTGAGCGGTCTCATGTTGCGAGTGTTTAAGTTGCTAGATAGTTTCAACTCTGTCTAGAGACAGGTCTTATTTTCAGCTGTTACCAACTCAAGATATTTTAATCAACTTTGAGCTTGTTATTCTAGATAAATGGGATTAAATCTAGAACACGGTTTTTCTAGATAGTTTTAAGTAACTTTTTAGATAGTTTACGTGTACTTCTCAACCAGATACGTTAAAAAGGCAGAAAAATTTAAAGTTGTAATCGGTTGTGAGTGAGCGGTCTCATGTTGCGAGTGTTTAAGTTGCTAGATAGTTTCAACTCTGTCTAGAGACAGGTTTTATTTTCAGTTGTTACAAACTCAAGATACTTTAAGCAACTTTGAGGTTGTTATTCTAGATAAATGGGATTAAATCTAGAACACTGTTTTTTCTAGATAGTTTTAAGTAACTTTTCAGATAGTTTACGTGTACTTCTCAATCAGATACGTTAAAAAGGCAGAAAAATTTAAAGTTGTAATCGGTTGTGAGTGAGCGGTCTCATGTTGCGAGTGTTTAAGTTGCTAGATAGTTTCAACTCTGTCTAGAGACAGGTTTTATTTTCAGTTGTTACAAACTCAAGATACTTTAAGCAACTTTGAGGTTTGTTCTCAGAATGCCGTTCTAGTTAGATGGATTTATGCCTAGAACACTGTTTTTCTAGATAGTTTTACTTAAGCAAATTTCGGATATAACATATCTGTAAAAAAAAAGTTAAAGTTGCAGTCGGTTATTTCTAATTTTATTTTAAGCGACTTTGAGGGTATTAACAATCTCTAAAATGTTATTCTAGCTAGACATGCTTTTTATCTATTCTGGTCAAGAGTACTTAGGGTTATTGTTTCATTTTCTAGCTCACTAGAAAATGTTTCTCAAATAATATATTAGTGCGCAAATCGTCTGTAAACTATCTAGAAATTATATTATGATCTCAAGGAAGTCTAGACACTATCTAGAGAATAGTTAATGTATTAGTGAAATTATGTACAATTAAACTATCTAGAAATCGACTTGCTAAAGGCCACACTTTATCTAAAAATTAATATTTTCAAGAAAGACTAGAAACTACTTACAGATTAACTGCAAACTATCTAGAAATAGACTAACAAAACTGTTCTATCTAGAAAATGTGAAATTAGAGATGCCTCAGATGGCCTCAGTTGACTCTGGAAAGTATTTACAAGTATGCAGTCTCAAAAGATCTCAAGACAGTTAGTTTTTTTTATATGGTTTGAAAACCATCTAGAAATATTATTCTAGCTAGACATGCTTTTTATCTATTCTGGTTAAGAGTACTTAGGGTTATTGTTTAATTTTCTAGGTAGTTTTAAGCAACATTCTAGTCAGTTTTTTCTGGAACACTGCTTACTTACAGAAAAAGTTGAAATTACGATCGCCTAAGCTTCTAGAATCTAGACAGTTGCAATTCTATCTAGAGGCAGTTTTTGTTTCTAGATTTACTTTAGTTAAGTTCGAGTGTTGAACTACCCCCAACGTATCAACTAATATTTTTCTAGGTAGACTTATTTTTTTACAATCAAGTCTATCTAGACTTTTCTAGATAGTTCAATTAATTTTTATTCAGTCAGTTCTAGGTAGAATTTCTTCGATTTTTTCCCAATAAAAAAGCAGATGATTCTAGACTACTTAAGACACTTAGTTTTGATCGGTATTATGTGACGGGTCCAGATTCTTTCTAGATTTCTAGAATTTGAGCTTTTTAACAAAGGGCTTAATTTTTGTCGCCTGTTTTTCGAGTGGTCGTTAAAGGCGTGCGAATCGCCTGATGTGTGTCGTTCACAGGGGCAACTTTTTGACGGTTTATAAAAAAGCAGCATTGAAACAAAGATAACCACGAAGCAGCTGTTACTTAGACTTGGTAAACGCGGCCGGCGTAATGTGCGGTCCGATACATGAATAATAAAAT
Organism: Dorcus parallelipipedus; assembly: GCA_958336345.1. Taxonomy (NCBI): domain Eukaryota; kingdom Metazoa; phylum Arthropoda; class Insecta; order Coleoptera; family Lucanidae; genus Dorcus; species Dorcus parallelipipedus. The sequence goes on along the minus strand of OY284480.1, from coordinate 41,135,674 downwards.
TTGCGACCGCATTAAACGTTTTTTACCTGGCCCGCCGCGGTCGGGTTCAGGTAAGGACGAAGGAAGGCGGCGTGGAAACGAAGGGGACAAACGGTAGATATTCAAAGTATCGTGGGGTTCCGTTAACCTCGGCGCGACTTTTTTCGTTTTCTCCGCTCCGGAGTCACGAGCGCGCAACCCTTTCGGAACTGCGTCTACCTGGCCACCTCATTAGCATAACGGCGAGTCCGAATTCATTACCCGCCAGATCCGGACTCCGGGAGCACAGCGCGTGTCACGTTCATCTACTTCTGGGAAGTTCATTTGCGTAAGTCGTATGTTTGTTGGGACGCGTGTTTAAAATTCATTTCTGCGATTGATTTTCTCCTCTTACCTGCCGGACCTCCACGGCGAGGGCACGGCTTCAGAATTTTTAATTCTAAATTCATCTACGTAAGTACCTAAACCTCGTTACGTCAACCGTTGGGAGCGAATGGAATCATCTGTACAACAAAATCAAAAACTGCCTTGGTTTAGAACTCACACGAAAGTACGTGACGAAACCCAGATCAAAAATTGATCTTGAATCTTGAATTTTCTAGAAAAGTCATCTTACATGTGAACCTGAAATTCACAGTCTTTCAGAAATTCCAGAAACCTTAGAGACCTTTAAAGAATTTAAACCCGACGTCAAATCTTCAATGATCTAAAAACTCACAATCACTTTCGGGAATTTTAGAAATCTTAGAAATCTTTAAGGTGATTCCATTCAACCACCGATATCAATCAAATCTTGAACTATCTAGAAAGGTACTTGTATATCAGATGAAACTGTGAAAGAAATCAACAAAAAAATTCAGTCTGTTATGTTGATCCTAAAACTCACAGTCACGCGTCAAAACTCCTAGAAACTTTAAGGAGCTTTAAAGACTTCAAAAATCAATCGATGATCTTGAAGACATTTAAGATGAAACTGTTACAGAAATCAAAAGAAATGTCTCAGAAAATTCAGTCTGTTAGGTTGATCCTAAAACTCACAATCACGTATCAGAAATTCTGCAAACCTTAAAGACCTTTAAAGATCTTAAAAGTCTACCGCTAATCTTGAAGAAATTGTTAGAGAAATCAAAAGAAATATCTAAAAATAAACAGTCTGTTAGGTTGACGCTAAAACTCACAATCGTGTTTTAGAAATTCTAGAAACCTCGAGGACCTTTAAAGATCTTAAAGTCTACCGCCAATCTCGAAGAAATTGTTAGAGAAATCAAAGGAAATATCTCGAAAAAATCAGTTTCTTAGGTTGATCCTAAAACTCACAACCTTGTTTCAGAAATTCTAGAAACTTTGAGGACCTTCAAAGATCTTAAAATCAACTGCACATTTTGAAAAAAATTCAGCTGAAATTGGGAGATAATTTAAAAGAAATACGTTGATTCTAAAACTCATAATTATGTTTCTGAAAGTCTAGAAACCTTAAAGATCTTAAAAATCAACCGCTGATCTTAAAGAAATTCAAGAAGAAATTATTAGAGAAAGAAATATTTCGAAAAAAATTCAGTCTGTTAAATTGATCTTAAGTCTCACTATCACGTGTCAGAAATTCTAGAAACCTTAAAGACTTTTAAAAACCATAAAATCAGTTGCAAATCTTAAAGAAATTTCAGATAAAATAATTGTTGAATAAAAAAAAAAAATTCAGCCTAAAACTCTCACTCATGTTTCAGAAATTCTAGAAACCTTAAAGACCTTCAAAGTTCTTAAAAATCAAGTGTTAATCTTGAAAAAATTCCAAATGAAATTAAATGAAACTGTCAGAGAAAAGAAAAGAAATCTGTTAAGTTGTTTGTAGAACTGTCTATCACATGACAGAAATTTTAGAAACCTTAAGGACCTTTAAAGGCCTTTAAAGCCAACTGTTGATCTTTCAGATAAAATTGTCGGAGAAAGAAAATAAATGCTCTATTAAGTTATTTGTAAAATTCTCAATCACACGTCAGAAATTAAAGAAAAAGGTTTTTAGAATGGGACCTTTAACGATCTTAAAAATCAACCGCTAATCTTGAAGAAATTGCTAGAGAAATGTACCAAAAACTTCAATCTGTTAAAGACCTTTAAATATCTTAACAGTCAACTGTTGATCTTGAAGAACTTTCAGATAAATTTAAAAAAAAAATCTTAAAAAGTTCAATACGTCACGTTGTTCCTAAAACTCACAATCACACGCTAGAAATTCTAAGAAACTTTAAAGATCTTTAAAGACGTTAAAAGTCAACTATTGATTTTGAAGAAATTTCAGATGAAATTGTCAGATAAATTAAATGAAATATATTGAAAAATTCAATGCGTCACGTTGATCCTAAAACTCACAATCACACGCTAGAAATTCTAGAAACTTTAAAGACCTTTAAAGATCTTAAAAGTCAACTGCTGACCTTGAAGAAATTTCAGATGAAATAGTTAGAAAAATGAAAAGAAATGTCTAGGAAAAACGTTAAATCCTAAAACTTTATCATGCTTGAGGAATTCTATAAACCTTAAAGGGCTTAAAATCGACTGTTGGCCTTGAATCTTGAATTATCATAAAAATCAATTTTTCTGCTTAAATAATGGCACGAGTCTAGGAAACCCCAGATGCAAATCATGAAAAGCGAGAAACTAGAAAACTCTAGAAAGTGTTCAGACGACGTAGAGGTCTTCAATCCACCGAGGCAACTTTAGGAATCGAAGAAATGAGATTTTCGTGAAATCTGTGACCTCTTCAAAAGACACGAATCTACGAAACACCATCTAAATGATTCTAGAAAGACTAAAGTGGTTAATCTTTTTTTTTAATAGAAAGTTTGAAGTAAATTATGAAAAACGAGAAACTAGAAAGCAATTATTCTGAAATCGTTTAGAATTCACATCGGACTAAGTCTTCAACAAATTTCTCAGATGAAATTTTCAGAAAAATGAAAAGAAATGTCTATAAAAAAGTTAGATCTTAAAACTCTTACCATATTTAAGAAATTTTAGAAACCTCAAAGTTCTTTAAAGGGCCTAAAATCACTGCTGAGCTTGAATCTTGAATTATTACGAAAATCAATTCTTCCGATTAAATCATGGTACGAGTCTGGAAAGCCTCAGATGCAAATCATGAAAAGCGAGAAACTAGAAAAACTCTAGAAAGTGTTCAGACGAGTTAGAGGTCTTCAATCTGCCGAGGCAACTTTAGCAATCGGAGAAATGAGTGGCCTCTTCAAAAGACATGAATGTACGAAACACCATCTAAATGATTCTAGAAAGACTAAAGTGGTTAATCTTTTTTTTTATAGAAAGTTTGAAGTAAAGTATGAAAAACGAAAAATTAGAAAGCAATTATTCTGAAAGCGTTTAGAATTCACATCGGACTAAGTCTTCAACAAATTTCTCAGATGAAATTTTCAGAAAAATGAAAAGAAATGTCTATAAAAAAGTTAGATCTTAAAACTCTTATCATATTTAAGAAATTTTAGAAACCTTAAAGTTCTCTAAAGGGCCTAAAATCACTGCTGAGCTTGAATCTTGAATTGTTACAAAAATCAATTCTTCCGATTAAATCATGGTACGAGTCTAGAAAGCCTCAGATGCAAATCATGAAAAGCGAGAAACTAGAAAAACTCTAGAAAGTGTTCAGACGAGTTAGAGGTCTTCAATCTGCCGAGGCAACTTTAGCAATCGAAGAAATGAGTGGCCTCTTCAAAAGACATGAATGTACGAAACGCCATCTATAAATGATTCTAGAAAGTCCAAAGTGAATTAAGTCACAGATAAAGAAAAACTAGAAAGTATCTTGAATTTAATGTAAGTAAACGGCTTACAGGTCTTGTACTTACCGAGCCTAGGTCCATTACTAAAGACAAGTGTAATCAAGAATTCTTCTAGAAAATCTGCACTAAATTATGAAAAACGAAAAACTAGAAAGGAATTCAGAAAATTCTAGAATTCACATCAGACTACTTAGAAGTAAGTTCAGGAATACAAACCTGCAGATATTTTAAAAGTATAAACGCGCAGAGCGTAATTCTAGATAGTTTGAAGTAAATTATAAAGACAGAAAAACTAGAGAAAAACGACGTAGAATGTATTTAAAGCAAACGATTTAGAGAATTTGGATTTTGTGAGACAATGAAGTATTATTTCTGAGGTCCATGGCCTTCTAAATGAAAAGCGAGTTCTATCTGGCCTGCGCAAAGGTGCAGTTCAAACCTTACAGGGCGCTTTCTTAACCTAAAATCTTGACAGTTCTGTCACATGTGAATGGTGGATGAGTTCGTGTAAGAACAATTAATGTTATTGTTACGAGGGATACCTTTTTAGTTTTTACAAAAACAAGGAAAGAAAATTTTTTTTTGGTACAAATCGTTTTATTGCTTTTCAAAATATTCGCCTTTAAGTTTTTTACACTTTTGCATGCGTTCGAACCAATTCTCGAAACATTTTTTCCATTCTGGAGCTGGTATCTCTAAAACATGGTTTTTTGAAGGCTTCAACAGCTTCTTGAGGTAATGAAAATCGCTGCCCACGCATTTTCTGTTTGACATTAGGGAACACAAAGAAGTCGTTAGGCGATAAATCAGGTGAATATGGACAATGAGACATTAATTCAGTGTTTTTCTCCTTCAAGTAATCAACTGTTAAACGTGCTGTGTGAGAACTGGCATTGTCATAATGAAGGATGATGCGACATTTTCGGTTGTTTTTCCTGATTTCATCGATGACTTCTAGCAAACAAATTGTTGTATACCATTCAGCATTAACTGTTCTTCGATCCTCTAAAGGAATGGTTGCGACATGTCCAGTACAACCAAAGAAACAAGCAATCATTTTCTTGGAAGTGCTTCGTGAACGAACAACCTTTGTTGGATTTGGTTCATCTTGGGACACCCAAACAGTTGATTGCTGCTTAGTTTCCGGCTCGTACGAATATATCCAAGTTTCGTCACCTGTTATGATGTTGTATACGGATTTTGCAGTTCCTCGGCCGAATTTCTTGAGCATTTCCTTACACCAATTGACACGAGCCTTTTTCTGAGCTTCGGTCAAATTATGAGGAATCCATCGGGAGCAGATCTTTTTCACGCCTAAATGTTCATGCAAAATCGAATGTACTGCAGTCTTCGATATGCCTAAGAATGCCTCTATCTCACAGTAAGTCACATGGCGATCCTCTTCAATCATGTTGCGCACAGCATCGATGTTTTTTGGAACAACAACCGATTTTGGTCGACCTTCACGAAATTCATCACTGACGAAAGCACGACCACGACAAAATTCTGCAAACCAGTTGTAGACTGTCTTTTCTGATGGAGCGTCATTACTAAAAGTTGAACGAAGCAATTCGAGGCATTGTTGTTGAGTGAAGCCTTCACGTGAAATTTCCATTTTTCTACAAAATTGCTTTTTTTAAACGCTCACTGTGAACAAACTAATCAGCCGATTTCTGAGCTGTTTCTGTTTTAACAATAACAAATGTCAAATTTTACGAAAATAGTCACCTCACATCTCATCTAGTAGTCATTTGTAAAAACTTAAAAGGCGGCCCTCGTATAAAAATTTGAGCATATTGGATATTATTTACGTTGGAATAAGGTGGAGTATTTATGTCCAATTTCGACAACTTAATTTAGCATTAAACTATTACGGTTTTAGATGAAAATCTTGCCTGCATATACTCAGAATTTCTGTGGTAAGCTACAACATGTATAATAAAGCTTATTTTCTCATTGTGTGTAATTATCAACGCCTTTTTTAACACGTTTCACATTATCAAAAGTCGAAACTCTTTTATGTAACTTGTTATGTAATTACCTATTCATAACACGAAAGCTTTTTAAAGTGCCAGTCTTTCTTTATTGCGCAAGCGTACTTCACTCCGACGAGATCAAATGATTTGTGCATGAATCTATAAAGGTTATACCACATAAATTATCTTGTATTACGGTAATTACAATATTAATTAATTTTGCGTGAACTCACTTTGATTGACACTAATGACAGTGCACTTCACTCATAACCATAACCAGTATGATAACCAGCGCCAAAGTGTCAACTTTTGGCGTTTTCTCGAGCACAAAAATTCAATGTAAATTTTTCAAAACGCCCAGGTCAGTTAGAACTCGCTTTTGATTTAGAAGGCCATGCTGAGGTCAAACTATTCAAGAGATTCTAGAAAATCGAGGTAAATAATAAAAAGCAGAGAAACTTCGAGACTTCAAGATGTCCTAGAGGCCGCATACCTCTTAGGTGAGTCTACAGAATTTCAGAAAAAAGGATTGCGAAATACGCAATTGATTCAAGCGGATTTAGAAAATCCAAAGCGACTCATAGAAAACGAGACACTAGAAAGAAACTCTATAATGTAGAAACTCTATAATTAGAGATCTTATATCTACGGGGGCAAGTCTAGAAATTTATACCTTTCCAAACCTACAGTCATTTTGGAGGACGTAAATGTACAAAGCGTGGTCAAACGATATCAGAATTCGTCTATAGCTCACTAAAAAATAAAATTTACCAATCTGAATTGGAGAGAACCAAAGCAGCAATTATTAAGACGAAACATTAATAAAAAGTCTAGGATATCAGAGGGACTACTTCGAAATTTAAAGTGTTAAGAATTTTGTGAAAGCCGTGGGTAAGTCTAGAAAATTGTGTTTGAAGTTCGAAGCACTCTCTGGACTTACCTGTTTTTAAGAGACTTTTCATCTTCACTATCCTTAGTAAGCTGAAACTCACATTCATCGAAGATGCACGGCCAGAATCATACTTAAAGGAAAATGGGGCCTTCCCGATGGAATTAAGTGCGACCTCAAACTTCCAAGGATAAGTGGCGGAAAAGCTCGGAGAAAAAGATGCTCGTTTCGAGTGCAGTTAAATGCACTCGGAGACAGTTGGACGATGTCACGCATTAAAAATACACAATTGTTTTCGCGCGCGGCCTTAATCTAATCAATACGGGCGGCGTGCAGTAAGTGACGTCGCCGGCACTTATTTTTCGTTGATACCGACAGGAATTTAACCCTTGCGATTTGTTTACGATGCGATACGTCTTTTGCGCAGCAAAGCAAGAAGGAAGGTCAGTTTTCGGACGAAACGAACGGAGGTGAGACAAGCTCCAAAAAATCTTGCCGCAGGATCTCCTACGAGGACCTATACGTTTCGTAATTTTATTTCCACGCGAAATTCACCCGAAGCTGAGCTTTTTTGTTTGTAAATAGATAGTAAGCGTTACGAAATTCATAAGTATATACATAATAAGATTGACCGATCGATTGTTTCGTAATCGAGCGAAACCAGGAAGCGTGTTGTTGTTATAAGTGCCAGGCAAAAACTTGCGCCTACGTCAAACGCCAACTTTTTTGCCGTGTGTAATTAGCGCAATGACTGCACAAAGCAAACAGCGTAGGTGAGAGGTATTCCCCGAGAAATTCCCGAAATCTGACTCGGCCGGCAACGCGTTTTATTTTCGGCACGCGCGTGCGGTTATGTAATGCAAGAGCTGTCGGAGCGTGATGTACTCGAAATGTCAATATACTTGCGGATCATCTTCGGCGCTAAATATAGATATTCAAATCTCTTCGAGCGCGTGCATTCTTTCGAGCGCGCTCCGTATGTAAATCTCGACGATTTTGCATCCTGTTGATCCTGAGGAATTTCTAGCCCGATGATCCAAGCAGAGAAACAGAAATCGGGAAATTTTTGTTCTTTCTAGAATTCTTTGCCGAACTTTCTAGCCCCGGCATGACAAATACATAAACAAGACAGACTTGTGAATCGAAAAAAAAATCCTTTTTGGTCTTCCCGAGTTAAGTTTCAAGTCAAAAAATGTCTATCCCTTCTAGAATTCTAGAAGTGCCAACTTTCTAGACTGGAAATTCGCGATAAATTACTTAGATTATTCAGTCTAAGACCCAGTTTTACAATCGTGGAATAAGTACGGAATAACTGGTCGTTTAATGTTCCTCCATATCTACGTCACACCTACGTCACGTTATTCTAAGAATAATGCTTATCCGACGATTGTAAATGTTTTTAATTCTTTCAAGCATTCCCCCGAGCAACTATAGAAACAAAAAGTGAAAGAAATCCTTAACTTTTTCTATTAGGTTTTCTTCTTCTGCTCTTTCTAGAATTCTAGAAATTAATCATCTTTCTAAATCGCGAGCAATTACTGGAGATTGTTAATTTCCGCGCGCCACAACCTGAGAAGAGAATTAAAAAATAAAATAAAACGAGAAAAGAATAATCGATCTCCAGACAGTGATCTTCATCAGTATTTGACTCTGTTAAATGAAGCACTCGAACACATATTTCGGAGTTACTCAAGTACAATTAGAATTGTTATTGCAGGTGATTATAATGTTGACATTACTAAAAAGAACAGTTCGTCACTATTCTTAACTAATACGATGACAAGCTTCGGCCTAACTAATGTAACAGAAGAATATACCCGTAGTCAGAACAATTGCCATTCGTGCATCGACAATGTTTTTACCAATGAAACCAACATTATTTTATCATGTATTTCGTATCACAATGCAATTAATTTTACTTTCAAAATCAATTCAACGCCTAGAAACGGCCATAGATTCAAGAATTACACAAAAAGCAATATACATTCTTTCATTCAGCTCCTTTCTAATGAGACATGGACATCCATTTACACAGCTGACAATGCAGCAACAAAATATACAAAATTTTTAAGTACTCTTGTGGGTCACTTTGAAACCGCAATTCCTACAATTACAAAACAACAAAAAAATCAAAGGATTGCAATGTCTGATGAATTAAGACAGATTAAAGAAACATTGGATTTAATACATGAAACTTATGTACAACAGGGAGGAGATGACCTAAAACAAATATTTAATAGCTACAAAATGTTAAATGTGTCACAGAAGAGAAAAGAAAGAAAAATATTAAAGAACTTGAAGTATCGACCAATAAACAGAAAACCCTGTGGAATATAATAAAAAAAGAAACACTGCCGCACTCTTCAAATAAATCACACAACATCACATGTGAGGATTTTAATCTGTTTTTCTGTAATATTGGCTGCAACACATTACAACACATTCCAATAAGCAACAACAATTCATCACACTACTTAAAGCAATTTCCACGTAACCACTCCACATGTTTCTTGAACCCTGTAACTCCAGAGGAAATTAAAACAATCATAGATGGACTTAAATAAAAAAACTTCAACAGATATTCATGGCCTAAATACGAAACTTATCAAGAAGTGTTCCAAATATATAGCTCAACCTTTAGCTGACATAATCAACACCTGTTTCCAGGAAGGTATCGTCCCAGATGAAATGAAAGTAGCGAAGGTTGTACCCATATTCAAAAAAGGAAATCCCTCTTCCATAAATAATTATAGACCCATCTCAATCCTTCCTGTACCTTCTAAGATTCTTGAAGCCGCCTTACACCCCAGATTAGAAAATTTCCTTTCCAAAAATAACTGTATGACTATTCATCGGTATGGATTTAAGAAAGGCAAAAACTCGACGGATGCAGTATTATCATTACTAAACTATTTTTGGGATGCATTTGAGGAACACTGTGAATGCGAAGCTCTACTATGTGACCTGAGTAAAGCTTTTGACAGCATGCAGCATGACATATTTCTATCCAAACTAGAACATTTACAACTTATAACATCCTACCTTCAAAACAGGAAGCAGGCTGTTCATTTAGATGGTCAAAAAAGTAACATCTTGCCTATTCATAGTGGTATACCACAAGGCTCACTGACCGGGCCTCTCTTTTTCAGTATCTTCATCAATGATCTGCCCAATCAAACATCAGCTCATACGATATTGTATGCTGACGACACAACGTTAGTATGGAAAGGCCGTACCTGCAGTGAAATTCAAATAAATCTGGACACTGCCAACAAAGAAGCAGCAGATTGGTTTGCTGCTAACAAACTTTATCTAAATAACGACAAATCATCAAAAATACCATTTACAACTAAGCGTAAAACTTAAAACACGCGGAGAATAAATGCCACGGCAGTGCAAACCAGACATTTGTTTTTTTTTGTACAATAAACTTCCATCAGTGTGGACCCAACTCCCAAAAAGACTGTTTAAGAATAAATTGAAGTTACAATTAATTGACAAGGCTTACTATAGCGTAAACGAATATTTAGAGGATACTCTTGTATGTTAGCCTCTCACCAGTTATGGCATATTGTTATTGTTACCTATTTATCTATTTGATTGGCACCTAGATTCCTAATAGGCATGTAACGAAAACTGTAAAGTTTGAATAAAGTTTGATTTGATTTGAAAAGATCTTGATTCTTTCTAGAATTATTTCTCTACTTTCCTTTTTATTCGGGATGGCAACTACAGAAATCAAAATTGAAAGAAATTCCAACTTTTTCACTATTTCTAGAATTCTTTCTAGACCGGGAAGTGAGTGATCTTCAGTAAACATAAAAATAGTTGGAAATATAAGAGGAAATTTTTGTTAGCTTCTTGGGAAACTACACTTCTTGAAGAGTCATCTTTATAGATTATTTATTTTTCTTTTGGTCATATTTCTAGCATTCCCTAGCGCAGGGCCGGCCTAACAGAACAAGGTCCCTTGTGGCCGGCCCTTGCTTCTGAAACACTGTAGATTTACCTAAGATATATACGACCTCTAGAGTATCTGTTTTGAGGTTTCGTAGTTTCTCTCCATTTTACTATTTACTTCGATTTTCTAGAATTTCTTAAATAGTTTCAAAATTACTAGAGATTTTACAACAATCTTTTTCTCTATACCTTTAGACTTGCCTTTATCAGACCTCTAAGCTATCTGCTAAGAATTACAGACTCAGTCTAGAGTTTCTTTTTAGTTTCTCGTCTTGTGTGAGTTGCTTTACATTTTCTAGATTCGTTTGAGTATTTCAAAATGGCCGCTGTTTTCTAAAAGCCATTTTGTCTGATACTCTAGATTTATCTGAGGGGGTACACGAACTCTAAACCGTCTGATTTGAGTTCTAGACACTTCCTCAAGGTTTCTTTGCTTTTTTTGATTTGCCTCAGATTTTCTAGAATGATTAGAAATGTTTCTATTTTTCAAAGTAGCTACGCATATTTTACGGTAGCCTTTTTCGCTGTACTATTAGACTAACATTATGATGAGTTGGAGACTCACTCAACGATCTCTTTTTAGTTTTTTATTTCTCGAAGAGTCAGTATAGACTTTTCAGAGTCGTTTGAATCATTTATGTATTTCAAAATAGCCGTTGTTTTATAAAAGGCCTTTTCTCTAAAACACCAGACTTACTACCTGAGGGGGTGCAGGCATGCGACCTCCTATGTCTGTCTTGATTTTGTAAACACTTTCTAGAGGTTTTTTCTACATTCCTGTTTGTTTTTTTTTTTTATTTAAGAATTGCTGAAATCGCTTACTCGTTTCAAAATGGCCACCAACTTTACGAAAGTCTATTTCTGTGAATTTTTAGGGTTGTTTCAGCAGTCAGACGTTTTGAGTTTAGGATACGTCTGGAATTTCTTTCTAGTTTCTCGTCTTTTACGATTTACTTCGGACCATGCAGGTTTCGCAAAAGTCTGAATTTCTAATCAGTCTTGTCTCAGGAGATAAATGTATTAATGTAAAATTCACAGTAAGTAAAGAAAACGAGATTGAACTAAACGAATGTACAGGATGTCTCAAAGGTAATTCCTGTGCTTAAAGGATTCAATTGGGGAAGCCGAAATAAATCGAAGTAAAATTCACTGAAATCCACATGGTATCCCTGTTTCGCTTGCGTCTGTGACAAGTGGCTCCTTCGTCATCCCCTAGTTACGGCCCTGGTTCCAGCACTCCTTACCACAACACTGTGCTTTAAAAAAAGTGCCCCAGAATTCTTACTGCATCCGGGCCCCGTCGTTTAGAAGGCCGGCCCTGCCCTGGCGTTATCAAATTTGTCAATTTCCTGACGTTTACAAATTTTCCGATTTTCGGTTCAGTATTTTTATATGATAGTTTGATGTATTGAGCACTTGTGAAATATAATTAAACGCAAAAACGAAAAACACCCTTTTCACAAAAACTGTTTATTAAAAACTAAATGTACATTTCGTACGCGATGCGTACATCCTCAGTAGTATACTACTTCATTGTTATACAGTAGTATACTACTGAGGATGTATGGGTTTTTAATAAACAGTTTTTGTGTTTTTCGCTTTTGCGTTTATTTTTATATGACATCATATTCTATCAATAATTGAACGAAACGATCACCTAACTGTTTCAAGTTTACCAATTTTCAATTCATCGTTTTGATATGACGTCATACTTTATCGACTGAACGGAAACAATTTCGGGGTGTTTTCAAATAATTAATGGTAATTTCCGGTTCATTGTTTTGATATAACGCCATATTCTATTGAATGAACGAAAAAAAGTAGACGTACAACCACATTGCTTAACGAGACAATGCTGTGACGTCATACTTGCAGCATCCTATCAATCTTTCAATGTCATGACGTCATCGTATTCTCTTCATTGAAGTGAACAATCATATTCTATCAACTGATCGAAACAATCGCCTGGCGTTTTTAAGTTTGCCAATCTTCAATTCAATGCCTTGATATGACGTCATACTTTATCGACTGAACGGAAACAATTTCGGGGTGTCTTCAAATTTGGTAACTTCCGGTTCAGTGTTTTGATATAACGCCATATTCTATTGAATGAACGTAAAAAAAGTAGACGTACAACCACATTGCTTAACGAGACAATGCTGTGACGTCACACTTGCAGCATCCTATCAATCTTTCAATGTTATGACGTCATCGTATTCTCTTCATTGAAGTGAACAACCATATTCTATCAACTGATCGAAACAATCGCCTGGCGTTTTTAAGTTTGCCAATCTTCAATTCAATGTCTTGATATGACGTCATACTTTATCGACTGAACGGAAACAATTTCGGGGTGTTTTCAAATTTGGTAATTTCCGGTTCAGTGTTTTGATATGACGCCATATTCTATCGAATGAACGAAACAATTGTAAGCTTTTCAGCATCGTGAATTTTTTTTTAATATACAGTGTGTCATTGTGGCAGGCTCAACATAAAGTAGACATACGTCTACTTTGTTTAACGAGACAATGCTATGACGTCATACTTGCAGCAAGCAACCAATTGTTCAATGTTATGACGTCATCATATTTTCCTCATTGAAGTGAACAATTGAAGCTCATGGATTGCTATGATTGTTTTGATGTTTTTCTGATGATGTTTGAGAGAATTCTGTCGTTTTTAACTTGTTTTAATATGACGTCACAAATTCTAAATGCTATAATAAAAAGTTTGGAGATCTTGTGATGATTGTTATTTCATTTAAGTGCCCTTTTTGCGCTGTCTCCTGTCTTTTTGTTTAATAATCCAATATTGTGACGTCATCAAAGTTAATTGGTAACCTGATACTTCAAAAGTTGTGACGTCATTTTCCCCTCTTGTCGACGTAAACAATTGAAATTCAAGGATTGTCACGATTTTGTTGACAGTTTTCTGTCATTTGGAATTTTTTTCTTTTTCAAAAAATTATTGTTCATTGTTATTGTCAATCAGAAAAAAAAAACAATTGAAACTATAATGTTTTGAAGTCATATTTTCTTCAACAATTGAAGTTGTGAACTTGCCAAGAGTTTTATTTTGATGTTTGAGAATTCGGTCGTTTTTAATTTGTTTCAATGTGACGTCACACAGAAAAAAAAACAATTGTTAAATCTTTTCCTGGCGTTGCCAAATTTAAATGATGAAGAAGAACAAAGAGTGGTGAATTTGTGGTACGTGTCGCGTGTGTTTTGTTCTGTAAACAATATAAGTTCTCGAATTATTGCGGCTTTTTTTGACAGTGTTCCCCCGTTTCAGAATTCGGTTGTTTTTGATTTGTTTTAATAACGTCATAAATCTTTTCGAATTTAAATAATGAAGAAATATAAGGAATGGCGAATTTGCATGTTTTGTTTACTGAAAACAATTGAAGTTCTCGAATTGTTGCGAGTTTCTTTTTTAACAGTTCACATAGAGAGAACAATCTCTTTCTCGGCGTTGCCAAATTTAAATAATGAAGAAATACAAAGAACGGTTAATTCGTCGTATGTACGTGTCGTAATATTTTGTATTTTGTGTATTTTGTTTATTCCAACAATTGAAGTCAGTGTACATGGTTAAATCATATTCAGGCAGATAATCTGGAAGATCATTATTGCCGTTCAGATAAAAAGATCACGTGACCTTGAATCGCAATTATTGCTGGCATATAAAAATGGATTTCTGGTTTCAAATCTTGCGATTTTTTGTTTTTCCGGATATGACGTCACTTTCAAAATTTCAATTCAACTTCCCATTCGTACGTTGACATGATAAATAAGTAATTTAATCGGTCATCCATATACAGGGTGCCCCAAACTATACCTGAGACGCAAGGAATTTTAATGAAATTTGATGATAGGACAATAAATATGTAAGGTCACGTGGTTTCTTATCGAAATTGACTAAAACAATACGTGATTTGTATTTTTGGTATAAAAAAGTACTTGTAAAATTGATTAACTTGTCGGGCTAAGGATGGCTCGCTTCGGAGCACAAGCTTGTCATTTCACAAAATTTCTTTGACGCTTAAAATCATAAGTAATATTAGCAAGTTCCGCTATTGATCAATAGATGTCGCTCCAAATAATTTTAACAAAAAATAAAAATAAATGTCGATTTCAACAAAACTGCAACAACATTCGTTAGTAGCCAAAGTTAAAGCATTATTTCTTTTGCACCAGTATGTACTGATAAAATTGGTTAACTTGTCGGGCCAGACAGAGATGGCGCTCTTGAAAATGCACCGGCCTGTCAGTTGTCATTTCATGAAACATCTTTTGCTTTCATTGTTAGCCAAAATACAATATCAAGGGAGCGCAATGGTGTACAGCCAACTTGTAATTTGTTGCAATTGTTTCAATTTGCCTGAAATTGTAGCGCTGATGATAAGCAGACGAATCACGTGTTCGCTCTTAAAAAGTGTTCACAGAGGTGAGGCGGGGTGAACTTATTTGTGCAATAAAATGATGATAATGATTACAATTAAAAAAATTGGGCTGCTACGTAAAAGATGGCGCCACCAACAACTTCAGAAAAACTCGAATAATAACACATAATAAAAATTCAATTAGTTTCTGTTCGGCTAAAAAAAAATTAATAATCGCCGATTTCAACAAAACCGCAATAAAAGAAACTCGTTTTAGCCGACAGATGGCGCAGCATTATTATTATTTTTTATTAGTACTGATTTGTGTTAGACAAAAGATGTCGCCCCAACTAAACTTAAAAACTAAAAAAATACGACGGTGGACTAATAGATGGCGCCCCTCTATTTTTAAAAATAGTTTCTTTTGACAATTTTCTATCGTTTATGAATTCGGTGGTTTTCAATTTGTTTTAATGTGACGTCACATACAAAAAACAATTGTTAAATCTGTTCAAATTTAAATAATCGAATTGCTGTGATTTTTTTCCGTTTTTTGTCATTTGAAAATTCGGTCGTTTTTAATTTGCTTTAATGTGACGTTACACAGAAAAACAAACAATAATTGTTAATTAAATAAGAGAAACTCGCAATAAAAGAAACTCGTTTTAGCCGATAGATGGCGCAGCATTATTATTATTTTTTATTAGTACTGATTTGTGTTAGACAAAAGATGTCGCCCCAACTAAAAATACAACGGTGGACTAATAGATGGCGCCCCTCTATTTTTAAAAATAGTTTCTCTTGACAATTTTCTATCGTTTATGAATTCGGTGGTTTTTAATTTGTTTTAATGTGACGTCACATAGAAAAAACAATTGTTAAATCTGTTCAAATTTAAATAATCGAATTGCGGCGATTTTTTTTCGTTTTTTGTCATTTGAGAATTCGGTCGTTTTTAATTTGTTTTAATGTGACGTTACACAGAAAAACAAACAATAATTGTTAATTAAATAAGAGAAACTCGCAATAAAAGAAACTCGTTTTAGCCGACAGATGGCGCAGCATTATTATTATTTTTTATTAGTACTGATTTGTGTTAGACAAAAGATGTCGCCCCAACTAAACTTAAAAAATACAACGGTGGACTAATAGATGGCGCCCCTCTATTTTTAAAAATAGTTTCTTTTGACAATTTTCTGTCGTTTATGAATTCGGCGGTTTTCAATTTGTTTTAATGTGACGTCACACAGAAAAAACAATTGTTAAATCTGTTCAAATTTAAATAATCGAATTGCTGCGATTTTTTTTCCCGTTTTTTGTTATTTGAAAATTCGGTCGTTTTTAATTTGTTTTAATCTGACGTTACACAGAAAAACGAACAATAATTGTTAATTAAATAAAAGAAACTCGCAATAAAAGAAACTCGTTTTAGCCGACAGATGGCGCAGCATTATTATTATTTTTTATTAGTACTGATTTGTGTTAGACAAAAGATGTCGCCCCAACTAAACTTAAAAAATACAACGGTGGACTAATAGATGGCGCCCCCCTATTTTTAAAAATAGTTTCTTTTGACAATTTTCGATCGTTTATGAATTCGGTGGTTTTCAATTTGTTTTAATGTGACGTCACATAGAAAAAACAATTGTTAAATCTGTTCAAATTTAAATAATCGAATTGCTGCGATTTTTTTTCCCGTTTTTTGTCATTTGAAAATTCGGTCGTTTTTAATTTGTTTTAATCTGACGTTACACAGAAAAACGAACAATAATTGTTAATTAAATAAAAGAAACTTACAATAAAAGAAACTCGTTTTAGCCGACAGATGGCGTAGCATTATTATTATTTTTTATTAGTACTGATTTGTGTTAGACAAAAGATGTCGCCCCAACTAAACTTAAAAAATACAACGGTGGACTAATAGATGGCGCCCCTCTATTTTTAAAAATAGTTTCTTTTGACACAATTTTCTATCGTTTATGAATTCGGTGGTTTTCAATTTGTTTTAATGTGACGTCACATAGAAAAAACAATTGTTAAATCTGTTCAAATTTAATAAATAATCGAATTGCTGCGATTTTTTTCCGTTTTTTGTCATTTGAAAATTCGGTCGTTTTTAATTTGTTTTAATCTGACGTTACACAGAAAAACGAACAATAATTGTTAATTAAATAAAAGAAACTCGCAATAAAAGAAACTCGTTTTAGCCGACAGATGGCGCAGCATTATTATTATTTTTTATTAGTACTGATTTGTGTTAGACAAAAGATGTCGCCCCAACTAAACTTAAAAAATACAACGGTGGACTAATAGATGGCGCCCCCCTATTTTTAAAAATAGTTTCTTTTGACAATTTTCGATCGTTTATGAATTCGGTGGTTTTCAATTTGTTTTAATGTGACGTCACATAGAAAAAACAATTGTTAAATCTGTTCAAATTTAAATAATCGAATTGCTGCGATTTTTTTCCGTTTTTTGTCATTTGAGAATTCGGTCGTTTTTAATTTGTTTTAATCTGACGTTACACAGAAAAACGAACAATAATTGTTAATTAAATAAAAGAAACTCGCAATAAAAGAAACTCGTTTTAGCCGACAGATGGCGTAGCATTATTATTATTTTTTATTAGTACTGATTTGTGTTAGACAAAAGATGTCGCCCCAACTAAACTTAAAAAATACAACGGTGGACTAATAGATGGCGCCCCTCTATTTTTAAAAATAGTTTCTTTTGACAATTTTCTATCGTTCATGAATTCGGTGGTTTTTAATTTGTTTTAATGTGACGTCACATAGAAAAAACAATTGTTAAATCTGTTCAAATTTAAATAATCGAATTGCGGCGTTTTTTTTTCGTTTTTTGTCATTTGAGAATTCGGTCGTTTTTAATTTGTTTTAATGTGACGTTACACAGAGAAACAAACAATAATTGTTAATTAAATCTTTCCTCGGCGTTTTCCAATTTAGAAATATAAAGGATGATGAATTTGTGTGTGTTTTGTTTACTGTAAACAAATCAAGTTCTCGAATTGTTGCGATTTTTTTTTTTACAGTTTTCTGTCGTTTGACAATTCGATCGTTTGAAAGCTCTCGAATTGTTGCGAGTTTCTTTTGACAATTTCCCGTCGTTTAACAATTCGATCGTTTTTAATTTGATGTCATATAGAAAAAACAATATTGTTAAATCTTTTCTCGGCGTTGGCAAAAATTCAAAGTGCTGGGAATATAAGTCGTGGCGATTGCGTTTTGTTTAAATGTCGTCTTCCGTTCGGCATTTGTTATTATTTAGGCGCGCGATGATTAATTTCGAATTGCGAAACGCGCGCATCTTTCCGCCGATACGGGTGCATGCGGGCAGGCGACGAGCGACGCACTTGCAACATTTGTTGTTAACAATTTGTGAAATCCGCGGGCTATCGCTCGCGCGCGCAAACAACAAATTCCGCGGCGGAAAAAAAGAGCATCGGCGAAAACAAAACGACGTCGCCGCCGCCGTCGTCGTCGTCGTCGGGCAGCGGCGGCGCTCCGCGACTTCGTCGAAGTGGTGGAGCTCTCTGTTCTCTGCTCGACTCGGAGCACTCACACTCACACACACTCGCACACATTTGATATACGCATACACTAGCCGCATATATAGCGGCGGCTTATATTTAATTCTCAGTGTTGGTCTGCATTTCGTCAAGTCGGCGTTGAGACCGACAGGTTACTACGATACCGACACGCGCGCGCGTATTTTTGTGATACCGGCAATTGTTTTGTTACTATTGTTATTTTTTAATCACGACTGACTAGATCTTAAGAAATTAAGCGCCGGCGAAGGGAGTGTGATTTTAAATTTACTTTATTACTTTCCCCCCCTAAAAATTAAAATTAAAACCGACGGATCCGCTCTCGTTTTGTTCCAAGTTCGAATCCGAGTTGTGATATTTAAACAAAAAAAAAAAATTAATAAAATAAAACAAAGTGCTTTCAACGATTCGCCCCAATCAATTCAATGTGATATACCTGTCCAGTTAAGAGCGAATTGCAAGTTGTGATAATAATCGTTAAATTAATGAATTGTGATAAGTGGGATCGACTTGGCCTTCACTTCTTTTTTCCTTCTTAAAAAATAAATAATTGAACGTCGGGATGACGTTCGATCTCCGTCGTTCTTTCTCATTTTTCCACTAACCCCCCTCCCCCCTCTCTCTCCGAAGATGTTAATCAAAATAAAACTTCCGAATTCGCTGCAAATGAACGCGGTGAATCTCACCCTGTTGATAGTGGGCTTGCACCTGGTGCTGAGAACTTGTGATTGTGATACGTACTATCCTGGTAATATAACGCGTTCGAATAGCATAGACAGGCGGAAATCCGATGGGGATTCGTACTCCGGGGGTGGCGGAGGTGGCGATGATGATGACGGTGGCGGAGGCGTCCACTCCGACGAGTACACTCACGTCCGAGGTGGTTGCAGTTCGTGCGTGCGCGATGAAATCAAGAATAGAAACATTCAGGTGATCAAGGACGAGGTGCTGAAGAAGATGGGCTTCGAGAGGCCGCCGAATTTCACCGGAAAGGTCCTGCCCCAAGTGCCCAAGCACATCCTCGCCAGGGTGGAATTCGACTCTGCCGACTGGCAGAGCGACCAACCCCATTATTCCTCCGGCCATTCCGTCACCGAAGAAGACGACGAGTACCACGTCAAGACGGAGAAGATCATCACCTTTGCTCAGCCTTGTAAGTTGCAATTGTTTTTATTTATTTAAATAAAAAGCCCCGTTCACACACTTAAGCTTCAATCACGCTAAAGCCTCATTTGCACCTGTCTGTCTCATTTAATAAAAGAAATCACGCGCTCGTGCTATTCTTTTGTTATCATCATCCATTATCATGGGGAACTTGCAAAAAAAGACAATGCAAATTTTTGGATGTAACGAAAATTGTGTTCATGTTTGTACTGCACATATCGGTAATCGCCACCAGCGTCAATGATAAGATAACTGTCAAAGTGATAAGTAAATCATAAAGTGCTCCTCATTCAACTATGTACGTACCAATAAAACAAACGAAGATCGTCCATAAACAATTGGACGAGCGTGATTCGTTTTTGCTTCTTATACTTAAACTGTCAAAGTTTAGAATAGATTAGAATAGAATTTGTCGCTTTCCATTTATTTCAAGAAAAATATGTTCACATTCACAATCGCTTTCTGTTTTGCGCATTATTAACTGCCGGCCGCCGTCTGTCAACGCTAACTGTCAAAGTGATGGGTGAATCGAAAGTCTTGTCGAGCGCGTTTGATTCTCGTAATAAAAAAAAACATGATGGGTAAATCGAAACTCTTGTCGAGCGTGTTTGATCCTCGTAATAAAAAACGAACGATGTGGTTCGTTTCTCTTGTCAGACTCGAACTGTCAGAGTGACTGTCCATTTGTAGATTAGAATGAAACCAGTCGGAGAATTTGTTGCGTTTCATTTGTTTCAAAAAAGCTATAATCGTAAATTTGCAACCGCTTTCTGATTTGCGTTCATTAATCGCCGCTACCTGTCAACGTTAACTGTCAAAGTGTTAAGTCAATCAAAACACTTGTAGAGTTTGTGGTACCGTAAGTGTTCCTCATAATAAAACAAAAGGAAATCGCACGTAAAAACGTTGGGCGATTGCGTTGTCACACTCGAACTGTCACAGCGACTGTCAGTTTGCGTGTTAGAATGGAGAATTTGCTGCATTTCTTTTGTTTAAAAAAAAAGTGTTCATACTTGCAACCGCTTTCTGATTTTCGCATCATTAACCGTCGGCACCGGTCAATGTTAACAACTGTCAAAATGATAAAAATAATTTGAAATTTGTGAGGTCCCTCGTTTAGTTACCAATAAAACAAATGATAATCGCGTGTATACAGTATGTATAAATGCCTTAATTTGTGTGACAGAATGAATTTGCTGCGTTTCATTTGATTCAAGAAAACAAAATTGTTCACAGTCGTCGTCTGTCAACTGTCAATTTTTATGTTAAATCGAAACGTTCACCACTTTGTGCCACATAATTTATTGTTCTTTCAATTATTATTAATAAAAAAATAAGGAATCACGTGTTTATAAAACCGGACTGATGTTATTCGTTTCTTCGTCACGCGAACTGTCAAAGTCATTATCAATTTGTGTGTCATAATTAAGAGTCGTTGAATCTGGTAGTTTTTTTTTTTGTTCTGTTTGGAAACTATATAGTTAATATTTACTAATTTTTATGTTGTTATTCAACGCCATCTTTCAACTGTTAATATTAACTGTCAAAGTGACAGTCGATTTATGCGATCAGTCAAAGCTGCGTTCACAAAATGTTCTTCCTTTAATCACCAATCACGTGTATATAAATTATGACCATCGCTGGTGCTTTCGGCTGTCACGATTCTGTCAAAATGATTATCAATTTGTGTGTCAAAATGAAGAGTCGTCGAAACTGATAGTTTTCTTTTGTTCTGTTTGTGTCCTAGAAGGAAATTATTTAAGATTTACTGATTTTTATGTTGTTATTCGACGCCATCTTTCAACTCTTAGTATTAACTGTCAAAGTTACAGTCGATTTATGCGATCAGATGAAACATTGATCGAATTTGCATTCACAAATGTTCTTCCTTTAATCACCAATCACGTGTATATAAATTATACAATCGTTGTTGCTTTCGGCTATCGCACGATACTGTCAAAATGATTATCAATTAGTGAGTGAAATGAAATTAGTTATCGAGGTTGCTATTTTCATGTAAAATGAAACTTAGAAAATATTTATTAATGTTTGTATTACGAATCGGCATCACCTGTCGACTGTCAATGTTAACTGTCAAAGTAACTGTCGAATTTTCGTTCAACTGAAATGTTTGTCGCCTTTCCTTTTATTGCTGGACAAATGGCGAGAGTATTTGTTACTTGTTCCCTCATGTCAAATATTCCAGCCAACTGTCAAAGTGACAAGCTGGTGCATTTCAAATCGAAACAGAAACCGCCATCAAGTTTCACGCCTTTTTCTTCTTCTAAACAAAAATTATCTATACGTTTGGCTTTCGTGGCATTTCACTAACTTATCCTGTACGATCGCTTCCAACTGTCAAAGTTACGCCGAAACACGTTAAAATAATGTCGGTTACACATTTGTTTATTCCGTCATCGCAAAAATTTCACACCAAAAAAGTCAAAACCGTGACAGTTTATTTAAACTGCCAAAATAACCGAGAAAAACAAATGTTTATTGCAAGGTTTGACAGTCGTTTCGCCACTCGTCAAAAACTGAAAATGTGCCAACCGTATCAAAAATTTTGTAGCTATGTCATCACTTTATTGCAGCGATTATGTCATCACTTTATTTGCAGCGATTGTGACTTACTTTTCACTTTGTAATTTAGTCTTATTAAACTGTCAAAGTGACTAAATTTATTTTTTTTTTAATATAGAATGCAAACAACTTCCTTTTGTTTTCCGCTCTGATTTTTTTCTTTTTATTTCAACTGTGTGACACACTGTCGCTTATTAGTGCCAGAGTTTGACAGGCGTCGCACAAAATGACAAACGGGTTGTAATTGTAACTTATTTGTGTCGTTTTTCGATAAATGCCGGTCGTGAAAACGGTGCGCCAACATTGTTTATGTTCTTTATGTTCGAAAAGAACTGCACAGAAAGTCAATGACAACTGTCAAAGTGACTGGCGGCGTACGCTTGCGAAATCAATTGTTTTCTTTGGCGTTCGTTACTTGCGTTTTCCTGAAGGCGTGCTGTTGTTTGT
Organism: Dorcus parallelipipedus; assembly: GCA_958336345.1. Taxonomy (NCBI): domain Eukaryota; kingdom Metazoa; phylum Arthropoda; class Insecta; order Coleoptera; family Lucanidae; genus Dorcus; species Dorcus parallelipipedus. The sequence continues at coordinate 41,112,936 of OY284480.1, read as the reverse complement.
CTTTTATTTTTGCCGTCGGACTCGCAAAGTATTGGAATAATTAGCACGAATATTTTGGTAGTTGTTTGACGTTTAGCGTCTGTCAAAATTATAATTGGTTAACAAATGACGTTTCATGAACAAATTCCAATCAGAACGGATCTTTTATTTTAAATTAGCCGACTTTTCTGTTAGCTGTGTAACAAATGTCAAATTATCTGTCATTTTGGATTCTACGCCAATTAAGCGGTTACATTGTAGGCACCGAAGAGCGCCGAGTCGTTTCAACTTTGTTTGTTTATTTTTCGAATTAGGTTTTCTGTAAGCCGATGACATCTTGCGACTTGTAATCTCGAGGAATAAATTTCCCCTGGACAGCAACCAGTTGTCCCATTAAACTCCGGTGAAATACGATCCGACCCAGCGGGCCGCGCCGGACCGCAATAAAATCCGAGTTATTTTAAGTACGTTCTTATTCAAATTTTATTGCGCACACACGTCTCTAATTTGTTTTATTACATTTCGAGTTTTTTTGATTTTTTTTTTCTCTCGTCGATCGGAATCCTCCGATCGATTTATTTTATACCGGTAAGAATAAAAAGTAGTAGAATTTGCTCGTGAATTGCACAAACAGATGGCGCTGTACACTTCTCAATGACATAGCGTCATTGTTACTATTGGCGTTATGCATTTCTCGCTCTAGCATATGATTTGCAACTTTTGTTTTCATCAAAACAAATCAATAGTTTTAGATTTTTTTTTTTAATTCTACGATCCATCACTAGATGGCATTGCGCTTCCTCTCTCTCTCTCTCGCTTTCTCTCTCAAGCAAATTGTCCTCAACTTTTGTTTAATGTTAAGCGAAACGTCGCGTCGTAGAATTTCTCGGTTTTTAAAGTCAAATATCCTGTTAGCATATTTTGAACCTTTCTGCAACTTAACAGATGGCGCTTCGCACTTTTTCTATTATCTATTTCTTGTTGTTGTTTCCGTCTGGCTCCTTAATCAAGTTTCGTCTGGTGAGTAAACTTGGGGTGATTTTGAATCTGTCCGTCCGCCTACTTGATGTTCGCAAGCCATCGGTTAATTGCGCGTGTTTTTCTAGAACAAGAGGCGCTCGTGCGGCCCTAAATAATAATGAAAATAGCGCATCGATGGATTTTCCTATTTTTAGAATCGCCTCGTCCGTTAAGTGCAACAGCTAACGAACGCTATCAGCAAGCCTCCAGACGACCGTCCGCCATTAATTTATTTACATCTCGGCGCTATCAGTTTCTGATTTAATTACTGAAAAAAAAATTAATTAATAATAACAACAGTCGGCCTGTGTTTTTCCAATTAAATCGGATTCGATTTTAATGGCGCGCCGATCGCACGCGAGACGTGTGCGTGGAAGGCCAGCAAATTCGCGTAATCGCAGGAAGCTGCGTACATATTTCTTCGAGATTGTGTGCTTAGGAGTTCCATCCGTGGCACTGCTAAAAATAGAAGGAATCTCACTTAAACTATGCGAACCGCTCCGTCTTTTTCTCTCGTCCGCGGCAGCGCCCGTTCTATTTTAACAGCAAGTGCACATGGTGATAAGTCACGGCTTGCCGAGATAATTGCGCTCGCTCGCTTCGTTTGCTTAAACAAATTTCACTTTCGCGGAACACAATTACTCCTCCTTGCTCACGTACGGGACGCGTCATCGGCACACGATCGCACCCTTTTAGAATCATTTTAGAAACTCGACGCAAAAATCCGAATTTCCACGGAAACAGAATCAAAATCGAAACAATTGCCGCCCGTGATTTCAGGCGATCCGAACGCGATGTCTGGCATCTGTCTGGGTTTAATTTATTGTATTACGCAACCTAGTGACCCCCTCAATCTCCGTTGACCCGTACATGAGGTGTCCAAATGTGGAACGCTTCGCTGATGCAAAATCGGTCGATTCTTTATTTCAAAATGGGACAAAGGTCTTCAAATTCGTAAAATTCTCAAAAAACAGTTTTTTCACGATCTAAAGAAGTGTCCTTTGCGAGCCTCTTCATGGGACAAATAGAAACAAGTCATGTCTCCATGCGGAAACAAAGGTTCTTAAAAGCATTCCTAAAACAGTTTTTCCAAAATCTAAAGAAGGATCTTCGTTGAATAAAACGCTTTCTCTTACATTCAGGGCCCCTTCAGAGGGCAATTTTCTCACTATCTAAAGGGGGGGGGGGGCTTGGCGAACCTCTTCATGGGACAAATATAAAACAAGTCATGTCTCCATATAGGTTAACGGTTCCCTAAAGCAATCTTCTCGAAAGCATTTCTCTAAAACAGTTTTTCCAAAATCTAAAGAAAGTTCTTTGCTGAGAAAAACGCATTCTGTTACTTTCAGGGCCTCTTCAGGGAGCAGTTTTTTCACTACCTAAAGAAGGGTCCTTTACTTCGCCTCTTCAAATATGAGACAAGTCATGTCTCCATATGGGACAAAGGTTCTCAAAAGCAATCTTCTCGAAAGCATTCCTCTAAAACAGTTTTTCCAAAATCTAAAGAAGGATCCTCGCTGAATGAAACGCTTTTTGTTACATTCAGGGAGGAGTTGTTTTCACTATCTAAACAAGGGTCCTTTGCGAGCCTCTTCAAATATGAAATAACTCATGTCTCCATATGGGGCAAAGGTTCTCAAAAGGAATCTTCTCGAAAGCATTCCTCTAAAACAGTTTTTCCAAAATCTAAAGAAGGATCTTCGCTGAATGAAACGCTTTCTGTTACATTCAGGGGGGAGTTTTTTTCACTATCTAAACAAGGGTCCTTTGCGAGCCTCTTCAAATATGAAACAACTCATGTCTCCATATGGGACAAAGGTTCTCAAAAGCAATCTTCTCGGAAGCATTCCTCGAAAACAGTTTTTCCAAAATCTAAAGAAGGATCTTCGCTGAATGAAACGCTTTCTGTTACATTCAGGGCGGAGTTTTTTCATTATCTAAACAAGGGTCCTTTGCGAGCCTCTTCAAATATGAAGCAACTCATGTCTCCATAAGGGGCAAAGGTTCTCAAAAGCAATCTTCTCGAAAGCATTCCTCTAAAACAGTTTTTCCAAAATCTAAAGGATCTTCCCTGAATGAAACGCTTTCTGTTACATTCAGGGGGGAGTTTTTTCACTATCTAAACAAGGGTCCTTTGCGAGCCTCTTCAAATATGAAACAACTCATGTCTTCATATGGGGCAAAGGTTCTCAAAAGCAATCTTCTCGAAAGCATTCCTCTAAAAGAGTTTTCCCAAAATCTAAAGAAGGATCTTCGCTGAATGAAACGCTTTCTGTTACATTCAGGGGGGAGTTTTTTCACTATCTAAACAAGAGTCTTTTGCGAGTCTCTTCAAATATGAAACAACTCATGCCTCCATATGGGGCAAAGGTTCTCAAAAGCAATCTTCTCGAAAGAATTCCTCTAAAACAGTTTTTCCAAAATCTAGAGGATCTTTGCTGAAAAAAAAATACTCTGTCGTACACTCAGGGCCTCTTCAGGGGCAAGTACGAAAGAATTTGCAGAAGGACTCTCGTTTCAAAATGGGACAAGGCTCTTAAATTTTGAAAACTCTCGAAAGCAATTGAACAATTTAGTTTCTTCGGGAATCTAAAGTACTTTCCACCTCCTTATGGGACAAATAATTAAAAAGTTGCAGAAGGACTCTTGTGTCAAAATGGGACAAAGGTTTTCAATTTTGTAACATTCTTGAAAGTAATCCTGAAACAGTTTTTCTCGATCTATGGAAAGATCTTCACTGAGAAAAGCGCTTTCGGCTATACTCGGAACCTCCTTATGGCACAATTATTAAAGAAGTTGCAAGTCTCAAAGTGGGACAAGGATTCTCTAATTTTTAAAAGTGTCAAAAGCAATCATAAAACCGTGTCTCCACGATCTAAAGAAGGGTCTTCGCTGGAAAAGCGCTTTCCGAGCCCATTCATGGGACAAATATGTTGTTTCAAAATGGCACAGAGTTTCTCAAATGTTTAAAACTTTCAAAAGTAATTCTAAAACAGTTTTTCTCCAATCTAAAGAAGATTCTTCGCTGAGAAAAGCGATTACGTTACACTCAGAGAGTGCCTTCATTATTCAAAGTCACTGTGTGATTATTAGCACCATTAAAGGACTTTGGCATCAAAGGAAATTAGTTCCAAAATAATTATTATACCAGCAGTAACAGCCTTGAAGATGTCTCGGGTTTTCAAGGGCGAAACGTGGCTAGAAGAAAGCTGATGCGATTCCAATTCAAAAGCCAAGAAGTCGAACCTTTCAGTGACTCCAAAAATTTTCTTGGAGGGTGGGAAAAGGTTATCATAGACAATTTTTTCTCTTCTTGGGCTAGAGTTAAAATAAATTGTAGCTAGAAGGTCCTAGGCCAATGAATTACGAGGGAGATTAGAATTTAATAAAACTCGGAATTTCTCAGTGACTCCAAAAAACCTTCTTGGTGTGGAACTGGATTACTTGGAGAAAGAAAGAAGCGGTCATTAGAACCCCACCGTTGATTGTCATAATTGCCTTAGAAAGTCTACTCGTGGGCTAACGTTAAAAAAAAGATGCAACAAGCCAATGAATAACTTTGGCTTTGGATGTCTTCAATGAAGCTATGGATTTATCTCAAACCTTTTCAGTGACTTCAAAAAACTTTCATGGGGGTGGGACGAAGGAAGACCCTTTCCGATCATTCTTAATTGCCACAGGAGGGTCTCTTTGTGGGCTAAAGATAAAAGAATTTGCAGCAGAAAAGTCTCCCAAAGTTCATGTTGACCCACTTAGGCCAAATTTGCCCGGAAACTATTTCTCTTAACTCCTCTTGTTTGTTCAAGGTCATTTATCCGTTTGAATGAGACTCTGATTTTGTTACTTGTAGAAGAAAAATATTTGTGGTCCTCAAAAACGTTCAGTTCCACGTTACAAACCTCCTTTGATGAGGCCATGAGGAATTTGACGAAGCTATAAGAAAACTATTCCAAGGAAGAAACTATTTTTTTTTTCTTCAAAGCCATTCATCGGTTATCTTTTATGAAAGGAGGAAAATGTGTGGTGTGATACGATTCAAAAACATTTCCTTGTTTTACTCGTTTGCCTCAGAAACCCTCTGTGGGGGCTAGAGGTAAAAACAAATTAAGTAAACACCTTCCTTGCTCAAGCCAAATTTGCCAGAACTCTACTTTTTACCAACCCCTAAATCTTTGCTTCCCTCTTTGGAGATTTGGGGGTATAAGAAATTAAAGAGACGACCTTTTTGCTCGAGACAAACTTCATAGAAATTATTTTTTCCTATACCCTAGCTCCTTCTTTACAGACCGAGGTTAGAAGAAAATAAGGAAACACCTTATTTGCCCAAGACAAATTCGCAAGAAACCTGTTTTTTCCATCCCTTAGGTGCCCTGTCACCACTAACCCCCATGTCTCTTCATCCTAACATCCCCTGGGCGTTTATTTTCACACTACAGAAAGTAATTTTTGCTTGTACGAAATGTTTGTCAAGGTCATCCACCAATTTGTTAGTAACACTTTTAATTACTTGAGGAGGAATGATGAGTCTGAAGATATTGGATTCTTTTATTACCTTTCGGTCGCCCCAGAAGGCCTTTTGTGGCCGGGAATATGAGAAATTAAGGGGTATCTAGCTATCATGGGAACTAACCCACTTTTATACCTTATTTTATCCTCAATCGCCTCTAGCTCCTCCAGGGCATCTCCTGGATCTCTGTGATTTAATTTTGGACCCAACCTGAAACCTGTTGACATGTTTACCTGACATGTCATATATCCGCTTGTCAGTTTCTGTTCTGGGGGTTAGGAAAACATGGGTTTCAATAAACTGTTCGCGAAGACTTTCGGAGGTTTTTGTAAATTGGGGCGACGTGACTACGCCGAAATGGGCAAGATGCCGGAACACCTGAAAAAAATCCCCGAGCGCGCGGATCCATCCCTCTACGAGATGGTGCAGTACAACTTCCACAAAGCTCGCGTCATCGTCGAGGAGAAGCTCGTCGAATCCCTCAAGTACCAAGAGGACACGAAACCGATGTCGCTGAACGAGCGAAAAGACAAGATCACCAACGTCATGTCTTACCTAGAGCAATGCGATTCCGTCCTTGAGGTGAACTTCCCGGTGAGGTTGGACAACGGAAGCTACGAGATGATCAAGGGGTACAGGGCGCATTACAAGTGCTACATGCTCCCTGTCAGGGGAGGAATTAGGTTGGGGCCGAATATAACGCGCGAAGACATCGTCGCTTTGGCGGCCTTGAATATGTTCAGGTGCGCCGCGATTAACGTACCGTCTGGTGGGTCGCAGGGGGGCATCATCATCGATCCTACGAAGTACTCCTTGCATGAACTTGAGAGGATCACGCGTCGCTTCACTATCGAGTTGGCCAGGAAGGGGTACATCGGGCCTGAGATCGATGTGATCTCACCGGATTTAGGATCGGGCGAGCGGGAGATGTCTTGGATCGTGGATACCTACCAGAAGACCTTCGGGTATAGAGATATAAACGCGCATGGGTGTGTGAGTGGGAAGCCGTTGAGCTTGGGAGGGATTATAGGCCGAATAGGGGCTGGCGGCAGGGGGATTTATCATTGTCTAAACCAGTACATCCATAGCGAGGATTTTATGAATGCACTGGGCCTCAAGACGGGCTGGAAAGGTAAGACTGTGATAGTGCAAGGTTCGGGAAGCATGGGGATGAGCTGCATGAAGTTTCTGACACATGCCGGGGCTAAATGCATCGGCATCCAAGACGAATTCGGCGCGATCCTGTCACCAAATGGGATCGACTATGACGAACTCTATCATCACAAACTTATGAAGGGCACCATCATCGGGTTTCCAGGTGCGAAACCCTACACTGGTAAAAATTTGATATGTGAACCCTGTGACATACTCATCCCCGCAGCCAAGGAAAAACTGATCACCAAACGCGTGGCCAATGAAATCAAAGCGAAAATCATAGCGGAAGGGGCGAGCGCCCCTCTTACCCCAGCGGCCGACAGCATCCTGCTATCAAAGAATCTGCTGATTCTCCCTGATATTTTCGCCAATTCCGGAGTCGTCATCGTCGCCTATTATGAATGGCTGAAAAACCTGAATCATACGACCTTCGGGAAGCTAACCTCAAAATTCGAAACGGACTCGAACTATCTCCTGCTCAGGTCCGTCAGGGAATCCCTCGAGCGTCACTTCAGCCAGGACGGGCGCATCCAAATTCCGATCGAGCCTTCCGAGGAATACAAGCGAAGAATGGGCGGGGCTAGGGAGGAGGACGTGGTCAAATGGGGCCTCGCCTCGGCCATGGAGCTGTCTGCGAGGGAGGTCATGAATACGGCCAAGGAGTTCAACCTGGGCTCGGACTACAGGACGGCGGCGTACGTGCGGGCGGTCGAGAAAATTTTTCATCACGTGCACGAGGCCGGTCTCGCTTTTTAACCAAAATAAAACATTTTCCAAGTACGTTTTTGTTTTGTAAACAAATTGTTTCAAGGTCAAAGTCGAACATCTTAGCCGGGGATAATCTAACTACTAGCCTCAAATGAATAAATTTCGCGTGCATTTTGTTTGTAATGATCTATCTCATTTCCAGCATTCCAGGGCCGGCTTAAGCGGTCGTCTGTGATCACCAAGTCAAGTTTCAAAATTACGTTCCTTTTGTCTTTATGATATCTCTAGGTGATAGCCCAATTTGGCACGTGGGATGTGATTTCGTTTTCCAGGGCCGGTATAAGTGATCACAACATATATAACAAGTGTCTAAATAAAAACCTGGTCAAGAGGGTTGTGATCAAGAATTTATCCATTGCATTTACATAGCAGAATTACTAAATGTAGCCTACTTGACCAGGTTTTTATTTAGACACGAGTTATTTGGTGAAGTCTCCAATTTGATGGGTTTTTTGACAAGGAGATCATGTCCAGCGCCGTATTAAGTTGTTAAAAATGGTATATCATAGAAATACGGTTTCAGGGCCGGATTAGGTTGTCATAATATCTTCGAATTAATTCCGCAGAGAAATGCTTTCAATTTGATCTCCACCTACGATGAAAATATCACAAACGTATGCGTTCAAATCCATTCTGCAGAGAGGAGTGTCCAATTCGATCTACGCAAAGGTCTATGATTTTCTCGTAGGAGAAATTGACTCGGTGGAGGTTCCATATGTTAGAGGCCCGATTCCAGGGTTGTATTTAGTACTCATCCATAATGACATCAAATTAATGGTCTCTAATTTGATCTATACGATACGCAGGTGAGTTGCTTTCTACTTTCGTAGAGGTCCGGTATTTTTCAGGACCGTATTTAGAGGTCGTAGATGCAATTGTACTCTCTGGTGATGTTTCAAGTTAGGTCTATGGACCTTGGGGGCCGAAGAGACCATGTTAGTGCAGGATCCAAATACTTCAGGACCGGATTAGGTGGTCGCAAGTGGTACACTGTCGAATTACGGTTTCAGAGCCGGATTAGGTGGCCGAATCTTCATATTCAATCTGCAGAGAGAAGTCTACGCAGACGTGAATTCATTTTTCGTTGGGAAAATCGACTCTATATTCTAGAAGGTTGACCTTTAAATACCAAGTTCGGGTTTCAGGGCCGTATTTAGTAGGCGTAGCTGCAATGTCATTAAATTATGGTCTTTGAGTATGTGGCCTACACATACATAGAAGTTTCTTTTTAAAGAGATAACTTTCCTTGAAGCTCCAGCATCTTGCAGTCTCTGGTGAAGTTTCCATGTTTCATGTTGGTGAAGGCTCCGTATACTGCAGGTTCGGATTAAGTGGCTACAGTATCGACTTTCAACAGTAGGGCCATATTTAGGAGTAATGTTACCCAACTCAGGTGAAGTCCCCATTGGTCTAGACACATTTGGATGTATTTCTAACCAAAGAAAACGTGTTGGTGAAGGGTCTGCAGAGCCGGATTAAGTACCTAGTCACAAATGTAAAAGTATCTGGCCTGGATTTCATGTTACTAGGTATCTTAGTCTGTATTTTGGTTTACATATGCGTAGAGGCAAGTGGAGGGTTCCGTGTTTTCGTTGGTTAAGTTAACTAAGGTTTCCAGGGTCGAATTAAGCTGAAATACTATGAAAACTAAACTAAATGGTTATGGATGTAATTGTGTTGTCGAGTGAGTGTTTGTTTCCAGGGGCGGTTCAAGGGCCTTAAATTTAGACGAGCAGGTAGGAATCGATGATAAATTTCTCACAGCTACTGAAGTGAAGAGGTGCGCCAGCTGGCATCAATTTATATGATTTACGCTCGTCACACGCACGCGGGGCCGTTCCTTTTCGAACGCGAAACAGCTGTTCGGGGCCCCGCACTTAATTCGGCAGATCATTCCCATACTCGTCCCCGATGATAAAAAGCAGCGTCGGGGCCTCCGAAGGAAAAAAAAATAAACAAACGAAAGTTAACCCTTTTTTCCCGTGGTTTTTTTAATTTCGCCGCGAAGGCCGCAGGGGCGCTCAGCCATGAGAACTTTATTAATGACCGAACCCTTCTTCAGCGGCGGGGCTCGCCCTTGACTCAGTTTACCTTTTTTTTTTGAGTTTCTCTCTCTTTCGCTCTATCACCAGACGATGATCTTTCGACACCTCGCCTTTGTTGCCATGGGAATTGTTTTTCGCTCTCTCGATTGGATTGCTGCGAGCACAACGCGTCGGCTCGGCCTTCCTCGTTCTTTTGGTTGCGTTTTAATTATCTCGATTAATTAACGAATTAATTGGTCAGGACCGGCCTCCGTCCTTTCATATCATTATCTCTTTCGGTTTTCAAACTAAACCCCCTAACGAGAGTGGTCTTTTCCGATTTCTTCTTGCATGATCATGGTCAATCGCGAAAAACAAACAGAAAAAAAAATCGCCCGTGCAGACCTCCCAGCTTCAGCTTTGTTTAACCGCGAGCGCTCATTCATAACGGATCAACGTCGTTCGGCCGGCATGGCAGGTGTATGTAGGTCAAACCGGCCGGCGTTTAAAAGAACGGCTCGTCCGCGAAACGCAAGAAAAAACGGCGGCTTCCGCACGGTCATTGATGACAACTCGCCATTCACTGATTGCCCGTTCGTCGTATTTTTTTTTTTTTTTTTAGTGGACCGTTTATCGGTGTAATTAATTTCGGCTTTTTTCTTTAAAGGCGGCGACGATTACAGAATCGATTGGAAACGCACAAAAAATGTAATGAATTATAATCGGGCCTGGCCTTCTCTGATTGTGCGGTCAAACTACGTCGGAAAAAGAAATTATGTGCTGCGGAATTTGAACAATTAGATTAAAAAGGAAAATCAAATTCTCGTGGTAGAAATACCGTGTGATCAAAAAATACGAGATTTCGATTCTGGGGACAGTTGGCAACATCCGCTTCACAACGTCATTAGACGTCAGAACAAAACTAGGTTATGTTTTCACAATACAGGGATATCCACATAAACCGTTCGTTAAAAGTTTTCAAGGTTGGAGTTCACGTAGACATTTGAAATTTCAGGAGCAAGAGTTTTCCGTAGAGATCTCTTTAAATAAAATAAGATTGTCTTTGTACCACTTCCGGTTGTACCGGAAGTCACTATCAACTCGCTTATTTTAAATGGAATGCTATATTTTTTATCACGTTTTTGAATTCTAAATGTAAAAATATGTTAAGTTGCAATACATTTCCCTATCTCTAAAATGCATCATTTTTGAGATATTTTGAAATTTCTTAAAAATTTGGATTCTGCAATCTGATTTTCAAAAAATTATAGCACAGCTATGATTGAAGCAATTTTATTTGTAATAGCTGATATTGTAGTTGAAGCTTTAAGGTTCTTAGAAATTCCATAAGCATAATCTATTAAGCTACAGGGTGTCTAAAACGCACCGTTCCCCTCGAAGATATTCAAACACAGAAAAATACTTTTTTTCAAATCGAACGACCAATATTTTAATACACCATCGTATGTGGAATTAAATGATGTGTCGAACTATACTAGCATTCCCTATACCTAACATTAACAGTTTTTCAGTTATAAGATATTTTTGGTTTAATACATAAAAATTTACATTTATTAGGTTAAATATTTCTAATTTTGTTGATATAGTTATGAAAACAACAAACAATTGCATTTAACGTTTCCTGTTACTACAAATTTTAAGCAAAAGCAAAAAAAAGTTGAGAATCAAAATCAAAATTATTCAAACGCTGATATTTTAAATCTATTTTTTAAATTCATGAAGAATGACCTAAAATTGTTCAGAGCAGAGAATGTGTGTTCAATCAAATGTACCCCTCTTGTCTCCTGAATAAAACACAGTTTGGAAAGTTTGAACCTAACTTTATACAATTTGGAAAAATAAAATGTACGAAAGATCAGTAACAAATAACGAAGATAATTAGACAATGGTTTTAAAATACTTTCACGCTAATCCAGAGAATTGCAAACTAGCAGCTATTTTATTCTTCAATTTAAAGTAATGAAATTCATACTTTTTCGTTTTATAAGATCACAAGCGTCCTAAGAGAAGGATGATTAAAGAACTATTAAAATTTGTGAATTTCCACTTGCCAAATTCTATTTTCTTTGGTTGACTACAAAATTTTTAGTAACAGTAATCGTTGTTATAATTTCCATGCTATCTTAATAAAATTAAAAATATTTGACCTATTAAAATTGTAATTTTCTATGAATTAAATCGAAAATGTTTCATAACTCAAAAACTGTTAAAGTTAGGTATAGGGCATGCTAGTACAGTTCGACGCAGCATTTGATTCCACATACAATGGTGCATTAAAATATCGGTCATTCCATTTGAAAAAAAGTATTTTTCTGTGTTTGAATATCTTCGAGTGGAGCGGTGCGTTTTAGACACCTGTAGCTTAATAGATTATGCTGATGGAATTTTTAAGAACCTTAAAGCTTCAACTACAATATTAGCTATTACAAATAAAATTGCTTCAATAACAGCTGTGTTATAATTTTTTGAAAATCAGATTGCAGAATTCAAATTTCTAAGAAAATTCAAAATATCTCAAAAATGATGCATTTTAGAGATAGGGAAATGTATTGCAACTTAACATATTTTTACATGTAGAATTCAAAAACGTGATAAAAAATATAGCATTCCATTTAAAATAAGCGAGTTGATAGCGACTTCCGGTACAACCGGAAGTGATACAAAGAAAATTTGATTTTATTTAAAGAGATCTCTACGGAAAACCCTTGCTCCTTAAGTTTCAAATATCTACGTAAACTGCAACCTTGAAAACTTTTAACGAACGGTTTATGTGGATATCCCTGTATAGTTTGACAGTGACGATGCATTTAACAATATACACACAACGTGAAGTTATCTTTATTTAAACACATTGCAATCTAATGAGTGTGTGTTTTGAGACTAACAACATTTTGATACCAGGGGGTTGATTCTCGAATTACGATTACCGATGTCGCATGCGATATGACGTCAAAGTGACGTAGACTCTCATTCAAAACTATATAAATTGTTCGGGAATTGCGTCATTTTGACGTCATGTCGCAGGCGACATCTACAATCGTAATTCGAGGATCGACCCCCTGGGGCCCAATTCTTGAAATCACTCGAGAAATGTCTATATGACATGACGTCAAAATGACGTAGACTCTCATACAAAACTATACAAATCATTCGAGAATTGCGTCATTTTGATGTCATGTCGCATATTTTATTATTTAGTTTAGCTTTTAGTTCACTCAACCAGAAAATATTATGAAGCAAAAGTAAAGCCAAGAAAGCAAACTAATTATCTATCACAGATCTATTATAAAGTTAAAGTTAAGACAATAGTTACACCAAAAATGAAAACTTAACTAAGTAATGAAATAAATTAACAAAAATTATTTGTTAGATTAAATTTTAAACATTTAAAATTTTAATGTTTAACAATTGCACATTACCCATTCTTCTAATTTCTATTTTATTGTTTTTTTCTTATGTATTAAAATTATAAGTTCATTAGGAAGTTTATTAAAAGTCTATAGCAACAGTTTTACTACTTTTTTTATTCATAATAGTTTTTGAAGTTTTTGATAAAATCAAAATTTTATGCAGTAACAATAAATTGAAAAAAGAATTGTAAATTAAAAAAGAAACAAACATTTTATAAAACAAGAAACTCGCAAGCAAATCAACAAAGACGAAAGAAGAAATATAAACAACCTTGTTATATGTTTTGTCAGCTTCTTCAGAAGTGAAAAAATATAAACAAGGTTGTTTATATTTTTTCACTTTTGAAGAAGCTATCAAGCGATAGCGAAACGTAAAGTGTTAGTGCGCTATTTAGTGTCCGTTTAAAAGATTTTGTGATACAATTTTCATAGGACAAGAACCTGCTTTAATTATGGTATATTTATAATTAAAGTCCAACGAGAAAGAAAGAAAGAAACAATTCAAGATAATAAATAAATAACATTTCAAAACTAAAGAGCAAAAACAGAATCCAAAAAGCAAACGCATGAGATTGTTGTTATAAAATTGTTACATGAAAGAAAACAAGGAAAAAGAGGCCAACATTTTTAGAGTTGCTGATTTGTCTGTTACTCGTCTTTTTTTATAGAAAAAATACCGTCGTACGTCAGAACTCCGTTGACTGGAAAAACCGAAAGTAAAAGTCGTTTTGCTTAAATTAAAAAGAATGAAGATGAAGTTAACATTTTGACATTCGCTGATTTCTCTCCCACTTGTCAAACTCGGTCTTTTTTGTAGGAAAACAAAAAAAAAACGGGGAATTCATTTTGCTTAAACACAAAATCCTAAGATAAAATCAACATTTTGACATTCACTGCTTGTCTATTACTCGTCATACTCGGCCTTCTTTGCAGAAAAAAAAACAGAGGTGACGTTAAAATTACGTCAACTGAAAAAAAAACCTTATTTAAACGTTATTTCACTGGCTCGTCTTTATTTCAGAAGAAGTCAAAATTTTTAGATTCGCTGATTTGTCCGTCACTCGTCTTTTTTATACATAGAAAAAGATACCGATCGTGACGTCAGAATTCCGTTGTCTGGAAAAACCTAAAGCAAAAGTAGTTTTGTATAAATTAAAAACATTTTGACAATCACTGATTTGTCTGTAACTTGTCAAACTCGGCCTTATTCGCAGAAAAAAACGGAGGGGGTGTCGAATTCCGTAAACTGAAAAAAATTCATTTTGCTTAAACACAAAACCCTAAGATAAAATCAACATTTTGACATTCACTGCTTATCTGTCACTGGTCAAATCGGCCCTTTTTCCAAAAAAAAAAAAAACGGAAGTGACGTTAGAATTACATCAACTGAAAAAACCCGTTATTTAAATACGAAATTAAAAAAAAAAAAACTAATATAACGTCAACATTTTGGTATTCACTGGCTCGTCTTTGTTTCAGAAGAAAACCGAACATATTGCCCTATTTTCCGTCAACTAAAAAGACACAATAATAAAAATGTATTAAAAGAAAGTCAACATTTTGGCATTCACTGACTTATCTGTCACTCGTCAAACTGGCGTTTTTTTTTTTGTTGAGATGGAAAGCAACATGAAAGGTGGAACCACCTGTTGGGAAGATGTGCGCGTGTCAATCTTTACTTTTTGAATGGATTTTGCATGGACGAAATTTTTATTTACTTAGATCGTCAGTCCATGCGCAAGTCTTCTTTAATATTTTCTGGGGAATGGGACGATTCACCGTCGCCAATTCGCCGCTGCCGATTCACCGTCGCCAAATCGCCGTAGATCCAATTCGCCGTCGCGTTCACAATAGTTTCAACTTTTACTCATCATATAATTTAGTTTTCAAATAAATTAAAATGGACTGTAATCTTTATACAAATTGTTTTTCTTTCGTTGTCTTTAATTCCTCAATCTCACCAGAATTTGAAGAAAAACTTACAAACATAGTTGTTAGCGAAAACGCTGATGAGATGGCTCCCAGTGGACGAGTATTGTGAAATCAAATGGTCATGTATACAAAGTAGATTAAAAGTCGAAATTCAGCTATAAAAAGAAATTCCGACTTTGACAGAAAGATGGCGTTGATTTTTCACCTTGCTGCGCATATACAAATTGTTTTTCGTTGCCTTTGATTTTCTCTCAAGTGCTTCTTTATTAAAATATTATACTTAAATTGTATAGATTTTTCCGAATGCTTTTAAGTAGTGCCCGAGAGATGGCGCTCCTTATCACTGTCTTTTTTAATGTAGGTGTGCTTGTCCCTGCACATATAAATTGTGTATTTTTTTTTGTTTTGTAGTTTTTTCTTTTCTTTTTTTATTTAGTCTTTACCCTTTTGGATTCTTCATTTTGTTTTTTGTTGCTGTCTTCGATCACTTCAAAAATGACGTTTTCGTCAATTTAAATCAAAACTGTGAATTCATTATCAAGAACATCCCTTTTTCTTTTTTCATTTTGGCGGTATCTGCGTCTGTCTCTCTCTTCTTTAATCGTCATTTCTGGCTCTCTCTTGCTTTCAATAGCAGTTTTGTTTTTAATGCATGCAGACAACCTGATGAAAAAACTGACTTGAAAAAATTCGTCTTTATACATCGTCTATAATACATGGACAAACGATATATAGACACGTGACGTCACACAGTGTTTCAAAGCTCTTAGGCTTTTTATTTATTTTTATTTTTTGATACATGAAGTGCCCAAAGAAACGTTTTCTTTGAGTTGTACCCTCACTTTATCAAAAATTTATTTGGACAATCGATTTGTAGACATGTGACGGCACACAGTGCTTCAAAATGGCGATTACACATTTGTTCTTAAGCTTCACATCTTGATTTTTTTTTTTGATATATGAAGTATCCAAAATAGTATTTACTTCGAATTGTAGCATAACTTTATCGAAATTGTATTTGAACAATCGACATATAGGCAAGTGACGTCACACAGTGTTTTCAATATGGCCATTACGCTTTTGTTTTTAGGCTTCACTTATTAATGAACATCGTCTCTCTTTCTTTTTTCATTTTGGCGGTATCTGCAACTCTCTTTCTTTTAATAGCAGTTTTTTAATGCATGCAGGCAACCTGATAAAAAAACTGACTCGAAAAAAATTCGTCTTTAGTCTATAATACAGGGTGTTCATGGATCATGACATTTCAAGAATGTCAAAATTTAATCAACTTGTCCTGTTTCGTTTTAAGAGTTATGACGAATTAAAAGAAAAGTATCTAAATTTCTTCCTCATCATTTTTTACGCTGTTCAATTCTGTCCAATTTGACATATCAGAGTTATCTATATATATATATATATATATATATAGTTAAGATATCTTTTTTTTGTACGTTTGAGGTTTTGATGTACGGCTCATTCTTTATTGGACCCTGTATATCTATACGAGAATGTATTCAGGTGACTAGTATAAACAAAAATTACCTTATGAACATAGGGTTAGTTTTCTCTCTGAAAATCCCCCTTAACATATTCTCCAAATATTTGGGGACGCATGTATCCGAAGTTGACAGTGATACCTATTTTTGAAAATTTTATTTAATTAATTTAATTTTTCTTTAGACGTTTCCATTTATAACAGAAAATAAACACGTTTTTACTGTTGCATTGCGTTTAATTAATTCACGTGCTCAAAAGTCACATTAGTGAGTGGCATCAGTAATCTCTTTTAGTAAGAAAACTTTTCTTTAGTAAGAAAATTTTTCTAATTATTCTCTAATGTACCGTAATGACCACATTGCATTGGTGAGAATCATTAGTATTCTTTCTGAAAAGAAAAAATTTTTATTGGTTTTTTGTTTTGAAATGTTGGCTAACAAGTTAAATTGTCGACATTCCGCATACCAGTGCTACCAACTCAAATTTTGTTGTTGTTAATCAAAATTTGATTATCAAAATTATTTTGTAAATGAATTTAAATCGTTAATTAATAATGTCTGAAATTAAAATTTGTTTGATCTGAAATTTGAAGAAGCTAAGTCACTACAAGATGGCGCTCGAACATATACGTTAATTTTAAAGATTTTTGTCAGGATTTATAGATAAGCTTTTATTTAAAAAAAAAAAAATAGTGTAAGATTATTTAATTTCAAGAAAACGAAATTTGACAATTTCGTTAAACCACATTAAACAGAGCGCGTTTTTATTTTCACTTAGTTAATCGATGTCATTCAGGTTAATATGCTTTTTTTAATTTTTCCGTTCTAATCAATAGCTTCTTGATCATTTTGAGATAAACGGCGCAAACCCAACAGTAACGATTTATTTGAATTTATTATTCTTACTAAAGTCTCAAAAAGAAACTCTTGAACGTCCCATAAATTCGATAAATAGTCATGTTGGTGTAACACTAGATCTTGCCACAAAAATTCGTATAGTCTGATCATGAGATTTTTTTTAATAAACAAATTACTTTAATAAAATGTTATTTTTCCTCAATATCAGTTTTTTTTTACAAATTCAATATACAGGGAGATCGAAATTAATTGTCCTGATCCTATACTACTTTCCGTGAGCTTGATATCAATATTTACATCTATCACATGAAGGTTAGAACGAAAAGCAATGGGTGCATAGAAGATTCATGAAACTTACATACAAACCTAACCTAATTAATAAAGAACATAATTATTGTTTAATTGGATTGCTACAGCTGAAATCAATAAAAACGGGAAATGTCAAAAAAAAAATTGGCTCATTTTTTCAATATCTCCATAGTGTGAAAATGACTTTATTAGAAAGAGGTTAGAATTATCTGACGCTACGTCAGTTTCTAAATAAATAGGTTAGAATTTCTTAAAAGGTATGTTATGTCAAGTCCCTGTTGTCAAGTAGACAATTAATTGACAAATGCAACCAAATTTACAATTGGGGAAAATTTCATTTCCCGTTTTTTTTTTAATTCAGCTGTATTACAAGGAAATAAACCATTTTTTATGAATGACCTGTCAACAAAACCTTGGGATATCTAGTAACTCCTCCAAATCACCCTATGCTGCTAACTTCAGTTTAATAATTGGATGTAAATGTCGATATCAAGCTCGTAGAAAGCAGTGAAGGATCAGGACAATCAATTTCGATCGCCCTTATTATTTCAAAGCGATTAAATTCGCGTCAAATTAATGTATAAGAAAATCTACCCTCACTAAATAATTACAGTACCGCAATCAGCCGCCATTTTAGTGCAAAATATTGGCGGGAAATTTAAATGTCCAATGCTATCAACCACACACTTGGGCATTTTAACCTTTTATTTAACAGGTGTTAAGTCTAATTAAACTTGCTGGAATGAAAATCACTAGAAAAGTCGGCCATTTAAACTTGCCGGAAAAAAAAAATCACTAGAAATTTATTTAAGCTTGCCGGAAAGAAAACAATTAAAATGTAAAATATTCGTACCTTTCAGCTTAATTTCAGTCGTCTATTAATACCGTATCTCCTTTTAATTAATTATGAAATATAAGGGCCAGCTTTATAATGGAACTTAAAGGAGTCTTTAAAATTAAAGTCACAATCTGATGTTAAACAAATGTGTTTTCACATTTGTTTTAACATCTGAAAGTGACTACTTTAAATTTAAAGTCTTCTTTAAATTCCATTATGAAACTGGCCCTAAATAATAACAGGTAATCAATATCTTTCCTAATCAAGTGACCTATGGAAAAAAATTATGTCTTTGTTTGGTTCATTATTTCAAATGCCACTTGAATTACATATTTATATTGCATTCCTACACAAAACGATAGAAATGCAGTAAAAATAATTCAAATGGCATTTGAAATAATGAACCAAACAAAGACATAATTTTTTTCCATAGGTCACTTGATTAGAAAAGATATTGATCGCGCGTTATATACGTGCATCATTAATGACAAATGATTTATTTATTTTAAAACTATCGACGGTGAATTAACAGCTGGCGAATTTATCGACGGCGAATCGGCGACGGCGAATTGTCTACAGGTTTTGCTAAAAGAAATCCACGTAATGACATCAGCCGTTCAACAACTTCAAACAAAATAAAAGAAAACAACAATTGCGAACTAAAAACAAAAGAGAAATATAATAAAACAGGAGGTGATCAAATAGAACAAGACAAAAGACGATTAATAAATAAAACAAAAGAGAATATATAAAAGTGAACAATACGAAGGATTTATAAAACGACGCCGAAAATTCAAGCGAAAAACAAAAGACGAATAATAGAATAAAACAAAAAATAAAACAAAAGACGATCAAATTTCGACAAGCATGCAAGCTTGGGGCTCACTCAAATGGTGTAAAAATAAATAAACCAAGGACAGATTAATGAAATTAAACAAAAACATGGGATTTAAAAAGAAAACGTCAAATACAAACGACGATTGACAAAATGAAACAATAAAGGAAAGTGGAAAAAAAAACTCAAAAACAAATGTTCTATAAAAGGAAACAGTAAGACAAAAGACGATTCATAAATAAAACAAAAGAGGATCGACAAAACCGAACAAAACAAAGGATTTATAAAAGGAAGCGGAAAATCGAGCTGAAAAACAAAAGGTGAATAATAGAACAAAACATAAAATAATGAAATAAAACAAAAGTCGATCAAATCCCGACAAGCATGCGAGCTTGGGGTTCACTCAGATGGTGTAAAAATAAATAAAACAAAGACAGATTAATAGAATTAAACAAAAACATGGGATTGGAAAAGAAAACGTCAAATACAAATGACGATCGACAAAATGAACAAACAATAAAAGAAAATGGGAGAAATTGCAAACCAAAACAAAAAGCGAACAATAGAAGAAACAAGAAATCAATAGATCGGAACAAAACACGATCAATAAATAAAACAAAACAGCAAATACAAAATTAAAAAAACAAAGATGAAGATTAGAATACAACAAAAACAATCGATAGAATAAAACAAAAGAGGATCAATAAAAAGGTGAAAAATGGAATCAAACAAAAAAACAGTAAATGCACATGAAAAACAAAAGACCTAGAATAGAATAAAACAAAAGCAATAAAGCAAAAGACGATCAATAGGTAAAACAAGAAAGGATCAATAAAACTGAAGTAAAAGATTTATAATACAAAACTACAAATACATATGTAAAACAAAAGACGAACAACAGAATAAAACAAAAGACGATGAATAGATAAAACAAAAGACTTGAAGGCTTCCGCGGCCGTCGCGTCGTCCGTGTTTGAATTGACTTCCGGTTGGAACCGCGTCACGTTGACTTCTTCTACTGCCGACGCTTCGTTCAACAGCAGCAGCCCTGAGGAAGTTCTTCTGCAATGGAGAACGAAACGTCGCAACAGTAGAAGAAATCAACGTGACGCGGTTCCAACCGGAAGCCAATTCAAACAAAACAAAAAAGGATCCATAAAATTATAAAAATAACAAAAGCTTTCTAAAATGAAACGGCAAATGTAATAAAACAAAAGCCGATCACTAGAATGTAACAAAAAAGTGAGAAGTTAAATTATATAACAAAAGATAAACCAATACAACAAGAGCGCAGATGATCAACAATATTAAACCAAAACAAAAGATTTATAAAAGGAAAAAGCAAATGTAAATGATAAATAGAATTTGAAATAAAACAAAAACAAAACACGAATAATAGAATGGAACAAAAAACCATCAATAAAATAAAACAAAAGGCAAATAATAAAAAGAACAACTGTCAAACTTGTCAAAGTGAAATGTCAACAAAAATGCGATCAAATTTCTGAAGTACCTTCATAAAAAAATTAATTTTTCTTATTTTTGAAGAGCACAAACATCAGTTATTTTAGTTATCTTTACAGTTTTCGCATTTTTTATTAAGTGTTAAACTTGTCAAAGTGAAATGTCAAGAACGAAGTGATCAAGTTTCTGTAGAACCTTAAAGTTTATGAGCACAATCATCGTTGTTTTTTTAATTTATATTTTTCACGTTTCTTTATTAACTGTCAAACTTAACAAAGTGAAATGTCGAAATATTAATTTTTTTTCTTTTTCTAATCTGAAAATGAGCACCAGCATAAGTGGTTTTATTCTTGTATTTTTTACGTTTTTTTAAATAATTACCAAAATGAAATGTCAACAAGAGCGATCAAGTTTCTGTAGTACCCTACATAAAAAGTTTTTTTTTTCCTTCTTCTGATCTGAAGATGGGCAGATACATCAGCTGCTTACCTAACTCTTATATTTGTCACATTTTTTATGAACTATCAAACTTGCCAAAGTGAAATATTGACAAAAAAAAGAAAGTTTCTGAAGCATAAAGAGAAGACACCGGGATAAATATCTCTTAAAAAAACAAATTATTTTAATATTAGTGAACTTTTGCAATGTGTCAAACAATAGAAATAATAAAGTTCTAGAAGTACCCTACATAAAAAATTATTTTTTCGTTTTTTTGCTCTGAAGATGAGCAGAAACATCAATTGTTTTCCTAACACTTATATTTTTCACGTTTTTTTAAAAACTGTCAAACTTGTCAGAGTGAAATATCGAAATAGTCCCTATTTTCTGAGCGAGATGATATACAGAGTATTTCATATATTGTTGTTATTTTCGTTTTCTACTTATCGTTATCTAATGACGTCATTACACAGAAAGCGAACCGCCGCTTTCACTGAAGATGTGTGCATGTGAATTTTTTGGTTTGCAATTTTTATTAAAGGGGAAATGACGCTCGGCCGATGCACAGGGTGTTTTCTGAGGACAAATAGTTTTTAATACTTCCTCGGCGAGTTTGCGCGGACAATATACAGAGTGTTTCGCATATCTTTACTTATAATTTTCCAAATAATGACGTCATTAGACAGAAATGGATATTGGAATGGAATTTTTTTGTTTGCGATTTTTATTAATTCGGCCGATACTAAGGAACAAGTCGTTTTAATATTTTCTGAGCGAGTTTGCGGAGATGTTGTACAGAGTGTTTAGATTTTCCGAAAATAGGTCAAGTTGGTTTTAAATCTACTTAATATCTCTGTATTTATCTGATGATTATATAGGCCGTTCAATAAATGTGTGTCATATTTTATTTGTTATTATTTTTCCAATTTAAATGTGGGTCAAACCTGATCGACGATGCGTCGCGTCGGTGCGTATGTGAGTCGTCGTGGTTCGTCGAGGTGTTTGTTGTAACGATTGGAAAACGACGTAAATGCAATGTCCGGTCGAAGACGGTCCCCGGCATTATGCAATTAATTTGCAGGAAGCTCGGTCGGCGAGCGCGGCAATTTTTCGGGTGCGACGAAGGTCGACTGTTGCACTTTTGGCGGAGGGGAAGGGTCAGAGCAGAGCGTTGCACCCCGGCCCCTTAAATGTCGGCCGTTGTTTGTGCGCTCGAAAAGCGACGCGATGGCACAATGGCCTCTAATGTATTTATTTTCGCGGTTGTAATTTTTTAAAAGAGCGCGGCAGGTTCATGGCCGCGCGCCTTCGAATTAGCGACTCGTGCATTGTAGCGGTGCGTATAAATGCACTTGTAGCGCACACGGTCATGGCTGACGACAGGACAGGTCGGATCATTCACGTCGCGATACAAAAAAAAAGCTCCCTCACCTAATCGGACCTCGCGGAAAAACAATAGAACGCAACCGCCAACGTTTATAACAGACCGACCTTGATCGCATCCATCGAATTTAACTGACACAACAAAACAATCGACAACTAATTTCACTTTCGGAAAGAAATAAAATCCACTATTGGTTCGCAGAAAAACAAAAGATTCTTCCCAACTTTCAAAATCCTCGTTCAATCTCCATTAAACTACGTCCGCTTACGTGATTGGCCGTTCAGCGGAGAAACAAAAGAAAACTCTCTTGTTCCATTGTTGGCTCGCAGCAAAACAAAAGGAAAGTAATTTCTACTTGTGTCGCTTTCAGAATTTTGAAGCGGAACTTTCATTTATCCTTCACAACACCGTTCGTAATCGGTTGGTTACTAGTAAAACAAAATAAACTCAGTTTCGTTATTGGTTGATGGAGAAACAAACAAAAGAAAAGCGACTTCAATTACAGTGTGGGTTTCCAGATTTTGGTATATACAGGATGTCCCAGCGAGACCTTTCATTAGAAGTTTATGGGGTTCTGGCCAAAATAGAAACTTGAACATTCAGAATTAGATACAAGTGATTGCGTTCTCTTCAGCTAAAATATTTTCAGATGTCTAGCACTTCCGGTATAACCGGAAGTGCTACACATCTGAAAATATTTTAGCTGAAGAGAACGCAATCACTTGTATCTAATTCTAAATGTTCATGTTTCTATTTTGGCCAGAACCCCATAAACTTCTAATTAAAAGTCTCGCTGGGACACCCTGTATAGGTTTGATCATATTGACTTCACATTCACGTCATTGATTAAAAGCAAGCAAAAGAAACCTCGGATCCTTATTGACCTGCGAAAAATAAAACAGAAGACGTGCGGTTTCCAGAAATTAAAAGGAAGGTACGTCGATAGTTCACGTTTAGTTCTTTGAAAAGCAGCAAAACGAATCTCGGTTTCTTTATTGGCTAACGGAAAAACAAGAGAAAACCGATTTGGACCGCTATGTAAGCTTTCAGAATTCGAAAGAGGCTCGATTTCCATAAAATCGCATTGCACGTCCACCGCATTGTCTAGAAGTAAACAGAGACTGTAAATTAGGCCAAAAATTTTGAGGGGCTAAATATGAATTCCAAGGTCACGTGGGGAGCGAAAGTCTAAATTTCAAAGCGGTTTTAGAATTGGACCTTGAACCTGACCAAGTGTTCTTTGATGAAATTTGATCTTGATCTTGAAACTCAAGGTTACTTAGGGGGCACAAATCAGAATTTCGAAGCCGTTAGGATCCTCGTTGACATTAGAGACCAACTTAGGCCGAGATGTTTGAGAGAGTTTTGAGGGTAAAACTGAATTTCAAGGTCGAAGGGAGAAAGATCTGAATTTCGAAACCAGAATTCAAGACCTTCAACTAACAGGGTCTGGTTTTCTCTGAGGAGACTTGGGTCTCAAGGTCACTTGAGGGACAAAAACGTACGTTTCGAAGCCTCCAGAGGCCTGACATGTACCGATCGCAGTGACCATCAACGTTCACCTTAGAGTTTTTGTAACTTAGGCCAAAAATTTCGGGAGAAGATTTTTGAAGACTAATAAATGCGAGGAACAAAAACCTGAATTTCGAAGTCATCATCACTAACATTCACCTTAGAAACTCAATAACTTAGGCCAAAATTTTTGAAGGAGGTTTGTGGGAGCTAAATCTGAATTCAAGGTCAGTCATGTGGAGAGCAAAATTTAAAATTTTGAGGCCGGAAGCCACTAGGATTCTCATTGGCCGTCAACTCCACCTTAGAAACTCAATAGCTTAGGTTAAGTTCTTTGAATGAGAGTTTTGGGGATTTCAAGGTCATGCGAGGAAAACATTTGAATTTCTGAGTCATTAAAGTCATTGCGAAAGAGCTTCTGGGGTAAAACCTGAATTCCGAGGTCGTGTAAGGAACAAAAAGCGAAATTTCGAAGTCACTTTTGGAAAAAGTCTTCTTCGAGGAAATTTGACCATAAATCCCAAGGTTATTTGTGATAAAAATCTGAATCTTGAAGCGTGAATTGATAGCACTGACCATCAGCATTTACCTGACGCTACAACTTAGGCCAAAATTCCTGAGAAAGGATTTTGGGAGCCCAATCTGGAACGAGATTCTAAATTTTGGAACATGAATTACGAAAGACAAGTTTTCTTTGAGGAAATTTTTCCCCATAAGGCTCAAGGTTACCTGAGGGCAAAAACCTGAATTCCGAAGCTATCTGAAACCTCTCAAGTGCTGACGTACGTGAGGCAATGATCACCAACGTTCACCTTAGAGACAGAGTTATGTTTAAAATGTGTATAATGTCAAATACATTCTGACTGACATTTAAACTTCAACTTAAGTATCAATTAGAATGTGACTAACTTTTTGTTAAAACTATAAATAATGTCATAGTCCAAACCCCACTTAAACTTCAGCTCTGCTTAAAAAGTTGATGCAACCGGGCATTAGAGACTTAAGAATTTAGGCCAACATTTGAGAGAGGATTTTGGGAGACAAATCTGGACTTCTAGGCCAAAAGTAGGGAACAAAAATATCGAAGCTGGTTTTTAAAATCGGAATAACAGAAGGCCTGAAACATGACCGAGTTTTCTTTGAGGAAACTTCGTCTTCAAAAATTTGGAATTTCAAATTTGACTGACTGTTCCTCGATTTGATGCTATCTGGTGTAGGAAATGCCTCTGGATCTACTTCACTTCTTCATTTCAGAAAACTTTACCATACCCTGGGCGCAAACACGCCTTTGACTTTAACAAGAAGACTTCTTTTGATTGGTGACCACCTAGAACTTCCGAGGATTTTTGGCACTTTCACATTTGAAAAAGCTTGACTATCTTCTGAGTGAAGTGTTCCTTAACCCCAATAAAAGGATGTTTTGGTTTGGGAAGTTTGGTTTCGAACGTCTGGGCATCCTCAGATTTTCGCTTACTTAATGGCCAGTCAGGAATTTGAGAAAACCTGATCACGTTCTAAGTGAAGATTTTCACTTCAAGAAGAGAAGTTCTGACACTGCATTTCAAAGTCTCAGATCGAGTGGGTAAGGTTTTGATTGATGGCCAATAAGAACTTCTGTAATAAGTGCTTCGTTTGGGAAAACTCGTACAGGTTATTATTTTGGCATTAAACTCCTTTTGGCCTTTGGTCTTTTGCTCTCTTAACGGCCACTTAGGATTTTTGAACTTGACAGAGACCTTCTAATTTCAGAAAACTTCTGGTTATTGAAATCAAGAAGGCTTAGTATTTCACTTCTAATTATGAACTGTCCCAAATGGATTTTAGGTGTGGCCAACCTCTCTCAAGGGGGGGCTTCCGCTTGCGTCCTCAGCAAGGCCTCCGCTTAGTACATCCTGAGCGCGTCTTGCTGTTGGGAAGTTTGGGATGACATGTCCATTAAGGATGACCTCATGGCGTCCATGTTCCAAACGCTTTCCACGGAAGTACGCATGCCGTTCATGACCTTAATTTCATCTCCAAAGAAATCTAAACCGAGCTGGGTTCTTGTATTGGTTAGAAGTAAAACAAAAGAAATCTGAGGTGCATTATTGGCTCTCGGAAAAACAAAAATATCTTAGCTTGACTTGCGATAAACAAAAGGGACACAAAGAAATTCTGAGTTTCGCAACCTTCAAATTTTTGAAACAGACCTTTATACAATTTCCTGACAAATTCAACTCAACATTCACGTCTCTAGTATTGGCTAAAAGTAAAACAATGGAAAGCTAAGCTATATTACTGGCTCACGGAAAAACAAAAGAAATGCGTTGATATACTTAGATCCAATTGCACAATACTAGTTTAAGTTTAAGCTGAAGCTTAAACCCTTACTAGCGATTATTTCAACAATTATGTATTTATTTGTTGTTAAGGGTTTGAGCTTTAGTTTAAAGTAAAGCTGGAATAATACAACTGGGCCTTAGCTTTCAGAATTT
Source organism: Dorcus parallelipipedus (assembly GCA_958336345.1). Lineage (NCBI taxonomy): Eukaryota > Metazoa > Arthropoda > Insecta > Coleoptera > Lucanidae > Dorcus > Dorcus parallelipipedus. Next base: position 41,086,512 of record OY284480.1, on the reverse strand, counting down.
GAAATACATTGAAGGAACTTAAAAGCTGTTATCTTCGTACAGAAAAACAAAAGAAAAACTGCTTGACTCGCAAAAAATAAAAGAAAAGCGACTGCGATCAGCGCAACTTGCAAACCTTCTCTCCATCTCCACAAATTCACGAACTCTACATTTATGTCTGTAATTGGCTGGCTACAAAAAATGAAATTTTGTTGTCAGTAATATTATTGTATCCTCGAAAAACAAAAGCCAGCGACTAAAAACTGCAAACTTCCTGTTTACTTCAGTCTAGAAAAAAAATGGACTTTTTCTTTATTGGTTCGTAGAAAAACAGAAGAAAAGCATATTCCGATTCACGCAGCTCTTCAAATTTGAACCAGACCTTCATTTAATCTAAAAATAACCATAAACTGAGAAAGAGAAGAAACGGGCCTTCATTTACACGGCTTTCAGAACTTCACGACATTACACTGTTCGAATTAAAATTACAATTAAAAAAAAAGGTTTTTCAATATTTACAAAAGTGTAAATTTAACGACAACATGCACGTTATCGACGCATTAAGCTAACGTTAGTTTCAATAGAAAGTTCAATAGAAGTTCATTAGCTAAAGCCATTTCCATATCTATTAGCTAAAATATAATCGTCAATGAACGCAGAGAGATCTCTGACAGGGTCTAGTGATAATCAGTTGCGTTAACGACGCATTATCTGACTTTAGTTTCAACATAAAACGCAGCAGTCTATTAGCTAGAAGAATAACAGTCCTACAAACTAAATATTGTTTTCCTCCAAATATATTAGCTAAAGTAAAATTGTCAAAAAGTGAATAGAAGCCTCTGACAGCGGTTATCGACAATCACTTACGTTATCGACTTTAGTTTCGGGATAAAAGAAGCAGTTTTTTAGCTAGAAGAATAAACGTCCTACAAACTAAATATTGTTTTCATCCAAATCTATTAGCTAAAGTAAAATTGTCAAAAAGCGAAGAGAAGTCTCTGAGGGTGCTTAACGACATTCAATCGCAGAAAACAGAAGTATATTAGCTAGAAGAACGAAAGTCCTACAAACTCACTAGTGTTTTCCTATTAGCAAACGTAAAATTGTCAAAAAGTGAAGAGGAGTCTCTTCTGAAAGTGTTTAACAACATTAATTGACTTTAGTTTCAACATAAAATACATAAGTCTATTGGCTAGAAGAGTAAACCTGAAAACTTAACACTGTCTTCCTCCAAATCTATTAGCTAAGACAAAATCAGCGACTAAAATTCCCTGAGAGTTGTTAACGACATTCATGCACGTTATTGACGCATTAAACTGACTTCATTTTCAACATTAAAAAAAGTCTAAGTCTATTAGTTAGAATGAAGTCAAAATTAAGTAATTTGTAGAAAGAGAGTAGTTTCAAATAATCAAGACGATAAATTCGTACCCGGCGGTTAGTTAGAACGAATTCTAATTTCCCTTCGTAGAACACTTATTAGGAATGTCAGAATTTATTTGTCTATTAGTTAGGTTGTGTCTAGCTAATATGCCTAATCTAATTTGTAAAATGGGTTTATGTTAAAGTTTCGCGCACAGGGGAGTTTTGGAACGGATTAATTTCTGTAATATCCAAAATATACAAGAGTCTATTAGCTACGAGGCGTCATTACATTCTAATGTGTTTCAGATTCAGCGTCTAATGATAATCAGTTGCGTTAACGACGCATTATCTGACTTTAGTTTCAACATAAAACGCAGCAGTCTATTAGCTAGAAGAATAACAGTCCTACAAACTAAATATTGTTTTCCTCCAAATATATTAGCTAAAGTAAAATTGCCAAAAAGTGAATAGAAGCCTCTGACAGCGGTTATCGACAATCACTTACGTTATTGACTTTAGTTTCGGGATAAAAGAAGCAGTTTTTTAGCCAGAAGAATAAACGTCCTACAAACTAAATATTGTTTTCATCCAAATCTATTAGCTAAAGTAAAATTGTCAAAAAGCGAAGAGAAGTCTCTGAGGGTGCTTAACGACATTCAATCGCAGAAAACAGAAGTATATTAGCTAGAAGAACGAAAGTCCTACAAACTCACTAGTGTTTTCCTATTAGCAAACGTAAAATTGTCAAAAAGTGAAGAGGAGTCTCTTCTGAAAGTGTTTAACATTAATTGACTTTAGTTTCAACATAAAATACATAAGTCTATTGGCTAGAAGAGTAAACCTGAAAACTCAACACTGTCTTCCTCCAAATCTATTAGCTAAGACAAAATCAGCGACTAAAATTCCCTGAGAGTTGTTAACGACATTCATGCACGTTATTGACGCATTAAACTGACTTCATTTTCAACATTAAAAAAAGTCTAAGTCTATTAGTTAGAATGAAGTCAAAATTAAGTAATTTGTAGAAAGAGATTAGTTTCAAATAATCAAGGCGATAAATTCGCACCCGGCGGTTAGTTAGAACGAATTCTAATTTCCCTTCGTAGAACACTTATTAGGAATGTCAGAATTTATTTGTCTATTAGTTAGGTTGTGTCTAGCTAATATGCCTAATCTAATTTGTAAAATGGGTTTATGTTAAAGTTTCGCGCACAGGGGAGTTTTGGAACGGATTAATTTCTGTAATATCCAAAATATACAACAGTCTATTAGCTACGAAGCGTCATTACATTCTAATGTGTTTCAGATTCAGCGTCTAATGATAATCAGTTGCGTTAACGACGCATTATCTGACTTTAGTTTCAACATAAAACGCAGCAGTCTATTAGCTAGAAGAATAACAGTCCTACAAACTAAATATTGTTTTTCTCCAAATCTATTAGCTAAAGTAAAATTGTCAAAAAGTGAATAGGAGCCTCTGACAGCGGTTATCGACAATCACTTACGTTATCGACTTTAGTTTCGGGATAAAAGACAGCAGTTTTTTAGCTAGAAGAATAAACGTCCTACAAACTAAATATTGTTTTCATCCAAATCTATTAGCTAAAGTAAAATTGTCAAAAAGCGAAGAGAAGTCTCTGAGGGTGCTTAACGACATTCAATCGCAGAAAACAGAAGTATATTAGCTAGAAGAACGAAAGTCCTACAAACTCACTAGTGTTTTCCTATTAGCAAACGTAAAATTGTCAAAAAGTGAAGAGGAGTCTCTTCTGAAAGTGTTTAACAACATTAATTGACTTTAGTTTCAACATAAAATACATAAGTCTATTGGCTAGAAGAGTAAACCTCCTGAAAACTCAACACTGTCTTCCTCCAAATCTATTAGCTAAGACAAAATCAGCGACTAAAATTCCCTGAGAGTTGTTAACGACATTCATGCACGTTATTGACGCATTAAACTGACTTCATTTTCAACATAAAAAAACGTCTAAGTCTATTAGTTAGAATGAAGTCAAAATTAAGTAATTTGTAGAAAGAGATTAGTTTCAAATAATCAAGGCGATAAATTCGCACCCGGCGGTTATTTAGAACGAATTCTAATTTCCCTTCGTAGAACACTTATTAGGAATGTCAGAATTTATTTGTCTATTAGTTAGGTTGTGTCTAGCTAATATGCCTAATCTAGTTTGTAAAATGGGTTTATGTTAAAGTTTCGCGCACAGGGGAGTTTTGGAACGGATTAATTTCTGTAATATCCAAAATGTACAAGAGTCTATTAGCTACGAAGCGTCATTACATTCTAATGTGTTTCAGATTCAGCGTCTAATGATAATCAGTTGCGTTAACGACGCATTATCTGACTTTAGTTTCAACATAAAACGCAGCAGTCTATTAGCTAGAAGAATAACAGTCCTACAAACTAAATATTGTTTTCCTCCAAATATATTAGCTAAAGTAAAATTGTCAAAAATTGAAGAAAAGTCTCTGACAGCGGTTAACGACAATCAGTTACGTTATCGACTTTAGTTTCAGCTTAAAAGACATCAGTCTATTAGCTAGAAGAATGAACGTCCTACAAATAGGGCTGGGTCGATGTATCGATATATCGATACGTCCAAGTCTATTAGCTAGAGCAGAAACAAAATTAGTTAATTTGTAGAAACAGTTTAGCTTCAAATAATCATGGCGATAAACTCGCACCGAATTAACTAATTAACTATTGTATACTTAATCTAATTTGTAAAAGAAAAACGGTTTCTCAAAGTGTAAATTCCACGTTCATTTCTATCTACATATAATTGGCTGAAACAGAGAAACCAAAGAAATCTTAGTTTTATTATTCGCTCCAATCTCCACCACAAAACCATAATCTTTCCGATCACATTTGTAATTGGTCGCGACTAATAAGAAACAAAAACAAAAGGAATCTCTGTTTTTATCATCCACGTGCCTTAAACTTATTTTAGCAGGGCTTACCTTCATAGCAAGTTACAGAAAAGTCTATTAGTTAATCGACAAAATTTTCACTGCTCGGTATCTATAACATTAGTTATTATTACTATTAGTTAATTAATCAGCTAAGAAAATTCTAAGAGTCATGGAGACAACTTAAAAACAGCTGTTTTCTTTGCTCAGGAAAAATGAAGTAAGTCTAATAGCTAAGTTACAAACATAGGTAGTGAGACGCTAACATTTTGCGATTGCTTAAGAAACGTTCTTTTATTAGTCCAATTACAGAGTAATTATTTTCATGAGTCTATTAGCTAAGACTTATTGATTAAACAGTCTAGTTCTAGCTAAGTACTTTTACGAAGTACTGCTTCGATCTATTAGTTAAAATTTGTTCGATTGGTCATTCTCACCTCAGAAAAGCCTATGTGTGCAGGTCAATTAGACCTGCTGCATTGAACGTTGGTGACTCAGATTGTGTGTTACTAGCCTAAATAGAATCGGCAAGAAAAACGGTTTCTCAATATCAACAAAAGTGTAAATTCCACGTTCATTGCTATCTACATATAATTGGCTGAAACAGAGAAACCAAAGAAATCTCAGTTTTATTATTCGCTCCAATCTCCACCACAAAACCATAATCTTTCTGATCACATTTGTAATTGGTCGCGACTAACAAGAAACAAAAACAAAAGGAATCTCTGTTTTTATCGGCGCCGGTCTCCATAAAACGGCAGACTTCCACGTTTCCATCTGTAATTGGCTAATCTAGCAGGAAGACAGAAGAAATGTTAGTTTCATTATTGGTTAGCAAAAAAAAAACAAATGAATTGGAACCAATTGGATTAGATTAAAACAGGACAGTCATATAATCTCCACAATAAACAATAAACTGTATTGGTGTGCAAAAAAAAAAACACAACAAGAGCGCAACTATTTACGTAGTCTAACCGGCTTTCAGAATTTTCAAATAGGTCCACAAAACGATAAACTTCACAATCGTTTCCATGAAAAAAAAAAACAAAACAAAAAAAATCTCAGTTCAATTACTGTTCCGCAGAAAAACAAAAGAAATCTCAGTTGGCTCCAATCTACCCGAAAGCATAAACATCCAAGTAGCATATGTGATTGGCTGACTATCAGGAAAACAAAAAAAAATCTTAGTTTAGTAAAGAAAAACAAGAGAAAAATCGGTTCTATTATTGGCTGGCAAATAAAACAAAAGAAACGCGATTTCAACATTTTAGAAATAAATTCAATGGACGAATTCGCCTCCCGCCTCCCGGAGATATTGTAATTTAATTTTCTAAAAGAAAAAAAAATGTTTTTAAAACTCCAGCGAGGCTTTTTTTTTTTAAATGAACGCAAAGTGGTAATTAGAATCGTTTTGACACGGAGCAAATCGATCGATTGGATCGTTCGATCAACAAGGAAGTGAAAACGTCGGTCGTCCAAAGATATAATAAACTTCTTGCCGTTCCAAATACGTAACCCAAGCGGCAAGAAGACAGTAGCGGCGAGATAAGGAGCGCACTCGCCCGCTCCAATCGAAATCGCAGCGGTGCAGCGCCGTTTCCTATAAGCTCTCAATAAATATTAAATTTCAATGCCAATGTCAAACCCATAAAAATCGAGCGCTAAATATAGCCGAGTCTCGCTTACAGATTATTTTAATTATTTTCCAGCGAGAGGTTATCGCGTTTTCGAACGGCCGCCCCGCTTATCGCCACATCCTCGCTGCATTTCTCTAGCTGTCAACCGAAAACATGGCCGACGGCGCACGGCGGTTCGTTCTCGAGCGAATTCAGGTGAAAGTAAGGCTTTGCGACACAGTCCTCCTGGTGCATGCAAATTCCTCTCGCAACGACACCGCGCTCTTTACGTAACCAAGCAAACAGAACTCTACCGGATCTAGATGCCAAATGTCACACGCGCAAAGTTCTATTAGCTAAGCCTTTCAAATTTACAAACGCGATGTGTTAAAAATTCATTTTCAAATAAATCCATCCAATCGATTAGTTAAAATCGACTTTACAAAGTCGTCTGTGACTTAGATATTTCCAGCCTGGCAGCTGAATGTCTCTTAATAAAAAGCAAGAAATTTTGAAGGAGACAGAAAGCCATTTTATATTTATTCTAATAGCTAATGCTTATCTAACAAAAAGCAAGAAGTTTTTGAGAAGATTGGAAGACGCTCGTCTGTCCTAGTGATGCTTCAAAATGAGCTAGCTGCATTTCCTACATTAAACAGAATAGTCTATTAGCTAAGTTGCGAGATTAAGTTGAAAGTAGCTCATCTGTTCATCTTCTTGGCGGTTACATTAAACAGAATAGCCTATTGGCTAAGTTGTAAAGTTAAGCTAAAAGTAACTTATCTATTCACTTGTCTTGGCGGTGCTTCAAAATGAACTAGCTTCATTTCCTACATTAAACAAAATAGTCTATTAGCTTAGTTGCGCGATTAAGTTAAAAGTAACTTATCTATTCACTTGTCTTGGCGGTGCTTCAAAATGAACTAGCTTCATTTCCTACATTAAACAAAATAGTCTATTAGCTTAGTTGCGCGATTAAGTTAAAACAAGCTCATTTGTTCATGTGTCTTGGAGGTGCTTCATTCAGTCACAGAAAACAGAAGTATATTAGTTAGAAAAACGAAACGAAAGTAAAGCGAAATTCCTTTGAATCTATTAGCTAAAGACGAAATGTCAAAAAGGGAAGGGAGATTACTGAGAGTGTTTAACGACATCATGCGCTTTATCGACGCATTAAACTAACGTTAGTTTCAACAGAAAACATACAAGTTCATTAATAATAATTATAATTCAAATCTATTAGCTAAACTATAATCGTCAATGAACAAAGAGAAATCTCCGACAGCGTTTAACAATAATCAGTTGCGTAAACTACGCATCATCTGACTTTAGTTTCAATCTAAAACACAGCAGTCTATTAGCTAGAAGAGTAAATGCCCCATAAACTAATTATTGTTTTCCTCCAAATCTATTAGATAAAGTAAAATTGTCAAAAAGTGAATAGAAGCCTCGGACAGCGGTTATCGACAATCAGTTACGTTATCGACTTTAGTTTCGGGATAAAAGACAGCAGTTTTTTTAGCTAGAAGAATAAACGTCCTACAAACTAAATATTGTTTTCATCCAAATCTATTAGCTAAAGTAAAATTGTCAAAAAGCGAAGAGAAGTATCTGAGGGTGCTTAACGACATTCAATAGCAGAAAACAGAAGTGTATTAGCTAGAAGAACGGAAGTCCTCCAAACTCACTAGTGTTTTCCTATTAGCAAACGTAAAATTGTCAAAAAGTGAAGAGGCGTCTCTTCTGAAAGTGTTTAACAACATTAATTGACTTTAGTTTCAACATAAAATACATGAGTCTATTAGCTAGAAGAGTAAACCTCCTGAAAACTCAACACTGTCTCCCTCCAAATCTATTAGCTAAGGCAAAATCAGCGACTAAAATTCCCTGAGAGTTGTTAACGACATTCATGCACGTTATTGACGCATTAAACTGACTTCATTTTCAACATAAAAAAAACGTCTAAGTCTATTAGTTAGAATGAAGTCGAAATTAAGTAATTTGTAGAAAGAGATTAGTTTCAAATAATCAAGGCGATAATTTCGCACCCGGCGGTTATTTAGAACGAATTCTAATTTCCCTTCGTAGAACACTTTTCAGGAACGTCAGAATTTATTTGTCTATTAGTTAGGTTGTGTCTAGCTAATATGCCTAATCTAATTTGTAAAATGGGTTTAGGTTAAAGTTTCGCGCACAGGGGAGTTTTGAAACGGATTAATTTCTGTAATATCCAAAATATACAAGAGTCTATTAGCTACGAGGCGTCATTACATTCTAATGCGTTTCAGATTCAAGATTTTATATTTGGAAAATAATTTCTGGCAATATTAGATTTTTTGAGTATTAGTTAACTGTAGTTTGCTGTTTCTTTAATGAAAATTAACTAGCAAAAATAGTTTAGTTTAATATTTAAACGACAATTTCGCATATAACGGTGATTTAGAATGAACTAACCTCGACACCATCCGAAATATAGAAGAATCTATTAGCTATGATGTGTCATTAAGACCTACTTGTCTCATAATCAATAATATTAATAATTTCCGAATAATTTTCGACAGTATTAGAATTTAGGTTAGCTAATATATCTGTGGACCTAATTTACTTAAAATCTCGACGACATTCTCACTCCCGGCGGTAATTTAGAACTGAGTATCTGCGAAAACGTAGAAAGGTTTATTAGCTAAATTGGGGGATTAAATCCTAATATGCCTCATCTTCACGATTTTATCCTCAGAGAATAATTTCTGGTAGAACTAAAATTTATTTGAGTAATAGTTATTTTGTGATTAACTAATAGAATTGCTTTTATGCAAATAAATCAAGAATGTAAGGTCGTGACGACATCCACGTGCCTTAAACTTATTTTGGCAGGGCTTACCTTCATAGCAAGTTACAGAAAAGTCTATTAGTTAATTGACAAAATTTTCACTGCTCGGTATCTATAACATTAGTTATTATTACTATTAGTTAATTAATCAGCTAAAAAATTCTAAGAGTCATGGAGACAACTTAAAAACATCTGTTTTCTTTGCTCTCGAAAAATGACGTAAGTCTAATAGCTAAGTTACAAACATGGGTAGTGAGACGCTAACATTTTGCGATTGCTTAAGAAACGTTCTTTTATTAGTCCAATTACAGAGTAATTATTTTCATGAGTCTATTAGCTAAGACTTATGGATGAAACAGTCTAGTTCTAGCTAAGTACTTTTACGAAGTACTGCTTTGATCTATTAGTTAAAATTTGTTCACCTCAGAAAAACCTATGTGTGCAGGTCAATTAGACCTGCTGCATTGAACGTTGGTGACTCAGATTGTGTGTTACTAGCCTAAATAGAATCGGCATCTATTTTCGTTTGTTCGCGACACTTACTCTCTAGTCTTACACGTGCGCTCCTTAAATTAAGCATGCGATGCGCTATTAAGTATGCGAATTTATGATCGCGTACCGAAAGGAATTCAGGAATGAGGTGGGCACCGCGATTATAAACAGCTCGCAAAGAATGTCTGACGCAGACGCTCGAAAATTCTGGCGGGCCACGAGCCGGCAGGTGGAGATGTGGGTGAGGTTTGTATCACCTTTCGCGCGCTCACCTTGAGTACCTACTTTAGGGTAAGTATCGAATGCAATTACAGCAATTGCATGCAGGGGTCAGTGTTTGGGTCATGCAGGGCCGACACCAAGGTCATTCTGACCACTGACCAACATACTCCCGCGATGCATGCGCTCATGGCACACTGAAACATTGCCTTCATTCATTCGCTCGCGGTAGGGAACTCGTTTGCAGCTCGCCGTGTTCGAACGGACCTGCTTTGGCATCCTTGGATACCAAGTTATTATCCTTTTATCCTTTTTTTAGATCATTTTCTAAAAAAGCTTTCTGAAATAAAATATCTCACCGCTTTCTAATAGAAATATACATAAAGTTATACCGATTTCATATTAACAGCTAACAATTAACTCACTAATAATTAACTAGTAGACTGAAACGCAAGTAACTTAGTTATCGAAGTGTATGAAAGGTTCATTCACAAAATTCTAAAAAGAAGTAAAAATAAAAAGCTGATAGATTTTTCGTCGTGATTCTCTTTCGTATTAACTAATCACCATTATGTGAAATAAAATCGAATTTTAATTAAAAACCAGAGCGCGAATCTTCTCCAAAGATTAATGTGATACATTTAACTGGAGAAATGGTCCAGATTCTGGCTTGATTTTACGACCGACCTAACTAATAGTCGACTTTGGACTTTCCTTTGGAATTAACTAATCACAAATTGCTCCAAACAATTGGATTTTAATAAAAACCAGAGCAGGAATCTTCTCCAAAGGCCAGTAGCTCAGATTCTAGCTTGATCTTACAACCAACTTAACTAAAAGTCGTCACCGGGATTCGAATTAGCTAAGTACCTGAAACAATCTGATTTTAATAAAAACCAGAGCGCGGGTCTTCTCCAAAGGTCAATGATCCAGATTCTAGTTTGATCTTACGACCGACCTAACTAACAGTCGTCATTGGAGTTTTCTTTCGATTAGCTAATCGTTAATTTCGTGAAATTAAACAATCGAACTTTAACAACGAATCTCCTCAAGCTCAATTTAATTGAGTTCGTTGCGAAACGATCAACTTTACAGCTTGGCTCGATTCTAACTCGTTACTGCGACTAACTAACAGTCGAAATAAGAAGGAATTAGCTAATCGTTAATTGTCTGAAACAAAATCTTGACGGAAACATTTTGGCGAATTTCAGCCAAAAGGCAATGTAATGCAAAAACAGAAGCGACTCAAATTTCGGTCTGAATCCTAGCTAATAGACTTTCTGTTTTGGTTAAATCCGCTAGAATCGTTAGCAAAGTGAATTGCTAATGGTTCTTGCTAAAGTTACAATGAATATTTTTGCAATAATTTAATGAATTTAACTAATAGACAGACTTAGGAGACGGAATAGAATTCCGAGAGTACGCTTAGTTGACAGAATAGAATTCCGGGGTATGCTACAGAAAATATTTCTAGCCAAAGTTCGAAAGTAGAAGTAGAACGCGAAGTTGATTAATTAGCTTAGTTACAAGCATTAGCTAGACTAAAGCTTAAGACATTATGACTTCGAAAGAATATAATTAGTTGATGGTCTAAGTTGAAGTCAAAGCCTGTCGTGAAAACAAATTTAGCTAATAGACCAAAACTTTCATCAGACTTCGAACAGAAAAGCTTTGCTCAAATAAAAAGAGAAAGTTATACTTAAGTAAAACAGAACTCTCCACATTAGAGCTTAAAAGGCGTAGCAGACCAAGTAGCTAATAGAATCATATGTATGTAAAACTATTAAAGCCAAATATACTTATACACCAATAGATGAATAATTGAGGAAGAGAACAGCACATATCTTCTTGCATTCTTTAACCAGTAGAATAATTTCGGTTATACATTTGGATATAATTCAAAAAATAGATCAAGTTAGTTAATAGGGTTTTGCTAAAGGTATCCGGTTGCTACGCGGACGTCTTATCTTAGTCATTAAATAAAAAAAAAACGCTATCTCGACGCATGGCACACCATTTAGTGTTTTTTTTTTGGTCGCAGACGATAAAAAAACTGCGAATTTTTGGCTCGTCACGCTAGAGCCGCTGCTTTCAGCGGACCGATTGAGGAAAGGACGAACGTCCTCGACGGCCGCGTGTTATAATATAGGTTATCGCCCGTCTAAATCCAGAGCTTCATTTATCGAATTGTGTCAATGTGAATGTCACACACGCAGACACATCTGGGGAAAGGAAAAAAATTAAATTTGTTTTTTTTTCGAAGTAAACCCCAACGCTTCCACCAAATCAAGGTTATTCTATTAGCTAAGATAAACGTGGTCTATTATTTTAAAAAAGGATGATTCAATTTTTTTTATTAACTCTGCGTAAGATTCTATTAGCTATTAACATCATCGAATTCCTAAATTGCCAAGTTAATTATAAACCGATTTCTATTTTACAGATTACGTCAAAGGTTCAATAGTTAGCTAACACACTATAGTTGACAAACTACATAAAGGAAAAATTCACAAAACTCAATTTATCTATTAGCTAGTAAAATGTACTATTAGAGACGTGTTAATCATTTTACTAGCTAATAGATAAGACATAGTTGTACCTAACTAATAGACTAGATAATTTTATAGAATATATGGTGGCTATAAAAATGGTCAATAGACCGTCAATAGAGTATCATAGCTCATATACTAAACGACAGTTTAGCTAATAACTAATGCGTCTATTGTTACTCTAACTAATAGACTTGGCACAATAAATCGAAAAGAATCTAGGTTACTTCCGCGCTGCCACCAAATATGTTTTGATTCGATTCGAACTCTGTTGTGCGCTACGTGATATGGAGCGCGTGAAAGCGTTCGCCTTTTGTTTGCGCGTAACAATAACGCGCGATAACAGCGCCTTATTATAGCAATTAATCGCGTAAAAAATAAGTTATTTACGCCGCCCGCCGTTCGATTGAAAAATAATCGATCGAGTTCTTGACCTTGCGTAATCTGCGTCGGATAGGTTTAACTGTCAGAGTCCTCTTTCTCTAGTTGTCTTTTTTTACCGACCGAAAGAAAATGGTACATTGTTGCTAGACAATTGGTAAAAAAGGAACCGCAAGGTTTCTTTTCTGGACCATTAATTTTTTTTTTATGTTTATAACGTTGCTCAATGTGAATTTATTTTGGATCTTCTTACATTCTTTTGTTTCTTGGAGTTCACACTACCGCCCTCTATACGCCTATGATCGCAGAAAACTTCACTGCAACGCCAATTTCAAAACACAACGTATGCTCGCAGCTCGCGTGGGAATGTCATCAACGTCCTCTGTTGTCCGTGTTTAGAAATAGTCGCGCCATCTGTTGTCTGTGGCTATAAAGAGTGACTCACGAGGACCTGTTTTGGAGCCCGTGACAACAGGAGTGATAAGGATCGATTTTGGTGACCATCATCGCTTTAATTATGTTTTTGTTTTTGATTTAAATCGACACGCATAGGAGTGTGATGGACGAACAAAAGAGTGAACGCATGGGAAAATTCCCAGTGCCATCTATTGTCTCCGACTTTAAACAGACATCTGCAAGGACCTCTTTTATTTTTTAAACTGACACGTACAGAAGTGAGATGGAGAAGTGGAAAGGTAGACGCTTGTGAAAATTACAATCACAGACAACAGATGGCGCTGATAAGCAAGGATCTGTTTTGTATACCACGGTTTTAATTTTACGTTCCCGCTTTTTCTTTAAATCGTCACGCACAGGAATGAGATGGATGAATGCTTGGAAAATTATAATCACGGACAATAGATGGCGCTGGTGAACAATGATTTGCAAGGGACGTTTTGGAATCCATGGCATTAATTCTATGTTCCCTTTTCAAGTTCAAATCGACGCGACGCGCATAGGAATGAGGATAGACGAAGGCAAGGATGGACGTTTCAAGTTAATTCCCAGCGCCATCTGTTGTCTGTGATTATAAACAGTGACACGCGAAGACCAATCCTGGAGCTCACGGCTTTAATTTTATGTTCCTGTTTTTCAAAAATGTTTGGTTTTGATTACAGTGGATTCCTCGAGCATCCTCTGTACAGGTGTTTCGACCCTATTTGGGGCCTCGTCAGCAGAAGCGTAGCTTAATATGTGGCTTCAATTTGTCAATCCTAATGCAATGTCAGGTCAAAAAGCGATCACAGGTTGTCGCTACTTAAACTTCTTGTTTTTCGTTTAAATCGACACACTTAGATGTGAGATGTGAAATGTCCAGCGCCATCTATTGCCTGTAATTATAAATAGTGATTCGCAATGACCTATTTTGAAGCTCACGTCTTTAATTTTAAGTTTTTTTGTTTTCGGTTTAAACGGAGACGCGCAGAAATCAGAAAACGGACGTTTGGGTACGGGAATTCTCCGCTCGGGAAATTCTCAACGCCATCTACTGCCTGTAACTGTAAATAATGATTCGTGAAGACTTATTTTGCAGTTTTTAAGTTCTTTTATTTTTGGTTTGAACAGACATGAGTAAAAGTGAGAAGGCAGACGTCCGAGCACGAAAACTCTACGCTCGGGAAATTAGCAGCACCATCTGTTGCCCGTAATATTATAAACAGTGATTCGCAAGGATTTGTTCTGCAGCCCGTGGCTTGAACCTTAAGTTCTTTTGTTCTTGGTTTAAACCGACAAGCGTTGAAGTGAGACGGAGGAGGATGCTCGCTCGGGAAATTCCTAGCGCCCTCTATTGCCTGTGACAATGATTCGCAAGGACCTGTTTTGTAGCCAATGTGCGCGTTCAGTGAACAGCAGCTGCTGAGTTGCAGACTCAGCAATCGTTTGTGATTGGCTATTACCTTAATATGAACCAATTACAAACCATGCTGCCCGTTGAACGCGCACTGTGCGTGTATTTTAAGTGCTTTTGTTTTTGGTTTAAACTTATGTAATGAGCGTCTAAATAAAAACCTGGTCAAGTAGGTTGTGATCGAGAATTTATCCATTGCATTTATATAACAGAATTATTAAAAGTAGCCTGCTTGACCAGGTTTTTATTTAGACACTTGTTACATGCGTAGATGTATGATGGATGAACGCACCTGTAGGGGAACTGACCGCTCGTTAAATTCTCAGCGCCATCTGTCGCCTGTGATTATAAACAGTGATTCACAAGGACATGTTTTGAAGTCCGTGGCTCGGGTTTTAAGTTCTTTTACTGTTGGTTTAAACGACACGCGTAGATGTGAGATAGAACGTAAAAATTGACGCTCAGGATAATTTCCAGCGCCATCTCTTGTCTGCGACTGTAAACGGTGATCTGCAAGGAGCTGACTCGCTTTACGCTTTTGTTTTTACGTCTGCTTGAATTTTCTCACAACTCGGGGGTTCTCTTTTGTTTTCGATGCGTCCATAAAGCTAATGGTATCTATGGCGATCGGTCGCCATAAAGTCTTCCGCGACGCGTACGATCGCGGAAACATCAAAGGCCGACGTCGTTCCGTATTCAAATCGTTTCCTCGAACACGTACGGAAATGAGGTGCATTTTGATCGAACGCAAGGGGTGGAAGCGCGGGAGGGAGAGAGAGGGCGGTGCAAGTGCAGCGCGGTAAATCCGAAGCTAATGGGTCGTTTGAAATGCAAAATTCGTGCGTACGGGAGAAACGTGTAATTCCCGACGCAAATTACATCGCCTGGCTTGCAGTCGGTTAATGTTGCAGGTGCACGCGATTAAAAAAAAAAAAAAACGCGGCGACGCGACGCCGTTGTCAACGCACAAGTTTTAAATGACGCAGGAACAAGAAAATATTCGCTCGATTTTCAATAATTCAACTCAAAGATAAATAGTGTGCTTGCTCTTCTCTCTCATCTAAGGTATCCTTGCATTGGTGCACCCTTTGGTTTGGATTTATTGAAAATAATTGACAAAAAATTGCTAGTTGCATTCAGTGGAATCGTTTTGGTTGGTGTTGACGTAGCTCGCCGTTGACCTCTTCACACTCTCTTTAAAACTCGCTGGCGAAAAAACGGCCGAATCTGCACCTTTTAATCGAGGAGGCAGCGGTCAAAGTTTCTGCGATCTTCCCTCTCGTTCCAATCTTACCGCGCCCACCGTTCACCAAAAAGAGACGGACGCTCGAATTCGCGGAACGCGAATCTGCATTGTTTACAGGATTTCTTGTTTCTCTCATTTTTCGCTCAGGTTTCGATAAGGAGCCCGCCTCATCGCAATCGCTTATTTAAATGTTCCCATTTTTACGTATGTAGGCCAAAAACTCAGTGACGTTTTGGTTCCAGATGCTCGGATAAGGCACGGCAAGGGCCACGACGTCCTCTACTTCTCGTTCAGCGACAGCATAACGAAGTACCACGTGGCGAATGCGACCCTCTTCGTGTACGTGAAGGGGGTGGAAAAGAGGCCGCCGCAGAGCGTCGTGCTGGAGGTGTTCAAGGTGTACGAGGCGCCAGGCGCCGCCGTCAAGGTCGCGTCTCGCAAGGTCACCCAGCCTTTCGGTCACGGCGATTGGGTGCCAATCGACGTTTCGGGACTCGTCTCCGAATGGTTTAAGAACCCCAAGGAAAACCTCGGCTTCATCATTAATAGTACCACGGTGGACGGAAGAAAGATCGTTTACACGGATAAGACCAGCGACGGAGGAAAAAGGGTAAGTTCACACCATCATAAAGCACACTCATTAAGATCGATCTAAATTGAAAGAAAAATGTAAAAACTGAAGGGCAAAGCAGTTCTTGATCCAATCAAGATCCGTTAAGAAAAAAATAAAGAAAAGGAAAATTATTCATTCAACAAGTCAGGTCCGGATTTAGGGCTGCTTTCTTTGTTTTGTTTTTTTTTCTCAAAATCATCTAGTAGCCCAGTAGCTCAGTTTCTTTTTTATAAAAGTAAAACTTTAGTATTAGAAAACCCCTTGGGTTTTGGGTGTCAGAGGTCTTTGATTACATTTACTCCAAATAGCTGACCTAACGCCATACCTATAAATTAATTCTCAATTAGTTCAATTTTATCAAAGCGAACAATCTTAGGTCTTGTCCGTGAAGGGGTTGGCCGTTAGCCACCCGTTTCAACGTTATTCTAAATTCGTCTTTTATATAAAAAAAAAATAATCAAAAAGCTATAGTAGGCGGTGACAAAGCAAAGATAGATGACAAGGTGGAGTCATCTGGACGTAGCTAAGAAGTTGATAGGATAGGAGGCTACCAAATGCGAGGAACATCAAAATCGGTCGGTCCCCTTTCTTCTTCTTTAATGAAGAGCACAATCGATATCATTAACATATGGCGATTCGGACACCAAAGAAGAGAAAGAAAGAAGTAGACAAAGTTTTCCTCTAACAAGGACTTTGGTAACGTCATGTTATGTGACAAGATGCAAGTAAATTCATGCATTGGATTTATTCAGCAAACTTGAGATAAGAGAAAATGCAACTCGTCAACGTAAACAACGGAACCTTGACACCTGCAGGTGGAAAACCTTGAACACGTTGGAACGGATTAAAGTCATTTCGTAATCTGTCGTACCTTTCCGGTTTCGTTAGAAATCGGAATTGCTCGAGTTGCACTTTGTATAAAAACACCACGATCTGCATAAAATAATAAGATCTAAAACTAGTTGTTGTCAGAGCATGATGTAGGCTCTATTTTGTTAAAGTGTGCTGTTAGGGTAAGTTGAACTTTGTACAATTATGTTTGTCTGTATTTATTTATGTTTAATATAATATTTAATTAGCCAGCCATTCTTTCTTTCGACAATCTTTCCCTTCAAGAAATTGAAACAAAACAAATCCTGTTCTAACTCACTAACACAAACTGAATCTGGGAAATAGTGGAAGTACAAACAAGTCTACACGAAACTAAGTATCTATCGTGTCGGTCAGAAACGTTGGAACATCCCTAACCTGATCCCCGAAAGAAGTAAGAATGTTGGCTAGTCATCTCGTATTTCACTAACACAAGTTCTTTCCTTCACGATTGCACTTTCTGGCGGTAATGAATGCTCGTGTATGGTTAGCCGTTCTCGAACTACCTACTCACCGACAGTCTTTTGTTTTTGTTTTTTATTCAAACTAAAAGTGAGATCGTCCGTGTGGACTTAAGAATGTTGATAGATTCGATTTTCTTTCTTCCTTTGTTTTTCTAAATGCTAAACAAAATTGACTTCTTAATGAACAGGGCCGAATTGAGGACTCCCCTAAGCATGGTCCCCGGTGATAGTCTTTTGTTTTTCTTCTTCTCTGAAACTGAAAGTGAAGTCCATGATGCATTTCTGTATGTCATAAATTCTATTTTCTTTTTTTTTTTTAAATGCCGAACGGAATTCACTTCTTAGTGAAGAGGCGCAGAATCCAATCGTCGCAGGACGCCCTTAAGTATGCCTCCCTCTGATAGTCTTTTGTTTTTTTTTTCTCTCAAACTGAAAGTGAGGTCCATGATGCATTTATGTAAATATGAAAGTCGTTTCCTTGAAACGTTTCGCTGTTAAAACTGCGACTTTATCAAGGCGAAACCAAAAATAAATTATCAAGAAATGTCATATTTTTTTTTTTTTAAGAGTGAAAGGACGTTCCAATTTCGAAACACAGGAACAAACAAAGGTGTTTCCTTGAGACATCAAAAATTGTTTTCCTGAGTTTCGCTGTTATACTTGGGCTCTATCAAGAAACAGTAGAAATTTAATTAAAAAAAAAAAACAGATCATCTAAGAAAGCTGAAGAAATTATCTCACAAAATCTTTTGTTGTTGAAACGCTAACAATTTATTTTCTTTTTGACGTTTCGCTGCGACAAATGCAGCTTCGACAAGAGACAGAAGAAATAATTAATAAAAAGATCGGGATTTTTAAGAACGTGGACAGCAATTTCAAGAAAAAAAAACAAACAAAATTCTAGTTCTAACAGACGTTGACCCATTAGTTTTCTGCGTTTCGTTGTTAAATTGCAGCTTTATCAAGGGAGGTACTCTATGGGTTTTCTGAGTTTCGCTGTTAAAGTTCGGAATTGTCAAGAAATAAAAATAAGTGATGCGATGACAACAAAAAAAGCCGAGATTAAAAGCAATTACTTTCAATTCTCCGTTAATTTAGTTATCAGCGTTTCGCTGTTAATAAGGTGGCTTTATCAAGAAAAAAAAATTGAAATTTTATCATGGAGACGTTTTAACAATAAGAATGGTGGCGACAATAAAAAAAAACAATTATTTTCAAATGTTGTAGGTAATAAATCAGTGGTTGACAAACTTTTTCTTAACTGCCGAACAGTTCACTGTACATTTCTTTTTTCACTGCCGAGGCTACTTCCTACTGATGAGCTTCGTCCCGAAATGACTCCTTCTGTTGATCTAGCTTGACGCTTTAAAACGCCTTTGCTTTTTTTGCGTTTGACTTGTTTTATGAAAGGAAAGGTGAGGGGTGAGAGATAAATCAGTGATTCTCAAACTTGTTTTTTTTTTTACTGTCGAAACAGTTTTGGTCTGAGGCTATTTCTTACTGATGAGTTTGGAACGATTTCCAATTTCTTTTCTTTCACGTTTTAGTTTCTGTTGCAAGTACTAATCAGCGGCTGTCAAACTTTTTCGTAACTGTCGAACTGTTCACTGTATATTTCTTTTTTGATCGTCGAGGCTACTTCCAACTGATGAGCTTACCGAACCGAAATGATTCTTTCAGTTGATTTGTTTCGCGTTGTAGTTTATATGTACAGCCTCAATCAAAACTAATGAAGCGTTCAAAACCGAAACGCTGTAGTCAGAGAGAGAAGATACCGAGTGAGATGAAACCTTATGGCAAACGAATGTTTCCGAAGTCTGAAAAGAAAGATTCGATTTTCTTTTTTATTTTTTAAATGTCGAACGAAATTCACTTTTTAGTGAACAGGCGCGGAGTTCAATCGTGACAGGACCGAATTAAGGCCCCCTAAGTATGCTCCCCTCTGATAGTCTTTCGTTTTTTTTCCTCTCAAACTGAAAGTGAGGTTCATGGTACATTTACGTTTGTTGATATATTCGATTTTCTTTCCTTTTTTTTGAGTTTTCGTATACTCTGTCATAACTCATAAGTTATAGAAAGGAGTTGGAAGAAAGTAAAGTATTTTGTTCTCTCTTGTGTGTGGTATCCAATCCACTTGTGACTGTTTTTTCTTGAAGATCTCGTCTTAGATTTTCTTTTAAATTTAAATTTCGCGTTCAGTATTACTCAAAGCAATTGAAATTTTAATAAGTCGTTTTTTTATCCATCTTTCTCGCCTCAACTAAATAATGTGAAGTCTTTGGTCTTTATTCGTTCACTTCGACGTTGTAAAAATTGATGATTTCGATGGTTCTTTTTTGTGTATTCAGTTTTACTCAGAAACTTCTATTACTTCGCCATTGTATTTGTGTAAAGCCGATGATTTCGATTATTTTTTCTCGTTGACTTGCCCACAGTTTTGCCAAAAACAATTGAAACTCAAAGACTAATTAAAGAAACCTATCTTTTTTTCCTCAACTAAATATGAAGCTCATGGTTTTCATTTCTTTTACTTCGACATTGTTCTAAAGATGCATCCACATATTGCGTTTCGGCCGCAAGTCACAATGCGATCGTGGAAACTCGGGAGAAGAATGTAGGCGGAATTAATGAAATTTTTCATATTTTTTTTATGTGTTTCTTGCAACGTCGAAAAGGGCCGCGCATAATGGCTAACTCCGATTTCTACGGCCAAGGATTAAATGCTTATAAACAGTTCTTTTATTTGTTTTTTCGTACTCAATTGAAGAATTGTGTTTTATAGTGTAGAATATTTATTTTTTAATTGCGCTTTATCTCTGCTATTTACCGATAGTTCCATTCTAGAGAATAGAGTTAGCGGCAAACAGCGATTGATATTATGTACTTACAGAGTTCCACCTCAGGATCGCTTTTCGTAATTTCAGTCACATTGAAAAATATTGTTTACATATACATATTTAATCTAAGGTTATCTGATTGTTTGCTTTATATGGTAACATATACATAGTTTCCTAGAGATTTATTGCAAGCGTGTGACGGCTGGCAAAACATTGTAAACACTTTATTAAATATCTTGTAAACAATATCATTAAACAAGTAAGTACGAATTATTTTACTATGCCCGTCGCATAAACAGAAGTCGCTAAAAAAAGCTTTCACTGTGTTACTTATTTGAAGAATTAATAAAAGAGACATGCGACGGCAGAACCGAACGCATTGCGACCTGCGGCAAAAACGCATTGTCAGGATTCTCCCTAGGTCGATATTTCGATTGGTTTTCTTTTTTGGCTTGCGCACACTTTATCAAAAAAAAAAAAACAATTGAAACGGAAAACTGATCCATCTCCCTCGACTTAGCTAATTGATTTCGATCGATTTTATTTTACTAAAATCAATTGAAACCTGAAGAGGAATGAACGAAACATATTTTTGACCATCTCTCCCGCCTCAACCAAATGCAAAGTCGCTGGTCTTTGTTCTGCTACTTCGCCACTCCATATGATTAAGAAGTTTTCCTTTTTTTGTACGCGCTCTGTTTTACGAAAGACAATTGAAACTCGTCGACCGACGAAACAAACATATTTTTGTCTATCTCTCTCTAGGCATCAGTTAAATGTGAAGTCCCATGGTCTTTGTTCTTTTACTTCGCCATTTCGATTGCTTCTGTAAACCAATGATTTCGATTGCTTTTCCCTTTTTGCTTGCGCTCAGTTTTACCAAAAACAATCGAAACTCGAAGACTCTTTGTCCATCTCTCTCGCCTTAAGCAAAACTGAAAACCATGGTTTACGTAAGCCGATGGTTTTAATTTGTTTTTAGAGCTTTTCTAGGCTATCAATAAGATACCAAAAATGTAGTATGATAATCTCCTGCGCCTACGTACGAGGGCAGTTTTTTAAATCCGCGGAATGTCTAAAGCTAGCCAGTAAATCCTCAAGGAAAAAGCCTCCGGGATTTTCTCTACCGAACCCTTGGCCACACACGGAGAGACATGACTGTTAAAATCCTCAAGGACGACTAAGCGTCGACCACACACGTGAGTCAAGAGGTCGGGAAAATCCAGCCTCAAGGCCAAAACGAATTGAATTTCCTTCGGGATTTTTCGGCCTCTCGCATCCTCCGCGGCCTCAAGGAAACCGCCACATGCGTAGAGGAATTCCTCAAGGCTTAGACTGTTCGGGCCAAACCTTGAGGATGGCGATGGAAAAACAAGCATTTCATTCTTTTCTATTAATTGTGAATCATTTCTGAGTAGGAACGTCAAATTTCATACCGATATTTATGATAGTGGTTTCGCTCTAGTTAAAAGATTAAGTAAATACATCAAATTCTTTGGAAAATGTCGAATATCGAGTTTCGCGCAGTTATTAAATTTCTCACAAAGCAGGGGAAAAGTGTAGATATCATTTTAAACGAAATGAAAGCTGTTTACGGAGATACCTGCCCTGGTAGATCTATGATTTATAAGTGGTCACGCTTATAGAAACAAGGCAGAGAATTCTTAGAAGACGATGAACGCCCTGGAAGAGCAAGTGACGTGATGACGTACACCAAAGTTGAACTTACCATTATGAAAAATGGTCGATTAAAATTGAAGGAGGTCGCAAAAATGTTCAACATTTCCGAAACAACTGCTTTCAAAACTCTTCATGAACACCTTGAAATGTCAAAAGCAGTAGCACTTTGATTGTTGTAAGCAATTTTTAGAGCTCTGTGGGGACAATCAGGTAGATGTTATCGGCAGGATTGTGACTGGGGATGAAACATGGATTCATTTTTATGATCCTGAATCAAAAGAAGAGTCAGCAATCGGCTGGAAAAGTAATGACGTCAATTTTCTGGGACTCTCAAGGAATTGTGCTTGTAGATTACAAGGCTAAGGGCGAGACTATTACAGGAGCATACTTTGCAAACATTCTAACTAGTTTGCGAGGGACTTACTTACTAAGATTACATTGAAAAATTATGAAATTAAAATTAAGAAATATGCTTCTCTTTATATCCCATTCGGCGAATTTATAAAACACCCCTCGTATATTAATATGAAATCCAATATCGGTGGTTTCGGTCCGTTTTCTCTTGAGGTTCTCGTCTTATTATTATTTTTTTATTTTGCTTCTCACTTTTCTTATTTTTGCATTTCGCCCGACGTCTACGATAAGTTTACCAATAAGTCCACTGCACAGATCGCTAATTTTGATCATTTTGTTCTTTATGGTTTCGGACTCCGCTTCACCAAAGATACTCGAAATACAAAGGCTGCAGAAGAAATATGTTTTTGTTCCTCTCTCTCGGTTGCAATTAAATTTAATGTCAAGTCTGTATCTTTTTCGCGTATGCACCAAGTGCTAAGGCCATCCTAAAGGCCATCCTAGGATGACCTGTTTTCTCCAGAAATTCTCGTCTTATTGTAGTTTTAAACTTTGTCTATCACTTTTTACAATCCTCTTTCTTTGTCTAACATTGAAAGTTTCTAACGTTTTCTCTTTTTGATTGCGTTCTCCGCTTTACCAAAGAAACTCAAAGCCCGCGCAAGAAACTTATTTTGTTCTTTCCTCTCGTTTTGTCTTAAAGTGTCCATTCGTCGAAGATAGAATTCATCTCCTTCTTTCCTATATGAGAGTTATGTGATCTCTCGCATGTGGTATTCGCTAGGACCAACCTAGTTGTATCTGGATGACGTGGAATGTTGTCTCTCTCTACAGATTCTTATCCCAATTTGTTTCAGCAATCACTTTTTTAATTCTCTTTCTTTGTCTAAGATTTTCTGAAGCTTTCGTTCGCTCAATTGCCTCTCTCACATTATACTAAGGCCAACTTAATTGTAACTCGATTGCTTGTAAGTGTTTTCTCTTGGAATTCATCTCTTAATTTTTTAATACTTTGTCTGGCGTTTATTTTATTATCTTTCTTTGACTGAGATGTACAACATGTCCACCAACAAATTCATTAAAGATTTCGATCGCTGTCTCTTTTTGGTTGTGTTCTGAGCTTTACCCGAGGAAATGGAAGGCTGCGGAAAAAAGAAGTTTTCTTCTTTTCTTTCGTGTTAACTTGATGTGAAGTCCACGGTTGTCTTTTCGTCGATGCAATCGATCTTCTATTTTTTTATGAGACTTGTGCGCGCGGTTTCCTCTCTCGCATGTGGTGTTCTATACTTATTGAAAATCAATTAAATTGATTTGTTTAATTGGCAGTATTAGAGAAATAGAATATCTTATAAATCACGTGAATTATTTCAGCCTGATTGGGCCTCATCAGAGATATGTACTAAAAAAATTACTTTTTGAAAGGATAATAATTAAATTATACACTTACATATTTTTGAATTTCCAATAACCCAAAAACAAACCCTGAAAGAAAACTTTTTGAAAAATTGAAAGGAACAGTTATGTTTCATCATTCAAAAGGCAAAATGTAACAGTAAAATAAATAACGTAAGTAACTATGGAAACATTGAGTGAAATTAATGACAGCTATAGTTCTTGCCAAATGAAATTGTAATTAAATTGATTTGTTTAATTGGCAGTATTAGAGAAATAGAATATCTTATAAATCACGTGAATTATTTCAGCCTGATTGGGCCTCATCAGAGATATGTACTAAAAAAATAAAATTCAAAATAAAATTTTTTTAGTACATATCTCTGATGAGGCCCAATCAGGCTGAAATAATTCACGTGATTTATAAGATATTCTATTTCTCTAATACTGCCAATTAAACAAATCAATTTAATTACAATTTCATTTGGCAAGAACTACAGCTGTCATTATTGAAAATCATTTAAAATTTTTTTTTTAATTCTCATGAAATAAACAAAACTGGATCCAAATTTCTAAAATTAAGATATTTGACAGTTAGGTTGTGAAAATTTTTGACGCTAAATAAAACAAAAAAGATCGATAAATAAAGAAAATTTGTAAAATTACAAAAATATAAAAACTAAAAAATTCTTAGTAAATAAACAAAACTATCTAAAATTAATATTTGACATTTGTGCAATTTTTAACGTAAAATAAAACAAAAGACGATCTAGAAATAAAGAAAATTTATAAAATTATTATTATTATTATTATTATAAAATCTAAAAAAATAAAAATAAAAAAATCTCATTGCATAAAATTAGAAAAAAATAATAAAAATAAAAGAAATCTCATTAAATAAAATTACAAAACAATAAAAATTAAAAAATTCTCATTAAATAAACAATACTCTCTACTTTCTATAAAATTACAAAAAAGTATAAAAATTAAAAAAAAATTCATTAAATAAAACTTTCTAAAATTAAGATTTGACATTTGTGCAATTTTTGACGTAAAATAAAACAAGAGACGATCGAGGTGTTTATAAAATTTTTAAAAAAATCAAAATAAAAAAATCTCATTGAATAAAATTAGAAAAAAAAAACAAAAATAAAAAATCTCATTAAATAAACAAAATAAAATAAGAGACGATCGACAAATTTATAAAATTTATAAAAATAAATAAAAAAAAAAATCTCTGAATAAAATTAGAAAAAATAACAAAAATAAAAAATCTCATTAAATAAAATTACAAAAAAATTAAAATTAAAGAATTCTCATTAAATGAACAATACTTTCTACTTTCTATAAAATTACAAAAAATTATAAAAATTAAAAAATTCTCATTAATTAAACAAAACATTAAAATTAAGATTTGAACTTTAGGCAATTTTTGGCGTAAAATAAAACAAAAGACGATCGACAAATTTATAAAATTAAAAAAATCTCATTGACGAAAATTAGAAAAAAAAATACAAAAATGAAAAAAGAAACTCATTAAATAAAATTATAAAAATTAAAATTAAGATTTGATATTTTTGCAATTTTTTTAGGAAAAATAAAACAAAAGACGATGAACAAATTTATAAAATTAAAAAAAATAAATAGAAAAAAAACTCATTGAATAAAATTACAAAAAAAATATCAAAAATAAAAAAAATCTAAATAAAATTACAAAAAAATAATTAATCATTAAATAAACAAAACTATCTAAAATTAATATTTGACATTTGTGCAATTTTTAACGTAAAATAAAACAAAAGACGATCGAGAAATAAAGAAAACTTATAAAATTATTATTATTATTATTATTACAAAATCTAAAAAAATAAAAATAAAAAAATCTCATTGCATAAAATTAGAAAAAAATAATAAAAATAAAAGAAATCTCATTAAATAAAATTACAAAACAATAAAAATTAAAAAATTCTCATTAAATAAACAATACTCTCTACTTTCTATAAAATTACAAAAAAGTATAAAAATTAAAAAAAAATTCATTAAATAAAACTTTCTAAAATTAAGATTTGACATTTGTGCAATTTTTGACGTAAAATAAAACAAGAGACGATCGAGGTGTTTATAAAATTTTTAAAAAAATCAAAATAAAAAAATCTCATTGAATAAAATTAGAAAAAAAAAACAAAAATAAAAAATCTCATTAAATAAACAAAATAAAATAAGAGACGATCGACAAATTTATAAAATTTAAAAAAATAAATAAAAAAAAAAAATCTCTGAATAAAATTAGAAAAAATAACAAAAATAAAAAATCTCATTAAATAAAATTACAAAAAAATTAAAATTAAAGAATTCTCATTAAATGAACAATACTTTCTACTTTCTATAAAATTACAAAAAATTATAAAAATTAAAAAATTCTCATTAATTAAACAAAACATTAAAATTAAGATTTGAACTTTAGGCAATTTTTGGCGTAAAATAAAACAAAAGACGATCGACAAATTTATAAAATTAAAAAAATCTCATTGACGAAAATTAGAAAAAAAAATACAAAAATGAAAAAAGAAACTCATTAAATAAAATTATAAAAATTAAAATTAAGATTTGATATTTTTGCAATTTTTTAGGAAAAATAAAACAAAAGACGACGAACAAATTCATAAAATATAAAAAAATAAATAGAAAAAAAATCTCATTGAATAAAATTACAAAAAAAATATCAAAAATAAAAAAAATCTAAATAAAATTACAAAAAAATAATTAATCATTAAATAAACAAAACTTTCTAAAATTAAAATTTGACAATTGTGCATTTTTTAATGAAAAACAAAACAAGAGACGATCGATAAATAAAGAAAATTTATAAAATTACGTAAACTAACGAAAATTTAAAAAATTCTCATTAAATAAAGTTTTCTAAAATTAAGGTTTGACATTTGTGCAATTTTTGACGTAAAATAAGACAAGAAACGATCTAGAAATAAAGAAAATTCTTAAAATTACAAAAAAATAAAAATTTGAAAAAAGTTAAGTTCAAAATCGGTAGGTCTACCGAATTATCGGTAGAGTTGGCAGCACTGATCGACAATGTGGATTTGACTTTGACTCTATGTGCACATTTATGAAAAATAAATTTAAATTTGACTGACAGTTACTTTAGTTTTTGTCATCCTACACTACAGTTAAACCTATCAAAAGTGAGTAGCACTGTGTCATCTGTAAAAAACACATTTGAAATTGATGAATTTGTAACAATATTGGAAAGGCGGGGGGTCTACCCAAAACAGAAAAAATTAGCACGTGGTCTACGAGACAAAAAAGTTTGGGAACCTCTGCTCCAGAAGGAAGAAGACGTCGTGATTTTAAGTCGTGATGAAGTTCAAAAAGAGACATTCAGAGCAAAGAAGAACAAAGGAATAGAAAACTGAAAGATATGCAAATAATTTGGAGAGATTGTAAAATAGAAACCGGTCGAAGATCGAAGTCGAGGAGAAGGTTACAAAACATAAGAGAAAATCTATTCACTGGTGAAGAAAGGATCGCAAGAGGGAAAGAAAACTAGCAATAAGTACACACAACTATGAAGAAAACTTGTACAAAATGTACAAAAGAATCTAAATGAGTATAAACGGTCTTTTAAACAAGAAATCTTTCTTAATTTCTTATATAATTTTTATTATATAAACCTTGATGATGAGCCTTCATTATTTCGAAAGACCAAAGACGTCCAAATCTAACAAATCCATTTTGCAATTAAGGTTTTTGCAAAGATTAACTTAGACTGCCCTTTTTTTTCTTTTTAGAAATTTGGAGTATCTTCATAGACGTCATCAACGGTTAATCCAAGTATCAAATACATACATATGTTGGATTCACCCCATTGTCACCTTCGTAGCTCTTCAACAACCAACTTTTAGCAGCTACGAAATTTTTGGAATCTGCCACGAAGCATTGCATCAGAAATACCGTACTGTCAGATGTTAATCAGTTTTCAAATGTGATTCCAGTTCAAATTGCAAATTTGTTTTTCTTCTTCGGCTTTGGTTTTCATTACCTCCCGTAGCATGTCAGCTTTGTTGTTCCACTGATTCTCGTTTTTTGGTAGGAGGTCGTCCACATTTTCTGCGATGATAGTTTTCCCACGTTTCCTGTTGACTTCGTTTCTATTGCCAGTCCAACTTGCACACTCGAAGATCCTATGCTCTGGTGTGTCGATTCTGCAGTACCTACAAGGAAGCTTTGTACTTTTCCTATTCTTTACAGGTAGCTCGTGAACACTCCGTAGCCAGGACCACGTCGTCAAACTTCCTATCATTTCCTTCCATCGTTTCTATAAATCTTTTATAAACGTACTAGTCCAGCCTCAATATAAGTCCCAAGATGTTTGCCACCTGTCCATTAGGCTTTCTCGCATTACTGGAGTAGTAGACGTCCCCCCCCCCCCATTAGGAGACTGCGTACAGGATTGTCGATGTTACGACTCCTGCCAGTGCTTACCTCTTTTTTTTAAACAACGCTGTACATATATGGGAAATTGTACGTAATTTGATAATTATCAATTTGTTGCCGAGTTTGCTGTTGGTCTAGGAGGCACGACTGACCAATAATAAGGAGGGAAGAAAGATGAGATGAAGAAATCTCGTTTATTCTTGTTATTTTTGGCGTTTACTCTAAGACTCCAAGAAAATAAATACTGAACCGATATATTCCTAGGTATTTATATATATACACCGTGTCCACAGAATATGGAATATGTTATATACTGCAAAAAATACGCGTTACATCAAAAAACCCTGAAACAGGTAAATTTTTGATTTTTCTTGCGGATCCTATGACATGATTAAAATTTTAATTTCGCTTGTCATTTGTCATTATTGACGTCATTGACAATTTTTTTAAATGGCATGACTAGGTTTCATTTATTTCAAAGAAAGCACACTACTTTACTCTTTACAATGGTATCCTACTTTTGAAGTTTACATTATTTTTTCCCGTGAAATAGAAATTTTTACACCTTGTCCCAAAAGCATGGAATATAGTAGATATCTACTTTAATAAATATGCATTAATCAAAAAATTTTTCAAATAAAAGTTGTTTGACATTTAGTTTTCTATCATGAAACAGTAGCCAATCGTTATCTTTTTCACAGACAAAAGCACAACGAGTAACAAGTAAATATTTTTAATTGATAAGGTACCCCCATATTATACTCATTTGATAGAGATTTTTCGATGATATAAAACTATTATTTTATCCTTCATCAATTTTGAGAAAACAGTAAACAGTAAACAATGTAACAAATTTAAATGATTCTTCGAATAATAAATGAAATCTTTAAACGAGGGTCACAATCAATAGAAAAAATCCAACTGCCGCTCATAAACTACAAAAGATGTTCGAATTCTATTCCATTTACTGTTAGACAATGATAAACTCGATTTTCAAATCCATTAATGACATTATCAGTCATTTCTGGTGTGATAGGTCTCATCTCTGTTCTTATGCTATCTTTTAAGATTTCAATGTTTTCTGGTTTATTTATGTATACTCTGTCTTTAAGATAGCTCCAAAGGAAAAAGTCTAACGGGTTTAAATCAGGTGAACGAGCTGGCCATTCTATTGCACCTCCTCTCCCTATCCATCGATTGGCAAAGGTAACATTCAGAAAATGACGGACGTTAGTACCGAAATGAGGAGGAGCCCCGTCCTGCTGCAACCAAATTCTGTTATGAGGTATATCCGGATCTGCTTCGTTTGGATATAAAATAGCTAAAGCATTTATATCTCAAAAAGTCTAAATAAGTTTCTGCAGTTAGATTGTTCTCAAAAAAGAAGGGTCCCAAGATTCGATTTCGAATAATTCCTGCCCAAACATTGATTTTTTGCTGGCATTGAGTATGTCCTTCTACATACCAGCGAGGATTTTGTGAAGCCCAGTAACGTGTGTTTTGTTTGTTTAATTTTCCATTCAAACAAAACGTTGCTTCATCTGTGAAAAGAATATTTTTGTGAAAATTTCTATCTGCGTTATGTTTTCACAAAATTCAATTCGTCGTTCAAAGTCATCTTCAAATAATTCTTGAACAACGCAGGGTCGATACGCATGCCACTTTTCTTTTTTTATGACTTTATGTACAGTTGACTTCTTTAAGTTATGATTTCGAGCAATTTGTCGAATAGAAATATGAGGATTCTCTACTACAGCTAACATAACGTTTTCACGATTTTCATTATTTTCAGGTAAATTTCTTGCTGTTTTCGGCAAGTCTTTGACAGTACCGGTCATTTCAAACTTTTGCAAGATTTTACTAACAGTAGACTGGGAAATATGATGCTCGGGGTATACGTTATTAAATAAATAGCAAACTTCTTCCTGTCGTCTTCTTCTGTCTCCATATCCCAACATCATCAATATTTCAATTCGATGCTTTTCAGATAAATGCGCCATAAGTTTTATTACTTTCGTGCTTCTTTAAATCTTCCAAATCACAAGCGTAACTTAACGTAAGTTCAAGTACCACTCTGACATTTAGAAGAATGCAAATGTTTTGATAAATAAGAAGGTTCAGTAGTGCCTTAACATGGATAACTAGAATACTTTTGTGAAAAACTTCAAAAGTAGGATACCATTGTAAAGAGTAAAGTAGTGTGCTTTCTTTGAAATAAATGAAACCTAGTCATGCCATTTAAAAAAATTGTCAATGACGTCACTAATGACAAATGACAAGCGAAATTAAAATTTTAATCATGTCATAGGATCCGCAAGAAAAATCAAATATTTACCTGTTTCAGGTTTTTTTGATGTAACGCGTATTTCTTGCACCATATAACATATTCCATATTCTGTGGACACGGTGTATAATTAGACGTACAGTACATCGTACACAGTGGCCTAATATACAAACTTAAACATTAAATAAACAACTAATACGTTTTATAACATTAATAATACTTAAAATTTGCATTATCAAAATTACGTCCTAACTTTTATTTTCTTTGCACAATTTTCAATTAATTTTTTCAA
The DNA here is from genome assembly GCA_958336345.1 of Dorcus parallelipipedus. NCBI lineage: Eukaryota > Metazoa > Arthropoda > Insecta > Coleoptera > Lucanidae > Dorcus > Dorcus parallelipipedus. The sequence goes on along the minus strand of OY284480.1, from coordinate 41,055,823 downwards.
ATTTGTTCCACTTAAATTATTCCAATCTTGAATTGTTTTCGGAAAAAAAGAAAATTTATGAATGTTAGTTTTCGAAAATGGAATTTTATAGATGAATTTATGATTTTTTCTAGTGCTCGAATCATTTATTTGTAATTTAGTTAGAAAATTGTGCATCGAATCAACTTTGAAATGAATATAACAAAATAATTTTAATCTTGCTTCTTGTCTTCTAGAAGATAAAGTTTCCCAATTTAATTCCCTTAGTATGCGAGAAACAGATGAAGTTGTTCTATGGTCATTCATAACATACCGAGCTGCTTTATGCTGCAACATTTCTAGATCTTCAATTAAATATTGTTGGTGCGGATCCCAAACTTCGTGTGCGTACTCAACTTTAGGACGGATATATGTCATATAAGCTTTTTTAAGTACAGGTTTTCCAGAGTCTTTAAGATTTCTTCTAATGTAATATAGTGATTTATAAGCTTTTTTTAAGATATTCTGAATATGACTACTCCAATTTAAATCATTTCTAAAGGTCACTCCTAGATATTTACACGTATCATTATATGTTAGTAATTCATTTCCTAATTTGTATGGATGGGTCTGAAATAATTTTGTAATACCAAACGATACTGCAACACATTTCTTTGTATTAATTTCCATTTTATTTTCGTCACACCACATATGAATTTTGTCTAAATCTTCCTGGAGTAAAATCCAATCTTCTGTATTTTTTCTCTTATTATAAATAACGCAGTCATCAGCAAATAATTTCGTTTCGCAACTTAAATTTTGTGAAATATCATTTATAAATATAATGAATAATATTGGTCCAATTACACTACCTTGAGGTACTCCAGAAGTGACAGTCAGCTCAGATGAATATATATTATCTATTCTAACTCTCTGTTTCCTGTCCTTAAGATATTCGTTTATCCATTTTACAGCTCGCATATCACACCCCAAATTTTGTAATTTTCTTATAATAATATCATGAGGAACTTTATCAAAGGCTTTTGTAAAATCGATGAAAATTGCGTCTACCTGTCCCTTATCATCAACTATTTCTGCCAATTCAGTAAGAAAATTTATCAGTTGAGTAACACAAGAAAAATGTTTTCTAAAACCATGTTGATTTCTTTTAATAATATTATGTTTATCACAAAAATATTGAAGATAGTTCGTCAGAAGTTTTTCTAAAATTTTGCATACTGTACATGTTAGACTAATCGGACGATAATTATTGCAATCAGATTTAACACCAGATTTATAAACAGGGAGAATTATTGATATCTTCCAATCATTGGGCAAAATATGGTTATTAATGCTAATTTGTATAATTTGGTATAGTAGCGGTTTTATGGTCTTGCTATTGCAGGATCATAAAATCGTTATAAAACTTGGACGACTATATCTCCCAAGCGTTTGTCAAAGTCTGACACAGAGGCTTGCTCTGCAACTTAAAAAGTTCACTGTCCAATAACTATTTCCTTCTACCTAAATCGTACCTGTCGAATAGGCACTTCTCTGTAAAATCCAATGAGCTGAAATCCAACGTCTGTCCTATCCTAGTGTTCTGCAAGATAGTCTTCTCAGGCCGGTGCCCTTCCTAGTTACTTTACACAGCCGATTTACCTGAAACCAATAACACCACAACCTCTTCCTTTGCCGACGATGCTGTAAACGAAAATTCTGAAAGAGCCTTCCTTAATCTGCAAACCACCTCGATATTCCTAATGACTGGTATACAGGATGGCGAACAAAGTTAAATCAAACAAAATCAATCCAGATAACGTTTACCACACATCACAACATCTGCCCACCTGTAATACGAAAACCTATAGGCCAACTTTATGACGTGATGGGATCGTCTCCTTGAAGTTCTTTTTGGCAATCACTTTCTTAAATCTCTAAGAAAACAGAATGTCTACCAACAAGTCCATTAAAATTTGGATTGATTCGGCCTTTACTTGATGAAAATTCATTATCACACTTAATGAAAACACTAAAATAGCGAATTTTCACAAATTTTATTAGTTTAAAACATGACAATTGTTTCGACACACAGTGTCTTCGTCAGATGTGTATTGAATCTGCGTTAATTTACTTACTGAGGGATAATTTGTACCTACTGCCACAATTATCCTATACTAAGAAACTGAGTTGGCAAATCTAAAAATATTTGAAGGGTTCATTATGCAGTGACACGGACTTATTTTAACAGCGGTGGTTTGTGTAAAATATTTTTCGGTGTAAAACTAGGGATTTGAAAAATCTATAACTTAATTAGACGGAAAAAGAAGAAAATGTCCAAAACAATCAACAAGTTATCTAAATTACATATTTACAAATGTTCAATTACGAAATGAATTTAATAACGGTGAATTATTTAATTCTGTTTGGTCATTTATTAAATAATTAGAGTTTTTAAGTTTATTAATTTCTAAAGATTCAAGAAAATTTAATTTTCTACCTTTATTTTCAGTATGTTAAGATTTTGAATTCAAAGTTTGAAAAGTGATTATTATCAATTAGATGGTTAGCAAAAGATGAATCTGTTTTATTATTAATAAATGACCTTCTGTGTTCTATTATTCTAGTATCAAAATTTCTTCCAGTTTGTCCATACCTTTTGGCACACATCACAAGTTAACTTACAGACTCCTGATTTTTTATTATTTGGAATTGGATCTTTGTTATTTCTTATGTACTTGGACAAAGTGTTATTAGTTTTGTAGGCTACCTGAATATTCTGTTTCTTTAAAAGTTTTGACAATTTTTCAGTAGGTTTGCCTATATATGTTATTGCTTTATATTTATTAATTGTGTTATTTTTTATGCAAGGGCAGACCATTGAAATAGTTTTATCATAAAGCTTTTTTGTTAATATGTTTCTTACTATTACGGGGTTATAACCATTGTTGCTTGCTATGTGTTTTATTGTATTTAGTTCTTTTTCATAATTTTCTTTTGGCATAGGGATGTTAATTAATCTATGTATCATACTGTTATATGCTGCTAACTTGTATTGTATAGGGTGTGAAGAACTATTATGTATAGTTATGTCAGTGTATGTATCTTTACGGTAAATTGAAAAATCAAACTTGTTATTAATTATTTTTATTGTTAAATCTAAGTAATTTATGCTTCCGTTACTTTCTGTTTCTAGGGTAAATTTTATGTTATTATGTATGGAGTTAATGTAGTCTAAAAATATATTCAGCTGTCTTATAGTACCTGTGTAACAAACTAAGATATCGTCTACATATCTGTGCCAGAAAAATATATTTTTATTTAACGGGTTATTAAATATAATGTTTTCTAGATTGTTCATGAAAATTTCAGCTAACAACGGACTTAGTGGGTTTCCCATAATTAAACCTTCCTCACAACTGTAAATATTATTATTAAACTGGAAAAAATTTTGTTTTAAGCATAAATTTAATAGGTCTAAAATTTCATTTTTAATTAATGTATTAGTGTTGTTTTTATCTAGGAGTTCTTTTACTAAAATAGCAGCTTCTGTAGGAGGTACACTAGGAAATAGATTCTTTACGTCTAATGAAAGTATTTTTGCTTTGTTAGGTATCCGTATGTCTTTGATTTTGTTAATTAATTCATAAGTATTTTTAATACTGTGATTCGATTTGAAATTTGTACGATGTTGAATGATGTCTATTAGTTTTTTGGAAAGGTTAACAGTTGGGGCTGTAACGTGTGATACAACAGGACTTATAGGGTAGTTATCTTTATGTAATTTTTTTAACGAATAAAGTTTTGGAGGTTGTGGATTCAAAATTGGTAATTTGTATTTCTCGTAATCATTGAATAAGACAGAAGAATTTTTAATAACCTTTCTTGTTTCTTGTTGGTAAGTCCATTAAAGATTTCGATCGCTTCCTCTTTTTGGTTGTGTTCTGTGCTAAATAAATTCAAACGAACTCAAAGACTTTGCTTCGTTTCAACAAAATATGAAGTCCGTGAAGCCTGTAAGTCGAAGAATTCATCTTCTGTTTTGAAGCTTTCGTACGTACGTACATTTCTCCAATCTAGGTGTATTCTTTTAAAGTTCAATAAGTTTTCTTCTTACAATTTGATGGTCACACATAAAAAATTTTAGCTCATTTTGGCAGTTATTAGTGATTACTTGTTAGCCCCATTTATTTTTAATTTGCTTTGGCTAGAAATTTGGAGAAGGAAAAAACAATTGTCAGGTAAAAGAACACGAACAGTTTAGACTCTTCTCACTGCAGGGTCCATTGCAGGAGAAATGGGCTTTTTTTTTCGTTTGCCTCAATGAAATTGTGATTTTCTCGGCGAGTTTCCGTGCGAATAAAGTGCGTCCTTCTTTCCGGACGAGGCGTTATCGGGGGCGAAGTCGATGATTACATAACGCAATTTTGGCAAAAAGAGGCGAAGACTCGGGCGCACACGTGCACGCGATAAGCGCGCCGAAAAAAACAGAAGTTTCGTTCGCGGCGACCTACAAAAAAATAAATATTTACTATCGCGCGCCGATTATTCACATTATTTTCAAAACAATCGCCCCTTTTTTTCCTCCTATCGACATCATTAGTGTTTATATATAAGCATTAAGCGGACATAAATACATTGTAAGTGGCGATAAACAGCGCTAATTAAAATTTTCATCGTCGTAATTACGGACAGAGTTGAATGGCTTAAGCATGCAGGCGCGGTATGCCAGGGAATTGTCTTTTTTTTTTGTTGTTTTCAATTGTTTTCTGCGCCGTCTTGGTGATGGCGGGCGACGACGGACGCCGCGATATTTACAACCTGTCGCTGTGCGATCATCTTCCGAATTCCTGGCTGAAACGTTGCCAGGCCCTATTCTTGGACGGGCGACACCTGCCGTGCAAATCGAATTTCACGCGAGATCCTTCGACGCTGACGGACGTTAACCTTAGAAACGGACGCCAACATTCCGCGTTAATCTTCACAAATAACGCCAGGTATATTTAATGCGAGGCGAAAACAAAATATTCCGAAATATGTACGTTGGCAAGAGATCTCCGAGTACCTACGTTTCGACCGTATTAGACCCTTGCACTTTAGTCTTATTGGACCTGAAGCTGAATATTTTGGAGCTGAATATTTTAAGGAAAAGAAGCCCCACCATGAAATATACATAGGTACCTATTCACTGCCATACTTGCGTGTCATTTGTCACTTCGTCGCCTCAGTGCTTTTTTGTTCCATACCACATTTCTTGATATTTTCAGTTAAATCCACTTTTGATAAATTCAGTGCATGTTTGTTGTATTTGCCAAAGCTTCTGTAACACAAGAAACTCTATCACTGGGAAATTTGATGCCCATTTGTTCCATAATTCATTTTGGACATGTAATTTCTGTGCTTATGTGTTGATTTTCTCCAAACTAAGTCTTGTTGTATGGCACAAATAAGTACTGACGCGACGACTTGCTAATTTTAAAACTGTCAATTTCTGACAACCCGTTAACACACAATCCCTAGTTGATTTCTCTATGATAGATAGTAGATATCTAGTAGAGATGAGAAGTTTCGTTACTTTTAAGTATTCGGTACTCTTCGTTACTTCAAGTATTCGTTACTTGGTATCCGTATCCGTTCCATACTCGATACTATTGACGGATCTTTCGTTACTTTTAGGTAGTCGGTATTCGTTACTTTAGTATTCGGTACTAGATACCCGTACTCGTTTGCTACCCGATACTGGTTCGATACTCGAAACTAATTCGTTAGAATTCGTTGGAATTCATTGATTACCCGGTAATCATTCTTTACTTTAGTTACGGTTACGAGTATGAGTAAGGGTAAAGAAGTAAAAAATAACAGGAATGTTAAATTAAGTTAATACTTACCTTTTTCATAAAAATGTTTATTTTTTTTGTAACTTACATCTTCAATTAATTTAATTTTTGAACAACTGATTTATTATAAATTATAATTGAGGTAAATAAATTTAATATATACATAATTCTTGTATACTTAGTAATGAACTAACATTATGATAATATATAACATGAATAAAACAATCCCGGAACTCTTAATTTAGATAGATATTATAGAAGAAATATAAGTATGTAATCTGCATATACGTACATATCGTCCACTTAATGCTATAACTAGGTAATTTAAATTTTAGGAATTTTGAGTTATATACATAATATACAGATCATTGTTTTACTAAATATCGATCATATAAATCTGAGTTAAAAAAATATACGACGAAATGACGTGACATGATGAAAGCCGCAAGAAAGTTAGCAGGAGATACATAAAAGTTCTTTGACGATCGATCGATCAATCGGCATATATACAGGGTGTCTTACAAAAAACGCCCCAAGCCATAAGTCCTTTATTTATGAACTAATTTTAAAAAACAAAGAGGCAAAGGAAATGAGACTAAAAACACTATAAAGAGCGGTTAGTGAATTTTCTTTTTTTAATTACTTTCATGGTCGAACGACTGTCAACTTTTATTTTTAAAATGGCTCTGTATATTTTTTATTATTGTTTCTGGTAGAGATATTTTTTCTAAATTCAGTAAAGTGCAACACTTTTAAGTTTTGACAAGTAAATATTGCAGAAAACATTGAGTGTGCAAATGTAAACTGCTATGTGAAAAAATAAATCTCATCATTTGTTTCTAACTTTTGATATTCCAGTCAAACCACTAATTTCGATTATTAAAAACACCATAAATTGTGTTCAGTTTAATTGTTTTTTAATTATATTCATAGTCAAACGACTGTCAACTTTATTATAAACTTGCAATAAGTCAGTCAACAGATTCGCGTGAAGAGCTCCATGATCAACTGATTATTATCCATTGTAGCCAACAAATTTGATTAACTTTTAGTAATAATAACTTTCCGATAAATGTTTTTCTTTTATGAAAACAATAAGTCATAAAGCAAGAAGAACTTGACAGTTTTAAACAATAACTGCAACAATAACGACGCTCAATGATATTGTTTTCATGGCACACTTGAACATTTTTATAAAAAGCACATTTCGCGTAATACACTAATTTTTTTTATAAACGCTAAAAAATATTGAATTTTTAACCATGGCATACTTCAATTAAAAATGTAAAATTATGACAGACGCCTATTAAAAGTGATTTACTTTTAACGCTAGTGTTAAAAAATAAAGTTGACAGTCGTTTGACTATGAAAATAATTAAAAAACAATTAAACTAAACACACATTATGGTATTTTTAATAATCAAAATTGGTAGATTGATTGGAATATCAAAAATTAGAAAGAAATGAAAAATTGTCATAATTTTTGTTCATTTTTCTAGATGCGTGTAAAAACCACGAAAAATGTACAAAAATTGTCATAATTTTTGTTCATTTTTCTAGATGCGTAAAAACCATTTTTTAGCCAAAAATATACCACAAACTTCAAAAGCAATAGTCTGTCAACAGAATAATTTGATTTGCAAATGTTTCGTTTTTAAAACACTGGCACCATTTACGAAAAAATGACAAAGGACAATTTTAATTGAGAATTTTATTTATCGGTTGGTGAAATAATATACCAATTTAATTTATAATAAATAAATCAGTTGTTTAAAATTATAATTAATTAACTTAACTTAATTTACCATTCCTGTTATTTTTTTCATTTTTTACACTTACTCGTACTCGTAGCCATCCATTTGCTTATAACCAAAGTAAAGAATGATTACCGGGTAATCAATGAATTCCAAGTAACGCATTAGTTTCGAGTATCGAACCAGTATCGGGTAGCAAACGAGTACGGGTATCTAGTACCGAATACTAAAGTAACGAATACCGACTACCTAAAAGTAACGAAAGATCCGTCAATAGTATCGAGTATGGAACGGATACGGATACCAAGTAACGAATACTTGAAGTAACGAGGAGTACCGAATACTTAAAAGTAACGAAACTTCCCATCTCTAATATCTACTCTTAAGTATTCTTGATATTTTGTTGCCAGATTTATTCATTTTTTTAAGTAATCACCAAACGACAATAAAGAAGAAATGCAGCCAGATAATAAAACTTACGTTTCATTGCCAACTTATCAATATTAATTCCTACCTTAATTGGTGACCTATCAATTGCCAAGTTTCTCACAACACACTAATAGTGATTTGAATATTATTTTCCTTTTTAATGTTAATACGTTGCGAGCCAAAATGAATGAAACAGTTGGCAGCACTTTTTAGTGTCTTTGTCATTTTGCAGGATATGCAAATGCGTTGATAATTAATTATTTACAAGTTGTCAGTGGCATTCCAATAATTCTTTGTGTCTTCGGTGTTATTCAAGGCTTTACCACTAAAATCAACTATTTCCTTCATTTCAGCTTTCAGTAGATATAGGCATAAGTAATTTTTACTTTAGTCATTTATCACCAGATTTAGCTTGTCACCATGTTAACAAATTAATAAAGAATGTCACCAGAAGTGGCTGCTCTGAGGATAGATATATTCATTTTTTTATAATAGATACCTGCCAAATGTTTCTGTTCTACATTTAGTGAAACAGGGTTCCAACAGAAACCCTAGAATTTTAACACTGACAGGTGTAAAGAAAAAGCAAACCATAAGAAAACTTTATGTTCCGTTGCCGACTTACTAATATTAAATCTGGTGACTCCTGCTTTAATTCGTCAACTGCTACATTACATCAAAACATACAGTTAGTAAGTCATTTGGTAAACATTTTCTTTTTCAACGTTAGAATATTCTATCACAAACTCTTTTAAACGGACACTAAATGGCGCATAAACACTTAACGTTTCGCAGTCGTTCGACAGCTTCGTCCGTTTAAAAGAGTTTGTGATACAATTTTCATCGGACAAGAACCAGCTTTAATTAAGTTAGAATATTCAGTAAGTAATTTTCACTTTTGTCATTTGTCACCAGATTTAGCGCGTCACCACGTCACTAAACTATAAATAAAGTCACCAGGCCCATATGTGACAGCTGTAAGGACAGATATTTGTTCTGTTGCCAACTTACCAATCGTAAATTTGGTGACTCCTGTTTTAATTCGTCAACTGTCAATGTGCTGCATTGCCAAGTTTCTCAAAACTACGTACTCGTACTCGTACATAATGCAATGTCATCTGCCTTCCAGATTTTGTTCCAAATTTTCTCTTTCTCGCGCCACGTTGGTGAAGCCAATTTTATGCAATCTTATGGTATCTCAGGGTATTTTGCAATTTTTTTTTTTAATCTTATTTGTTTATTGTTATTCTTATTTGGTTTCTTACTTCGTTGTTTATTTGCATAGTCTCCTGCTTCGATGATGGATTTTGCAGTGTATCTCGTAGATCAAATCTTGCTTATAGAGTGTATTTGTTGTGTGATCAATTTTGGACGTAGATGGCACTCGCGAGCCTTTACATTTAAAATTATCTGCGTCTCTGTGTGTGTGGGTGAATAATAAAGAAGATATTTCATTTCGTAGAATAAAACGACAGTTTATTATTTCAGTTTCAAAGAGTTGCACAAACAAATTTATCCCGTAAAGAAGTTCGGAGATTTTAAAAAAAAGTTTCATACGTTTGGACGAGTTTTCCACAAAACCGCCCTTATAGCTTACTTACACCAGGTTCCGAACCGCGTGCTTGTGGTTATGGGAACTTTCGCTTACGGTAGCGCCCTCACTCGTTCATTTTCCGAACTCCTTACTTCTACCTTCTAACATCCGGATTGTCATGACATTATTAAATAAATTTTTAAATCGCCTATTTCTAAAAATATTTACATAAACTTAAAATATTCGAAAAACACACTTGAATTAAATAGTTTCGCAAACAAATTCCCGTAAAACACATTTAATATATTATTCTTAATTTACTTTATTAGTTCCAAAATTATTTCTTTATGAAATAAAAAAAAAATATGTGCTGCTCATAAACACCGCAATACGTAATTTGGAACATTATTTTCTTTTTCATTGTTAGAATGTTTAATTCCTAAGTAGTTTTCACTTTAGTCATGTCACCAAACTAAAAACAAAATCACCAATCTCCTGTCAAATTAGATTTTAAGTTGATTTTATTTACATTTTGTTTTCATTGGTTTTTCGTTTCTCGCTTTAAAAAAATCGCTCTTAATGTTTTTATTGTTTTCATTTTAGTTTTTGTTTTTTCACTTTTCACTCGTTTCTTGTACTTTTTATACGTTTAGTTACTTCATTTATATTTATTTTTTGTTGATCTGTTTAGATTAATCATTTTTATTAGTCGCTAGATATTTTTCGGATGCTGCTGCATTTTTTTGTTTTTGCAGTTCAGTTACGTTCCGAAATAAGTTATACATATTATTTTTATTAATATTATGATTACTGTTTGCTTTTATAGACCCATCAACTTTTATTCTTCCTTTTCACTTGGTTTTAGTTCTCCATTTTTTAACATATTTTCTTGCACTATGTTCATGCGAATGTCTAATTTGATTCAAATTTATTTTTAAATTTGGGCGAGGGAGTTTAAGGGGTGCCAAGTTCCTCCCTAAATTCGTCCATGGTCGTCGGATCTCTTCCGTATTTCAAGTTCAAGTTCTTTGGACCTTATTCGATTTTACAAGACTTCATTCGACATTAGAATTTCAGCCTTACTGGGCCCTACTTAATAAGTTCGTTTCCACTTCTACGACTTTTTACATGACGCAGCTTTTCAACAACCTGGATTTTGTTTTGACTTGTTGTTAATAACTGACTTCGTAGCTTTACCAACCTACTGCTTCTGCAAACCGTATGAAGTATGACGCTAAAAGACTTCTGTTTTGTTTCAGATACCTTACGTGGAGATTTCGACCAAGGATGTGAAGAGAAGACTACGAAGGAACTCGCTGAACTGCGATGAACGCAGCAACGAGAACATCTGCTGCAGGTACCCCCTGACGGTGAACTTCGAAGAGTTCGGCTGGGACTTCATAATAGCGCCGAAGAAGTACGACGCGCATTACTGCGCAGGTGAATGCAGTTACCTGACCATGCAGAAGTACCCGCATACACACCTGGCGACGATAGCGGCGCCAAACACCGCGACGCCTTGCTGCGCGCCTAGGAAGCTCAGCGCCATCTCCATGTTGTACTTCGACCAACAATTGAACGTGGTGCTCGGAAGCTTACCGGGAATGGTCGTGGATAGGTGCGGTTGCTCATAATTGGTGGTTGCGCTGATGAGACCGCCTCAATTCTCGAAACCAAGGACCTCTTTAATTTATTATTATTTTGTTCGTGTTAAAACGAGAGTTTTCGTACCGGCCGAAGAACGAAAGCGTACTTACAACAGAGCAGAGATCGGAAGTATTAAGAGTTGCAAACGCGTTCATGGACGAAGCGACTGAATCATGTGATTTTTTTTTCATTAAAGTGGCAAGTGATAATTCCGGAACAGGCCTTTTCTCCCTCTTACACCTATCTGCGCACGCGCCCACCCTCCCCCGCCCCTATTCAAGAACTGTCTCTAGGTAGATCAGAACCCCCCCACCCTCCCCGGCTCCACCCCGACAAAGGACATTCTAGCAATGTGTAGATTCAGATTCAGAAAACCACCTGTAACATATACTTGTATAAAATTATGTGATATAATTTAGATCGATAAATATTAACTATTTATTTTTGTAAAATGTAAAAAGGCAAGTGATTTTATATTTAAATGTTATATGAGGAGAAAATACTATTTTTCCAAGTGATTTAAAGAAAATGCAAAATATCGAGGGGACGTCTGCACACTCGAAACTATATTTCAAAAATTTATCTGATTGTGAGTCTTCTCTTTCTTTAAATGAACTCAAACGATGTTTCAATGAAATTCAATTGTTCAATTCAAATGTAACTTTACCTAGAAAAAAATGGCGGTTTCAATTCAACGAGATTCAAATTAACTTCATCGACTTAAACTCTAACTAACTCAAACTATGTCGTCGAATTGACACTTGAACAGCGTCGCAACGTATTACAAACATTCAAAACAATTGAACACTGCTACGTCATTCAAATAAAATTCAACGTCATTCAATTCATTGTCAACTTTGGCGTCATGCAATTCAATTAAAATCGATTTCATTTAATTCAAACTCTTTTCAGCTAAAGCTCGATGTCATCTAAAAATAAATGAACGGCGCAACATCATTCAGATACAAAAACAAACGAACACTGCAACATCATTTAACACAAACTCAACACGTCATTCAATTCATCGTCAATTTTAACGTCATCCAACCCAATTAAAATCGACGCCATTTAATTCAAACTCTTTTCAGCTAAAACACGATGTCATCTAAAAATAAATGAACGGCGCAACATCATTCAGATACAAAAACAAATGAACACTGCAACATCATTTAACACAAACTCAACACGTCATTCAATTCATTGTCAATTTTAACGTCATCCAACCCAATTAAAATCGACGCCATTTAATTCAAACTCTTTTCAGCTAAAACTCGATGTCATCTAAAAAGAAATGAACGGTGCAACATCATTCAGATACAAAAACAAATCAACATTGCAACATCATTTAACACAAACTCAACACTCATTCAATTCATTGTCAATTTTAACGTTATCCAATCCAGTTAAAATCGACGCCATTTAATTCAAACTCTTTTCAGCTAAAACTCGATGTCATCTAAAAATAAATGAACGGCGCAACATCATTCAGATACAAAAACAAACGAACACTGCAACATCATTTAACACAAACTCAACACGTCATTCAATTCATCGTCAATTTTAACGTCATCCAATCCAATTAAAATCTACGCCATTTAATTCAAACTCTTTTCAGCTAAAACTCGATGTCATCTAAAAATAAATGAACGGTGCAACATCATTCAGATACAAAAACAAATGAACATTGCAACATCATTTAACACAAACTCAACACTCATTCAATTCATCGTCAATTTTAACGTCATCCAACCCAATTAAAATCGACGCCATTTAATTCAAACTCTTTTCAGCTAAAACTCGATGTCATCTAAAAATAAATGAACGGCGCAACATCATTCAGATACAAAAACAAATCATCATTGCAACATCATTTAACACAAACTCAACACTCATTCAATTCATTGTCAATTTTAACGTCATCCAATCCAATTAAAATCGATGCCATTTAATTCAAACTCTTTTCAGCTAAAACTCGATGTCATCTAATAATAAATGAACGGCGCAACATAATTCAGATACAAAAACAAATCATCATTGCAACATCATTTAACACAAACTCAACACTCATTCAATTCATTGTCAATTTTAACGTCATCCAATCCAATTAAAATCGATGCCATTTAATTCAAACTCTTTTCAGCTAAAACTCGATGTCATCTAATAATAAATGAACGGCGCAACATAATTCAGATACAAAAACAAATCATCATTGCAACATCATTTAACACAAACTCAACACTCATTCAATTCATTGTCAATTTTAACGTCATCCAATCCAATTAAAATCGATGCCATTTAATTCAAACTCTTTGGCGTCATACAATTCAATTAAAATCGATTTTATTTAATTCAAACTCTTTTCAGCTAAAACTCGATGTCATCTAAAAATAAATGAACGGTGCAACATTATTCAGATACGAAAACAAATGAACATTGCATCGTCATTCAATGTCATGCATTTAATAACATGACTCAACTCAGTTTCAGATTCATTATCAAAGTCAGCGTCATCAAACATCAATGCTGACATCATCTCACTCAAATTCGTTGTTATCAGATGGAAGTTCAGTGTCACTAAAAACAAATGAACAGCCCAACTTCGTTCAAACAACAAAAGAAAATCAAACGTACAGTGCAACATCGTTCTATTAAAACTCAATGTCATTCAACTTACGCTGATGTAAACCAGCTCAAACTAAACGTCATACATGAAAACAAAATAACGCGTTAACATTACTCAAATTCAACGACTTCCAATTGAGTCTCGACATTATCCACAAAAACAAGTTTTCAACTCAACTCAAATCAAATCATCAACTCGTAATCAAATTCGATGTTTTTCGATTCAGATTCAATGTCATCTAATTCATTGTCAAAGTAAAGATCTCGTAACTTAAAAAGTCAATGTCATGTCAACGTCATCACTGAAGATAACGTGAGTTAAATCTACTCAAATGCAATGCCGCTTAATTTAGAGTCAATGTCATCCAACTGAACAACGCCATATCGTTCAACTCAAATTCAACGTTACATTAATTAACCATTTAATTCAAGTCAACTTGCTAAAGTTAACGTCATTGAACTCACATATAACGTCAATCAGTATCAGTAATCAAAATTTAAAATATCATTTTCAACTCAACTCAAATCAAATCATCAACTTGTAATCAAATTCGATGTTTTTCGATTCAGATTCAATGTCATCTAATTCATTGTCAAAGTAAAGATCTCGTAACTTAAAAAGTCAATGTCATGTCAACGTCATCACTGAAGATAACGTCAGTCAAATCTATTCAAATGCAATGCCGCTTAATTTAGAGTCAATGTCATCCAACTGAACAACGCCATATCGTTCGACTCAAATTCAACGTTACATTAATTAACCATTCAATTCAAGTCAACTTGCTAAGGTTCACATCATTGAGCTCACATTTAACGTCAATCAGGACAAATTCAACGTCATCTTCAAACGTCAAATGCAACTGAATAACGTAATGTCATTCAGCACAACTTCAATTCGTCGTTATTTACAACTGAATTGATTTTTAAGTCTCATTTAGTTCAATGACGTTATCAGAAAACTTTCACAGCTATCATAACTGTCAAAAAAATCAGCTGTCGATTAATTTGACAATTAAGATATCATTTTTTATGTGATTAATTAGAATGTCGTCATCAATAGGTAACCAGAAATTTTTATTGAAACTTTGACAGTTGTCAAGGCTGTCAAAAAATCAGATGTCAAATCAGTTTGACTATTAAAATTTAAAATATCATTAAAAAATATATTATTAATTAGAATGACGTCATCGATAGAATACCAGAGAACTTTATAGAAACTTTGATACAAAACACTTTATTAAAATTTTGTCAGCAGTGATAATTGTCAAAAAATCAGCTGTCACTCAGTCTGACAATTAAAACATAAGCTTTCTTTTTAATAATGTGACTAATTAGAATCACGTGATTAATGATGTGCAAGAAACTTTGACTGTTATCACAATTGTCAAAAATAGCCATCACTCGGTTTGACTATTAAAATATAAGCTTTTTTTAAATTAATGTGATTAATCATAATCACAATGCGACGTCATCACCAGTATGCTAGAAAATTTCATTAAAACTTTGACGGCTGTCGTAAATGTTAGAAAAAATCTGACGCCAGTCAGTTCGACAATTAAAACATAAGCTTCGTTTATTAATATGATTAATTAGAAGATGGCGTCATCAATAGTCTTCTAGAAAACTTTGACAACTGTCATAATTGTCAAAAATCACGTGTCAGTCAATTTGACAATTAAATATGTTTTCTTTTATTATCGCGATTAATTAGAATGACGTCTGAATAGTCTATGGGAAGTACTTTTTAAAATCTTCGTCAGCTGTGATAATTGTTAAAAAAATTAGGTGTCGGGCAGTTTGACAATTAATTCTCAGTGATTAATAAGAATCATATCATTAATAATTCAGAACTTTGACAGTTATCATAATTGTCAGTTTAGCTATTAAAATTTTTTAATGTGATTACTTAATCGTAATGAGACGTCTTCTTGAAAATTTCATAACATTTTGACAACTGTCATAACTTGCAAAAATCAGACATCAGTCAGTACAACAATTAAAATATAAGTTTTTTTATTAATATGATTAATCAAAAAATGACGTTATAAAGAGGCTACTAAAAAACTTTGACAACTGTCATCATTGTCAAAAATAATGTCAATTTGACAATTAAAATAAAAGTTTTTTTTCTGTTTTATTATCGCGATTAATTAGAATGACGTCATCAATAATCTACAGGAAATACTTTACTAAATCTTCGTCAGCTGTGATAATTGTCAAGCAGTTTGACAATTAATTTTCAGTAATGTGATTAATAAGAACCAAGTCATTAATAATGTACACAGAACTTTGACAGTTATAATTGTCAGTTGGACTATTAAAATATAAGTTTTTTTTTTAATTAATATGATTAATCATAATCAGAAGTCATCAACTGTCAAAACGGCATGTAACTCATCGCCGAAGTTAACGGCGCGTCATGTAGTTTAGATCTAACTCAAAATGTCATTTAATTGAAAGTCGATGTCGTCCATAAAAACAAGTGAATATCGCAACTTCATTCAACACAAATTCAATATCTTATGACATGACTCATTAAATTCAATTCAATTCAATTGATTAATCAAACTTACATTTAGGTCCAATTGTACAATTCCAGCTTAACTTAAAGCTAAAGCTTAAACCCTTAACAACAATTGTTAAAATAATCGTTGAAATAATCGTCGTTAAGGGTTTAAGCTTTAGCTTTAAGTTAAGCTGGAATTTTACAATTGGACCTAAATGTGAGTTTGATTAATCAATTGAATTGAATTTAATGAGTCATAAACTTAAACTCTCATTGTACAACTGAGCCTTAATATCATTCAAGTCAAGTTATACGTCATCTAAGCTCAAATATGGAACGTAAACGTCATCGAAATCAACTCATCTTCATCATCAATCATTTAACTCAAATTCAGTATCATTTGGCTCATTAAATTCTGTCACATTGATTAATTCAAACTCAACATCATCTAAATCACATTTAATGTCATTCAAGTCAAGCCCTACGACATCTAAGCTCAATTACAAAAAAAAATGATTGATTAATTCAAGTTCAACATCATCAATTGACGTCACTTAAGTGAAATTCAATGACTCCTAGACTCAAATACAAAAAAATGAACAACGCGACATCATTCAATTCAAATCCAATGTCTTCTAACTCATCGTTACGTTCAAATCATTTCATTAAGTCAAACCCAATGTCATTTAGTTCACATTCAAGGTTATTCAAAGTCATCGTCATTTAACTCAAGTACAAAGAACAGCTAAAGACAAATGAACAACAATTCAAACTCAAGAGCCAACTCGAGATTTCCTCTAAACTCAACTGCATCGAGCCACAAAATTTGAAAAAGGAGGATTCCCAAACTTAGTGACGTCAAAGATTTTTAGTCACTTTTCGATTTTCTCCATTTTTGAACATGGCAAACTATTTCTCGGGACGTAAACTCGAGCAAGTTTACTATTTGACACCTAACTCTAGGTTTCCTCTAAATTCAACTGCGTCCAGCCATAGAATTTAATCAAATTATGTCTCAGAGGTTCTCAAACTTAATGGCGCTAAAGATTTTGAGATTCTCCGCCATTCAAGTTCAGACTTACACTCTATCTTATTTCAAAGATTATGAAACCAAACCAACCAGTGACACCCAACTCGAGATTCCCTTCAAAATCAACCTAGTTTAGTTAATCTGGATCGATTGAATTTGACAAAACTACGCCAGTGATTCCAAAACTGAATTCTTAATCAGACTTCGAAAAGCAGGCAGAGCACATTTTGAGGACCACTTGTAAATAATTGGGCACTCCTCTGCTTTTACGTCCGGCAAAGTGCAGACGTCCCCGGTAACTACAACGAAAACAAAAGATATGTATTCGGATAAGACTGCTGACTGTCTTATAGATCTCTTAAATGAATATCTCTCTTATATAAAAGTCCGTCTGTACTAGACTCTAGTTTTTAGCGAGAATTGTAGCAGGCTGTGACGCGTGGGCAAGTTTTTGGCAACCCTGGTTCTTGAAGCAAACTTTTTTTTCCCGGAAATGAAATAATGATAATAATGGCCCATCACTTGTTTGGACGGAATTGAGAATCGGCGGAGATGAAGACTTGCCCATCGTGGACGGCGACGTCTTGTAAATATCACGGCCGCGTGGCGGCGCTCGCGTTGCATCTTTAATATTTAGTTGTAAATAATTTTTGACGGCGAGCGTCGGCGCGCGCGCTTTTAAAATTTTGTGTGTTTCATTTGCTTTTTGTAACTGTAAAGAAATACTGTAAGTTCGTAGGATTTTGCTAAATAAATAATATCGGTATCGATTGTTCGTCTTTTCTTTTTTCTCACCATTCCAAAACAAAACAAAAACAAAAAATTCGACGAGAAATGGTCGAGAGAAGGACGGAGCAAATTGGTCAAATTTTTCTACCAGATCGACCGACCAATCAGAAACCCACTTAATAATCTTAATTTACAAAAGAAATGTCAAGAGTTTGGCAAAAGAGATGATGTCCAAGAACAGACGGGGCGAAACAATTATAGAATAATGGAGTAGCTTCTGGTTTGAGCTAATGCCTAAATAAGTCACTTTCGAAATTGTCGAAAAACTCCATCCCTAAAAAAAAAAAACTGAACGAAAAGAGATATTTTATGAAACAGCACAATTTTTTTGTTTATCCAAAATTTGTTCCTTTCTGGTTTACTTCGCGTAGCTCTGAGACTTCAAGATGCGAAAATACGCATTAAAATGGTCACGCTAAGGGTGACTTCCGCGAAGGGATGGATTAACCCAAAAATGTAGCACCAATTACTAGATTCGTTCAAAGGGCGATGACCCGGGCGGACGCCTTAAATTTCGGCGTTTGATCGATAGAGCGATTAAGAAATTGTTTGGCACACTTATGCCCCCGCTTCGGGGGCATGTCATCATCACATCGGAGCGTAACAACCCCCGGAAGTCCCAACGTTAATGATAGTAATCATCTCGTTATACGCAGCAACCCCACAATTGGAATATACGTAAGTCAGATTTACTTGAAATAAGAAAAAAAAAGAACAAAAGTTATGCCTAAAGGGTAACAATTGGGCAACTCTCCACTCATGCGGCGATAATAAGCTGGGAGCGAACGATCTCCATCTTCACTTAAATTCGAATTAATGATTTTTAAATTAAAACAAAACTGAAGTAGAGTTTGATAGAGAAAATCTGGTTAGAATCTTTAGCCTTTTTAATTTGATTGGCTTCCGAGGTCCGAAAAACCAATCACGACAGATTTTCCGTGTGGTACCAGCCAATCAGGTTAGAATTATACTGGACCTTTAATTTCGTTGGTTTTTGAGCTTACACGTTTCAACAACTTAAAAACCTCAAGAACCAATCACATCGCTAGATTGTATCGTCTTTTTAATTTGATTGGCTTTCGAATTTGAACATTTGAATTCCGCGAGAACCAATCACGTCGCACTTGGAGCACAGCATAGAAAACAAGGTTAGAATTTTCTCGCTTCTTTGATTCGATTGGCTTTTGACTTTGACAACTTGTAGGCCTCGAGAGCCAATCACGACAGGCCTCCGGTGTGATACTAGCCAATCAGGTTAGAATTATACTGGACCTTTAATTTCGTTGGTTTTTGAGCTTGCACGTTTCAACAACTTGAACACCTCAAGAACCAATCACATCGCTAGATTGTATCGTCTTTTTAATTTGATTGGCTTTCGAATTTGAACATTTGAATTCCGCGAGAACCAATCACGTCGCACTTGGAGCACAGCATAGAAAACAAGGTTAGAATTTTCTCGCTTCTTTGATTCGATTGGCTTTTGACTTTGACAACTTGTAAGCCTCGAGAGCCAATCACGACAGGCCTCCGGTGTGATACTAGCCAATCAGGTTAGAATTATACTGGACCTTTAATTTCGTTGGTTTTTGAGCTTGCACGTTTCAACAACTTGAACACCTCAAGAACCAATCACATCGCTAGATTGTATCGTCTTTTTAATTTGACTGGCTCTCGAATTTGAACATTTGAATTCCGCGAGAACCAATCACGTCGCACTTGGAGCACAGCATAGAAAACAAGGTTAGAATTTTCTCGCTTCTTTGATTCGATTGGCTTTTGACTTTGACAACTTGTAGGCCTCGAGAGCCAATCACGACAGGCCTCCGGTGTGATACTAGCCAATCAGGTTAGAATTATACTGGACCTTTAATTTCGTTGGTTTTTGAGCTTACACGTTTCAACAACTTAAAAACCTCAAGAACCAATCACATCGCTAGATTGTATCGTCTTTTTAATTTGATTGGCTTTCGAATTTGAACATTTGAATTCCGCGAGAACCAATCACGTCGCACTTGGAGCACAGCATAGAAAACAAGGTTAGAATTTTCTCGCTTCTTTGATTCGATTGGCTTTTGACTTTGACAACTTGTAGGCCTCGAGAGCCAATCACGACAGGCCTCCGGTGTGATACTAGCCAATCAGGTTAGAATTATACTGGACCTTTAATTTCGTTGGTTTTTGAGCTTGCACGTTTCAACAACTTGAACACCTCAAGAACCAATCACATCGCTAGATTGTATCGTCTTTTTAATTTGATTGGCTTTCGAATTTGAACATTTGAATTCCGCGAGAACCAATCACGTCGCACTTGGAGCACAGCATAGAAAACAAGATTAGAATTTTCTCGCTTCTTTAATTCGATTGGCTTTTGACTTTGACAACTTGTAGGCCTCGAGAGCCAATCACGACAGGCCTCCGGTGTGATACTAGCCAATCAGGTTAGACTAGTACTGAACCTTTAATTTGATTGGTTTTTGAGCTTGCACGTTTCAACAACTTGAACACCTCAAGAACCAATCACATCGCTAGATTGTATCATCTTTCTAATTTGATTGGCTTTCGAATTTGAACATTTGAATTCCGCGAGAACCAATCACGTCGCACTTGGAGCACAGCATAGAAAACAAGGTTAGAATTTTCTCGCTTCTTTAATTCGATTGGCTTTTGACTTTGACAACTTGTAGGCCTCGAGAGCCAATCACGACAGGCCTCCGGTGTGATACTAGCCAATCAGGTTAGAATTATACTGGACCTTTAATTTCGTTGGTTTTTGAGCTTGCACGTTTCAACAACTTGAACACCTCAAGAACCAATCACATCGCTAGATTGTATCGTCTTTTTAATTTGATTGGCTTTCGAATTTGAACATTTGAATTCCGCGAGAACCAATCACGTCGCACTTATGGAGCACAGCATAGAAAAGAAGGTTAGAATTTTCTCGCTTCTTTGATTCGATTGGCTTTTGACTTTGACAACTTGTAAGCCTCGAGAGCCAATCACGACAGGCCTCCGGTGTGATACTAGCCAATCAGGTTAGAATTATACTGGACCTTTAATTTCGTTGGTTTTTGAGCTTGCACGTTTCAACAACTTGAACACCTCAAGAACCAATCACATCGCTAGATTGTATCGTCTTTTTAATTTGATTGGCTTTCGAATTTGAACATTTGAATTCCGCGAGAACCAATCACGTCGCACTTGGAGCACAGCATAGAAAACAAGGTTAGAATTTTCTCGCTTCTTTGATTCGATTGGCTTTTGACTTTGACAACTTGTAGGCCTCGAGAGCCAATCACGACAGGCCTCTGGTGTGATACTAGCCAATCAGGTTAGACTAGTACTGAACCTTTAATTTTATTGGTTTTCGAGCTTGCACATTTGAAGAGCTCTAGCGCTTCAAGAACCAATCACGTCGTACCCAGGGTGTTAATAGAAATAAGAGAAAATCAGAAACTAGAAAAAAATACCAAACCGCAGACGATAATCGCAAAATAATCGGTTATCAAACTGTAGCAACCTAACGAGATTGGCTCTCCTCAAGTTAGTGGGAAGAGAGGGTTGCAAATCAAATTCTAGCCCGTGATTGGTTCCCCAAGGATGGGAGACATGGGACGTGGGCCGTTCATGTTGATGCCCATCATTTTTCTAAAATTCAAATTAAATAAAAAAAAAACTAGAAGAAACAAATACAGAAAATCACAAAGTTTTCAAAGTCACAAAATGATTGTGAACCGAGCATCAGTTATCTAATATGATTGGCTCTTCAATATCAAGGGGGCGTCAAAAACATATAAA
The DNA here is from genome assembly GCA_958336345.1 of Dorcus parallelipipedus. NCBI lineage: Eukaryota > Metazoa > Arthropoda > Insecta > Coleoptera > Lucanidae > Dorcus > Dorcus parallelipipedus. Next base: position 41,033,922 of record OY284480.1, on the reverse strand, counting down.
ATCAGGTTACAGATCACAATTGAAATTCTACTCAATTCGAAAATGGTGGCGCACGGCGTCCAGAAAATCTTCTAATATTAAAAATAAAAGTGCAATCCATAAGAAAGTGGTGTCTCACGCGATAATGCGATTTTCAATTGTTTTTCGTTTTTCTAAATGGATCGCGGCACGTCATAAAAAGGGCGGATCTGTCTCGTTAACACCCACTTGATACTCGAAAGCCAATCACGTTAAATAACCGGCGTGCTATAATTTTTTGAGAGAGCTAAGGAGGCGGAGACTATCTTGCTGACGCCCTTTTTGATATTCGAGAACCAATTATGTCTCGATAATTCGATGTTCTAATGTATTTTTTTCTGAGAGACGCATTCGATACTTCATAAAAATATTTCCGATTTAGTATTTACTGACGTTTTCTTTTAATCAATTCGACTGTCCGGTACTGAGAGTCTTACGTGATTGGTTCTTATATTATGAAGGGGCGTCAACTTGACAACACTCTTCCGTCATCTCAATATTTGTTTCGGTTTTCTTTTAAATTACTTGCATTTAACTTTTTATAAAAGTAATTTTATCGCATCCTTAATTTGATTGGTTTTTGAGTTTGAACATTTCAACCACCTTCAAGAATCAATCACGTCAGTCCTGGCGCATGTCGCAACCAATCAGATTATAAAGGTAGTTTCAATCTGATTTTATACTTCGTACCCGTAAGTCTTTTGTTATTGGTTCTTGAGTTACATCCAAGTATCTTTTTTAGTTTTTTTTTTTTTAAATGCAAGCACTTCCCTTTTTATTCTAATTTGATTGGTTTCCGAGTTTGAACTTTTCACTACTACCTTAAGAGCCAATCACATCAGATCTAGGATGGGACACGCAGCCAATCAGGTTGGAATTCTACCGTATCTTTAATTTGATTGGTTTTTGAGTTTGAACATTTCAACCACCTTCAAGAATCAATCACGTCAGTCCTGGCGCATGTCGCAACCAATCAGATTATAAAGGTAGTTTCAATCTGATTTTATACTTCGTACCGTAAGTCTTTTGTTATTGGTTCTTGAGTTACATCCAAGTATCTTTTTTAGTTTTTTTTTTAAATGCAAGCACTTCCCTTTTTATTCTAATTTGATTGGTTTCCGAGTTTGAACTTTTCGCTACTACCTTAAGAGCCAATCACATCAGATCTAGGATGGGACACAGCCAATCAGGTTGGAATTCTACCGTATCTTTAATTTGATTGGTTTTCGAGTTTGAACTTTTCAATACCATAAGAGGCAATCACATCAGATTTAGGGCGTGAGACAGCCAATCAAGTTGTAATTCTACCGTATCTTAAATTTGATTGGTTTTCGAGTTTGCACATTTGAACATCTCAAGAACCAATTAGACTTAAAATATACAAGCACTTCTATTATTTTCGGTGGATTTATATTTCAAGAATGCGACCTTCAGTTGTTTTCCGTGAATGTCAATCGAAATCTTTTTTGATTTAATTTCTAAAAATGAAGCGAATGGAATTTCGGCCACGCGAATTTTCTAGAAATACGCGGGCGGATCTATTTCCGCGCGCGCACCGGAACGAAGAATTCGGCGCGACTTAACCCGGTCATCCCCGGTAAGTAAATAAATAAATAAATAATAAATTTGACGCGCGCGGCGACAAACAGAGACGGGAAACAAAAACGAAGGATCTATAAATAAGCGAGTGCAGAATTTCCCACATATTTTACGCGGACGCTCCCGAGAAGCCGTTGGACGCGCGACGGTCGGGACCGGCCATGCCCGTAGATGGCGCTGAAAAGGAGTTCTTTGGGCTTTTTTTCGCCGCTCGCCGACATTGTTCTGTTAGAACGAGCCGCTTATGGTCAGTAACGGGCAAGTGCAATTTAATCGATCGCTTTGATTAGAGGAAATGTCCTCATCACTCGTCATGGTAGCTCACTGTCATCCACGGCGTGTCCCATAAATCACTTAACCATCGCTATATTTCAACGCGCTCGAGACGGAATTAACTCAAAAAAAATCGTAAAATATGACCGACAATAAAAGATAAATTAAAATAAGAGGGATGGGTGAGGAGAAGCGTAACTTTTTATAGTTCTTTCGTTCGGACTTACTTAAGGCTTTCGGAGTATCATGGAAAACGATTCGTGGCTACGCCACTGGATTTTGCAGAACAAAAGAAAAAAAAGTGCAGTCGCGCAGACCGGACGGCCAAAATATTTAGGTCAGCTTAACGAAGGCGAAATTGGCGAGGACTTTGCTGCATTTTTTCAATTGGTAAATTGCATTGTTCGCCGTTTTAATCGGGTCAAATCGGGGGCGAGGGCGTTGCCGTCTCTTTTCGCACTTCATCTCTTTTGAAGTCTTCTAAGGATGACCAAATCAAGAAACCAGACGAAAATTGTGACAGGTTCACAAGCTTCCGATTATTATTAGGAAGCTAAAAATTAAGTAAGGCTGGCGCGATTTAACTACATATACATAGGCTGTTCACGAAAGTGTTTACTCCTGAATAAAAGCAGATCACAAGTTTCTTTAAAAAAAAAAAATTGGGATGTCATTCCATGAATGGCGCGTTCTGAATAAACATCTCGTGCTAAATTGCAGCGGCGAAGCTCGCAAAAGAGCCTCACCATGACCTATAACCTTGGTGCATGTCGTCGTTCGTTCGCTCGTCTGAGCGCCTTATTATAGTGCAGTGTGAACGATTCTTAAATTCGCTTATTTGTTTCCAATTTACATTTTAATTGCTGCACCGCTTCGCAGAATCGGCCGGGCCCCGAGTTAGGAGGACGCCGCCCGGCCGAGGAGCGTTTACCTGCGCCAAACCGGCCGACCGGACCGGACCGGTGGCGGTGCATCTTGCAAGATGTTGAAAACGACGGCGACATTAACAACAACAACAACAACAGAATAGCTGCAGTTATTGAGGTATTTACGCGCCAGCTTTTACGATCGAACGTTTTTAAACAGAAGCGATAAGCGATGACACACGCGGTGCATTCCTGAAATGCGCGGGCCGAAAAGAATTTCAGCGGAATTCCGAGTTTAATTGTTTTGATTTTTTTGCGCGAAAAACGAGGAGGATGACAAGAGCGGTTCAAAGGTCGTTCAGTTTCTAGAAAGTCAAAACTCCAAGTAATTGAGGTCAAGAACGACAACTAAAAAAAAAACAATTGTAATCTACTTAGCTTTTTAGAATCTTGAACGTTAGCATGTTTGAGGAAACCAAGTGAAAATTTAGATTATCGGATAACTTTCTAGAATGCTACAAATAAGCACGACCCGCAACGGACTGGAGATAAACTCCAGATGAATCCATTTCTAACAACTTTCTAGAATGTTGCTATTTCAACTCCTGAGCAGACAGACATATTCTCGATAACCTGAAATTCTACAAGATTTAGTCTTTCTAGTATCTTTTCAGAATGTCTTAATCTCGTCCTGTTTGCTTAAAGCTGCAGCTAGAAAAAATAATTTCAGCGTCTTTCTAGAATGTTACCGGATTGATTATTAGAATATGTACGTTGTAAAAAGTCTGACAGATAAAACAAGTAGAGTAGCGTAAGCCTCAGCTACAATGTTGTCACAATGTTGCCACCTGAAATCCAATACATGTATAAGCCGCCTGTGTAACGTCGAATATAAACTTTCGAGTAACTTTCTAGGTTATCGTAATTATAACGAAATGAAAACTCCGTCTTTTGGATTTACAGCGCAGCTTTGAAAAGCTCGAAATTCTGTAAAAGATCAAAGCTTCCAAGTAACTTTCTAGAGTACCGCAACATTGAAAAAGAAAATTAAAAATTCAAGCTTTCTAGCAACTTTCCAGAAAGTTTCTCTTTCTTTATTGGACAAGCAGCCCAGCTCTGAAAAGACTGAAATTCTGTGAAGGGTCAAAACTGAGCTTTCGAGTAACTTTCTAGGAAATCGGAAACGCAAAGAAAATGAATAAGTTAAGCTTTCTAGCAACGGACAAGAATGTTGTCAACACTGAACATGAGCTCTGAAAAGTCTGAGATTCTGTGAAACTTTCAAGTAACTTTCTAGAACAGTGCAATCAATCGTACAAAATAAAACGAAAAATTTAATCTTCTAGCAACGTCCTAGAATGTTGTCACCTTGACTATTGGCCATGTTAAGGCTGGTTTATACAACAAGAATAAGAAATAAGGTTTAAGGCGTAACGCTTAAGATAAAAGTTAATCTTACGGGTCTGTGTGTTTGCGTTTATAAACCGAATAAGGAATAAGGTATACCGCGTAAGATAACAAAAGTTGGTTAACATTGAACTTTTAGGCCTTATTCTTAGGCGATATGTCATGCGCGCATGCGTACAAAGCATTGCTTTTTAAAATTATTGATAAAAAATATTAGGAGTACTATTTAGTTTTACCTGCTAATTTCTAAAACGACTTATTTTGTACGTTTATTTTTCACGAAATAACCGATATACCCAACTCACGATTTTGACGATTGACAATAACAAACCTAACCACGCATGCGTGCTTTGGAGGAACACTAAATTTTATTGGTCAGTTTTAAAACGTATCTTATTCTTATTCTGTTGAATAAACACGTACATTCTTATTCCTTAAGCTTTATCTATTAGGCGTTAGTCCTTATTTCTTATTCTTGTTGTATATACCAGCCTTAACCCAGCTATGAAAGGCATGAAAGTTCAAATTTGAGCTTTCAAGTAATTTCTAGATTCGTAAAAGAGACGAAACATTAAAGTTTTCTAGCAATTGACAAGAATGTTACCAACATTGCGCATGAGCTCTGAAAAGTTTGAGATTCTGTGAAAAATCAAATTTAAGCTTTCAGGTAACTTTCTAGAACAATCGTAAAAAATCAAATGAAAAATTTTATATTTTTAACAACGTTCTAGAATGTTGTCAGCTTGACTAATGATCATGTAACCCAGTTCTGAAAGGAGACGAAACATCTAAGTATTCTAGCAACCGACAAGAATGTTGCCAACATTACACATGCGCTCTGAAAAGTCTGAGATTCTGTGATAAGTCAAATTTAAGCTTTTAGGTAACTTTCTAGAACAATGCAATCAATCGTATAAAATAAAGCAAAAATTTAATCTTTCTAGCAACGTCTTGACTATTGGCCATGTAACCGAGCTCTGAAGTCTGAAAGTTCAAATTTGAGCTTTGAAGTAATTTCTAGAATCGTAAAGGAGGCGAAACATTTAAGTTTTCTAGCAACTGACGAGAATGTTGTCAACTATTGCACATGCAACCCAGCTCCGAAAAGCCTGAAATTCCGTGAAAACTCGAATTTTTCAAGTAACTTTCTAGAAATATTGGTTAAATTTTGACCTTTCAATTGTAGTCTAGAATGTCCTTACAATGTTCACATCAACCTTTCGATCTTCTTTCGAACTTTTGGACTAACAGTACAGCTTTGAAAAGCTCGAAATTCTGTGAAAGGTCAAATCTGAGCTTGCAAGAAAACTTTCTAGTGTATGGCAACATTAGAAAAGAAAATTAAAAATTTAAGCTTTCTAGAAAGTTGCCTTTTCTTTATTCGACATGCAGCCCAGCTCTGAAAAGGCTGCGCTTTCAAGTAACTTTCTACATAGAATATCGCAAACGTAAAGAAGATGAAAATTTTAAGCTTTGTAGCAACTGACAAGAATGTTGCCAACAAAGTCCGAGAGTCTGTGAGAAGTCAAATTTAAACTTTCAGGTAGCTTTCTAGAACAATCGTAAAAAATAAAATGAAAAATTTAATCTTTCTAGCAACGTTCTAGAATATTGTCACCTTGATTATTGGTCATGTAACCCGGCTCTGAAAAGCCTGAAAGTTCAAATTGAGCTTTCAAGTAATTTTCTAGAATATATCGCAATCGTAAAGGAGACGAAACATTTAAGTTGTGAACTATTGCACATGCAACCCAGCTCAAAAAACGCCTGAAATTCTGTGATGGAAAATTTTCAAGTAACTTTCTAGATCTACTAGAAATATTGGTTAAATTTTGATCTTTTAATTATTGTCCAGAATGTTTTTATGATGTTCACATCAACCTTTCGATTTTCTTAGAATTGTTACTTAACAGAAAACATGCATGATGATCTTGATCGCTCGACTAGAATTTTCTAGTTCTGAACGCAAGGGTTCTTTTCTTCATCGATTACATACAGTATTAAAAAATTTATTAAAAAATGAAGACGAAATACGAAAAACTTTTGCAAAGATATATTTAACAATAAAAAAAGAGAATCACCGATAAAAAAATAACGAAAAAAAGAAGAATATTAGAAACAACAAATACAGAATGTAATCAATAAAAAAAGTAGTTAATCGCCAGCATGGAACGGAAAATAAGAGGACGTATTCAACAAGAAAAACAAACAGAAAGAGATAACAACACGATACGATTTTTAATACAAGAAAAACAACAGATAATCAATTGCTGTAAGAATTTTTTTTTTTAGAAAACACAGACATGAAAAAACAAAATAAAAATAAAACAAAGACAGTCGATCTATGAAGTAGTGCTGGCAAAAACCGGAAAAAATTTAAACCGAATAATCGGTTTCTTTAAAAACCGGTTTCGGATATAATCGGCAATCCAAATAATGGTTAAAACCGATTATTCGATTATCCAAGAAACCGACTATTCGGATATCCAACAAATGACTATTCGGATATTGGAAAAACCGATTATTCAATTTTTGAATTATCCCAATTATCATACCTGATCAATTATCATACCTAATTAACCGAAAGCCGGTTAATTAGGACATATTAAAAAGAACTGAATTTTTGTCACTACTCACAATAATATGTTTGTGCTTTTAAATAGGTAATAAAAATAAAAGTTTTTTTCCTGATATAATTATTCTTGTTATATCTAATGGACAATGTTCAACAAATATAAAACTAACGCAAATAGTTTCAGTTTGTGTACTTGAAATATTTCTACCGACATAATTTTAGCTCAAAAGGAATTTTCTTTAATTCCCTATTTATTAAAATAATACTGCTGTTTCTAATAGTGCTGGCAAAAACCGGAAAAAATTTAAACCGAATAATCGGTTTCTTTAAAAACCGGTTTCGGATATAATCGGCTATCCAAATAATGGTTAAAACCGATTATTCGATTATCCAAGAAACTGATAATATCCAAATAACCGGTTATCCGAATAACTGGATATTCGAATAACCGGTTTTCCCTATAACTGGATACTCGAATAACCGAGTTATCCGGATAACCGGTTTTCGGTTTTCTCCAAAACCGCGGATATCCAAAACCGGTTAATCGATTATCCAAAAAATCGATTTAGGTTGCCAGCACTACTATGAAGAACCTGTGGAAGCAATTAGAATGAGCATTCAAGGAATAAAAAGACATACCTATAGTCATTAAAAAATACGTATTGTTTATTAGAGCAGGATAAAATAAATTACATACAAAGAACTTCTACGTCACATACAGAACTTTCTAGAAAGTTCTAGAGACCTAGACACATCACTTTTTGTGAAGGTAATCACTTGAAGTTACTGCGCTCCTTATTTTCGGGGCGGGGGGTTGGCTTCTTCCTCAAATCCAGAAAGTCAAGGGCGCAGCAACTCCAGATATTCCATCAATGATTAACCTCACAAAAAATGATGTTTTATGATCTCTAGAATTTTCTAGAAAATTCTGAGCATGTAAAACAATCGAGGGATAATTTTTGATTTTGTTGAAACCATTGGTGACACTCCTCTTTAAAGTTCAGGAGTCTCCAGGCCGTAAGTCCCTAAGAATGTCAGGGGCGTAGCAATTCCAGATGTCCCATCACTAGTTGACCTCATAAAAGTGACGTAAATTTTCTAGAATGTCCTGAACATAGCGCGAAAGTTTTCGTAGCTAAAAAAAGATCAATGAAAAATTTTTGAATTTGTTGAAGCTGGCGGCGACTGTTCTCTTTGAAATGGGAGAGTTTCCGGGCGTAAACCCCCGGAAAATTCGGGGGTGCAGTTGCCTTCCGGCGCTAGCTGACTTTCGCTTTTTTCTAGCCAGCAGCATTACCATACGTAAATACGTTGAGTGGTTAATAACGCCAGCGACACGTCACAGTCTATTTGTCGTTTTAAATAGTTATGTTTGTTATGTTAGGAGGGTCATGGTTGTTTAAATTCAAGGCCGCCGTCGAAATCGCGGGCGGCGACGCGGCGCGACGACGTACGCGCCCCCTTGGCACAGCACAGACTCGTCGCACGCTGGAGCCGCACTCATTAAAATTTACTTAATTTGCTGCGTTGATTCATGCAGTTTACGCAGAATTCAAGAAGCGAACAGAACATTGTTCTGTTTCGATGCAATTAAAAATATGCAGTTTCTTTTGTTTTTTGTTTTTTTTTTTTTCTCAATTTGATGGACATATTTACGTGTTTAGGATGGCGACGACGCCGCCGTCGCCGTCGCCACAAATAAACCTGTCCTGGAGGGGCGGCATGATCGAGGTGAGGAAAAAAAATCGTTCGCAGACAGGTTGTTGCATCGTTCGTACAGTCTAGACCGAGCGAGCGCAATGTCAAAAAGATAATGAGCGCCTCCTTACTGACCTAGCTCTACAGAGTAAACACGACGGTCAAAATAGTGCTCAGGTTATGGAACCGTCTGTTACGTACTCTCATGCATAATAATTACTTAACGACGGGCAATTTTTTTCGCAGCGCATCCAAACAACCATCGGGACTTGGCCCGGTCAACATCGCAGGCAGCATCGTTTATATTAATCCAGCGCAGCGGCTGCAACCGAGTCCGAAATGGGCAGGTTTGGATAAAAAATGAGTTTACTGATTTCTGAATTCCCAAAAAAAATCTATTAAACTTGTGAAGCTATAGAATCATGTAATTATAGAGCCCTAGAGGTTAAACGATTGTATCTGATGCAATTGTCAATTGTTTTCCGTCGACAAGTTTGAAGTTGAAGAAAAACTTTTTCCCATTTCCACTTGACCTTTATTATGATTGTAATTAATCCGAGAATTGAGAGCGCTAGAGCCATCAAGTTATGAAATTATAGAGTTGTGAAATCATACAACTAAAGTAGACATACAATAACAGACAATTAGAACTACAAGTTTACACAATTATAGAGCTAGAAATGTATATTATAATGGAGCTATTTCCATACATTTGTAGAGCTGTAGGCATACAATTATAGAACCCTGAACTCAATAACATTTCATACAATTGTAGAGCTACGAAGTCGTAGAATTACAGAGTTGTAGTCATACAATTATAGAGCTAGGAAATTATAAAATTATGAAGCTATTTTCATATAATTACAGAGCTATAAAGTCATACGTGTATAGTGTCAGTTACCGAACCATACAACTATGGGGCCGAACCATACAACTGTTGGGGCCGATGACATTCCAGCATATATTTATAAAGGATGTTCTGAGTTACTAATAGGTCCACTGAAACATATATTTAATCTATCACTCCGATCCGCTGTTTTTCCAGATCGATGGAAATTGGCTAAAGTGACTCCCGTTTTCAAATCTGGTGAAACCAATGTAATGTCCAACTATCGACCAATCTCGATACTATCAGTAATTTCCAAAATTTTTGAACAAATTATATACAATAAAATTTTTCCGCAAGTTAAATCCAAAATAGCCCTAGAACAGCATGGGTTTTATCGTGGAAGATCAGTAGAATCCAATTTGCTGCTGTTTTCAGAAGATTTATCGAAGGTCATCGAACCGGGACATCAAGTAGACACCGTTTACACTGACTTTTCGAAGGCTTTTGACAGAGTCAATCATGATATATTGCTAAAGAAATTAAATTCCTTTGGTTTTTCAAATAAACTAGTCTCCTTCTTTAGCTCTTACTTATGCAATAGACGTCAGTTTGTCTTTTACAAAGGTGCATTATCGGATGTTTTTCAAGCTACATCGGGTGTTCCCCAGGGAAGTAACTTGGGGCCTCTTTTATTTTTAATTTTTATAAACGATATTGTGTCTGTTTTAAAGAACTCCAAGTGCTTGCTCTTTGCAGATGATTGTAAAATTTATAAAAAAGTTACTACTATTAATGATTCTTTGCTTCTACAATATGACATCAATAACTTAGCGAACTGGTGTGTTAATAACAAGCTGCCGCTAAATATTAATAAGTGCTCTATTATTTCTTATAGTAGAAATAAGCATCCAATTATTTACGACTATAAGGTTAATAAAATATCTCTACCACGTAAATCCACGATGAAAGACCTCGGAGTTACTTTTGATTATAGTTTCAGGTTTTCAGAACATATTCAAAATATCACTAACGATGCATTTAGAAATTTGGGTTTTATCAAACGCAATACTAAAGATTTCTCGAGTTTACCCCCAATTATTTCCTTATATAAATGCACTTGTTCGCTCCAAACTAGAATTTGCCTCCGTGGTTTGGTATCCAACAACTAAAACTTGCGAAACACATATTGAGAAAGTTCAAAATAACTTAAAATTCTTATTTTTCAAAAAGTACAAAAGGAATCCACCTTTTGAGTCCTATCAGCATATACGAAATGAATTTAAATTACCATTACTCAAACACAGACGAGATTTGACAATGTTAAACTTCCTATTCAAAGTTTTTAATAATTTTTTTGATAACGCACGTCTGCTATCGTTATTTAGACTGCATGTTCCTTTTTACAGCATTAGGCCCCAACCTCCTTTACATGTTGGCCCAAATGCTCTGTCTCCAGTTAATAAAATTTGTAGTTTATATAATAATCATTATCAACTTTTAGAGATTTTTGGCGTATCTGAATATATCTTTATTAAATCTGCCAGGGCCTTAGTTTTGTTCCCAAACAATTAATTTAACACTTAATTTGACAACCAGTTCTGGTGCTTTTTGTGCATCCCCTAGCATTTAAAATTTAACATTTAAAATTTAATATCTACCATTTAAAATTTAAAATTTAATATTTAACATTTAATATTTAGCATTTAATATTTAGCGTTTAATATTTAGTATTTCTAGTATTTTTTTTTGTGTATAACTCCACATGAAGTAATTTATATTTTCCTTTGTTTTCGAAGCTTTTCATTAATTTACAATTCTGTAGCAAACTTAATAATTTCTCTCTGTCTTATATAGAAACATTAATATTAGGATCTCCTGTTTGTTTCTATGAAATAAATAAATAAATAAAAATAAACTATAGAGCTACAAAGTTAAACCATTGTAGATTTAGAAAATGAGAAAATCATGCAATTATTTCCTTGCAGTTATAGAGCTAAGAAGACGTACAGTTAATAGCTGTATGACTGTACTACTTTTTAGCTCAGAAGTCTCACAAATACAGGCTTGTAGTCATACAATTATAGAGCTACAAAGTTACATGAACTATACAATTCTAGAATTACTTCCATAGAACCACAGAGCTTCAAAGAGCTATAAAGTCGTACAATTGAAGAGCATGTGGTCATTTAATTATCGAGCTACAAATTTAACAATTGTAGAGCTAGAAAATTGTTGGCTTATAGAGCTATAAAGTCATATGATTTATTTTGATACAATTGTCAATATGATCTCCCGTCAATATTTTTGGAATTAAAGAAAAATTGAGCCATCAAGTTATGAAATTATAGAGTTGTGTACAGTCGACATACAGACAATTATAGAGCTACAAGTTTACACAATTGTAGAGTTAGAAATTTATATAATGATGGAACTATTTCCATACAATTGTAGAGCTATAGATATACAATTATAGAACCCTGAACTCAATAACATTTCATACAATTGCAGAGCTATGAAGTCGTAGAATTACAGAGTTGTAGTTATACAATTATAGAGTTAGAACTTTATAAAATTATGTAGCTATTTTCATATAATTACAGAGCTGTAAAGTCATACATGTATAGAAATATAAAATTGTACAGTTACAGAGCAGTAGCCATCCAATTATAAAGCTACAAGTATTAATGTTAGCAACGATAAAATTATGAACCTATTTCCATACAAATATAGAGCTAAGAAGTCGTATAGTTAATAGCCCTACGTCTGTACTACTTCTTAGCTCACAAGTCTCACAATTACAGGCATGTATTCATACGATTACAGAGCTACAATGTTACATGAACTATAAAATTCTAGAATTACTACCATACGATCATAGAGCTTTAAAAAGCTATAAACTCGCACAATTAAAGAGCCCACGGTCATTTAATTATCGCGCTACAAATTTGACAATTGTAGAGCTAAAAAATTGTTGACTTGTAGAGCTATAAAGTCATACGATTTATTTTGATGCAATGGTCAATGTTATCTTTTGGAATTAAATAAAAATATGAAAACATATTTTCAAATTAATTTTATTTGGATTATAATTAAGTTGACGATTTAGAAAACAAGCAAGAGCATCAGCCGTACGTACCGCAGTGACTACACAGCGACAGCAAGAAACAGCTACAAGACCAGCTACAGAGGAGCCCTTAAGAAAAGGTCCTTGCAAGAGTGGACGAAACGTAGGCAAGTCCGAAAAGCGAAGACGGAAAACCAAGTGAAGCAAGAGCTTCAAGTCACAAAATTACAGAGTTATAAAGTCATACAACTTTACAGTTGAAACTTCTAATTTATGGAACTTTTCCATATAATTGTAAAGCTGACAGTCATACAATTATAGACTAACAAAGTTGCATAATTGTAGAGCGAGGAAGTGATGAAACTATGGAGCTATTTCCATATAATTGTAGAGCTATAAAGTCACACAAATATAGAGCTACAAATTTTACACAATCGTAGAAGTAGGAAATTACAGAATTATAGTTATTTTCATACAATATAACCATACAATTACAGAGTTACAAAGTGACGTAATTGTAGAGCTAGAAAATGATAAAATTATGGAGCTGTTTCCATATAATTGCAGAACTATAGAGTCACATAAATATAAAATTTTGAATTTTATACAATTGAAGAACTAGAAAATTACAAAATTGTAGAGTTCTTTCCATACAATATAACCATAAAATTATAGAGCTACAAAGTTATACAATTGTAGACTATCGAGACAATAGAGTGAGATAAATATAAAACTATGGCTATTACAAATTGAAGAACTAGAGCTACAGAGAAGCCCTGAAGGAGGCTCTTGCAAGAGTGGGCGAAACGTAGGCAACTCCGAAAAGCGAAGACGGAAAACCAAGTGAAGCAAGAGCTTCAAGTCACAAAATTACAGAGCTATAAAGTCATACAACTTTAGAGTTAGAAACTTCTAAAATTATGGAACTTTTCCATATAATTGTAAAGCTGACAGTCATACAATTATAGACTAACAAAGTTGCATAATTGTAGAGCGAGGAAGTGATAAAACTATGGAGCTATTGCCATATAATTGTAGAGCTATAAAGGCACACGAATATAGAGCTACAAATTTTACACAATCGCAGAACTAGGAAATTATAAAATTATAGTTATTTCCATACAATAGATCCGTACAATTACAAAGCTACAAAGTGGCGCAATTTTAAAGCTAGAAAAGGTAAAATTATGGAGCTGTTTCCATATAATTGCAGAACTATAGAGTCACATAAATATAAAACTTTGAATTTTATACAATTGAAGAACTGGAAAATTACAAAATTGTAGAGTTTTTTCCATACAATATAACCATAAAATTATACAGCTACAAAGTTACACAATTGTAGAGCTAGAAAATTATAAAACTATGCAGCTATTACAGGATTGTAAAGTACAGTTACAGAACTAAGATGTCATACAATTACAGAGCCGCAAAGTAGCGTAATTATTGAACAAGGAAATTATATAATTATTATAGAGTTATTTCTAAACAATTACAAAGCTTTAAAGTCATACAGCCGTACAGCTATAAAGTGACAGCGCTATAGTCATACCGATTATAGAGCTACCAAGTTATAAAATTATAAATCTATTTCTATACAATTATTACAGAGCTATAAATTCACACATTTACAGAGCTCTAAATCCACACAATTATAGAGCTACAGTCACACAATTATATAACTTTAAAACAATACAATAATTATAGAGCTAAAGTCATACAATTTATTATAAAGCTATGAATGTCACATAGTTGTCTAATACAATTAATTTATCGACTAAAGCGGATACGTACGCCACAATGGAAATCACTGAGTCTTAGAGCTACAATGGCTGAGGAGCTCTAAAGAGCTATGTATAATTTTTGCTCCTGTCAAAATTAAAAATTTTAAAAAGTTAAGAGACAAAGTAACTCAGTGGGTTCAAAGCAGCAAGTCACTAAGCTACGAGATAGAGAAGCTATAGAGCTCTACAAGTATAGAGCTATGATTGCATAGCCAAAAGGTCATAAAATGTAATAAATCTGCTTCATTGTACCAACTATGACGTTAATTAAATTTTTTAAGAAGTCACAATTACGAAGTCTTGAAGAAATATAAAGTCATAATTCCAAAATATTCTTTTTTAAATTTTATTTAGTTTGCCCCCTCCCCCGCCCGGTCTTTCCATCTTCCCGTTAAAGTTATCCGGCGAATAACTTGATTTTTATGAATTGTTTCCATGGTAGTTATCCGTCAGTTAGTTTATCAAGAAGTGGAAAGACCGGCCCTAAGTAAAATAAATTTTAAAACAAACACGTTTCGATAGAAAAAAGAACTCACAGCGCGAAGAACGCTTCCGAAAGGGGTGGATGAGGCCATATGAGGACTCGGCGTATCAAATGAAAGGGTTCATCAACACTCGGGGCGTAATCCTTTCTCACGCACAGTACACCCGTGAAATATTCAGTTACGTGCCCTTCTTAAGGGTATCTAGGACAGGACGGAGGATACAATTACCTCCATAATTTAGCACAATAATAGTAGGAGGAATCACCCCTCAGCGATTTGCAAAATGACACTTTTCAGTCAATTTCAATTAATATTGGGGTATGAAAAGAAATTAAATAATAATAAGTTAACTTTGTAGAAGCTCTAGGAAGTGATAAGTTATCATCGACCATCGCTAAAGCAGACCACATCTGCTTGGTTCTTTTTCTTTTTTTTAAATTTATTTTGATTTGTTTAAACCTTCAAATGCGATTGGTTTAATTTACGACTGCGACTTAAGGTTTACAGTATTGCGCGCTCTCGTTTCTAGAAGCGAAAATAAAATACAGCTCGATGATGGCGATCCTGCGGCCGTGGCAGAATCCTTGAAGATCTCAAGCGAAAAGTTTGAGAGATTCGCAGACTTTTTTGCCGATAGTCCGAGTTGTATCCTTCGACCGTCGTAGGACTCTCGGATCAGCATCGCGCTTTATACATTTATTACGAAAAATATAAGGCAAAGCGCAACTTCCGGTTTTTCCGGAAGCATAAAGTTCGCGATTGTTGCTGTGATGAAATTTGTTAAATAAAAAAAAGACTCACCGAGTTTCGCTCTCTTCCTTCGTTCTCTGTCGTCTTGCAAGCGCACTAAGAATCTGTAATCAAAACAAACCAGGTTAAACGTAAATTATATGTAACAACCTAAATTGATTGTCGATTGTCTTACCGTAACAACAAAAGCTTTTCGATTTGATATCGAAGTGAAACTGGAAAACTTTCCATCGATTCAAATTCAAATGTTGTTTCGTATCGATTTTTGTTACATTTGTCAATTGTCTTGCATGTGTCAACACTAAAAGTTATTCTGCTTTAAAAACTTGCAAACACATACGTAGATTATGCAAAATACAGGGTGTTTGTAAAATAAGTGCAAAAATGTTATCCACATTACCGTGACAGCACATAGAACACGGAATTTTTTTTTTTAATTCATAACAGGGGGGACAATTATTTTATCCACCCCTTATACGACGGTCATGAAACAACAAAAAACTTACGGAACCTGCTTCGCTGATCGTAGGCAATAAACATCGCAGGCGTGATTAATATGCAAAGGCGCACTCACTCACCGAATAATATCTGTGTGGAAGAACACATTCAAACGTTCACTGCAGTAATTTAGGAATGTTTATAACAACTGTTCAAAGTGGCATCCATCATTAGCGACGCACACACGACACGTTCGAAACGTACCATAATCGCGTAGATGCTGGGACATTAGCTGTAAATGTTCTTGCATTGATTTGGAAACGTGTTTCCATAAATCCGCCGTGCTTCTTCAGTTCCTCGAGCTTCGCCGCCGTGAATTGCGGCATTTTAATAAGTAATACTAAGCACAAAGAATAGTAATCGTATTTAGCTTTAACTCGTTCAACTACTTTTCACAAACTAAACTGTTGATCCCAAAGGATGCGGAGCAATAAATTGTGTGTCATGCTCATAAATGAAATAAAATGAAGCAAATTCCTTGGCTACGATACGACTTACTGCGACGTGAAAAAAAAATGTTTTTATTGACCGCCCAACTTCGGCAAAGGTCACATTTTATCCACCCCTTATACGACGGTCATGAAACAACAAAAAACTTACGGAACTTGCTTCGCTGATCGTAGGCAATAAACATCGCAGCAGGCGTGATTAATATGCAAAGGCGCACTCACTCACTGAATAATATCTGTGTGGAAGAACACATTCAAACGTTCACTGCAGTAATTTAGGAATGTTTATAACAACTGTTCAAAGTGGCATCCGTCATTAGCGATGCACACACGACACGTTCGAAACGTTCCATAATCGCGTAGATGCTGGGACATTAGCTGTAAATGTTCTTGCATTGATTTGGAAACGTGTTTCCATAAATCCGCCGTGCTTCTTCAGTTCCTCGAGCTTCGCCGCCGTGAATTGCGGCATTTTAATAAGTAATACTAAGCACAAAGAATAGTAATCGTATTTAGCTTTAACTCGTTCAACTACTTTTCATAAACTAAACTGTTGATCCCAAAGGATGCGGAGCAATAAATTGTGTGTCATGCTCATAAATGAAATAAAATGAAGCAAATTCCTTGGCTACGATACGACTTACTGCGACGTGAAAAAAAATGTTTTTATTGACCGCCCAACTTCGGCAAAGGTCACTGGGTCACTGCTCGATTGCAGTTCTGTTTTGTGTTTCAACAGATGCTTTCTGGGGTCGCAATAAAATTTTCTTTTCTTGACGTACCTCAAAGACATAGGCGTGCGATTAATTCTTGCCCGATTTTCAACTGCGATTTTCTCGAAATGTGCAAAACTTTTGTTAAGGACATATGAGTTCAATCGTTGCCATTTATGGCGATGTAAATATTTGCATACAGTAAAAGAACACCCTGTAGATTGATGAAAATTTGGTATTTGGTTTGATCGTCAATTGTTTTGTGTCGACTTTTGTTGCGTCAAAATCCTCACTAGATTGTCAATTGTCTGCTTCGAAATCGACGAATAATTTGGAAACAGAAAGTTGAATCATTAGGAGTCGAATGTCGCGGAGTTTTGCATTTGTTTGATCGTCAGTTGTTTTAAGTCAATTTTCTATTGCATCACAACCTAATTCGATTGTCAATTGTGTGCAGCCAATAAAATATTTTCAACTTTGAAATCGAATAATTTGAAAAGGCTTCACATGCACATGCAGTATAAGACGGCGGTTCTTGCATTTGGACTTTTGAACTGACTTTGGCCTTCTAGACTTCTCACCTTTTTTTTTCTGGTTTAAGTTAATGAAATGACTTAAATCGAAGTAAAAGTTAAAATTCTAATTCTACGATTTATGATTTTTTCGCTTTTATTAATTTTTTTTAAATTAAATGAAAGCGAATCTTCCAATGTACGAGGCTTTCGGAGTTAAAAAAATTAATTAATAAATTAAAAAAGCAGTGATTGTTGCTTGTTTCGTTCAAGTGTTCAAACGGTGTGAAAACGGTCAATAGAGGGCACTCTTTTAGTTTTTGATAAATCAAAAGAAAACAAATGTTTTTTTCGTTCATGTATTCGATCGAGTGTTTCAAATAAAATCAATAGAGGGCGCCACCCTTTTCGCTCTTATTACTATTATCATTTTTAGTAAATCAGAAAAAGTAAAAATCCAATGAATTAGTTTTTGAAGTTGACGAAGATTAAAAAAAAAACAATAATGAATTTTTTTTGTTTCGTTCAAATGTTCAAGTTAAATCGTTTAATAGAGGGCGCCACCCTAGTCGCTTTTGTAAACAATCAAAAGAGGGACTCTTCCAATGAACAAGGCTTTCGAAGTTAACGAAATTTAAAAAAAAAGGGAAACAAAAAATGCTTTTATTTCTCGTTCAGGTGAAATCGATCAATAGAGGGCACTACTCTTTTCGTTTTTATTTATTTTTATTTTTGGTGAAAGAAGAAACTGAATCCAATAAATAAACAAGGCTTTTGAAGTTAACGAAAATTAAACAAAAAAAGACAATAGTGAATGTTTTCTTTTGTTTCGTTCAAGTGTTCAAATGAAATCGTTCAATAGAGGGCGCCACCTTTTTCGTTCCGTCTTTGTTTTGGTAAATCAAATGAAAGTGATTCTTCCAAGGACCGAACACGGCTTTCGAAGGTGACGAAAATTAAAAGAAAAACAAACAGTAAATATTTGCTTCGCTCAAGTGTTCAAATGAAATCGTTCAATAGAGGGCGCCACCTTTTCCGCTCTTCTTTTGTTTTGGTAAATCAAAGGAAAGTGAATTTCCCAATGAACAAGACTTTCGAAGTTGACGAAATTTAAAAAAAAAGGAAACGGAATGTTTTTTTCTTCGTTCAAGTGAAATCGATCAATAGAGGGCGCCACCTTCGTCACTTTTTTGGGGGGTTAAACCAAAAAGGAAGCGAGTCTTCGAATAAACAAACTCGGCTTTCAATGAATGCTTTGCTTCGTTCAAGTGTTTAAGTGGAATCGATCAACAGAGGGCGCCACCTTTTTCGTTCCCTCTTTGTTTTGGTAAATCAAATGAAAGTGATTCTTCCAAAGATCAAACACGGCTTTCGAAGGTGACGAAAATTAAAAGAAAAACAAACAGTAAATATTTGCTTCGCTCAAGTGTTGAAGTGAAGTCGATCAATAGAGGGCGCCACCTTTTCCGCTCTCCTTTTGTTTTGGCAAATCAAAGGAAACTGAATTTCCCAATGGACAAGACTTTCGAAGTTGACGAAATTAAAAAAAAAGGAAACGGAATGTTTTTTTCTTCGTTCAAGTGAAATCGATCAATAGAGGGCGCCACCTTCGTCACTTTTTTGGGGAGTAAACCAAAAAGGAAACGAGTCTTCGAATAAACAAAGTCGACTTTCAATGAATGCTTCGTTCAAGTGTTTAAGTGAAGTCGATCAACAGAGGGCGCCACCCATTTCGCTCTCTTTTTGCTTCAGTAAATCAGAGGAAAGAGAATGAACAAGTCGAATATTGATTTTTTTTTTGTTGTATCATAAACTAACTCGACTATGTCAATAATTGTTTTTCGTCAATGAAAATTTTCGGCTTGAAATTAAATAATTTTTTTTTTTTTGAAAGCAGGAAAACGTATCACCAAAAGTCGATTAACATGAAATTTCGACATTTGTTTGATTGTCAATTGTTTTGTTTCGATTTGTTCATTATTCGATTTTCGATTGTCTTGCGTCAATGAAATTTTTTTGCTTTGCAATTAAAGTGAAAATTTCGGCATTTATTTGATCGTCCATTATTTCGTGTCAATTTCCTTTTACTGGAAAATTTGATCGTCAGTTGTTTCGTATCGATTTAATGTTACTTCACAACGTAATTCGATTATCAATTGTCCTGCGACAATAAAAGTTCTTCTGATTTGAAACTGAAAAGACATTTGAAAATGAGGTTTAGGATATTTATGTTGTTTATCATAGTTAATTTCATCTGCAGGAAGAATAAAGACACAAAACAGTATTTAAAGAGGAAGAGGAACTCATGAGTTTATTCAAAAGTTCGTACGACGACTTGTTTGACAAGGCGATCTTTCACAAAATGTGGGGGAATTCATGGGTTTGTCGACTTGTTCGACGATATGACGTCGATATGACGAGATTTGTGACGTTTATATGATACGTCATATTTTATGACAGTTGTAACATTTTATATTTTCCTAATTGGAGAAGGACGAGGGCACAAAATAGCACTTAAGGAAGAGGAAGTCACGAACGTATTCGAAAATTTGTTTGACGACTTATTTGACGATTTTAAAAATGTTGTAAATTGCCGGGGTGTTTTATGTGTTCATTGACGTCTTGTTCGGCGACATATTTGACATTTACGTTGTTGTCATAGTTAATCATGACGACGATGAATTTTAAAATCGCCATTTAAATTGAATGCCTTGTGTGAAGAACAAGTGGGCACGATAAAACAGTAGAGGACGTTCCTGACAACTATTACTTTGACGTTTTGTCATCATGACGTGTTTCGTTGGTTGCTGGGCAACTTACGAGTCCCACAATTTGCTTCGTGCAAAAAGAGTCCTATGCAGCAAAATTGTTGGTTGCAATTCGGCAAGATTGCGATGGGGCCCCCGAGCATATTCTGTATAGCTATTTCGGGCTTATTTGGGAGCTCATCAGCAGAACAGTAGCCAGAGAACTCCATTGCAACGCCGATGGCCAACAAGATATTATACGCACCAACAAATTTGCAGTTTGTGTTGACAAGCTTTGTCTGCTCTGGCCGCCAACTCTTGCGTGATTGATAACTCATGGGGCAGCAGTATAGTTGCTATTTGCTATTCACGCCACAAATTATGGGTCACAAATTACCCGTGCTGCGGTGCGGTTAATTGACAGAGTCCTATGCACGTTAACGTTTTGAGAAAATTGAAAAAAAAAAACATCTCTTGTTGATTTTGAGAAAAACAATTGAACGTCGCATTTATGAGACAAAGTCAATTAGATAATTTTTTTAATGGAACACCCTGTATATTATTGTATCAATCGACAGTAGAGAAAAAAATGTTTAATTAAAAATTGTCCTTTGTCATTTTTTCCTAATACGCAGGGTATTCCATTAAAAAAGTATAGCTCATAAACGCGACATTCAGTTGTTTTTTTTTTGAGTGCATTACTGCAGTCAGTTAAAAAGTACTGCTAGTTTATTAAGTTAACCGAATTTGTAGCTTTTTTTATAATAACAAAGTTAGCAATACTGCCGACTTAAGTTTGAACAGACTGTATAATTTACATCAGGATATATTGTATTGTATTGTATGTCATATACAATTTTAGATTAAAAATCGGCCGCCAGATGTCGCGACCTAAACTTGTGTTTAATCTTATGACGCTCGTGTGATGAAATTTTCGTTACCAGTCATCTTGTTCTTTCCATCCTAAATTTCACCATTTTTGTTTAAAATTAAGTGTCTCTATAATTTATTTATATCTACATATCTATATCTATTAATAAAATAAAAATTTAATTAATTAAGGCAATGCTTTTTTTCATAACAGTCCATAATTTATTGTTGAAAACAGTGCTATCTAGAGATAATATTTTATGTTAGCTTCGTTCTCTAGTTACTCAATGGCGCTGTCCTCTAGTGATAACATAATCAACCATGTTTTCATCCTCTATATCCTAGAGGGCGCTGTTCTTTAACGCTCTATTTTTGTTTCTATTTTTTTGTTTTGTTTGTTTTGTTTCTCTATCTTACGTGGAAATGTATTTTCATTTAATTGATTTAATTGTATTGAAATGAAGTTAATCATTTTCATAATAATAGTAAGGTACTAAATCAACACTCTGTTCAGGTAACGCACCCATTCCTCTCGGGAGAACATTGAGAAACAAAGATAACAAATACAATCGTCGCAAGTGCAATAAGGAAGACATCAGTTGAATTTTAGGGAATTCTGTTTATCGCAATGTCACTGTTATGTCTAGTTAAGTTACTTACCAATCAAAAAGTTGTTATTTTAAGAAATGCAGAATTTTACTTTTACGAGAAAGGCGGAATCATTAAATATTATGCGATAAAAGTTTGGGATGCGATATTTAAACTCAATTTTCTTAACCACTGACAGTAACTTTGACAAACGTCACTTCAAATAATATTTCCAACTGTTTTTTATCCCTAGATGAGAACAGTTTGCGACAAGGATAGATATAAAAAATCACTAAATGCGTTACCTCTATACGAAGTATGTTGATTTAGTACCTTAAATAATTGCGGAAAACATCGCCATCTAGGAACAGTGTTCAGTCTTAACGAATTATCGCCCTCTCCCCCTCTCTCAGATGGCGTTTTATCTCAACCACCTGCTTCTTTATTTCCAAAGCAAGTGGTGTCATTGTTTTTTTTTTTTTAATTCAATTCTTTTACCAATCAAAATTTATTTTCACATTTTTTTGTTCTATGATAATTTATTATCGATCGTTCTCTTTTTATTCATTTTAATTTGATTAAAACAATGAAATTTTGAGATTTCTTGCTTGCTGTTACGCCAAAAATACTCGAGTTCTCCAAATAGCGCCATCTTGTGATAATGCAATCTCTGTATTCTCTGTATCCAAGAGGGCGCTGTTCTTTAGCGCTCTATTATTTTATTTCTCTAGAGTCTTAAGCATGTTCGAAAATTTGTTCCATGACTTGTTTGACGAGGCGATTCGCAAATATGAGTTTCTGTCATTCATAAATTGGCGAGAAGTTTCATGGTTTATTTGTCGACTTGTTCTATGACGTATTTGTTAATATGATGAGATTTGTGACGTTTATGTAGTACGTTATTACTACTATTACTACTAATATTTTTTGGCAGTTTGTGACATTTTATATTTTCCTGATTTGAGACGGACGAAGGCACAAGATAGCATTTAAAGAGAAAGGACTAAGTCATGAAGGTGTACGAGAATTTGTTCGACGACTTATTTGAAAAGCGACCAAGAAAATGTCGCAAATTCCCGGGGCGTTTTGTTTGTTCTTTGACGTCTTGTTCGGCGACATATTTGACATTTACATACGTTGTTGTCATAGTTAATTATGACGGCGATGAATTTTAAAATCGCCAGTTTAATTGAATCGCCTTGCGTAAAAAACGAAGAGGCACAACAAAACTCTAGAGAAGAATTTAATTTGTTTGACGTTTTGTGCGACGACATATTTGTCAAAACGACAACACATGTGACGTTCATGTCAAAATTAATTTGATATTTTATAATTTTAGTTTTAATTGAACTGCCTTATCGGACAAAGAAGGTTACAATCTAATATTTAAAGAAGAAGGAAGAGAAAGAAGTCGTGATCTGTAAAATCTTTCGTAAATTCTCGGGCGGTTCATGGATTGTTTTACGTCTTGCTCGGCGAGATATTTGTCGAAACGACTAGATTTGTAATAAAAATGAGGATTTGCTTGCTTCCATCAAATAGTTCTAGTTCCACGAAACTATTAACAACGACTTCCGCCCATTATTCACAAATCGCAAGTAGAAAAAGAAAATGACGAGCGATTTGACGATTGATTTGTTCACTCGATTCTTGGGTCTAATCACGAAAAGATAAACGGCAAGTTGTGCAGATTTTTTCGAAGTCGTTGAACGTAATACAAATGAACCTAAAATGTACTAAAGAGGAAATCTTTAATATGTTTCAAATAATAACTTTGCAAAATAAGGAAATCATCATTAAATTAGATAGCATTATATTGGAGAATAAATATCTAAAAGACGAAATTAAATATTTAAAATCAGAAATAAATTCACATGAATCAATTTCTAATAATACTAATGGAACAAGTAGACGACAAGATACATATGCGGATGTATTAAACAGAAATGTAATAATTGTTGAACCCAAAGATAAAGCACGGCAAGAGCCTATCACAGAGGTACTAAAAAATAAAATTAATGTTGTGGAAATGCAAGCAGGTGTATCTTTTGGAAAAAGCACTAGAAAAGGAGGGATTCTTTTACAAGTTGAAAGATCTGAAACGTCTAAAGTACAGAAGGTAATTTCTGAGAAACTTGGTAACGACTTTAAAATCTCTATACCAAATAAGTTACATCCTAAAATTAAAGTAGTTGGTATAAAGGTGGAAGATGCAAATGAGGATAATGAACAACTGTTAGAAAAAATTATAAGACAAAATAAGTTGAATTTAAATACGGATGATCAACATTTAAAAATTATTTATAAGTCGAAACCTTATAAAAATAAAATAAACATTATTATGCAAGCACGACCAGAAATATTTAATACTTTAATGTCCAAGGAATATATTTATGTTGGATGGAGTATCGGTAAAGTGTTTGAACATTTTGGCGTTGTTAGATGTTTCCACTGTGGAGAACTAGGACACTTTGCTAACCAAAATGGGAAAAAATGCAGTAATAAATATAGATGTGCGAAATGTTGTGGTGAACACAACAGCAATTCGTGTCAAAGTAATTATCAAAAATGCCCATCTTGTACAGACGCTAATGATAAGTTAGGATTAAGTTTAGATACGACACACTCAGGATGGGATAAAAGCTGCCCCAGCTATCAAAGAATAATTAACATTTTAAAAAGTAAAACTAATTATAATATGGACCCGAACGAAGAAAATAAAACATAGCAATTAAAAATTGTAAAAGATGATGACAAATTTATAGAGAAATATCCTTCAAATTCTAAATCGATTGATAAGTTGAGAATACTAAACGTAAATCTACGAAGTATACAAAATAAAAAAATAGAATTCAATTCGTTAATTGAGATGCATGAACCTGATATTATAGTGGGAACCGAATCCTGGCTAAATGATAACATTTCATCTAGTGAAATATTTGGATCTGATTTGGTATTTAGATATGACAGATTAGATAGAATTGGTGGTGGTGTCTTTATTTTGATAAAAGGAAATTTCTACTGTTACGAATTCTGGAGAGATGGTGAATGTGAAATATTAGCTGTAGTTGCTCAAATATGTACAGTCAAATTATTGATACTAGCAGTTTACTGTTCAAGTAATCATACCAATTACATAGATAAATTAGTTAGTTTTATAAACGATGTAGAGGATCAATTTGAAAGAATTGCTATTATTGGAGACCTTAATATGCCGCACATTGACTGGAGTGGGAATAAAATTGGTAATCAGCTACAATCTAAAATAAATGGTTTGATCATACAGCATTCTCTGACTCAAATTATAAATAAACCTACTAGATTTTTCGATAATAATACTAATGGTAATATTCTAGATGTAGCCATCATTAGACCAGCTGATATGGTGATAAATTGGGATGTTGAGGATGGAATAAGCGATCACCATGTAGTCATTATTGACTTGGATCTTCAATTACCTATGATTAACAACAAAATAATAAGAGTTCACCATTATCATAAAGCGGACACTGTATCATTTATTAATGAACTGGAGAGAAATTTTCCAATGTGGATAAGTTCCACCGGAGATATCAATCAATTATGGAAATCTTTTGTGAAATTAATTCAGAATTTGGTTTTAAAATATATTCCCTGCAAGGAAATTAAATCTACAACAGATCCCGTTTATTATACAAATCATGTGAAGCGTTTAAAGAAAAAAGTGCGTCGAGCTTATCGTTTCAGAAAAATTTATAAATACTATTATAAACAATTATTATCTGAATTTAATGAAGCTAAGCGACATGCAAACGAAAATTATTTAATACACTTAATGGATAAGGATAATGGAAAACGCTTATATCGTTATATAAAACGTTTAAATAAATCTACTTCTCAAATTTTGATTAAAAAAAATGGACGTATTTTGGAAAACTTAACCGATACAGTGGAAGAATTTAACAGGTACTTTATCAGTGTTTTTAATGAAAAAATTGATACCGTTCTAAATTTTAATGAAAATCAAAGGTTAGAAGTTTCCGACATGTTTCATATTACTCGAGAAAATGTTGCAGATATCATTAAGGAGCTTAAATCACATAAATCTCCGGGTATTGATAATATAACGGCTGAAGTTTTACAAATAGGAGGATACTATGTATCCAAATATTTAACTCATTTGTTTCAAATTAGCATTAATAACCATATTTTGCCCAATGATTGGAAGATATCAATAGTTCTCCCTGTTTATAAATCTGGTGTTAAATCTGATTGCAATAATTATCGTCCGATTAGTCTAACATGTATAGTATGCAAAATTTTAGAAAAACTTCTGACGAACTATCTTCAATATTTTTGTGATAAACATAATATTATTAAAAGAAATCAACATGGTTTTAGAAAACATTTTTCTTGTGTTACTCAACTGATAAATTTTCATACTGAATTGGCAGAAATAGTTGATGATAAGGGACAGGTAGACGCAATTTTCATCGATTTTACAAAAGCCTTTGATAAAGTTCCTCATGATATTATTATAAGAAAATTACAAAATTTGGGGTGTGATATGCGAGCTGTAAAATGGATAAACGAATATCTTAAGAACAGGAAACAGAGAGTTAGAATAGATAATATATATTCATCTGAGCTGACTGTCACTTCTGGAGTACCTCAAGGTAGTGTAATTGGACCAATATTATTCATTATATTTATAAATGATATTTCACAAAATTTAAGTTGCGAAACGAAATTATTTGCTGATGACTGCGTTATTTATAATAAGAGAAAAAATACAGAAGATTGGATTTTACTCCAGGAAGATTTAGACAAAATTCATATGTGGTGTGACGAAAATAAAATGGAAATTAATACAAAGAAATGTGTTGCAGTATCGTTTGGTATTACAAAATTATTTCAGACCCATCCATACAAATTAGGAAATGAATTACTAACATATAATGATACGTGTAAATATCTAGGAGTGACCTTTAGAAATGATTTAAATTGGAGTAGTCATATTCAGGATATCTTAAAAAAAGCTTATAAATCACTATATTACATTAGAAGAAATCTTAAAGACTCTGGAAAACCTGTACTTAAAAAAGCTTATATGACATATATCCGTCCCAAAGTTGAGTACGCACACGAAGTTTGGGATCCGCACCAACAATATTTAATTGAAGATCTAGAAATATTGCAGCATAAAGCAGCTCTTTATGTTATGAATGACCATAGAACAACTTCATCTGTTTCACGCATACTATGGGAATTAAATTGGGAAACTTTATCTTCTAGAAGACAAGAAGCAAGATTAAAATTATTTTGTTATATTCATTTCAAAGTTGATTCGATGCACAATTTTCTAACTAAATTACAAATAAATGATTCGAGCACTAGAAAAAATCATAAATTCATCTATAAAATTCCATTTTCGAAAACTAACATTCATAAATTTTCTTTTTTTCCGAAAACAATTCAAGATTGGAATAATTTAAGTGGAACAAATTTGAAAAAATTAATTGAAAATTGTGCAAAGAAAATAAAAGTTAGGACGTAATTTTGATAATGCAAATTTTAAGTATTATTAATGTTATAAAACGTATTAGTTGTTTATTTAATGTTTAAGTTTGTATATTAGGCCACTGTGTACGATGTACTGTACGTCTAATTATATATATATAAACCTAAGATACGAACTAAAATTACGCTTTTTCTTTCGTTGGAATGCCCTGTACATTATGCAATTTTGGATTCTACCTCGAATGTTAGCCTGAGTTGATTTCGAATCAATGAAAGTGTATAACATAAACAAATGAAGAGTCTCGAAAATTCTAATGGTTCTAAGTAAATTGACTATCAAAAAAACTTTAACGAGCTACGGCTCCGCGGGAAACGAAATTTTGACATTTATTTGAACTCTCCGGTCTTCAATTGCTTTCATCGTTTTAAATGTCGCAAAATCATTGCCACATAATATGTTAATCATAGGTGATAGCTTATCACCAGTGATAAATTTCATAGTTTGAATCGAAAGAATTCGAAATTTTTATGTGCGTAAGCAAAATCAAGTCGTCCTCGCAGAAACAAAAACAAAAGAAGCAAGAAGGCGGACAACGCCGTTGCCGCTTGTTATTGCCGACACCGCTGCGACCGTGGCGCCCCTTGCGAACGAGCGGCACGGAACGAAACCGATCACATGCGCCGGTGGCCACCGTGGTCACTTTCCACAGCGACCTCTGATCCCTGTTATTAAATCATAGCCCCGTCGCGTCGTGATCTGCGCTCCTGAAACGATCTCTGCGAAGCGGTCGCGTGAAAAAAGCAGCACCGAATTATACAAAGCGATAACGAACGCGTTCGCTTTAAAACCGTCACCTGTTTTGTTAGGGGGCGTTACTTAATGCCACGCAGGGGGCGCTTAATCCGACACCTTCTGGATTTACTTACGACCGCGCGGGGCTTCTCTTCGCGTCGCCGAAGAAAAGAGCGGCGAATTTACTAGACGCTTTAATGCTGTGAGGGCGAACCGTTTTGGGACCGCATAAATTTCGATTAGTTTCTTTGCTTTGCTCTTGGTTTAGAAATGTAAAAAAACTAAACCAAATATCGGCCGTTTAAGCTTACCCCAAACCTCAAAACTTAAAAAAGAGAAAAATGTTGTACGCCAACCTAAAATGTTAACTTATTTTATGTATATACAGGATGCTACAAAATGCCGGAATATGCTTTAACGTAAAAAAAAAGTTCTCTTTAATTTTCTCTGTTTAAAAGCGAGCGTGTCATGTGCCGCTCCCCATCTTCGGTGGACGGTCTCACCTGGTCAATCCGTTACAACTCAATCATGAACGTTGAAGTGTGTGGTCCACTGTCAGATGCCGCGGTCCACGAATGAAATTATTACACCAATAAACGAAATAACGAGATGCGTTCCCGATAAGTCGCGCTCGTGATCGTCAAGGTCGTAAAAGCTAACGAAAAAAAAAAGACGGGAATGATCGCCTTTGTTTGGCGGTTTCTTTCCTCCGCCGAACAATGATTTTAATTGGCCCGAGCGCCGGAAAAATGCAGCATAAAGTCCGGTGGTAAATCAGCGTGGAGTTTACGACCCGGAATTCATCTATTTACAGTTTCAAGTCCGGTTCGGGTCAAACGTTGCAAAACAAACACGTTTCGTTTCGGTTGTTTTTCCTTCGCGTCGTGTAATACACGATTCGATTTGCTAATGTTTTTTTTTTCTTGTTAATACAAACTTCGTCGATTACGAAAATGAAACAAATACAAACGGATGGGAAATTAAAAATGTTTTCAGGAACTGAATTTTATTGGATGGAACAAATCAATTGTTTTCTAATTTAATTTTAGTGAAATTTTAAAAGTGACATGATATACGAGTAAATAATAATTGGAAAATGGTTAAAGTTAAAATGAGTGACAGATATGTAAATCATGTTTCTAACTTGGCATTTATTGGTTAACGTAAATAGACTGTCAATTGTTTTTTCTTACCCCAAACCCTTAAATTACAATTTTTTTTTATCCTACTAGGAAGTTGTTTCATTTTAAACGCCTTGGAAGAGCATGAACATTGCGAAGCCCACTTGGTTGATTTAACGAAAGCTTTTGATTGTATGCCTCACGACTTATTTCTTGCGAAAATGGAACAATATGGCTTTAGAGGGACAGCTTTAAGACTAATATCTTCCTACTTGAGCGACCGTAAACAATATGTGGAAACTCTCGGTGCTAAGAGCTCTTCGATGCCAGTCACGGGCGGTATAGCGCAAGGTTCGATTCTGGGTCCTCTTTTCTTTATCCTTTTTATGAACGACCTGACAAGTTGCTTTCAAATAAACAATCTGAAATTAGGTGTTTGATGTGTGCTGATTTGCCCAACGAGTAAAGAATAAACAGGTGGAAGACTTGCTAATAGTAGTTTCTTGTCCAAAGTGGTAACTGTTTGGCAAACGAGTAAAGATTAAGCAGGAGAGTGATACTAATAGTAGTTTTGACTAAAGTGATAACTAAATATGGCCGCTGTATGTCAGGCGCGCACAAATTGTAAAATTCTGGAACGTCCACAAACCACACAGTTCACCATTGTTTATAATACACTTACGGCCGGTATTACCAACGTTTTAAGGAGACCTTAAATTTAAGTCGTTTTTAGATTGTGACATTTCTGTTTGGTTTGTATAACATCAATCACATTCTAAACACGAATTAAATTTAAGGTTTCCTTAAAAGTTGGTAATACCGGCCGTAAGTGCACTAAATTTAATTAAATGAGATTCTAGAAATGTCAATTGTATTCTAGTCTGGAGTTTTATCATAAAAGTATGTAATTGGTACTTGGAAAGAAGTTACGTTACGCTTATAATTGTGCTATGAATAGCAAATTTGCAACATTGTCCTTTTTTTTAATTGTAAAAATTAAATAAAGCAATTTCTTTAATGTTTCTTAATGTTTTGATTTTAAAATCATTTCTCTTTTGTTTTCAGATTACAACAAATTCCTCATTGTTTGTTGATTCACACAAGGCTTCTACCGATATTTTTCAAATTAATATAATAATAATATTAATTTATTACAATAAATTATAGAAAAAAACTACAAAAATCGAAAAGTCAACATTGTCTTATTCTAAAATTACATGGGAAGCAAAAAAATAATCTGAAATGAAAACAATACAAGAAAAATGTGGATCAATCAACTACGTAAAAAAGGTTGATAGAAAGTTTAAAAGACAAAAAATAAAATAAGAAAAATAAGTTAAAGTTAAAGTTCTTAGACACTTTTAGCCTCACTGTATGTTAGAAATTCGTTCACACTGTATACTGCTTAAAAGTATTCGGACGACCGGCGTGACCACCTGGCACTGTGGAAGTTTACCACAAGGGTCATTTTCGAACGATTTTATTGCTTTTCATTCGGATACTTTTAAGCACCAGTATACGACTTCATATTTAGTAGGTATAAATAAAGTTCTTTCCTAAATTTAGATGGCTAGACTTAATATCCCTAATAAACAATGTAATTCCAAAAAAGAAACTGTTCATTCAAATAAAAATCTGAAGTTAGGTTTTTGATTTGCTCATCGAATAAAGAATAAACAGGAGAGACATACTAAAAGTAGTTTCTTGTCCAAAGTGGTAACTAAATATTTTCCCAACTAGTAAAGAATAAACAAGAGAGATACACTAATAGTAGTTTCTTGTTCAAAGTGGTAATTAAATATTTGCCCAACGAGTAAAGAATAAGCAGGAGAGAGACCTGATAGTAGTTTCTTGTCCAAAGTAGTAACTAAATATGGCCGCTGTATGTCAACCGCACACGAATTGTAAAATTGTGGAACGACCACAAACCACACAGTTCACCTTTGTTTATAATACACCTACTTCACTGAATTTAATTAAATGAGATCCTAGAAACGTCATAAACGGTTTTTTGAAAATACATTTTAATTGTTGCTTTGTTTCTTAAAGATTAACTTGGTTTGTCTTTCGTTCTTTCGATTTCAATGGTTTTTTAAAGTGCTCATTTATTTCTAAAATGAACTTCGTTGTTGTTGTTTTCCTTTTGGTCTTATAGCGTTTTCGTTTCACTTACACCAGAAAAGTTCACACTGATATTACGTCATGCACTCAATAAGTTTTGCCCAGTGTTGCCAACTTAGCGGTTTTGCCGCTAGATTTGGCGGAATCAAATTCTATTTAGCGGATAAGAAACCAATTTAGCGGTTAGCGGATTTTTTAGCTTCATTTAAAAAAGTAGCGGTTATTAAAATATTTTGATTGTGATAAGTGGAAACTTTTACGCTGCAGACGATACCACGGTATTAAACAGAAATAGGAATCCCGATGCAATCGAAGAAATGCGTGCAACCTCGTTAACAAAATTAACGGATTGGTTCAACTCCAATGAGCTTTGCTCTAATAAGGACAAAACCAATAAAATTTTGTTTACCTTTTGTTTACATCAAGAAGAATGGACCTGTCGAAAATAAAATCCATTAGATACTGTAACGTTGCCTTTTTGGTAATCAAGTTTGCACCAAGAAGTAACGTATACTTAAGGGGTTGCAGGGCGTAGTCAGAATTAAGATAGCACAAAATATTTATTGGAGTTACAATTATTCTTACATGACCAACAGTAGCGGCATTTGACTTAGATGACGTGAGTTCGCGCACTTCGATGAGGATCTCGTCGAACTAACTTCTAATCGGAAAATCGATCTATTTATATGAATTGACTTGACCTACTTTCCACTGACGTAGTCTGTGCAGGTGTTGATGACTCATTTTTCTCTGCTGCCGGCTGCCACGATGATGCCATCTATGCAGATGCGGATGAACTAGATTTTACATGTTTTCGTCTTCTGTTACAATACCTTGGAATCCATCTTGAGACAGAAGAACGAATGGTTCGATAATGATTGCGAGAAGGTAATAAAGGAAAAGAAGGAGGCTAGACGTGGATGGTTAGCATCAGGAACCGGAAAAGAATATTCAGTCTTATTTAATTGGACGTATGCAGCAGGTGTGCGTTGATGACTCATATTCATCACTACGTAATGTTATCTCTGGAGCTCCTCAGGGATCCGTCCTTGGACCCTTGCCTTTTGTAATGTATACTGCTGATATTTTAACTTCTGTATCCAAATGTAAGGTTCAGGCGTATGCCGACGATACACAAATATATTACAACTTTAAAATGCAAAATTTTAGAGACGCTGAGTCTATTATCAATCGTGATTTAAATACTATCAGTTCTCTTGCGTCTCAAAGTAATTTAAAGTTGAATAGTTCTAAGTCTTTTGTTATGTTGTTTGGAAACAAAACGAACAAAGAAATATTGACTGGCTCGTTAAACATAAATATAAATTATGTGAAACTACCTGTTGTTAATCACACAAAAAATTTGGGAATAATTTTCGATAATAACTTAAAATTTTCATTGCACGTAAATTATTTGTTAAAAAAGTCTTATGCAACATTAAAAAAATTATTTTCTAATCTACATTTTTTGAACTTAAGAAACCTCTTGTGCGAATCACTTGTGCTCTCATGTTTTGATTATGGCGATGCTGTATACGGCTTTTACCTAAACTGCTTCGATCAGGGTCGTATCCAAAAAGTTCAAAATATCTGTTGCCGCTTTATTTTTGGCTTGCATAAATATGACCATGTGTCCTCTAAACGGCAAGATCTAAATTGGCTGACAATGAAAAATAGGAGAATATATAACTTTTGTAATATCACCTTCAAGGTATTAGTTAATGCTACACCTTCATCTCTGTTTGAGAAACTAGTAAAACGTTCGAATATTCACTCTGTTTCTGTTAGGACAAAAAACAACTTTAGTATTCCTCGTCATTCGACTGCCATGTTTCGGAGATCATTTTCATATCATGCTGTGAAACTCTATAATAGCACAATAAACATTTACCATTTAAATCTTTCAAGAAGAAAGTTAAGTTGATTTTACGTTCCCATGAATAGTTGTAGATGGTATCTCTATGTGTTTTTTCTTTCAATTATATTTATTTCTATGTACATTTTGGTTATTTCTTATTTTTTGTTATAATCATTATTTTTTTTTGGGCATTCTGTATCTGAAATTTTCTTGTATTTTACTTGTCCCTAAGTAAGGTTAAGTGTAAGAGTAGCTTTAGCTAAACTTCGCCTTACTTGGGGAAATACTGCAGAAAAAAATAAAGGCAATTTATTATTATTATTATTATTTATTATTATTATTATTATTTATTATTATTATTAATATGCAAGGTATAAGGAACTAACGAAGGAGGGTAAAAGACTATTAAAAAGAAAGAAAACGGAGTGAATCGAAGATGTCAAGATCAAGTGTATCCATTATACACTTGAAAATGATAATAATAAACTTTTCAATTATATTGAAAAACAGAATAGGAAAGCGAATACTGTAAGGATAAATATGGAGAAATGGGAAAGTCACTTCAACAAATGAGTGTGCAATAGAAGAAACGGAAAACACTGACCAGAAAACAGAAAGGAGTGATGACCAAGAATCTCCAACAGAGAGACAATACACAACCTGAAAGAAAGAAAAGCAGGAGGGACGGATAACATAGTAAACGAAATGATAAAGTACGGAGGAGGAAACTTATGACTACGCTTACATATCCCGATGGAGGAAAAAGAAGGAAACGCCATTGGAATGGAAATTGGGGATAATAAGACCAATCGTAAAGAAGGGAAACCCGAAAATATGCAAGAACTATAGAGGTATTACTCTACTGAATGCAGGTTACAAGATTCTAACTACCCTAATTAACAGGAGGCTAACAGAATAAGTAGACGCTAAAGCGGGAGACTATCAGAGCGGTTTTGGAAGGGAAAATTCAACCATAAATCCCATTCATATGGTGAACCAAATAGTAGAAAAGAGCTACGAATTTAATGACGGGATTCAAATATTCTTCACCGACTTTAAACAGGCCTTCGACAGTGTAAAGGAGATATGTTAAGAAGGGACATGAGGAAAATGGGCATACCGGAAAAATGGAAAAATAGTAGAGTTTTAGCAATTTTGACGATATGGTTAACGTTTACGCTAAATGCTACAAAACTATTAATGCGCATGCTCACAAATACATGAGCAAGCGCGTTACTCTTTTTCCAGCATTTAGCGTAAAAATTGCTAAAACTCTCTAATAAGGCTAGTTAAGGTAACGATGAACTTTGAAGTAAGACACAGATTGAAAGAAGAAGATATCGTAAGATCTATAAAATACTCAAGACTGCGTATGGTCATATAAAAAGAATAGGAAGACCAAAGAGCCGATGGGAAGATGAAATGGAAAGAGATATAACAACTATGGGAATCGTTCAATGGAAACAGCAAACACAGGATAGGAAGAAGTGGAAGAAAATAATTGAAGTAGCAAAAACAAATACTTTGCTATAAGGAACAAAGAGGGAAGAACGTGGAGTGACTTAGCACAAGAAAATCAGTCAGTAAAACTCTAATTTAGAGCGGCTATTATACCTTAGGGAATGTACAGCTCTTTTTAATTAATTTTTTTTTTTATTTATGAGACGATCTACCGAAGAGTAAATGAATTAATTTAAACGGCACGTGACGCACTTTTCTAGCTAATCAAGTCAGCACCACAAGATATTCTTTTCAATAAAAATAGAAACTGCAAAATTGGCGACAAAAGAGAAGAATTTGAACGTACTTGCCTGTAGAAGTATTGGAGCGCCATCTACGGAGAAGCCCTGAAACAAATGGCAAACTTTAAAATTAAATTCATTATTATTGGATATTTTTGTTAAATTTTTTCTGCATCTAGAAATTGTCAAATTTTTAAAAGATTCCGGAAGATTAACAGCAAATTTACTAGTTAGAAACTGAGGGCGCCATCTAACGGATTCATTGCAAACAAGTGTGAGTGGAAACGTTCTGACGCTGTGCTACAACCAACGCCATCTATCGATCATCGAAGTTACCTACGTTTAATTCATTTTTGCGAAAATTTCGACGGCATGAAAACGGTTCTTCGCAATTGTTTCTTTTTCTTACAATCTCATTGCAATAAATTAACGCCATCTGTTGCGAGATCCGAAAACTGCGAGAATTTTTATTTTACAACCAGCGCCATCTGTGGGAAAAATTTCGAAACTTTGTTTACAGTTACCATAGACAACATCCAATGATGTGAAACAGTTCTGGCAATTGTTTTTTTTTTCCTTATAGAAACTGTTGCGACCTGGAGGAAGGTCAGAATTTTTGATTTCACGGTCAGCGCCATCTAGGAGGAAAAATGTCGAAATTTTAAAGTTGTGTTTGTCTGTCAACATTTAACGACATGAAACAGTTCTCGTCTTTTTTTTTTTTAGAAAAACGATTATACATAATTAACACCGACTTGGAAAATGTCGAAATTTAGTTCCTCGCAATTGTTTTTTCCTTTTTTACAGAAATTACGTTATCCTGGATTCACTGAAATTTTTTTATCTTACATTAGCACCATCTGTGGAGGAAATTTCAAAGTTTTATTTTACGAGCTAATTTTAAGTGAGTTAACTCTGGCAACACTGATGTGCTGTCTTTTTCTTGCTTACAATTTTTTTTTGCTTAAAAAGTGATCATGAATACACGTTCTGATTGATGTGATCTGTAAATTCTGAGAATTTTTCATTATTCAATCGGCACCATCTATAGAAAAAAGTTGATTTTAAATTGAATTACCTTTGACAATAGTCAACGATATGCAATAATTTTTTTTAAGCAATTGTGAATATGATATACCTTCTCTTGCGATCTAGAAGCTGAGAATTTTTTATTTTACAGTCAGTGCCATCTATGGGGAAAATACTTTTAAATCGAGTTACTTTTGACAACATTCAACGATAAGCAGTTGTTTTTCCTTTCTTAAAAAAAAGAACCTTTGTGAACGTACCTTCTGTTCCGGTCTGAACACCTCGTCAGCGTGTAGTTCGAGAACTTCACTGCAATCAAAAATCGGTCACAGGATGTCGCGGCCTAAACTATTGATTATAAACTCGTCCTTTCTCATATTTTGTAAAATTTAAAATTATTTTTTATTTTATTTTTTTAAACAAGGAATTTCAAATTAAAAAAAAATTATCGTTTTGCGACGGAGCTTTTTTTTTTGGAATACGAATCGAAGTTAGCCGGGGAAAGTGCAGGAGCGGATGACGAAGTGACTTTCACTCGCCATTTTCGCCCTCATTTGTCAGAGCCGTCGAATTCGGAAATCACCCGGCGTGGCGGAGTGCATTTCCTTCCGCCCCCCGGCGCTGATTTTTATGCAGCTCCGCTGATGGACGCCGACGAGGATTGTTTCGTTTTGTATTGTTGCGGAGGGGCCGAAAGCGAGAAAGAAAGGAAAACAATAAATAACAATAAGCGCCGTGAATAGCGGCGGCATCCCTAATCGTCGAGGGGGCCCGCAAAGAAGAGAGTCATTTTTGACCACTTTGAATATCAGCTCCACCGCGGCATATTATTTTCATAAATAAATGCATATTTTTAATAGTCGGGTTTGGCCGTCGCGTGAAGAGTCTTTTTCGGACTGGATGGCGCCTCGTCCGCTACCAAATACGGCCAATCTCCGCTTGGGTGACATTCACGGGGGCCCGTTACGTGCATAAATCTGTCGAGCTAAACGCGAACGCTGTTAGAAACGGGCCACCATCTCAAAAAGGTAGCGTTCCTGTTCGGTGAAGTAATATCGCAGACAAGAAAAGAAAGGAGGAATGTACGAGGGTTATCCAAAAGGTTAAGGAGAAAATGCACACAATTTTAGAATTTGAAGTATGAAAAAAAATACTGTGCAATCGATCAGTTAGAAGCTCATAGAATCAGGATGCGCCCTATTCCCATAGTATAAGAATCTACACAGTCAGTGTCACTCGAATGTAACTGTCAGATTTGCCATTTGTTTGATACCTACTGAATTGCATCAAATAATATGGAGGCCTTTTTTGACACTGACGTTTAAGTAACGCTACTGTGGTACTGCCGACAAAATGATTTTAACAGTTTTCATTAAGTCAAACCAAATACATAGTCAGAAAATTTGTAAATTTTAAATTTTAAAGATTTTGTGATTAAGACGTCATTTGAAAAGAAAACATTAGAGCGTCATCTACTGAGCACAAAGGAAATTAAAACTTGGAAATTGATTGCTGCTTTCTGTTGAGGATGAGGATGAGTTAAACATTTGAAAATGTTTGTCGTGTTATTCATTTTCGTTGGTAAATTTAAATAATTTTTTTAGTTAGAATGAAAATTCTCTCAGATAATAGTCAAATAAGCATCGGAGCTCCATCTATTGAATAGTAAGTGAATCATTTTTTAAATAACAACATACATTCAGATGGATTGCCAATTTTATAAAAAGTACTTTTTAATTTTGTAAATATAAAGGGCTCATGAATACATCGCATTTTCAAAAGCAATACATCGCCATCTCTTGAGCAACAAGTAAACGAAAATTTTAAAATTGCTTATTTCTTTCGTTGAGCAACGAATGAATTAAAAATATTTGTCGTATTATTCACTTTCGTTCGTAAATTTTTTTGTTAGAATGATAATTCCTTGGAAAGTGTTGGGGCCCCATCTATTGAACGGTGAACGAATTATTTCTTTAAAAAAGTCGAAATACATTCAGTTCGATTGTCAATTCTTTGTCAGACTTTAGTGATTAGATTGTCATTTTCAGAAGCAATAAAGCGCCATCTATTGAGCAATAAACACAAAACACAAAAATAGAAGTACGTATCACATAATGACCAATAGACGGCGCTAGTTACGATAACGATTTTATTTCATAAAGAAACAAACTGACAAATAGTTGTGTGGCAAGATTTTTCTTTACAATCCCTCTTCAACAACGAACTTACACGAATTTCATTTATTGACTAGTTACTAGATGGCGCTAGTTACCACAACGATTTTACTTTAACTTAATGGCAACAGATGGCGCCAGTTACAACTGCGATTTTGCCTTAATTTACTCAATTTAATGATCAATAGATGGCGCTCGTCGCAACGGTTTTACTTTAATTTAATGACCAACAGTTGACGCCAGTTACAATAACGGTTTTATTAGATGGCGCTAGTTACGACAACGATTTACTAGATGGCGGTAGTTACATAAATATTACCAGATGGCGTTACTATAACGATCGCTTCGATCGCTCCCTCTCCTACCAACAAGTAATTTTTCAGTTAGAATGAAAATTCCTTGAAAGGCATTGGAGCCCCATCTATTGAACGATGAGCGAATTATTTCTTTAAAAAGGTTGAAATACATTCAGTTCGATTGTCAGTTCTTTGTCAAACTTTCGTGATTAGATTGTCATTTTCAGAAGCAATAAAGCGCCATCTATTGAGCAATAAACACAAAACACAAAAATAGAAGTACGTATCACATAATGACCAATAGATGGCGCTAGTTGCGATAACGATTTTATTTCATAAAGAAACAAACTGACAAATAGTTGTGTGGCAAGATTTTTCTTTACAATCCCTCTTCAACAACGATCTTACACGAATTTCATTTATTGACTAGTTACTAGATGGCGCTAGTTACCACAACGATTTTACTTTAACTTAATGACAACAGATGGCGCCAGTTATAACTGCGATTTTGCCTTAATTTACTCAATTTAATGATCAATAGATTGGCGCCCGTCGCAACGGTTTTACTTTAATTTAATGACCAACAGTTGACGCCAGTTACAATAACGGTTTTATTAGATGGCGCTAGTTACGACAACGATTTACTAGATGGCGGTAGTTACATAAATATTACCAGATGGCGTTACTATAACGATCGCTTCGATCGCTCCCTCTCCTCCCAAAAAGTAATTTTTCAGTTAGAATGAAAATTCCTTGAAAGGCATTGGAGCCCCATCTATTGAACGATGAGCGAATTGTTTCTTTAAAAAAGTTGAAATACATTCAGTTCGATTGTCAATTCCTTGTCAAACTTTCGTGATTAGATTGTCATTTTCAGAAGCAATAAAGCGCCATCTATTGAGCAATAAACACAAAACACAAAAATAGAAGTACGTATCACATAAGTAGACCAGTAGATGGCGCTAGTTACGATAACGACTTTATTTCATAAAAAAACAAACTGACAAATAGTTTTGTGGCAAGATTTTTCTTTACAATCCCTCTTCAACAACGATCTTACACGAATTTCATTTATTGACTAGTTACTAGATGGCGCTAGTTACCACAACGATTTTACTTTAACTTAATGGCAACAGATGGCGCCAGTTACAACTGCGATTTTGCCTTAATTTACTCAATTTAATGATCAATAGATTGGCGCTCGTCGCAACGGTTTTACTTTAATTTAATGACCAACAGTTGACGCCAGTTACAATAACGGTTTTATTAGATGGCGCTAGTTACGACAACGATTTACTAGATGGCGGTAGTTACATAAATATTACCAGATGGCGTTACTACAACGATCGCTTCGATCGCTCCCTCTCCTCCCAACAAGTAATTTTTCAGTTAGAATGAAAATTCCTTGAAAGGCATTGGAGCCCCATCTATTGAACGATGAGCGAATTGTTTCTTTAAAAAAGTTGAAATACATTCAGTTCGATTGTCAATTCTTTGTCAAACTTTCGTGATTAGATTGTCATTTTCAGAAGCAATAAAGCGCCATCTATTGAGCAATAAACACAAAACACAAAAATAGAAGTACGTATCACATAAGTAGACCAGTAGATGGCGCTAGTTACGTAATGATTTTATTTCATAAAAAACAAACTGACAAATAGTGTGGCAAGATTTTTCTTTACAATTCCTCTTCAACAACGATCTTACACGAATTTCATTTATTGACTAGTTACTAGATGGCGCTAGTTACCACAACGGTTTTACTTTAACTTAATGACAACAGATGGCGCCAGTTACAACTGCGATTTTGCCTTAATTTACTCAATTTAATGATCAATAGATTGGCGCTCGTCGCAACGGTTTTACATCCAAGCTCAAGCGTTCCGTTTTTAATATTTGAAGATAAGTTGAATTTTATTTTTAAATTGTATAATACATTTTTATCTCGTGCTTAAATCCTATATGTCACTATCCAAAATCACTTGATTGAACATAACCTAGTTTCTGTTACGTTATTAATGACGTTCTAATGTCAGACCGTCGCGTCAAGTGCTACCAACTCTTAGGCTGTATCTACATATTCATTTGTTCGCTTGGTCCCTTCGAGTCCCTAGTTTCCTGATTGCTCCTGATAACGTCGACTATTTTTTTATTGATAGTAAAACACACGGTCATAATAAAACCGCCATAAATCCAGTCGTCGCGTCGTCAGAATTCTGAGAAACTCGCCGGGAATTCGTCGGACCGGCCGCTGCTAATTAATCGATTATGAATCACCTGTCAGCGATTGTTTATGCTTCCTTGGATCACCTTGGCTAGATCGGTGTGTGCGGTGCGTGGGCAGAGGCGCCAGTGATATATTTAGAACGGGTGGGGGGCGAAAAAAAAACCTATTAATAATTTTCTAATCGAACCAGTTTTTTTTTTATTGGCGCGCCGCGCCGTTAATTATCGTCGTAACGGAGAGGCCGGCCTGTGGCACAAAGGAGCCCGGATTTATTATCATTATTTATTGCGATCACTCTGTATAAATTTTATTACGCAAGCGAGAAAGACGACGGCGAATTGTCCGGCCGTGATTTTTTCCGTCCTCCTCGCCGTCCGAACGGCCTATTATTTGTTAGGAGGAGGCTGATGGGGTCAAAGACTCGCCTGGAAATAACTTAATCGCCCCACGGAAAAATAAGAGGCTGCGCCAATTCGAAATTCCGGGAAAGGTTCCTCGCTCGATCTAACATTGAAATCTCCGCGTTTTTCAGCCACGGAGACAACAAATATTTTACTGATGTCGTTGCCTGTCAATACTCCTGTAGAGTATTCACTGGAGTGGGATAAACAAACTTCCCAGAAAAAAAAAAAGAAATCACAAGGATTTAAGTTTGGCGATGGCAGGAGCCAACATAGTGAAAATCGAACTATTGTAAGATTGTCGGGACCTTAAACTAAACAAATGAATTAAATAAATTTCCTGTTAAAACTGTTAAAACCTGCATGAATCTGTGTAATAAATTTCTTGTTTAAAATGCATTTTGTCAAGAAAAACAAATATGAGGGGAACGATTCAAAGATGCAATCGCCATCACACACACACTAGTCTAGAAGCAGTTCCGATGGATGTACACCATCGTGAAGGATTTGCAGTTCTTGAAGGCATCTCCGAAGTCAAACTTCCAGGAACAAGTCCAATTTAGCCAATTTAATAACATGCAGTGTTGTAACATATCTAGTTACAAGTATTTAGATACAGTATCTAGATAGTTTTAGTGTAACTGTATCTGTAACTAGTTACATTGTAGTACTTGGTATCTGTAACTGTATTTAGTTACATTTATGTATGTATCTGAGCATTTAGATACATAGATACATTTTTTGAGCAGATGAATGAAATAAATGCCGTCATAAAAGTTTTTTTATAGTTTTATGATACTGCAATGAAATTGACTTTTAGGTGGAATTTCACAATTCCGTTTTTAGATCAACGCCCGACATGAATGCAAACTCGAAAATATTTACTTGACAAATAATGCATGCAGCAAATTACTTATTATTAAAATTATTAAATCTATTAAAACTTTAACACATTTTTAATTAATTATGTACTATTCCTTAGAATTTTTTAAACGTGATCCCGTAATCTATTACATTCATAAAGTTTTTATAGTCGGCGATAACTTCAGGTCTAATAAATCTTTTCACATTTTCGGAGAAAACCGATTCGTTTAAGCAATGCTTTGCAACTGTAATCTAGTAATCATTCGCTTGTGTTGTATTACTATTTATTTAGTATCAGATGCCTGTCGGGCCGGTCATATGATCCCTGTGATCACCAGATTTAAATCCTTGCGATTTTTTTTGTGGACGAAACGGCTGGTACATTTCGCTCTAGTAAATAATCCGCACGAATTAACAAACAATTATTTACACAATTATTTGCGAATTGATTATTCGTAATTTTAGAAATTACTAATAATTACGTCGCGTAAAAGAAACTTGCCTTCCCCAGCTGTTAAACGAGTAATAAAATAAATTGAAATGTTTGTCAGTAAAAAAAAATTATAGTCCTATTATACAGCCGCATTTATAGTACGTGGCCGTCGTATTTCGTACGCAATTTTCTAATTAATTATAAACTGTTTACAAAAATTTTTCCAACATTCTTCCCCTAATCCGTAACATCGATTCTCTTATGCGTTTTTTTTTTGTCGGTACAATTGTCATTCACCCTGTATGCAATGTAATCTATTTTGAACTTGTGAATTTGTTCATTTGTTTTGTACTACTTTTCAGTGTAATTTTATTAATGTCACAAAACGATAATTGTTCTTTCTGTTTATATTTTAATTGAAATAAAGAACATCATTATTTTTATTATTATGTAATACATTTATATATGTATCTAAAAGTATCTAAAAGGTATCTAGATACATTTATACTATATCTGTATCTGGATCTAGTTACTTTTAAAAAAGAGGTTTATGTAACTGTATCGAGTTACAAATTAGGGTAAGTATCTGTATCTGAATCTAGATACTTTGAAAAATGTATCTGTTACAACACTGATAACATGTACGGTTTCGTTTGTTTGACAACAAAAATCAGAATTACATGGCGATTCATTCAAGATCAAGCACGAATATGTGGGATAAATAATTAGAAAACTATTTTTTTTATATCAGACTTGGATTCGCGTTTTCACAAAAATTGTTGTTCATCATTGCATGAGGCGTTTCAGTTTTTTTTTTTTTAATACAGCTTATAAATATGAGCAACGTTAAATTGGGGTGGAGTCTAATAAAGTACACGAGGTTGAATGTAAAAGAAAAGAATCTAGAGACTATGTGCTTCAAAAGTGATCCCTGCATAATCCTGTAGATATGCAGGAATTGACGATCGGTATTCAGTGATGATACTGCTCAGTATCAGCCCCCAAGGTATGAAAGAAGTAAGAAATAGAAAGAAAGATGTAAAAATAGAAAGCTTAGGCCCCAAACTGATCCCTGCAGTACCTTGCTCGTTGATATTGAGCGATGATGATTGTGAAACATACCATCGAAATATAATATATATAAATATATACCATATAATATATACCATATAAAAATATACAGAGTGTAGACCTCAAATGATCCATGCATAATACTGCTAGCAGAAATATACGAGCGGTATTCGGTGATGGTATTGGTCTTAGAACCAGGCCCTGAGGTATGAATGAAATAAGAAATAGAAAGCTTAAGTCCCAAAACTGATCCCTGCAGTACCTTGCTCGTTGGTATCTATTGGGCGATAGTGATTGTCGGAATCTCAAAGAAAAAAATATGGAGAAAAAATAGTATTAAACAGAAATAGGAATCCCGATGCAATCGAAGAAATGTGTGCAACCTCGTTAACAAAATTAACGGATTGGTTCAACTCCAATGAGCTTTGCTCTAATAACGACAAAACCAATAAAATTTTGTTTATCTCATCAAGAAGAATGGACCCGTCGAAAATAAAATCCATTAGATACTGTAACGTTGCCTTTTTGGTAATCAAGTTTGTACCAAGAAGTAATGTATACTTAAGGGGTTGCAGGGCGTAGTCAGAATTAAGATAGCACAAAATACATAAGGTACATTTATTGGGGTTACAAATATTCTTACATGACCAACTGTAGCGGCACTTTACTTAGATGACATGAGTTCGCGCACTTCGATGAGGATCTCGTCGAACTAACTTCTAATCGGAAAATCGATCTATTTATATGAATTGACTTGACCTACTTTTCACTGACGTGGTCTGTGCAGGTGTTGATGACTCATTTTTCTCTGCTGCCTGCTGCCACGATGATGCAATCCATGTAGATGCGGATGAACTAGATTTTACATGTTTTCGTCTTCTGTTACAATACCTTGGAATCCATCTTGAGACAGAAAAAC
The DNA here is from genome assembly GCA_958336345.1 of Dorcus parallelipipedus. NCBI lineage: Eukaryota > Metazoa > Arthropoda > Insecta > Coleoptera > Lucanidae > Dorcus > Dorcus parallelipipedus. Next base: position 40,989,649 of record OY284480.1, on the reverse strand, counting down.
GAATGGTTCGATAATGTTAATACAGCAACGTTAAATTGGGGTGGAGTCTAATAAAGTACACGAGGTTGAATGTAAAAGAAAAGAATCTAGAAACTATGTGCCTCAAAAGTGATCCCTGCATAATCCTGTAGACATGCAGGAATTGACGATCGGTATTCAGTGCTGATACTGCTCAGTATCAGCCCCCGAGGTATGAAAGAAGTAAGAAATAGAAAGAAAGATGTAAAAATAGAAAGCTTAGGCCCCTGCAGTACCTTGCTCGTTGATATTGAGCGATGGTGATTGTGAAACACACCATCAAGAAACAAAAAAATATACAGAGTGTAGACCTCAAATGATCAATGCATAATCCTGTTAGCAGAAATTGACGAGCGGAATTCGGTGATGGTATTGGTCTTAGAACCAGGCCCTGAGGTATGAATGAAATAAGAAATAGAAAGCTTAAGCCCTAAAACTGATCCCTGCAGTACCTTGCTCGTTGATACCTATTGGGCGATAGTGATTGTCGGAATCTCAAAGAAAAAAATATAGAGAAAACATAGCAGTTATTTTTAATTTATTTATGAGCATAAGAAATTATCTACGAGCGTGCAAAGGATCCAAAAGCGTTCTTAGATTTTATTAAATTAAAATAAAAGAAAAAGGTTACGCCCTGAATTTGAAAGAATTTCATGTTTATAGACGACTACGTCTTTAAAAAATAAACAAATTAATTTCTGAATAACGAATAACGTAGCAAGATGTCCTATTGCTACCCTTTGTAACTGCTTTTGAACAGAAATAGTAACGTTGTTAATTGATGTTAATTTTTTGCTACCTTTTAATTACATCTTCTTAAAATTGTTTATAGTCCGTTTTTCAGTTCGAGGTCACAACGTGGTGTGACGCCACAAAAAAAGAAAATGATTGTATCGTTCGAAAAAGACCCTATTGTAGAGTAAATCAATCGACTTCTCAACTTGTCGTTGTTCAATTGAAAAGTAGCCCTTGAATTTTTCATAACTATTGTGAAGTAAATTAGATCAACGTGAAATGTCACTTTAGGTTATGTCACGTTAGGTTGTAACAAAGGTTGTAAGCAGAACACAACAACTATTTGACATCTGTCATTCATTTCCTTCTTTCACTGTAATCTGACATAGCCTTTTCTTTTCATTCAACGCTGACCACAAACATATACATTTAAAACCAGAGTTGATATACAAGTCTAAATCAATTGACAGGTGATTTAGTTTTCCAAAAACTTGCAAACATTGTTTAAATAAAACGGAAAGAAAAGAAAATTTACATATTCTGTGAGATTTCGTATTTATAATTTGATCCAGGGGCCCAATTCTTAGGTCTGTTTTACACTCGACAAAGTTGTCAAAATCGATCATTATTTCGGTGGGCAACTGATTATGACGGTGGTTGGAACAGAGCTCTTGAAATCACTCGACAAATATGCGACATGACGTCAAAATGACGTAGACGCTCATACAACACTATACAAATCGTTGAGAAATTGCGTCATTTTGACGTCACGTCATTGACATGATGTCGAATGATTTCAAGAAAAACAATCAACATTCGACATAAGTTGTCACGTATAGTCGCGCGCAGCTTAAGTGCTACAATTTTACAGTTCTGTGAGCCTTGTATCACATAGTTTTAAGGGTGAGATTTGCGTGCGGGATGTGCATTTAAGGTGTGCGGGACTGTAGGGGAAGATGGTGCAAAACCGCATAGCGAGGTCAAATCGCACAGACCCAGAAAAATTATTTATTGACTAGCGACACCTATTTTCTAAAGTCATAAGGTGGAGTTATTTGTGTATGATGGTATTACAGAATACTATGACCAAATTTAAATCCGGGAAGAAATAAACTGATAATTAATTTTTTGAATGTTTGCTGATGTAAAATTGTTGGTTTTTGTTTTAGCGAACATTCCAAAAATTCTTCAATTAACATCAAGTAAGTTATGTTGATTTTGTTCTACTATCCTTACAAAACATTATCCGTTAGTTACCCATGGTTTAAAATGTTACTTTTTTTTTAATCATTGAAATTGTTTGTTTTTGAGTCAAAGCGGCATTAAGGACAGGAAAAAATGCAACTGAAGCTGCAGTAAAAGGAATGGGACGTTGCAAAACAGTATTTTCTAGAGAACAAGAGGATGAACTGGTTTCTTATGTATTAGAGTTAGAGACAAAATTATTTTGTCTTGTTGTTACTCGATGGACACGCGTCTCATACGAAAAATCTGCATGCAATAAGCCTAGCTCGTGAAAGTTATGTGATCCTCGTTTGTTTTCCACCTCATTGCAGTCACCGGTTACAGCCTTTAGATGTGGGTTTCATGGCTCCTTTAAGCGCCTACTATGGTCAGGTAAGGATATAAAAATTGCATTCATACACCTAGTGATGGTAAGCTCACAATATCTTTTTATTTCAGCAAATTAAAACTTGGTTAAGGACAAATCCCGGTCGAATTGTTACCGACAGCGAATTTGTAAACGGCCATCAACGCCTTTGCTAAACCTGGAATATGGCCTCTTATAGAAAACGCTTTCACGGATATAGATTTTGCCCCGTCTGAGGTTACAAAACGAGAGAATCCTAACACCAGTGGTGATGCAGCTACAATAGAGCAACCCATTTCTCCAGGACATCACACTCCACCTCCAAGTACAAGCTCAAATGCGGTTATTAGTAATGCAAATAGCACATCTATGACTAAAGAAAGCACTGTTGAAGAAATGGACATATCACTCCCAGGAAGTTCAAATACCAGCTTCAAAGTGCAGCCCTATAATGTTTGTCCTATCCCAAAGGGTACTCGAAAGGAGAATAAAAGGAAGAGAGGAAAAGCGGCTATTTTGACATCGACTCCATACAAGGACGAATTGGAGCAACAACAGGAAAGTTCCAAAGCAAATTCTGTGAAAAGAAATCTAAAGCTTAATGACGCTAAATCGAAAAAGCCAGTGCAGCCAGGGCCTTCCTCAAGCGACTCAGAAAGTAACTTTAGCGACGAGGATGATCCCCTCTGTGCGATTTGCAAGAAGGCGTTTTCCAAGTCGAAGGCTAATGAAGGTTGGGTGCAGTGTCGCCAGTGTTACAAATGGCATCACGACGCATGCACTGGTTTAGCAGATGAAGATTTGGACGATTTCATTTGTAACAAATGTCTTTAAACAGGACTATAGATTCTGGCGGTTTTGCCCCATGCACTGGACGGTTTTGCCTCATAAGGTGGGGCAGAATCGTCAAAATATTTTTTGAGAAATAATATTTTCTTGTTACTAATGTGTTACTTACAGAGAGTTGATATTTTTTTATAATCAATGAATAACTATTCGCTACATCTGTTCGTTTATTTGAATTTGTATAAACCCTTACAATCTTTTTAAAAAATTAATAAACCTTAAGAGTGCGGCTTTGCTCCACTCTCCCCTACGTGCCAGACTATTCTCGATGTTCTGTTTTGAGACGTACTGAGGAAGATTTTAATTGTCCGTTTCTAATTACAAACGCCTCGTGAAATTTGAGATATTAAAAAAACAACTGATAAATAATTGATACACGGTATTTGCCTAAACGGAGACATTTCATTGATAAACCTACAAATCATTATTTTTTTTATTACGTTGAATTAAAAAACGAAATATACATAGATAGTAGTAGATTATAGAGTAACTTTATGTACCTCTTATTATTTTTTATGGTTTTTTTTTTGCTCTGCAGCCCATAAAAAATTCTTTAGTTATTGACTTAAAGAACTACAATTTTTCTTCTCTTCCTTCTTCTTCTAGTTTTCATTCAGTTGATTTTTGGAGTCAAAGAAAAAATTATTTCTTGAATCCTCAACAGTCAAAGCCTTGTTAAAATTATTTTAAATTGTCTTCTTCGTCTTCAAAATGTTAACAAATAAAAAAAAAGTGTAGGTTTTGTCTTTCGACCAATCGTTAAAGTCACTGCCACTTTGATGTTTATGATGGTTAAAAAGGTGGCGTCGTCTTCTGTAACCACGTAAATCGCTGTTAATAATTGTGTTAATAAATTAAAAAAAAAAAAACAAATAAATAGTAATGACGGTGCAGCTCAACAATATTTGAGGTCGTGGACATAAAACGCGGTGCTCTCACGGTGTGATTTACGACGCCAATAAAAGCGTCGACGAGGGCCACAGAATTAACAAATTAAGCGCAGAAGTAGAAAGAGCTGGACGGTGAGGACGTGCGCGCGGCCCCCACGTAATTGGGTGCTGCTCCGGCGCGGGCATAAATAATTTGAGCGTTTTCTCACGGCGCGAGAAAATGATTTTATCTGGTTTATAAGTGGCCTGCCTCCCAAGTTGACAGAGACAACATTATTAATTGTCGAATTGATACGCTCGCCGCGCCATCAATTGATGCCTTATTCGTTCGTGGCTTTTATCGCCGTATTTTAAAGTTCAACAATAAAATGTCACCGGCATAAATCAATTGGGAATTCTTTGAAATCAAGGCCGCCTCCTTTGTAACAAATTAAGTGGATACATTCTTGTTCGGCTCCGAATTATGTCATGAGAACTTTGTGGTGCTTGCGGAATTTTCTTGGCCCTTTAGTACCTAGCAAAATTTTTGTAAAATTTTCTCTCTTCCTCACAAAACATTTCAACCCAATAACCCATGTAACTCTTTATCTTTTAGATATTCCATCCAAATGCGTACTTGGATCTTGTTCATTCTTGTTTTGAATAAAAACCTTCTTTCTTCAAACTAATTGATCAAGTACCTCAAATATTCCTTGGATCTTGTAAGCTCTTGTTTTAAAGAAAACCTTTCTTTCTTCAATCTAGTTTATAAATCGCATCAACACCTCTTTTGCAGAACTTCGTATTACCCTACTCGAATAATGTCCTTGGATCTTGTCCGTTATTGTTTTGGGGAAAACCGTCTTTTTTCAAACTAATTAATCAACTACCGCAATACTTTTTCGATCTTTGGGGTTTGTATTTTATTGCTTGTTTATATGAGTTTCCAGAATTTTATATTTTCCTACCCAAATAACGTTCTTGGATCTTGTTAGCTCTTGTTTTAAGAAAAACCTTTCTTTCTTCAATCCAGTTTCTTTCTTCAATCCAGTTTATAAACCGCATCACCACCTCTTGAGTCTTTGGGTTTCGAATGTTTCTGTGTACTCGTAGAAGTGTGCAGAACTTTGTATTACCCTCCCCCAAATAATGTCCTTGGATCTTGTCCGTTCTTGTTTTGCGGAAAACTTTCTTTCTTCGATTTAATTAATCAAAAACACCAACGTCCTTTGGGTGTATGTGTTTAGAATCTCTTTACTTGATCGCAGAAGTTCGCATAATTTCCCTATGAATCTTATTTTTTTTTAATCTGTGGTGGTTGCCCAACGGGGTCCTAAGTCAAAGACTTGTTAGGACCTCAGGAGCGGGAGTGTATGTAAAGTGTTCCATGGCTTTGTTACTTCCAACCTTCTCGCCGATTTAAGGGGAAGCAGTGTCGAATTTTATCCCCAACACTGAAGGGTGCCTGAAGTCGATACCGACCACCCCCGAGAAAAATCCCGAGTGCGGTTCGATCATGCGATTGCAAGGCCGGTCCTCTTACCACTGGACCGTTCAGGCGTTATAATTAATTCATGTTTTGACGAAAAGCTCTTGTGCTCTTGCTCGTTCTTGCTTACATTGAAAAGTTTCCTTTCTACAATTTAATTGATCAAGAACTTCAACCCTTGTGTTTAGGATTCCATTGCTTGCTCGTAGAAGCTTGCAAAATTTTATACAATTCCAATGTCCTTGGACCTTGTTCATTCTTTAGAAAAGTTTGGTTTCTCCAACCAAATTGACTGTGATTATTCAACTGCGATTCTGTCTTTCGGATAGTTTTGTTTTGAACTTTGTTGCTACCCTTGACTATTTCACGGAATCTTTATGGTTATTGAGTTCTTACATAAAGAACGTCCTTGTTAATCCTCATTAAAAAAAGGATCGCGACTAATTAACTACGACCCTATCTCTTGAATTTTTTTGTTTTAAATTTGTTGTTTGTTTTAAACTTTGTTGTCCACTCGTCGGCAATTCCTTCAATACGTCCTTGGATTTTATGTAACGTCGCGTCGCGTCGTCTCGGAAGAACTTTTTCATTTACATTGCAATTCTCCAACAGCGTCCTTGTTGTTTGCGTCTTGTCACGAACTTGGTTCTTTACTCATGAAAAGTTTGCGGAATTTTTATGGTTTTTTTTTAGTTTCTACCCAAATAGGTTCTTGGATCTTTATGTCTGATTAAGGAGAAGAACTTCCTCACTTGAACTAATTATCTATCCTTCATTCTTATATCACAAAATCTTTAAACCGGACACTAAATAGCGCACAAAACACTTGAACGTTTCGCCGAAACATTAACTGTTTTGTGCTCTATTTAGTGTCCGGTTTAAAGATGTTGTGATACAATTTTCATCGGACAAGAACCAACTTTAAATTCATTCTTATAGTTCTACAGTTGTTTGCTATAACAAAATTCCGTACTGGCTTTGTGGATTTTGTAGAATCTTTATGATTCTTGAGTTCCCATGCAAATGCGCCTTTGTTAATTCTCGGTTCTCGATTTTTCAATTACAACGTGTCTTTGATTCTTTTCACTTAGAACTTCGCTGCTTGCTCGCACTGTAAAACTTTTAAGACCCTTCAGTTTCTTCCAAAATACGTCCATGAATCTTGTCTGTCCTCATTTTGACAGAAAAACTTACTCACTTTAATCGTAATTATCCAATAGCGTTTTGAACTAAAAATTAGTTGCTCGCTGAATTTTTATGGCCCTTTAGTTTCTTTCTACCCGAATAGGTCCTTGGATCTTGTTTGTTGTCGTTTAGAAAAAGAACTTCAATCCCAATCACTGACTTTCGTTTATGTCGTTTGAGTCTCAAAGGTGTGTTGCTGTTCTTACGAATTTTGCATTTCTTACGGTTATTGAGTTATTTTCCATCTGCGTTCTGGAAAACTGGTCTTGATTACTTAAGTACAACTCTTAGATCTTTTTTTAGAACTTCGTTACTTGTTCGTGTTCCTTCAGTTCCTACCCAAACACGTCTTTGAATCTTTCTCAGTTTAGTCGTAATTATCCAACAACTTCGCTGTTGTTTTGATGTTGGATTTTGAACTTAGCGGCGTGTTCTTGGAAAGTTTGCAGAAGTTTTACTTTTACGGTGGTCTAGTTCCTGCCCAAATGCGCCCTTAGATCTTGTTTATCTTAGTTTTTCTCAATTCAATCACCGTTACTGAATTGCATCTCTGTCGCTTGAATCTTACCATTTTGAACATATTTAAAGTTGGTTCTATTTAGTGTCTGGTTAAAAGATTTTGTGTTGCAATATTTTGAACATAGTTGCTTGGCGTGGGGACATTTTATTGGCGTTCTTGTTCTTGTACGGTTCTTGAGTTCCTACACGAATACATATTGGGAAAAACATTGGAATTAATCAATTTCTGGATCTTTTTGTTTCGAACTTAGATGCTTAATTGCTTACGATGAAAAGTTTGTAGATATTTCTGTTCAGGTACACCCTTGGATTTTAATTATTCCCTTTTGGAAGAAGAAACTTTATCTTTTCATATTGTATCGTATCGAATTACGTCTCTGTTGCTTGGTTCTTTAGTTTTAAATTTAGTGGCTTGCTCAAGAAAAATGTATAGAGTTTTTATGGTCTTTCAGTTCCTACCCAAATACGCCCTTGAATCTTGTTTATCCTCTTGTTTAGAAGGAGAAAGTTTTCAATCGCAATTATTAAACAGTATCTTTGCCACTTGGATCTTGTCGTTTCGAACTTAATTGTTTAGTTGCTTGCGATGAAAAGTTTTTCGTTCCCGTCAGTAATAAAGTTGAGATGGTCGAGTGAATGACCGGCCCACTAAGATATGGGTCACTCCTGACGGGAGTCGTTGTTCCTGGCAAATCTGAACTTATACTTAAAAGCCTTTCGAGTTTGCACAATGTAGTGCGTGGAATTAATTCATCAGTAAACTGCATTGGCCTCGGGGGCGGAGGACGAGGAGGAGGAGGAGAGGGGCGCCTTGGTAACAGCGACAGCATGCGTTTCAGCCGACCGATGACAATCAGCGATCGAAATTGATGGATTGCGCCCTTTACATGTGCATAAATTAACATACGCGCCGGACGATTGAACGGTAATGACGCTTTGGGAAAAAAATTACCTGGAGCAGCGCGCACACGTGTCGTGCCCCATTGAATTTCAAATATTTTTTTCCGCTGCCGCCGCCGCGGCGGTGACATGAAATATTCAAATGCGTTCTTTCTGGATTAATGCACTCGTCCACTTCACGTCCGCTCGCCGTTGTCCGGTAATTGGATTTCGTTCTGATTCGGCGATTGATTGCAATCGCGCACGTCACGGCATTGTGTGTGTGTTTTTCGGATGCGTGCGGCTGGAACTCGATTCTGCCGCTTTCCAAACGTCAAACTACAACTCGACCAAAACCGCCAAAGACAGACGCCATTCTAAACATCAATCCATCCGATCCTATCAGAAGCTGCAGCAAAGAACTAAATACTCCAAACGGAGATCATTACAATCAATTAATTCTCTAGCACTTTCTCTTCGTTTAACAACAATCCACCCCAATCCTTCAGATTCTCATCTTAAAAACATCAATCCATCCAATTGTAAAAGAGTGTTTAGTTGCAATGTCGGCGTATAGATGGCGCCAAAACTGATTATTCAAGGTTAATTAATACTCAGTTTCAGCCATGTTTCAGCTAAAGTCGAAGCACACTATGTCCTCTCGAAAGCTTTAAGTTCTCTTTGGGCAATAGAAGCCAGCGCGAAGAAGGTTTTTAATGTCAACGTCAACGCACAGATGGCGCGACTAATTCAAAGTTAATAATACCCGAATTCAGCCTAAATCAAGGCAGCCAACTTTTTCTACATCTATGTCCCCTGAAAGCTTCACGTCCAGTTTGGGCAACGGAAGCTTGAGCGAGAAAGTTTTTAATTTAGTTGTCAGCGTACAGATGGCGCCAGAGTCTATTTTTCAAGGTTAATAATATTCCGATTCAGCCAAAATCAAAAACACTCAACCGTTTATGGCGTTTATGCATAGTATGTCCTCCTGAATGTTTGAAGTTCAGTTTGGGCAAGGAAGCTTACGCTAAAAAGTTTATTAGTTTCAATATCGGCGTACAGATGGCGCTGAAATAGTTTATTCAATGTAAACAATACTCCAATTTAGATTTAAATTAAAATTAGAACTAAAACAGTATAGTCAAGCCTTTTAGATGCTCCAAGTCCTCCAGAGAACTCTAAAAACCAATTTGGACAACGGAAGTTTGTGTTGAAAAGCGTAAGTTTCATTGTTGGCTAGTAGATGGCGCGAAAGAAATGATAATACTCCGATTCAGCAAAAGTCAATCTCTTAGGTACTCCAAGTGCCCCCAAAAAGTTTTAAATTCCAATTTGTGCAGTGGCAGATTGCGAGATTAGTTTCAGTGTGGGCGTATAGATGGCGCTAAAACCGACTATTCAAGTTTAACCAAAGTTAAGCCTTTAGTAGTGCAGAAGCCGATTATTATTCGAGAATAATCTTACTCAGACATATTTTGTCTTCCTTGTTTTCATTTACAGGAAAAGAAGACTTCCACCACTCAGTGCCATCTCATCGGAGTTGTAAGAAATGACGACAATAGCTAAAACCTTATAAGATAGTGCTAAAAGTACTGCCTCTTGTCAGTAGAATTGAAAGTCGGCGAATATTAATGCATTTAGCCAAGAGGAAGCCTAATAATTTCAGTACTGGCGTGTAGATGGCGTTGATTTTACTTTTTCACTGCTCTATGATCACAAAAAATTCTTGTATAAGTAACATAAGGACTATCTTATTGACTGGAAATTGAAGTCAACGCCATCTATGTGAGTATACCTAACATTTGCGCAAATCCCTCCTACATGACCTTAAACGTTGAAAAAGTTAAGTCGTTAATTTTGATTCAGATGAGCACAAGACGCATTTCGTTTGGGGCGTATAAAGTAAATTATAAATTCAACTCAGCGCCACCTGTACACCAATACTTACCGTTTAAAAGTCTGAAAACTAGAGTCAACGCCATCTATATATCAGTATCGGCATTATTAATTCAAGTGAAGTGATGCTTTTGCCTCGAATGCCGAAGATGTGGGAGCTGAAACACACAATTTTCTCTCTTGCGAAGTCTAAACCGATGCGTACAGTGAAAATCTGAAAAGCAAAGTCAACGCCATCTATGCAAACTTTCTTCTACTGAAATAACGCTTTTACCGTTCTCGAATGTTCAAGGTGTGCTGTTTTCACACCTGCGAAGTCTGAACCAAAGCGTACAGTACAATATATTGTTTTGTGTGGAAATTTAAAAACTTGTCAACGCCATCTGTACACCGGTACTAACGTTATTAAACTTTGTTTTACTGAAATTCTATTTTAGTCGTTCTTGACTCTTGTGGAGTGTAAACTAAACCAAGGCGTACAATTTGCTGGGCGTGGAAATCGAAAAAGTAAAATCAACGCCATCTACATGCCAGTACTGAAATGATTACGCTTCCTCTTGGCTAAATGCATTAATATTCGCCGACTTTCAATTCTACTGACAGGATGCAGTACTTTTAGCACTATCTTATAAGGTTTTAGCTATTGTCGTCATTTCTTACAACTCTGATGAGATGGCACTGAGTGATGGAAGTCTTCTTTTCCTGTAAATGCTTTGATTTAAATGAAGACAAAATATGTCTGAGTAAGATTATTCTCGAATAATAATCGGCTTCTGCACTACTAAAGGCTTAACTTTGATTAAACTTGAATAGTCGGTTTTAGCGCCATCTATACGCCCGCACTGAAACTAACAAACGTTTTCTCGCAATCTGCCACTTCACAAATTGGGATTTAAAACTTTTTGGGGGCACTTGAAGTACCTAAGAGATTGACTTTTGCTGAATCGGAGTATTATCATTTCTTTAGCGCCATCTACCAGCCAACAATGAAACTTACGCTTTTCAACACAAGCTTCCGTTGTCCAAATTGGTTTCTAGAGTTCTCTGGAGGACTTGGAGCATCTAAAAGGCTTGACTATACTGTTTTAGTTCTAATTTTAATTTAAATCTAAATTGGAGTATTGTTTACATTGAATAAACTATTTCAGCGCCATCTGTACGCCGATATTGAAACTAATAAACTTTTTAGCGTAAGCTTCCTTGCCCAAACTGAACTTCAAACATTCAGGAGGACATACTGTGCATAAACGCCATAAACGGTTGAGTGTTTTTGATTTTGGCTGAATCGGAGTATTATTAACCTTGAAAAATAGACTCTGGCGCCATCTGTACGCTGACAACGAAATTAAAACTTTTTCGCTCAAGCTTCCGTTGCCCAAACTGAACGTGAAGCTTTCAGGAGGACATAGATGTAGAAAAAGTTGGCTGCGTTGATTTAGGCTGAATTGGGGTATTATTAACTTTGAATTAGTCGCGCCATCTGTACGTTGACGTTGACATTAAAAACCTCCTTCGCGCTGGCTTCCGTTGCCCAAAGAGAACTTAAAGTTTTCGAGAGGACATAGTGGGCTTCGACTTTAGCTGAAACATGGCTGAAACTGAGTATTAATTAACCTTGAATAATCAGTTTTGGCGCCATCTATACGCCGACATTGCAACTAAACACTCTTTTACGCAGGCTTCCATTAGTCAAACTGCATATGAAGCTTCCAGGAGGACAAAGTATGCATGAAAGTTTGACTGCTTTGACTTTGGCTAAAACGGAGTATTATTAACTTTGAACAATCAGTTTTGCCGCCATACATACGTCGACGTTGAACTTAAAAAAAAAAAACTCTTTTACTCAACTGAATTTAAAGCCCTCAGGAGGACATAGTTCGTATAATAGGTTGACTGCTTTGGCTCAATCGGAGTATTATTATTTTGTAACTATAATCGTATAATCGACGTTAAGCGCCATCTGTACATGGACTTCAAAATTAACAAATTTCTTTTCGGAATCTTTCATCGCCCAAACTCGAACTTAAAGTTTTCGGGATGACCTGAAGCACCTAAAAGGTTGACTAGGTTGATTTCGGCTAAACCTCGGTATTTTTAACCTTGAATAATCGGTTTTAGCGCCATCTATACCCCGACTTTGAAACTAACAAACTTTTTCTGGCTATCTTCGGAGCCAAACTCGAATTTAAGAGGACTTTGGAGTGTATAAAAGGTTGCCTACTTCGGTTTTGGGTGAATCGAGTCGAAGTTTGGGGGTAATTGAGTTAAAAACAATTGACGGCGACGTTCAGCATAAGACCCGGCGAATAAATAGTTGTCTCGAGCTTCGTTTCCGAAGTGGAAGCTCGAAGTTCGCGTGACCTTGTCGGACAATGACGGCCCGAAACTTCGTCAAGTTTTCAGCCGATCCGTTCTGGAAGGGGTGGAATCCGCAGTTTATCGGACAATGATGTATCGGGCAATTATGAAAGTTTGCGGATTTGCATGGGGCGATTCTTTCCGTTTGTTCGTCGCGACGGCGACGGCGGTTTTATCACTGAGGCGAAACAGATTTTTTTTTCCTTCTTGGTTTTCAACCCTCAACGGTGACAGTTTGCTTCAAAATCAACAAATCGATTTTTAGGCTAACAAATATAAGATAAAGAAATTTGGCAGTTAGTGCATAAGATACAGGTGTCCTATTTTTAATGAACTTAGAAATCCATTCGCTTTCCTTTAAAGAAAATTTGTGTGTTTTTGCAAAACGATTTTTTTTAAGTAATCGGAGTAATTCGTATTCACTCTCGTCCGTTCGCATATCGACGTCTTGTAAAATTTGAGGGATGAATGCGATAATAATAAATCGCGAAAGTTGAGTTCGACTAGAAGGAGCTCGGGCGACGTAGGTCGGTGCCAAGAAGAATTTTCCTGCTTTATTTTTCGCGCTCCCTTCCCGCTGGCGGTTCCAAAAAAATGCGGCATTAATAACGTGCGCGTTTCGGACTTCTTAAACCAGGACGACATCGATTATTTTCGCAAAGTTTTCTAAGCGCGCTTTCGAGTCGGAAAATAGAAATCAAACTTTTACAAAATCAGCAAAAAAAAAAAGGAAACAAATGGATACGGTTTTTGTGAAAATTTTAAAAGAAAATCGAAAAACTAAGAAAGGGGAAAATAAAAATGTGATTTGAATTTATAACTAAAAAGAAAGATAACAGGCAGAATTAAAAAAATCAATAAAATTTGTCACACTCCACTACAGTCAATTGTTTTTTTTTTTCATACGAAAAAATTAAAAAACTTGAGGACAATAAAGATAGAAATGAAATAAAAAGTTTAAATTAAATTTGTTTATTTTCCCAACAAACAGGAAACGAAAATAGAGGACAAACGAACTAACAAGTTTAAAAGTAAGGCGATCATCAAATCTACAAACAGAAAAGGAATGACAGAAATTTTTAAAAAGTCAAGAACATTCGTAACTGTAGTCCAGTAAAGCCCGGATTTTTAGGCACTTAAAAAGACCGAATTAGGCGGGCAAATAGGCAGTTAAGATCTAAGAGATGGGCACATTTTTAGGCAGCCTAAAAAATTTAGGCGTTTAATAATATCTCCTCTTTCGTTGTTTTATAATAAAAAATAATATTTATTCTCATTTTAGTTACATGGTCATTTATTAAGAAATCAGAGGGAGGTTTTTAGGGGCTTGTGGAACTGTACATGTGCTGTGGAACTGTACAATATACTGTAAAAATTCGCTTTAAATAGGGGCCATAAATCGGCGTTTAAGTCAAAAAATCCAGACAGTACCTAAGATGGTTTCCTTCCTGATAGAGTAGTTCGAGGACTCAATAACAGAGAATCACTTTACAGGTTTCCCTTTTAGGGCTTTTTTATTTTTCTATGGGGTTTTACGTACACTATCAAATCACCCACACCAGAAAATATTTAAACTGGAATATGCCCTCGCAAAAAGCGGTCGATGAGAAAGTTAAACAAGAAGCAAAAGTGACAATTTTTAAGTTTGGACAACGATATAAAAATAAAATAACAGAGGGGACATTTCTGTTCACAAAAATAGGATTCGGCGAGCATTTTATAAAAATTACATGAATGTGAATGTGGAAATTAGAAAGGCAACCGTTCGCGAAAATGATTCAACAACATGAACATTTTTTGAATCTTCTCTTCCTGCGGAACCGTATTGTTTACATTTCCAAAGCTCGAGCCCTTTCTGTAATTTGCGGTTGCGAGGCGGCGACCTCTATGCAAGTCCACCTTTTGGTACCACTAATTTAAGTCACTGGAGTGACTTAAGTTGCCTATCCTCAAAGGACTGTGATGAGTTTTTGGACCGGTTCCGCCACCTTGCGTGGGTGAGGTGCTCACTCGCTCAAGGTCTTTATCGCGTAGCTTATTTATTTTAACGTATCGTAATGGCCACTTATTGTACGAAGAGTCATTATTTTGGCTAAAGTTTGTCGCTTGGACTCTGATTCTGAAGTAATTTCATTTAAATTAAACGTTGAGTTTAATGAGACACGTACAGTTTCTTTAAAATGTTTTGGCACGCAAACACGTATTTCCACACACAGAGAAAACAATTCATAAAAATTAATTATACAATAACTATTTTATGCCTATTTTATTATTAATAAAAAATTTGTAGGCGCTTAAGCTATAAAACTAGGCAAGTACTTAAAATAGTGTAAAAATAGGTACTTAGGCACGAAATATATAGATCTCATTTTAATTAAAATTGTAATCTAAATATTTAGAACTTAATTGCCTATGTTTTTGTTAAATAAAATTTTAGGCAATTGCCTAAAAATCCGGGTTTTATTAGTCAGTTTTTTTAATGTTATGTATTCTTATTATTTTCATTAAAAAATGCAAATCGAAGACAATAAAGAGAGAAATTAAATAACAAATTTAAAAGTAAATCGATCAACAAAACAGCAAATTAAAAATAAAAAAAAAAAAAAACAATGAAGTAAGTGTACCAACAAAATTTTATTCGCTAACTGTTTCTTTTTCTTTTATTGTTTGTTCTTCAATCCTTTGGTGTTATTCTTTTGTTCAGTTAATTGTTCTACTACGTTTAATATTAATTAATACATAGTTTAGGGTGCGACATCCTCCGGCCGATATGTGACCTAACAAATTTCTAAAGATTAAATTATTGTCTTTTGTTTCGACTGTCTGAAGTCCAAATTATGAGTAACAGAAACTGTAGAAAAAAAAATAATATTTATAAAGCGGAACACTGATAATGACGTTCAGGACGTAAGATGTCATGCGTTCGTATAAATGTTGGATGCGAGTCGTCAGGATCGCAATGGGGCCCCCGAGCATATTCTGTATAGCTATTTCGGCCCTAATTGGGGCCTCATCAGCAGAACAGTAGCTCGAGAACTCCACTGCAACCCCAACGACCAACAGGATATACGCACGCTTAGCGCGTGAATGCAAACATGTGAAATAATCGCGCCGCAGCACAATTATTTTCCGACTTATAATTCGTGTCGTGAAAGCAGATAGCAACAATGCCGTTGCCTCAACTCGCAGCCAATATTTACATGTTTGCGTTGACACGTTTTGTCCGCTTCGACTGCCATCTCGTGTGTGTTAGCTTTTGAGGCAACGGCATTGTTGCTATCTGCTTTCACGACACGAATAATAAGTCGGAAAATAATTGTGCTGCGGCGCGATTATTTCACGCGTTCGTATAACTTCGGGACGAAATTTATTACTTCGCATGCGCTTAGTGTGGGTTTGGTTAAATTCTGCCTACGATTTCAACCGAACGCATCACATCTTGTGTCCTGAACGTATCGTGAGTGTTCTAGTTAACACCCGATTTAGTCAGTCTTTTTTTGCATTAAAAAATATGAGAAGTGGGTCGACGGCCGGCAGTTTTAAAAGAGCACATGCTGACGCACACCGATGAGAAACCGATTAGGTGTGCGGTTTGCGATTATAAATGCCGGCACGTTGGAAATCTGAAAAGGCACTTGTTAACGCACACGGCAGTTGAGAAACCGTTCAGTTGTGACCTGTTCGATTACAGGTGCGCGCAGTCCGTAGTTTTGCGACAGCACGTGTTGACACATACGGACGAGAAACCGTTCGCTTGCGATCTTTGCGATTATATATGTCGACAAGCCGGACGTTTGAAAATGCACAAGCTAACACACACTGATGAGAGACCGTTCCGTTGTGAATTTTGCGATCACAAATGCCGGGAACTCAGAAAATTGAAGCAGCACATGTTGAGACACACAGGCGAGAAGCCGTTCAGTTGCGAATTTTGCGATTACAAATGCCGAGACTCAACAAGTTTGAAGCATCACGTATTAAGGCACACCGTCGCGAAGCCTTCATAATAACAATTTGCAGAAAAATTTAATTAACAATTCCAAATTGATGACTATACAGGATTTTCACATTTTTAAAGTTCCCTTACATTAACGAGGATTCTCTGGTTTTCTTGATGATTCTGTATTTCCAATGTAAAGAAAAAAACAAGTGCACTGCTACATAGGCAGAACTCTATTTTTTTATTTTATTTTTTAGCATTGTTCATTATTTTTTAACGAAATGACCAAATCAGCTGAAATATTTATTTTACGTGTAATTCCACGTATTCCAAATTCGAACACCGTTTGTTGTCGCTTTTATTTATTTATGAAAAAAAGAGAAAGGGCTTCATCCAAATCGTAAGAATCGATTTGAAATTTAAAAAACAACGAAAAATTAGACAGAAATGAATTGTAATTAAATAATTTCTCTCACTCTATCATAGATGGCGCTACTGACAATAAAGAGAGAACTGAAATAACAAGTTTCAAAATAAGGCGATTGTCCAATCTGCAAATAAGAAACATATGAACCTCGGTGTTCCAAGGAAATTTTGCGCGGCAAATGTTTTTATTTTTGGTTTGTTTATTCTTCATCATTTTGTTCTTATTTTTTTGGCCAGTCAATTGTTTCGCTACGTTTAAATCTAAGGATCGTCTTGCATCTTTTATTAAAAAAAAAAACGAAGAAGCAAAAAAAAAATAAATATAAAAGTTCTATTTAAATAATAATTTCGTAATAAATTTTCACGAACAATTAATTCTCTACGTGAAAAATTAGAAGAAGAAAAACAATAGAAATTGTGCGATGCTTGTTTTCTCTTTTTCTTAATTAAAAAATAATAATTAATGTATCTGCGAAATACATTAAATTTAATCCACAATACAATTTAACTGTAAAAAAAATAAATGAATTTGGTTTTGTGCAATTCAAAAACCTTAAATTTACACAAAATTTACCAAAAAAAAACTTAAAAAAAGGGAAACATAAAACAACTTTGCTTGAGATTGTTAAAAAAAAAAAATGAAGCAAAAAGTAAATAAATACATAAAAACAATAAGGTAAAAGTTAAGATATTAAAAAGAAAAACAAATAAATTCGGTGTATGTACCAAATAAATTAGGTTCGCCAGTTGTTTTTTTTTGTTCTTCAGTGTTTTGTTCTTTTGGTCGTTGTTTCACTACGTTTAAATTTATCGATCGTCTTTTGTCATGAGATTATAAGAAAAAAACAGTATTGTAGTAATTACGACAGGTAAAAATTAGAAGAAGAAAAAACGAAAAACAAAAAGCAGTCTTGCGATACTCACTTGTTTCCTTCTATGAGACACTAAAATATTCTTTTTCATTTAAATTCAGGATTCAATTTATCTGTAATGTTAAAATTAAAATCAATCGTCTTTCGCATTTTTTTTTTATTATTAATAAATAAATTTCTTTGTTTTAACGTCAAAGAAAAACTTGATTGAGGATTTAGACTAAACTGATTATTTCAGTTTTATTTTTATTTTATTGAAAGTTTCACTTTTTAATTAAGAAAAAAAAAATAAGAGAAGTGACTGCCGGGCGCGTTCACTTTCAGTATTAAAAAGAGACACAAAAATTAAAAAAATAAAACTAAAATAAACATGCACGATTATTACTTATTTTTTTTATAAGGCAACACATTTAAACGTAACAAAATAATTAATAGAATAAAAAAATTAAGAGTCAAATAATAATAAACAAAAAAGAAACCGGATTCGTTTGTTTTTTATTTGTACAGAATAACTAACTGCTTTTATCTAAAGCTTGAACTTATTTCCAAGTAAATCCTAAGAATTTATAATAGTCATAATCCTTGTCCAAGAATGTCCGGCGAACAACATTTTTAGCGCCTAATAAAATAATGCATTTATATTTACAACTGTTATACCAGAGGGCAATTTCATTGAGAGCTTTTTGTTGTTTATTTTGTGCGACTTTGCTTTTAACATTGCTTCAACTTCTTTCCAAGTAAATCCAAAGAATTTATAATAGTCATAATCCTCGTCCAAGAATGTCCGGCCCCTAATGAAATCATGCATGATATAATTATTGTACAAAAGAGCAATTTCATTGAGAGCTTTTTGTCGTTGACTTTCTGCGACATTGCTTTTAATTAAAGCTTCAAGTTCTTTCCAAGTAAATCCTAAGAATTTATAATAGTCATAATCCTTGTCCAAGAATGTCCGGCGTACACTTTTAGCTGCTAATGAAATCATACATGATATAATTGTTGTATGTACCAAAGGGCAATTACATTGAGAGCATACGACCATAAGTGTATTTTAGTTAATGCCGAAATTCTGAACAATTTGTCGAACTGTGACACCCTCTTCTATGCAAACAATTATCCCAGCTTTTCAAACAACATTTACTTTAGGCTTGTCTGACACTGACAATTTCTTTTCAATTTATGGTCGATAGCAGTTCTTAGACAGCTTAAAAAGTCTTGTCCTAATTTTTTATGATAGCAATAGTAACTCAAGAAAAACCAGAATCAGTCGAAATAATTTTAGTTCGGATCAAAACCAAATCTTTTCCTGTCTGATAAAAAATATACAGGGTATAATTTAATGATTGTAAAAAAATTAAGGGGGTGATTCCTGGGGTGATTCTAAGTAAAAAAATTTCTATAAACAAGTGGTCTAAAATGCTTCGCTTTCGATGTACAGTCCATTCATAATATTAGTGACATATTGGGAAAGAAGAATAAACGAAAGAGTCGCCCCCCTGGTGTTTATACGTGAACTTTCGTATCTGAGATAAACTGTCAGTGGAACGTTCAAGTATTTACTGTTGTGTGGCTCACTGTCACAGTTATTATTGTTATTATATCGAAAATATATCGTTCCGTACGTTTTCTAAGCATAAAATGATCAAAAACCGAAGGTGTACCGTATTGAGGTTATGGTTATCTCACATAGAACAGAGAACAGCCATTTTGAACGCCACCTACATTCCATTGTTCTTGCCAATGGGAACATTTTTATTATTGATTTTTGTGAAGAAATTTTACAAGATCAGTTTGTATGTCAATCAAAGCAAACAAATTTGGAGGGGGGGATTCCTGGGCCGATTCTAAGTAAAAAAGTTTCTATGAACAAGTGGCTTAAAATGCTTAGATTTCGATGTACAGCGCCATTCATAACATTAGTGACATATGGAAACATTTTTTATTATAGATCATTGTGAAGATATTTTACTAAGATCAGTTTGTATGTCAATCAAAACAAAAAAGCAACCCAACCACATCATCTAGTTGACAATTTAAAATACGGCGGGAACATTGAAATTCTCAAAAACGAAAAATTGCAACACGAAAATGCTTCGATGTGGCACATGAGTTCTTACTAGATGTTGATCGAATTAAATTCAAAAATGCAGTCCTATACAGCGTGTTCTGTAAAAAAAAGTATTTCATTAATAAAAATTCAGCTTTCGTTTATAATTTAATTCATAACCAGGGGAGCTATTCTTGACAAGTGCGTTTTTCCACTCGCATTTTTAGTATGCGAGTGGCAAAATGCGTATACGTATTTGATAAGTTATTCTTGACCACTCGAAAAACTCATTCGTAAACAAATGCGAGTACTCGCATTTATTCGAGCGATTAGATTTGTCAACCCAGCAAATTTGTCATTGCACGTGACATTGTCAATTTGCAATTTAAAATTTTTCTTTGAAGTAATAAATTTTTTTAATAATCCCTAAGAAAATAACTGTATTAGCTAGAGGTAAGTACTTATTCTATTTAATTGCTTAATTAGTAATAACGTTATAAATGCATTTCAATATTTCATTTTCCTTTAAAAAGGAGTTTGCATCTTAAGTACACAATTTATGTTCTTAAATATTTACTTTCTCGTTTTATATTACATTACAATTTACAGCATGAGTGACAAAAAAAAAGGCTGCCATAAAAATCAAGAGCAAACCAAACTTTTGGCTGAATTTTTGAAAAATAATCCTCATTTACTATCGGCAAAATTTACACAGTCTTTTACTTATAGTCACTACAAAAATAAATGGGAAGAAATTACTTTAAATTCTGTTCCTGACGGTGCAAATAAAGATTGGAAAGGGTGGAGGAAGGTAATATTTTAAAAATCATAAAAATGTGAAACTTTTTGCAAGTCAGCGTTTCTAGACATGGCAGGACATTAGGAGTCGAACAAAAAAAAAATTAATAATCAATAAAAAGGCAGTAACGGTAACAGGTGGAGGAAAGCCTTTTGAAAATCAGTTAAATGAAAATGAGATGGAAGTAATGGATTTAATTACTCCCTTAACTATACAAGGGGATACTAACATTGCTGAATCTTCAGTACAGTTAGACTGGGAAGTTCCCAGTACATCTACTCTACAGCCTTCATTATTAACAGAAAATGCAATACATAACACTCATGAATTGCAATCAACTTCAGCTTCTAGTATTCGCAAAAAAAATTCAAAAATACATGAAACAACAAACGCTATAAAACATTTTAAAGAAATAACAAATGAAAAAATTTCTCAAGGCATTACTTACATTTGAAGCATTCCATATAAATGCATCGTGAGTACTCCCAGGAAAAGAAGCGTTGACATTTAGAATTTTTAAATTGTTATCACAAATCTGTAAGAATAAGAAGGGATGGGAGATGAGATTCTGTTATTGAAGAAATCGAACTGATTGCTCACCAACTGTACATTGAGGGAGTGGTAATGTTTTCTGTTGATATATATATGTTCAGGACGTTCTATATCATTTCTTGATGGAGGTACTATAGCCACATGCGTGTCTGTCAATAATGCCGATAATTCCAGGAAATTTATATTCTTGGAAAAATCTTAAATAGGGAATCTCCTCTTTTTTTAATGTTTTTAGAATATCATATCAATTTTACCTCATTCGAAGGTTATTTAATTCCCCTATTGTATTGGGAAATTTAACAAAACGATTAAAAATTTCCGGCTGATTAAAAGCATTAGTAACTTCCCTCAAACATCTACTGACTGATGGTTGTGTAACGTTAAAAAATTTGTTCTAACTGGTAACTACCGGCAGTATAAAAACGCAAAGCTATTAACACCTAAAGAAATATATTGTAAAATGTTAACAATTTATCGATATTTTAAAATTAGATAGACCTTTGTTGTGATATCTAAGTCTGTCGACCTTTTTTGAGGTGTTAAATACGGTGTTAATAGACTAATAATAACTTTGCATAAATCTTTTGACACACGGAACATTTGAGTAAATGCGGAATCGGATAGCTCCTCGAAAGGATCCCTGCGTGTATCTAAACGACGAGGGGCTCTTATCTCGGCATCATTTAATTGTTCAATGAGTAACAGGTGTAAAAATTCATCAGCCATGGTCGTTCTATTAACATTTAAATTACTAAATGCAAAAATTTTATAATCATACTTACTTAATTTTATTAAGAGTATTTTACTCAGTTTCGCCGCTCCTTTTAATTTAAACAAGAAATTGTTTGTCACAAATTTGACGTCAGTGACATTTGCGAGCGCTCGCTTTTAAAAACGAGTGCTAATCGTCCGCTCGCAGCAAAAACGTGTACATTTTGAAAATTCGAATGATCAAGAATACGACTATTCGCATTTTGCATGAATGCGCATTCGCATTCAAAAACGCACTTGTCAAGAATAGCTCCCCAGATCGATTTTAGTTCGGATCAAAACCAAATTATCCTTTTCAGCTCAGATGACAACCAAATTAATGTGAGATCGGCTATCTCAATAAAACAATAAGAAAAAGTACTGGTTTCTTTTTGCACGTGACAGACAAATAAATAAAATAAAATAAGTTTCGAAACCTAAAATCGAAAGCGGTTCAGTTTTATCTAAGTTCACAATCAAATCAATTTTAGTTCGAATCAAAACCAAATCTACTTTAGTTCAGATCAAAACTAAATGCTTTTTTACTTCAGATGAACGCCAAATTAATGATCGATCAGTTACTATAAGAAAAATACAGGAATTTTAATTTATTGCTCGCGACATACTCAAAAAAAGAACAATGAAAAAATCGTAAGAATCTTTTTATTTTTTCGATTCACTTTTAACTCGAGAAATATCAGAGAAAGAAGTGGAAGGCGAGCGATTTTTTTTAGATGAAAACAGTAAAGTTTTAAAGCAGTTGAATGGAATTCAGTTTTATCCTAGTTCCAAACCAAATCTAATTTATTTCAGGTCAAAACCAAATTTCTTTTAGTTTACATAAAAGCCGAATTTCATGACAGATCAGCTATCTAAACAAAAAATAGGAAAAGTACTTTTATAGAACATGACATTCAATAAATAAACAGTTATAGAAATTCAAAGCCAAACCAAAAATCGGAAGCCGTTCAGTTTTATTTAAGTTCACAACCAAATCAATTTTAGTTCGAATCAAAACCAATTGTCTTTAGTTCGAATAAAATTAATATCGGATCATTTGAAATAAGAAATAAAACAAGAACGTTGAATTAACCAAATTTTGAACAGAGAATACCCCTAGTAAAAAGAGTAATAAACGATAAACGTAAATGAATTTAAAAAAAAAAACAAACAGAGAAAAACCGATAAGTGAACGCTTGTGTGCCTACTGAAACTTGTTAAAAAAATTTGTCATTTACTTTCTGCGACATTTGATGACCGTCTTATTTTCAGATTATTGAAATATTTTAAAATTTTTTATTGTCCTCGATTTACACGTGCTTTTTTTTGTAATTACACATTTAGAAACGTTTTTTTTTAATTTTAAAACGTTTCAAACTTGGTTCTAATACAGAAATTAACTGTTTTAATAATCTCTTTTCCACAAGTTTTTTAAATTAAACCTTGTATACAAATAAGGCGTAATAAGCGGACGTTTTCTGCACCGCTCTTTTGGGATTATTTTCAGCGGATTTTCAAAAAACAATCAATTGATCTCTTTTCGTGTGTTTTTTTTAAGTCAGCGACTATTTTAATTTCTTTGGTACAAACTTTTTATCTAAACCTTGTATACGAATAAGGCGAAATAAAAACACGTTTTCTGCACCGCTCTTTCGGAATTATGTTCAGCAAACTTTTAAAACAATAAATTGATCTCTTTTTGTGTGTTTTTGTTTTTAATTTCTTTGGCACAAACTTTTTGAGTAAACCTTGTATACAAACAACGTGTAATAAAAAGATTCTGCACCGTTTTTTTCAGAATACGTATTTTGAACAGACATAGAGCAATGAATAGGTAGATCTCCTATAGTTTTTTTTTTGTTTATTCAGTGACTATTTAATTTCTTTTTCGGAAACTTGCGCCTGTACAAAAGTGAAATCATCGATTCTAAAATCAACGTACAATATGATAAATTTCGGTTAATAAATAATGAAACGTTTAGGATAATGTTTTTTTTTCTGGCAAGTACTTTTTGGTCGTCCCTCGTATAGATGCGATGAAACCCCTGATAGTTCGAAGCAAGCGTATTTGCGTTCGTGTCGTTTAATTAGTATCGATCCCGATAAAAAATTAAATTAAAAACGCTGACGAAAAGTTCCACAGAGGCGGCGGCAGCGGCGACGGCGGCGCGACGCTTCAAAGGCACGAACGCGCGTGAGTATTCCGCCAAAGTGGGCAGAAGCGGGCGGGCGCGCGAGAAAAAATTATTCAGCGCTTATTAGCATTACGTGACAGGCACGGCTCACAGATAGGCCCGCCGCCGCCAACCACCGCGGAGACAAATTGAATAGTGGTTTTATCATCTTATGTGAAGGGCTCACTTCATAATGGTAGGAACATGCAATGGCACACTAGATCGTAGTGAGGCGCTGTTCTCTGCCAGTTGCGATCCGCACACCAATAGAAGCGAACGCGCTGGCTAGACCACACGAGCTTTTCCCTGTGCACTTTGCAACGAGAAACTTTTTTCTGTGCCTCAAGTCACCCAAAACGAAATTAGCAAAAAAAAATTGTGATTTTTTTTCCGAAACAAATTCAAATCGCGGACGGCCCTCAAACCAACGAAGTGAAAAGTGACTGCGATTTTTTTCCCTCATCCTCCTCCGGCGAATTTCGCGAGATAAGCAATTTTGTGATACGTGGTGTGTTCATCGTCAAGTTTAGGAATAGGAAGAAGCGAGCGGCTAATTTTTGATAAACGAAATATTCGGCGGATTATTTTGTGATTGATTTACGACGAAAAATGGAAGCGGCGGAAGCTTCAGGCGTGCGATCCACGTCCTCCTCGGAAGGATGGGAGGTCGAGTTATGCAACCCCAGCCGACGATAGGGAGCTTCAGCGCAAGAAGAAAAATGCAGCAAGTAGTAACACTAGTATTACCGATAGGTTTAGTAGCCCCAGAATTAGCTAGGAATATCCGAAACTCCCGAAGATAATATCAACTAGCGCACGTAGTCATAGTTATTAAAAAAAAAAAACAAATCAAGGCAGGCACAAACAACTCTAAACAAAAATAAAAAAGCCGTCCAATAATAGCTAATTAATTAAATTAATTCTGCTCAAACTAAAACAAAAAATACTACAAAGTGAGATGGCAGTGTTCAAGAACTACTATAATAGAAGAGCAGCCAAGGGGTTGCACTTAAACGCCCTCTCATGCCTCTACCTCCTGTGCAGCACCATCAACTGCACGATGGTCAGCGGGGACAGAACGAGACACCACCATAACAAGCCCCCCCCGGTTGAAGACGTGTACGTTTCGCAGCTGGAGAAGAGCGCTTTGGAAGACAGTGCCATCAAGCACAGTTGCCCCAACTGCCTCTACAAGACGGACCGCGATCTCAAGTCTGAATCTGATAATCTCAGGCTGGAGGCCATCAAGAGGCAAATTCTGTCCAAATTGGGCCTCAGGCACAAGCCCAATGTCACCCACGCTTTACCCAGGGAACTCATCGAGAAGACTTACAGGACCATCAACGGCGAGAGGCACGAGGAAGAATATTATTCGACGACGAGTGCCAGAAGTGCCAGCTATGAGACCGTCGACGTCGACGATTACTACGGAAGAACCTCAGAGATCATCTCTTTCGCAGAACAAGGTAAGACTCCAAGTTTGGACCTAATTCAAAACTTTTGAAGACCTCTCGCTTTTTGCAATAAGAAGTTAAAGAAAACCTTCAACATTTCTTCTGAATGTCGTTCGTTCAAAGTCCCGAATTTTGGGGCAAATTCAGTCACGTTTTTCCTCAAGTTACTCAAAATTTACTGAACTTTTTTTCTGTAAAAATTATTGCTTTGAACCTCGATTATACACCGTGATTCATAATAAGTGTCCGACCCGTTAACCCCACGTAGTACATGAACAAACAAAGCGAAAAGTTTATATGAATAGGGGGTCTTAAGTGCATAGTTTTCAGGATAAAATTAATTGAAGATGCACATGTAAAAAGGTTCGTTGGCACTGGAATAACTGACCTAAGTCACAAAATCATTTACCCTTGAATAAAATTTTAAAACGCCTGTGTTTACAACTTCTCCGAGAAATTTATGAGGGCAATTCAATTATTGCAGACACGTGTTTGGGAATGCAGACAAAGTGATTCACAAAATTTTTAAGCCCAGCTTTATTTTATCAGTGCATGTTAGTTCATGGTAAGATGCGAAAGACTTCATTAAATTGTGCGTTTAACTTTTTAATTTAATTAGTGAAATTAATTGGATATTTACTATTCCATCATGGCTGCATACAGCAATCAAGAATTGACGGATATGATTTTAATTTATGGTGAATGTCATTTAAATGCGAATGCTGCTGCAATGCTTTATGCAGTGCGTTTTCCCGAAAGAAGACACCCGTCTGCTAGGATATTTTTACGCACGACGTACAGACTCCGCGAAACGGGTTCATTCTTGCCGCGCTATCGACAACGCGGACGTATCAGAGGTGACAACAGATTAGAAGTGACTGAGGAGATACTCCAACGTATCGAAGAAGACCCAACAGTAAGCACTCGTACTCTAGCCCGACAATTGAATGTGCCACAAACAACCGTGTGGCGAATTCTTCACGAAAATTCCTTTCATCCTTTCCATTATCAACGCGTGCATTCTCTTGAACCAGCAGATTACCCTCAAAGACTGATTTTTAGTAGATGGTTATTACAAAAAATAAACCAAGAACCGCTATTTCCCGGTTACATTCTTTTTACAGATGAAGCGTGCTTTACGCGAGCGGGAATCTTCAATTCACGCAATAGTCACGTCTGGTCAACAGAAAATCCACATGCGCGTCGTAGTACACATTTTCAAAGACAGTTTTCCGTCAACCTATGGGCGGGAATAGTCAACAATTTTTTAATTGGACCTTATGTACTACCTCAACGATTGACCGGAGAAGTGTATTTGGAATTTATCCGCAACACGGTGCCAGAACTGCTTGAAGAAGTTCCTCTGCAGATACGACGGGACATGTGGTGGTTACACGATGGAGCACCTCCCCATTTTCAACGTAATGTGCGGGATTTTTTAACAATTCGCTTTGGGAATCGGTGGATCGGGCGCGGTGGGCCAGTAGCTTGGCCTCCCCGGTCTCCCGATATGAACCCTTTAGATTTTTATTTGTGGGGACACATGAAAAGCTTAGTTTACAAAGATCCCATTGACACAGTTGAGGAACTTCATAATCGTATTTTTGCCGCCGCACAATTCATTCGAAATAATGCAAATGAAGTATTTCCTCGTGTACGTGCATCATTCACCACTCGTGCAACCATCATCATAGAACAACAAGGAGGTCACGTTGAGCATCTGTTATAAATTAGTGTAAGTTACTTTACATACTTTACTTTTAAGCTAATTAAATTTCAATTAAACTACTTCGCATTTGATAATAATTTGATAAAAATTATTAATTATTGATTTCAGATAAATTGAAATTTCTATGCTTCACATAAGATTCACGTATTTTTACGTTGTCGGAAGTCATACCGTTCCTAAAACAAAAATTTACATTTTACAATACTAGGTAACAAAGCGCATTTTTTTTGTTTCTAATTATCGATATTATTAATATGCCACCCCACCGCACTGCCAAGTTCATTGTCGATTAGAATAATTCGCATTCGAAATCTTCGTTTTTACTACGCGTTTATTGCTACAGCTGCTGACTGCCAATAAAGTGTTTTGTCGTTATAAAAAGATTTCTCGACGGTAACAAACGATTTTCTTACGTAATTTTATAAACACATCATGAATCACATGCTAATAATCATCAGCGGTACTTAATCGGTTTCAATTTAGGATTCATAAGAGGCTGATTTTTCAAATGTCTCCAATAAATTTATTCTTTGCAGTTTCGTACTTGCATGGCTTTAGTGAATACGTCCCTAACGGGTCGGACACTTATTATGAATCACGCTGTATGTATTATTTCTTCAACAAAATTTTCTATCGTTTTGACATTTATTGAAACGCCCCAAATCTTGGAGCAAATTCAACTCCAAAATTCAGCAACTCTTTTGGTGAAGTTATTAAAACTTGTTTGACCTTTTTTGATAAAAATATAAAATTGATTTGAACTAAGATTACATTATGGAAAATAATTGTTTCTCTCCAACAAAATGTATCCTAAATCCATCGTTTTGACATTCGTTCAGACTACATCAATTTTTGGGGCAAAACAACTCTATAATCTAATTTGCTTTTTCTCAAATTACTAAAGATTTTTTGAACTTTCGTTTGTAAAAATTAGAATGCGAATGCTTTAAACCTCGATTATCCTTTCTTTGGAAAACAGTTGTGAACTTTCTCTTCAACTAATCGTTTTGACATTCGTTCAGACGCCTCAAATCCAATTCACAAATCCTTTTCATCACTTTTTTTTTGGTCAAATTACTAAAGATTTCTTGACTTTTTTCGTAAAAATAAAATACGATTATTTTGAACTTCGATTGTACTTATTATGGAACAGAGTTTGGAACTTTCTCTTCAACACGTTCTATCGTTCTCGCAGGCGCTTCAGATTTCAACTCCAAAATTCAACTCGATCAATTATTTTGCTCAAATTACTTTAAAAAAATTGACTTTTTTTGTAAAAACAAAAAATACGATTGCTTTGAACTTCGACTGCATTACGTAAAACAATTATGAACTTTTTCTTCGGGAAAATTTTTGACATTCGTTTAGATGCCCCAAATTTTGGGACAAAATGTTTCTACCTTTTTTTTTGTTTACAACAAACACTCAAAGTTCACAATTCAGATCTGCCTTGAGCAAGATTCTGAACTCCAGAACTCGCAGAATTACTGCGTTATTTATTTATGACCTTAGGTCAAATCTCATCTGTTCTGTGAAAACTCAAAAGCAAAATGAGGATCTCCCGAAACTGAAACTTCCGGTCGTTCGCTTTAATACAAACCCCAAAGTTTTTTGGCAATTTTCCAATTTCCAAGACGTCTCCAAAAATCGAAGTATGTACTACTATGATATAATCAGAACCCAAAAAAAAATCTCGAAGACAGTTTCAAGCAATCGTGGCAATTAAACCTTCTGTGTTGTAATGAAACGGAGAAAAGTTCTGGCGAACTACTTTGTGTAAACAAGCCGGCGTTTCGTCCCTCGGATGACCATGCTGCAGCAAAATGCACTTTGTATGCAAACAACGCGGTCCGGTTTCTCTCCAAGCTCGGTTTCCGTTTTCCCCGAAAGTGTTCCGAACTTTTATCGCGGCGTCGCCGTCGCCGGGTTTTAGGACCGGTCTACACGGCGCGGCGCGTCGTAATCGTGCAATTCATCAGTGACTAATCCGTCGCTGTTAAATAACGCAGATCTCAAACCTACGTTGAGCTTATTCACTATCGAACAGGTTTAAGTCAAATGTGAATCACTTTCTTTGATGTGTCAAATACTTAAACTGTCAAACACAAAACGGGTTCTTACTATAACCAGACGTATCTAAAGCAACAAGTCGACATAAATTTCAATAAAATGCTTCAACTGTCATTTTATTTGATGTGTCAAATGTTTAAAGTGACAAATTATATGGAGTGTCAAACTCGCTATGAGTTGTAATTGCATCAGTACTTACGAAAGCTAGCGACTGTCCTGGTGTGGTCTAAATCGAATGATATTTAAAAAAAGAATGAATGAAAGACAACTGTCAGTTTCTTCCAGTTAAACGTCAAATAAAAACAAATTGACTTTTTTCACTGTCACAGATAACAGAGTCTTGGACCTGTGATGAGTTCCATCAAATACGTTTGAGTTAACTAGGAATTTTTCGTGTTTCAATGCTTTAACTGTCAAGGTTTCTGACCTGTCATCACTTAACGTGCCAAATACTTAAAATGTCAAACTGCCTAAGGCGTCGAACTCATAAGAATTGGAATTTTTTTTTAATTCTAGATTGGATTAAAGCGACTGGCTTTTTGGATTTAAATCAAGAGACCTGTCAGTTCCGCGAATTAAATGTCAAATAAAAAAATCTAATACTATGACGTCTCGATTGAAACGTGGCGATTCTATTTGAAATACGTCTGAGTTAACTAGGAATTTCTTGCGTTTAAATGCTTCAACTGTTAAAATTTTTGATGTATCAAACTGTCAATTCTTTAACGTGTCAAATACTTAAAGTGTCAAACTACATGAAGCGCCGAACTCATAAGGATTGGTATTTTTTTTAAATTCTAGATTAGATTAAAGTTCTTTGGATTTAAATCAAGAAAACTGTTAGTTTCCGTGAATTAAATGTCAAATAAAAAATCGGTTATTATGAATGACGTCTCAATTCATTACTCGATTGAAACGTGGCGAATTTATCTTAAAGACAGATAACAGATAACAGCGTCTTGGACCTGTGATGAGTTCCATCAAATACGTTTGAGTTAACTAGGAATTTTTCGCGTCTAAATGCTTTAACTGTTAAAATTTTGGATGTGTCAAACTGTCAATTAATTAATTCAAGACAACTGTCAGATTCCGTGAACTAAATATCAAATTTAAAAACAATCGAATTCTGTGATCTCTCAAAATAAAATTTGGTGAATTTTTCTGTCAAGCAACTACGTTTTCTCATATTTAACAAATGTCAAACTCGAAATTGTCTATTCACATATGAAACTTGAAAACTCTAAATAATAGGATGTAAAACTGTAACCGAAGTGATAAAGTGACATTTCTGACAAACTCAAGCCCATGTGTTTTAACCGTCACATTTTTTTTTGTCAAACTCGCAATTCTCTCTTTAATTTACATCCCAAAGTGTCACGTTAAAATAAAGAAATATTAAAAATTTAGCAAATTTTTAAAGGCGTCTCCCATTTGTTATGTAACTGTCATAATTATGAAATGTCAAACTCGAACTTTAATGCCAAATCTGTTAAACTTTGACAGTTTGCAAAAATAAAGTATCTCAGCTCAACTAGTCTAAATCGAATGACAAATTGAATCAGTAGTAATCGAACTGTCACATGTATTACGTCAAACTCGAATTTGTTTAGCAGCTACTTGTCAAAAATGTTACATCAAAATAAGAAAATCTTACGTTCAGTTTCCCTAAAAATAAAATTACCTAATCGATTTTTTTGTAAAAAAAAACCTCTGCCATTCGTTCCATGTCACATTTTCAACTGTCACATTTTCGATGTGTCAACCTGAAAGTTATTCATTTGGCAAAACGCCATCCGAGCTGTAAGATCGACTTTTACGAATTTCAGTGACTGACTTTATTTTAATTCAATTCAAACAAATGTTTTTTTTTTGGCAAAACAAATTGAACTGTCAATGACTGTCAATTTGACATTTTAGTTGTAGCTGTTGCTGCTACAATAAAAATGAAATCAGCTGAACTTCCTGCCGTAAAACCTAATTCATTCATTCGTCAATTTATTTATTTACTTATTGTCAGTTCCTGTCAACTGTCATTTTATTTAATTAATTGATTATATTAATCATACTCTACTTTTTGGCATTTTTTCTTTTTCTAGTTTCAGACAACAACTGGTGAAAAATAATCAAACGTCTAAACGAAAATCATTTTAAAGTAAAAAGTATTTTTTATCTAGTACTTAATGTGTTTCCTAAACAATAAAAAGTAAATAAGTAATGATTAGATATTATTGACCGTTTATTTCATTAGTTAAGTTACAATTTACAAGTTTACAACTCAATAATTTGGTAAAATTACTGCATTTTCCATTACATTGGCAACAGAAGCAACATTCAAAAATTACTGTAAGGCAACGTGGTAAAATTACTGACTCACAACACTAATTTTATATTCAAAGCGTGCGCCTATAGCCGCCCTCATTTACATTAGTTGCTTTCTTTCGCTGAAAAGTTTGAACCGTGATTCTAATAGTTTGAATCGTGATTCGAATAGTTTTTCGGTTGCCCGCTCTGGATATGGATTATTGCACAGAACACACCATATCCGAATGCATTTGAATCCAAACGAATCGTGAAAATAGGAAGATTGAAAGGGGAAAGGGGATTACCGATCTGGATTGAAATTTCAGGAAGAGGGGGGATTGATCCATTTGCAAGAGAACATCCAAGTTTGAATCCAAACGCGTAATGTTGCGTTTGGATCAAACGAAAGAGAGCAGCTATTCACTTCACCCAAAATCAAATCAATTTGATTTTCAACTGAACTGATTTTAAAGTGAATGGAGAGACTCATGAAAGAATGAAGTTTTGGAACTAAAATTACGTATGAAATCACACGAAACTGATTAGTAAACCAGCTTGATCGGTACGGGGTGCGGGAAGGGAAACTCAATCACTTCCTCATCACTGATCGCCAGTTGAATAACTGCAAATGGAGTGCAATCAGTGATTTTTAAGTGAATTTGAATCGACTCGCGTTCAAATAAGTTGTAAGTGGAGGATGGGTTATGATATACAGCGGCCATATTTAGTGACCAGTTTGGACGAGAAACTGCTGTTAGTACGACTCTCTCCTGTTATTCTTAACTCGTTGAAAGTTCCACATCTTGAAACAAATACAGTTTGTTCAGAAATTATTGAAAGGCGTATGAATGTCTCACTCACTACTTTATTCTTAAAAGTTGCAACTTGCGATTAAATTCTGTTTTACCATGGGCGGCACATGGGATAATTTATTTACTATTCTATCATTTTTCATTTCTATATCTTTATGTGGCTCTTTTTCGTTTACCAATGAAAAATATGCGGCGGTGAAAGTGGTAATACGAGGAATCTAATATTAAACCGCGCTAAATTCAAACACCCGCTTATATCATTCGAATTTGCACTTGCACATTTTCTAAAAAAATAAGTGAAGAGGGAACTGTAATTGATTAATTAAAAGTTATTGCTCTTAAAAAACTATAAAGTGAAAGTCATTTCTGGTTATATGAGTAGTGATAAGAGTTAGGGAAATTAGAGTGTCATTCCGCATACCGCACACCGAGTTTTATGTAAATCAAATGTTTGAAAATATTTTTATCCTGTGTACGTACACTGAGTTTCATGCAAATTTCACAAATTATTTAAAAAAATGAATTCTTGGATCTTATTGTTTCTTTTCTAAACAACTTTCTATTCATATGAAATTTGCAGTCACGAACAAAAAAGTTTTCGAACTGCAGTGTTGCAGGTATACCTATAAATAATAATCGCCATTAGTTTACGAGTAGCCTACCCCTATAAATATAAAATAAATAATAAATAAATTAAAATAATTAATTTAACTCTCATATTTTTAGTATTATATCAACCTCGACATTGTCATTCGCTTGCCCAAACTCTATCGAAACCATAACGTCATAGTGTTGTGATTTTTCTCTTTTTGGCCAAACGAATGAACTGTCAACATCTGTCAATTTGACGTTCTATTTGTTGATTATTCTGAGATATCAAAAAATGAAATTTTCTACCGAAAAATCTAAAATTTGGCTGACATTCGCTTCACGATGATTTCACTTTATGTCGTTTTAACTGTCATATTTTTGTCACACGTCATACTGGAACCTTTCTGTCACTTATGTCTGTGTCAAATTTAAAAATTTTCAAATCGAAAACGTTCACGTGCCTGGGCGAATTTTCGCGTTTCTCGCCCACCTGCGATCAAAACTCACGTGCAGCGAGACGACGACGCGTTCGATAATTTTCTGCAAGCGAGATTTCGATCCGCAGCCGGGCGTAATTGCAGCCGGCGATTCCGGGAACGTCCGCCGCCGTCGTTTTCGAAGCAAACTTTATTGCGGCCGATCACGAAGTCGCGTTTTAATTGCGGCCGAACGAATGCGGTTTCCTCGTTCGATAAGGCGGATGACTCCGCCGCTCTTCTGCGATTCTTCTGCGGATGTGTCTAAAAATAGGACTTACCACGCGCAGACCCTGACCAAAATTGGAAATTTCGTTACTTCCTTGCTTGGTTCCGAGTTGCTCCTTCGTTTCATAAATTGGAACAAAATATGATTTGTTCCTTCCTTAGGTCATACCAAAGTCATACGGCCATCATCGATATAACCCGTTGCAATCATTTTCGAGAATAAATCTGAATTTGTAGGGCTCAGCTCAGATAGTTAGGCCTGCTCGTATGACTATGTCACTTTCCTGGATGACCAAGTACTGCAAGCAGTGTGCACTGCTTCCAGAATAAAATGAAAATTCATTTTATCATCAGCTTGCCAGTAAAGTTGTTCCGGATTCGTATGGCCATGATCTATGACAAACCATGAGTATCAATGAGGTTTTCCTTACTGACTCAGCCCTGCTGATATTTTGTATCAAAAGGCTTCAGTTTGTTGATTAGAGTATACGAAGGACGTATGACCTTCACACTTCCTTTGGCAACCGAATGTAATTCCTAGGCCCAAGACATTTCCTCTTCTTGGTGATCTTGGCTTAATTGCTAAAAACATTTGCGAGAAATTGATACTCCGTATGTCACGTGGTAATTAAAGTAAACTTCCTTCTTTCTCTCTTTTGCAATTCGAAGTATGGATCGCGATCGCGGGGCACGTGAATAATTTGCGTCGCGGCGTCTTTCGTCATGAAAGTTTCAGCGCACATCCGGAGCTTCCGGGACGACGACGACGACATGAAAAATTCAAACGCCATCTACAGGCACAGCGCGCGGAACTAGGTGGACGACTTAATAATTGAGGAGGAGTTTAAAGGAAATCCAGTGGGCCGTGAATAATGTAATTAATTAATTATTTTTAACTTTTTTTTTTAATTTTCTGCAACTCCTGTGGCTTTTATCTTTTGAAAGAACTTTTTATTTCCTTTTCCTGCTCTTATATTAACATCTTTTTACTTACGAAAATCATGATCTTCATTTGTTTCTTTCGATTTCTCTTTTTCTCTTTTTCATGATGATAAACTACTTCTTTTATTTTTGACATCCTTTGCTTTGGCAATTTTTTAGAACCTTTCGTAATTGCTTACTTTCTCTCTCTTTCCATACGTTCCTCTTTCTTCTTTCTCTTTGGGAGCCGTTTTGGCTGTCGTCCCTCTTTGCTTTCTTTATTGCCCTTAGTTACACCTTTCAATTTTAACGTATTTTTTCCGTCGTCATTTAGCTTCTCTCTCACTTTCTTTTGAATATCCCTCTTTCATTGGTCGTTTCTTTAACAAATGACGATAAACTACCTGCATTTTCTCTTTCTTCCTTTCACCGTTTCTTTTGTTTTAAGAATTTCATAGAAATTGTCTTCTAAATCAACTTTGGAATAGTCCGGCCCCTCCTTCTTTACACCCCTTTGGGAGCTGATTTGGCTGTCGTCTCTCTTTGATTTCTTTATTCCCTTTGTTTTTAACTTTCGTTTTCTATTTCATACACTCCTCTTTCATCTTCTTCTTTGGGAGCTGTTTTGCTGTCGCCTCTCTTCGCTTTCTTTATTCCCCTTGGTTTCACCTTTCCCTTTCTATTTTACGTATTTTTTTTCGTCGTCATTTAGCTTCTCTCTCACTTTCTTTTGAATATCCCTCTTTCATTGGTCGTTTCTTTAACAAATGACGATAAACTACCTGCATTTTCTCTTTCTTCCTTTCACCGTTTCTTTTGTTTTAAGAATTTCATAGAAATTGTCTTCTAAATCAACTTTGGAATAGTCCGGCCCCTCCTTCTTTACACCCCTTTGGGAGCTGATTTGGCTGTCGTCTCTCTTTGATTTCTTTATTCCCTTTGTTTTTAACTTTCGTTTTCTATTTCATACACTCCTCTTTCATCTTCTTCTTTGGGAGCTGTTTTGCTGTCGCCTCTCTTCGCTTTCTTTATTCCCCTTGGTTTCACCTTTCCCTTTCTATTTTACGTATTTTTTTTCGTCGTCATTTAGCTTCTCTCTCACTTTCTTTTGAATATCCCTCTTTCATTGGTCGTCTCTTTAACAAATGACGATAAACTACCTGCATTTTCTCTTTCTTCCTTTCACTGTTTCTTTTGTTTTAAGAGTTTCATAGAAATTGTCTTCTAAATCAACTTTGGAATAGTCCGGCCCCTCCTTCTTTACACCCCTTTGGGAGCTGATTTGGCTGTCGTCTCTCTTTGATTTCTTTATTCCCTTTGTTTTTAACTTTCGTTTTCTATTTCATACACTCCTCTTTCATCTTCTTCTTTGGGAGCTGTTTTGCTGTCGCCTCTCTTCGCTTTCTTTATTCCCCTTGGTTTCACCTTTCCCTTTCTATTTTACGTATTTTTTTTCGTCGTCATTTAGCTTCTCTCTCACTTTCTTTTGAATATCCCTCTTTCATTGGTCGTCTCTTTAACAAATGACGATAAACTACCTGCATTTTCTCTTTCTTCCTTTCACTGTTTCTTTTGTTTTAAGAGTTTCATAGAAATTGTCTTCTAAATCAACTTTGGAATAGTCCGGCCCCTCCTTCTTTACACCCCTTTGGGAGCTGATTTGACTGTCGTCTCTCTTTGATTTCTTTATTCCCTTTGTTTTTAACTTTCGTTTTCTATTTTATACACTCCTCTTTCATCTTCTTCTTTGGGAGCTGTTTTGCTGTCGCCTCTCTTCGCTTTCTTTATTCCCCTTGTTTTCACCTCTCACTTTCTATTTTACGTACTTTTCCTTCGACGTTTAGCTTCTCTCTCACTTTCTTTCTAACTTTCTTCCTTCACTGATCGTCTCTTTAACAATGACGATAAACCATGTGCATTTTCTCTGTCTTTCTTTCTTCATTTTGTTTTTGTTTTAAGAGCATCCCTTTGGTTTTGGTTGTCGTCTCTTCTTGCTTTCGCCTTCACTTTCGCTTTTTATTTTATGCATTTTAAACTATCATCGTTCAGCTTCTCTTTCACTTTCTTTTTACTTTTCCTTCTTCATTACTCGTCTCTTCATAAATAGAGGCATTTCCTTACTTGCGTTTGGGATGTAGTGGGAGTTTCTCGTCTTTTTTTTCATGCCTCTTTGGAAGTCGTTTTGGATCTCGTCTATACTTACTTTCGCTTTTTTTTTCAATATTAAGCGAAGATAAACCACCTTTTCTTTCTTGATGAAGACCGAATCTGACTTCTTTTTCCCCAAGACCCAAGCGAATGCAAAGATATATTATTAAGTAATAATTGTCGCTTCCCTTTTCCATTTCTTTTTCTCTATTGTTATCCCCCAGATGGATTTCTACCGCGTCTACTTTTTTCCAATGGTCTATTTTCCTCTGCGGTTTCTTTTTCTTTCTTTTTGGCATTCGTTACAACTTGCAATTCTTCCTCTTCTCAAAGCAAGGTTTTTCTTCATTTGTTTCTTTCTACCTCATTCCGTTCTTAATAACCGTTACTTTGTCTTTATCCTTTTCTGCCATTGAGTTGCTTTCCTCTTCCGTTTCTGCTTCTTCACGAATCACTTACGTTTTTCTTCACTCCCCGCCTCTCTCTTCTAACTTTCTGTGTCATGTTTTCTTTTTTTTTTGCGACCATTTCGATCTCTTTTTTTTTTGTTGGGGACTTTAAAATTTAAGTTTAAAACACGCCCCTTTGGAAATTGTTTGAACTGTCGCCTGTCCTTGTTTCCTCTGTTTTCTTCTCTTCACCTTTCGCTTTCTATTTTACGTATTTTGTCTTATTGTCGTTTGCTTCCCTTTCATTTACTTTTGAGTTCTTCTTCTTCTTCAATATTATTCATCTCTTTTCTTTTGATAATTGGGAATAAGTCATCTATCTACATTCTGTGGTAGTCTTGATATGTTATTGGTTTATTTGCATTTTTGATGTTAATACTAGAATTGTCTGTTACGTCATCAATAAGTCCTGGACACTTTGATGATGGGGGTGGTTTTTAATAAACTCGACCAGACCACACACACACACACACGAGTGTGTGACTGCAGCGCATAAAGAAAAGCAGGAAAAAAGAAGGAAGGAAAAAAGCGGCGGAGCGCGCGGCGATAAAACTTTTATGTTTCAATTAAAACGGCGCTATCGGCGCTGCGATCGCCGAGGTGCGAGGTGAAAATGCGCCGCCGACCCGTGTGCACCTTGCTAAACGGTTTTAAGGCCGAAGTCGCCCGCTTCCTGAATCACTTACTCGAGGGGCAGGCACGTCATCCACAGTCAATATTTCATGCTGTCGTCGTCGACGTCGTAACCTGGTCGGATTACACTGCAGGTATTTTCCGTGCGCCATTCCGGAAACTCCCCTTAATCGCACGACTTTATTCGATCTACACGAGAATGAAGTTTTACTACCTTTCGACGATGTCACTTTGGATTTTAGTTTTTTTTTATCATTGTTATTGCGCGGGAAGAAGAATTTTGGCCACTTAACATAATTTGCAAAGCCATGTCGATTTTATTGAAATGGTAATGGTAACGACGAAAGAAATATGAAGAACCTGCATCCATTCTGAAGGAAGAGACTTGTGTAACTTAACCATCAGAAGTGGGATAATGAAGGACGAAGCTCAAACTATAAAGGTTTTAAAACTGCATAAAAATGAAGGACGATAAACTACGGAAAAACCAAAAGAAGTCGCTCCCCAGCTTCTGTCTCAAAATCAAAAACAAAGGCCAAACGTGTGTTCTTTTTTTTTTTCTTAGCATTTGATGGTCTAATTTTTATTTTTTTTTAACGAATTCAGGCCGTCCTATCGAGCGAAGGTGTTGGCTTCCGCTCGAAATGAATATTTAATTAGCGGTGCTAATTAATCATACGTTCTATATTTATCTCCGCGTGCACTATTAATAGGCCGGGTGTAATTAATACGCACGCGTACACACGCGCGCGGTCGTCGTGTAAACAAGGATAATCGCTACGGGGTACGTCCAAAAAAGAACGCTCGATTTACGGCAGAAACAGAGCAACTGAGAAAAACTTTGACTAAAGTATTTAATTTAAAATGTATAAAACCTCTTGGGTATCAACCGTTCGGTTATGATATGCACGATCCCAGTCTTGAATGAGCTCTAAGATCTTTTAGATCAAACAAAGATGTCTGTCTGTGACTGAATCTTTCTTATATCCCAAGTGGTTGATTAAAATATTTGGGTATAACCCTTCTTAGATATAAAGTATCTTGGGTATAAGTCTTTCTAAGAATAAAGTATCTTGGGTATAACTTTTTCTACGTATAAATATCTTGGGTATAAATTGGCTTCAAATTCAATTAATTCCGAATAAAATATTCTAAACGGTAACCTTTAATTCTCAAGCATAAATTATTAGGAACGAATTGCTCAATTCTAAATACGAATCATCTCAGATATAAACAGTCAGAATCAAATGACTTTCAGTATACTAGAATCCCTAGGTGTTTATACGTGAAACATTTTGGGTATTGATATAAATTGTTCGGATCTCAATTGTTTTATCTCCAAATTTCTCTATCCTTAGTTGAGCTTCATTAAAATCATATTTAAAATCACTGATTTTATTGTGCAACTTTTGACGCTGAATAAAACAAAAGACGATCGTGAAATAAAAAAATTTAAAAAATTTAAAAATTCTTAGTAAATAAACAAAACTTTCTAAAATTAAAATTTGACATTTGTGCAATTTTTGACGTAAAATAAAACAAAAGGAGAAATAAAGAAAATGTATAAAATTATTATTATTATTATTATATAAAATAAAATTATATATAAAATTAAAAAAAAAATAAGAATTAAAAAATCTCATTGAATAAAATTAGAAAAAAATAAAAATAAAAGAAATCTCATTAAATAAAATTACAAAAAAATAAAAATTAAAAAATTCTCACTAAAAAAACAATATGTACTTTCTACTTTCTATAAAATTACAAAAAATCATAACAATTTTAAAAAAATATAAAAATTAATTTTTTTTTATTAAATAAACAAAACTTTCTAAAATTAAGATTTGACATTTGTGCAGTTTTTGACGTAAAATAAAACAAAAGACGATCGACAATTTATAAAATTTAAAAAAATAAATATTAAAAGAAATCTCATTGAATAAAATTGGAGAAAAATAAAAATTAAAAAGTCTCGTTAAATAGAATTACTAAAAAATAAAAAATTCTCATTTAATTCATTAATTAATTAATTATTTAATTCTCATTAAATAAACAATACTTTCTACTTTCTATAAAATTACAAAAAATTATTAAAATACAAAATTCTCATTAAATAAACAAAACTTTCTAAAATTAAGATTTGAACTTTAGGCAATTTTTGGCGTAAAATAAAACAAAAGACGATCGACGAATTGTCGAATTTATAAAGAAAATTTCATTGAATGAAATTAGTAAAAAATTTAAAAAAATAAAAAAAAACTCATTAAATAAAATTATAAAAAAATACAAAAATTAAAAAATTCTCATTAAATAAACAAAACTTAAAATTAAGATTTGACATTTGTACAATTTTTGACGTAAAATAAAACAAAAGACGATCGACAAACATAAAATTAAAAAAAAATAACAAAAATAAAACAATTTTCATTAAATAAACAAAACTAGTTCGACTTTCTAAAATTAAGATTTGACATTTGTGCAATTCTTGACGAGAAATAAAACAAAATACGATCTAGAAATAAAGAAAAGTTCAAAATCGGTAGATCTACCGAATTATCGGTAGAGTTGGCAGCACTGATCGACAATGTGGATTTGGCTCCCAGTTACTTACTTTAGTTTTTGTCGGCTTCTGGCTTTAGTGACTTCTTTGTTGCCAATAGTAAAGCTGAAACATCACTAAATCGTCAATCAAAAATTTAAAAATTAATCCGTTTTCTTTCTTCCTATGTAATACCCACATAATTTTTTTGCCCGCACATTGGCAACCATGATTATGTTATTTTCCCAGTGTTGCCAATGAATAAACTCAAAGACATTTCTACTGAACACCTTACTGAACACTCAGGAAATTCCACTAAAAATTTACTAACTCTGTAAAGTGCAACGAGAAAAGAATAAATAGGAGAGAGTTATACTAACAGTGGTTTCTTGTCCAAAGTGGTAACTAAATAAATTTAACAAAACAAAATCCTAAAAATACCAGTTGTATTCTATTCACTGGGGGACTGGAGTTCTATGACTAAAAGTACTTGAACTCATGTTCCAAATATTTATTGTGGAAACTGAACCAAATCTTGTACAAGAAATAGGGTAGTCTAAACAGTAAATTTAGGCACAAATGTATAAATGTTGTAACAGATGGCGCAACGTATTTCAGTGGCAAAAGATTGGTTTAAAACAGAAAAATCTAGTGGCAGATATAATTAAGCGTTTGATGGGTATAAGTTTTTCTACGTATAAATATCTTGGGTATAAATTGGCTTCAAATTCAACGAATTCCGAATAAAATATTCTAAACGGTAACCTTTAATTCTCAAGCACAAATTATTAGGAACGAATTGCTCAATTGTAATCATCTCGGATATAAACAGTCAGAATCAAATGACGTTCAGTATAATAGAATCCCTAGGTGTTTATACGTGAAACATTTTGGGTATTGATATAAATTGTTCAGATCTGAATTGTTTTATCTCCAAATTTCTCGATTTCATTAAGTATAAACAATTCGACTGTTGCGGTACATTGTATAGGCGTCTTCATTCTTAATCTTGGGTATGTTGTATGAATATCTTAATAATAATAATAATACTGATTTTGGGTATGTTGTTCCGATATCTTGAATCTTGGGTATGTTGTTCCGATATCTTGAATCTTGGGTATGTTGTTCAGATATCTTGAATCTTGGGTATGTCGTACGGGCATCTTGATATCTTGATTGCCTACATTTTGAGACTGCCTGCTAACTGCCAAAATATTTGGCATGAATTCAACTAAACACATTCATTCAATCGTCATTTCCAAAACTCGCAGTTACTGGATTTATTACACTTTTCATTCTCTTGTAAAAAAAGAGGCATTTAGTACACTTTTCATTCTCTTGTAAAAAAAGAGGCATTTAGCTGGGTATTGTCAGATCGCCTATGATATACTGATCTTGAGTATAATGTATGGGCATCGATCTTGGGTATGTACTGATAAGAATATATTGATCTTAATGTAATTATCCTGGGTATATTGTACGATCATCTTGATATACTCATCTTGGGTATGTTATACGGCATCTTAATATGCTTGGGTATGAATAATTTCAGAGATGAACCTTTTGTTCCCATGAATACAAACTTCTATGAATGCTAAACCACCGTATGCGTGCAGTATCTTGGATACTTCTGCTACGCGAAGTGCTTTAAGTGTACTTTCTTTATTACAAATGGTTTGTAGGTCACCTGAAATCCGTTTCTGTTGTAAGATAGCTTGAATATGACTCTCTCTTTTGGGTATTTAAGGATTTTAAGTTGAATTTTCCAGTGAACGACTGTCTTGGATACGACTTTTCCGTGAGCGAGAAGTATTTTGGGTATTTCTGCTAGGCTAAATATTTTAAGAGTAATAGTAGCCTGTTACCATTCTCTCCTGTTGAGTATTAAGTATTTTAAGATTAATTTCTTGGAGAAAGAACTCTTTCTCGAATAACGACTGCCTTAGGTATTTCTACTCGAGAAGTATCTTGAGTATATCTGCTAGATGAAAGATTTTAAGAGTATGTTCTTAGAAGTAAGACTTCTTGATAAGTCTATAAAGTAGCTTCGCTATCAATACCTCCTGTTGGGTATTAAGTATTTTACGGTGATTTTTTTGGGAACGACTGTCCAGGGTATGAACTACCTATGCGTGAGAAGTATCTTGGTTTTTCATGTACTTTCGGTGCATATTATTTTGAGTCTTGGTTTCCTGTGATATTCATTATTGAAATCCTTAGGCATTATTAGGAAAATTTCGTGCCAGAATCTTGAGCTGCCTGTGTGGGTATAAATCACTTCAAATAGAAACGAACGATTTCAGTATCTGCCTATGAAAAGTGTCTTAAAATATATCACCCAACAGAAATGCCTAAGTGTAAAAATTTTTGTGTATTAAGTATCTTGGGTATTTCAAGCGCAGAGTTCTAAATTATATTTCTTTCGTATAAATTGCCTAGAAATGATTCGTCTTGAGTGTGAGTCATCTTGATAACGATTGGTTCAGGTAGGAATTACCCCGAACATATCGATGATAAACTGTTTGCGTAAATATTCTTTTGGGAATTGAAACTTTCATGTGGAGAAAAACGCACGTGTATCGGAGAGAAGCACATGCAGGGCGGCGGACGTCGTAATCCTTGCCGCTGTCGTCGTATTGCGTAAGAGAGTCGAGTCGTCGGTCCTGTTAGGAGGAAGGAGAATTGCATGCGGGAGAGCCGTCGCTGCAGACATTCTCTAGACTCGGGCCCGACTAGCCGGCACCGGTTTCATCGATCGTATTCACAGACATTCAACATAATTTTTTACTATTGCAATAGTTCGACCTCATCGTCGTATTATAACGGGGCGGGCGGCTCTCTCGCGCCGCTCATTAAATATTCAGACGCTCGTGCTGTATCACCGCGCGACTTTTTGTTTCCCATTTTTGCTCTTTTTTTTTTCTTCAGGCGAGGGGGGTCCGCCGACTCTTCTTCTTATTCTGCTTGCTCTCCATTAGCGGTTTCGATTTTTGTATTGTTGCTTCTGACTGACAGGACAGAGGAGCTTTTATATATTATATCGGCGCTGCCCACGAAAATGATATACAACGCGCCCCCCTCCCACCTCGCCGCCTCCACCACCTCCGAACCACACACAAGCGGAGTAGATGAGAAAAAAATTAATAGCTCCTTGACGTTACGACGATCGAACGCCCTAATAGCTTTACATATGGTCCTCGTTTATTTTATTCATTTACAAATTTTCCAAATTTTTCCAGTTAATCCTTCGTCTTTTCAAAGAGCTTTGATCTTGTTACGTTGCCAAAATATATCTCACTCATCGATCAATATGTATTTCTTGTATTTAGAGATGAGTCCAACTTTAAGCGATCGCGCTCCGGTACTTCAGCTTTAAAGAGTTTTTTAATTGTGTTTTAGGTTGAAGTAGCTTTATATGATGTGACTTGATCTCTTGAATATGAAAATTCTTTCGAACATCCGAGAGTTGTTCTGGTTATAAGTCCTTGCCCTGTCGTTTCTGGGGCAATGAATTTAGGTACAAGTTTTCAGGCAATTCTTAAATTTCCTTGGGTATGACGCATCCAAAGTATAAATGTGAGTCCCCCTTCATAAATTATTGTTGTCGT
Organism: Dorcus parallelipipedus; assembly: GCA_958336345.1. Taxonomy (NCBI): domain Eukaryota; kingdom Metazoa; phylum Arthropoda; class Insecta; order Coleoptera; family Lucanidae; genus Dorcus; species Dorcus parallelipipedus. Next base: position 40,945,745 of record OY284480.1, on the reverse strand, counting down.
GGATATAAGGCCAAACTTACTTCACATTTTCTAGCTAATAGCCATCTCTGTATCAAGAATTTTCTTAGACACTGCTCGGGTATGATATACATTAGACGCGAGTGTCATATTTCTGTAGTAGCCATGAAAGTCTTTAGGTATGATAACTCTGTGATGAAACAGTGCCACGATATGTTAAACATGTTACTTCTTTTAATGATTTAAGACCAATTTCTTTATTACCAGTCTTATCAAAAATTCTTGAAAAGCTTGCTGTTAGCCAGATTAAGTCTTATTTAGACACATATAATATCTTATCTCCTGTACAGTTGGTTTTAGGACGGGCTATAGCACGAGTACAGCCTTACTTAAAGTTAGTGATGATATCTTAAAGGCTTCAGATAAAGGTGATTTGACTGTCCTTGTGTTGATCGACTATTCTAAGGCTTTTGATACCATCAATCATAGACTGATGTGTGCAAAACTTCATTTTCTCGGTTTTAGTGATCTTGCTGTGCGTTTCATAAATTCGTACTTAAACAATAGGACACAGGCTGTTTTCATTAATAATTCAAAATCTTCCTTCCGACCTGTAACATCAGGAGCTCCTCAAGAGTCGATATTTGGACCACTTTTGTATTCTCTGTATACCTCTGACTTTTATTCACAAATAAAATCTTGTTCTTTTCATTGCTATGCAGATGACACCCAACTATATTTTAGCTTCAAGTTGGCAGATTTAAATACTGCTTCTATTTTAGTTAATGAAGATATTCAGCGTTTAATAAATATTTCTAATAATCATTCACTTCATATAAACCCTATAAAGTCTTCAGCTATTATATTTGGCAATATTAAAGATCGTCAGAGGGCCATAGACAATATGAACATAAATATCAATAATAGTCTAATTCCGTTATCTAAAACGGTTAAATGTTTAGGTGTTACTCTTGATGAAAATCTCAGATTTTCTTGCCATATTAGTAAATTAATACAAAAATCCTACTCTTCACTAAAACACCTATACATGAATAGGCAATTTCTTCCTACATCCTTGAGAATTCAACTATGTGATTCACTTATTTTATCCCTATTCAATTACTCTGATTCTGTCTATGGCCCTTGCATAGATCTTAAAACTAGTCAGAGGATACAGAGAATGCAAAATTCTTGCCTTCGCCTTATCTATGGTCTGAGGAGAAGTGACCATGTGTCACATAAACTTCATGATGCTAACTGGCTTAATATGGCTAATAGAAGACTTCTTCATAGCGCTAACTTAGTTCATAAGGTATGCATCACTTCGTCTCCCCCGTATCTTAATTTACTTTTAACTCCAAGATCCATGTTTCATGATAGACATCTCCGTCGTATGAGTGGTTTATGTATTTTTGAAAGGTCCTTTTCTTATGCTGCCGTTAAAATTTATAATTCAGTGCCTCGTGAGACTAGGTCACTGCCACTTGCTTCGTTCAAGAGAAAATATCGTTAATACCTCTTTTCCCTGCAACGATGACTAATTGTTCAGTTTTGGTTGTACCGAACTTATTTATCTGCTTATAGGTATATGTATTCATGTAAATATTTATCTATGTTTAGCAATTTGTAGCTAATTAACTTGGTTGGGTGGTAGAGCAGCTTAGCTGAACCCCGCCAAGTAAATAAAGACGTTTATTATTATTATTATATCAAGTTTTCTTAGATATAGGCTTGGGTATGTAGTGTTTTGGCGTGATTATCATAAAATATTCTTGTTACGAACTTGATATGTTATGGACGATGAACCACAAAGAATTTAACAACACTTTAGTAAACACGTCATGATTTTTTTCGCTCTTGGAGGTATAAACTGCTTGGGTATGAAGTTTGACAGATCAACTTTTAATCACCCCTCTTTCTCTCGCTCTCTTATTATAAAGAAACTCTTGAATATGTGTGAATCGTACAAGATTTTTCAAGATATAGTATCTTGGGTATGAATTGCCTCGATTGTGAACAGATATTTTCAATTAGCTATTTGTTTGCTTAACAAATCAAAATTGCCGTTTGCCCTGATTGAAAGCGAACGTTTTTTTTTTCTCTGCGAAACCAATCAAGTAACTTCGACAATATATTTGAAAGCAAAGTTTGTCGATTTTCCGACATAAGACAACGTACTCTGCTTTCTATAAAACGACGCGACGTAATGCACGAAATCGACGGGGAAAAAAAAGAAGTTTGTGAAGCACTTACCCGCCTCGCTTCGGGCCCCGTACCTCGAAGACGACCTGCAAAAAACGAGAAATTACATAACCTTCGTCGAAATTCACTCAATCCTTTCACCCACTCAGGTTCCAAGAACCATCAATAACGTTATCTTCGATGAAATTAGTCGGGCAAGGCCACTGCGATTTCTTTTCCGGCGAACCCTATCAGGCGTCGGGTGTTATTAAAATTAATAAGTTCTCTGCGGCGGCGGTATTTCGAGAAAACGCAACAATGGACGGCGACGACGCCGAATTGAATTCGAAAAGGACGCGGAAATCGAAAGCTCCCGTAACTTCCTAGAAACTCGCGTCAGATGGCGCGGCCACTTATGAGACGGATTAAGTTAAAAAGGGGTCTTTGAAGAGAGCTCGTTAATGTTTTTCTTGCTCTTGTTTTATTTCCTGGAAACCGAAAAAGGTTCACCTAAAATTGAATTTTGATTGAATCCATTGGAAGTTACCTATATTTTTTTTATTCCAGGAAGAGGTGTATACAGTTTAGCGAATATATAAATACGACGTTGACAGGGCTCAATATAACCTTTTCAATTAGATGCTCCACTCAACGCCATCTCGTCAATGTTTTAAATAAAAGTGTGATGAAAGGCGGTAGGAATTAAAATGATTGCTTTACAGTACATTAGAGTGAGAGTTTCAGAATAACGTAATCAAAGTCCGCAGCCTCTTTATTTTGAAAAACTTTTTTACTTATGACCTTAACTCGGCACACGGCAAGAGAATTGTGAACTACTTGGAACCTGCCGGTTTGGTTTACTTAAACGAACCAATCAATGCAAAGTAGTGGAATAACTTTTGTAAAAAAAAATGATGTCCACATTGGCGAACACGAGAAGCAAACGAACTTCGGCCGTATTAAGTCAGGTCAGTTTTTGCCCTCGGTCGTCCCGAAATCGATATATTTATGGCGTACAGCGGAGGAAAAATCCGAAGAGGCGCGCACCGCTCCGCCGCCCGCCGACTCGCTGGCGTCGCTTTAAAAAGCCCCGGCGCAAATAAAAGGCCGCAATAAAACTAACGATATTGCAATTAATGAGATGCCCGCGCTTGGCAATAAATTACGCCCCGACTTCGATGGGAAAAATTCCCAAAACATAACCGACGAGTTCCTCGGACACCCAGAAACCGTAAACTCCATGTAGGGCGCCAAGTTTTTTTACCATTAAAAATATGCTAATATAGTGAAGAAAAGAAAATCTGGTATTCCTACCTACTCGCAGTTAATTCGGAAAATTGTATTTGAAATACACAGATTTTTTGGACGTCCTAAATCTCTGCGTTGAAAATTCTTGGCGCCCAACATCTCTGCAGGTTACTCCAAGTAAGAAACTTCAAAACTTCGTAAGACATCATTCATTATGAAACTCGGTAATCGGCTTGAACTTTGATATACATAAGCAATGGGAATCGTTTTTCCCGCTGTGGAATTCCACCTCCTTCAGAGAGAAGCTCTCGCGTGGTGGCGCTCTGCGGTGGAAAGAAAGCAGCGGTCCTTTGAAGCGGCTGGCGCCCACTTGCACTCGCCCAAATAAACACAAGCGAAACGAAGCGAAAATGTCCCGGCGATGCGAAGAATGCGGCGTCGCTCGACTGCCTTAAAGGCCCCCAACAACGAAGTTGCGACTTTGTCAGCCTCCCCCCGCATCGCCGCCCTAATTTGCAGGTCCCGGAGCTCAACCAAGTGCAGCCGAAATCGAATCCGGAAGCAGCTTAAAATTTCCTGCGCGACCACATAAATCTCCGGCGATTAAGACGGTGGTGAAGTCGCAACAGGTGGGTAATCGCTTTCGAATGTACGTACGCCGGCCTGTGTAGGTGCGTGCTGGTTACACGCCGACCAAGAACGGCTTACGTAAAAGTCCGGCGCATCCACCAAAATTCACACGATTGCAACAAATGATTTGATTACCTTTTTTTATTATCGGTAACCCTTTCTGATTAGGTTTGCTTCAGCTTGCCGTTACTGGACCTGTAAGTCATCAAAACCTAGCCTTCTAACATATCTTTAGAGCATAATATGTTGCATAGGTGTATGGTTTACTCGTCCACGTTTGGAAAAAGAAATGTCATTTACCTTCAGGCAAAGATGTTTCAATTCATTTTTCCCTATTGAAGAGCACCGGCGCGGTGCATTCCCCGTAACTCTCCGTAAGAAGTAGAAGAGTTGTAGAAGTTGTGAGATAGATGGTGCTGAATCACTCTCGCGTGTAGTACAAAATAAGACATCACAAAAAGCGGCGTAAAGCTTAAACGTGCTTAACTACATTATCTCAGCCAAAACATCATAGATCCTATAATAACACTGAGAATTATATTAAAGAGAACTATACAGGCGCAGGAATCAGTGTGGCAGAACTATTATCTAGAGGCTTAAATTCGGATCACTCGACTGTTTTTTTCATTTCTTTAAAGAGAACGCTAGACTCGCTGTAATCAGTGCGGCGGAACTACTATCTAGAGTCCTAGAGGCTAAAATACGAATCACTCGATTTACGGTCGATTCAATTCATTCAATTCTTCAGAATTATGGAGGTTGTTTACAAGCTTTATAGGTTTTTCATTTCTTTAAAGAGAACGCTAGACTCGCTGTAATCAGTACGGCGGAACTACTATCTAGAGTCCTAGAGGCTAAAATACGAATCACTCGATTTACGGTCGATTCAATTCATTCAATCCTTCAGAATTATAGAGGTTGCTTACAAGCTTTCCTGTTTTTTTCATTTCTTTAAAGAGAACGCTAGACTCGCTGTAATCAGTGCGGCGGAACTACTATCTAGAGTCCTAGAGGCTAAAATACGAATCACTCGATTTACGGTCGATTCAATTCATTCAATTCTTCAGAATTATGGAGGTTGTTTACAAGCTTTATAGGTTTTTCATTTCTTTAAAGAGAACGCTAGACTCGCTGTAATCAGTACGGCGGAACTACTATCTAGAGTCCTAGAGGCTAAAATACGAATCACTCGATTTACGGTCGATTCAATTCATTCAATTCTTCAGAATTATGGAGGTTGCTTACAAGCTTTCTAGGTTTTTCATTTCTTTAAAGAGAACGCTAGACTCGCTGTAATCAGTGCGGCGGAACTACTATCTAGAGTCCTAGAGGCTAAAATACGAATCACTCGATTTACGGTCGATTCAATTCATTCAATTCTTCAGAATTATGGAGGTTGCTTACAAGCTTTCTAGGTTTTTCATTTCTTTAAAGAGAACGCTAGACTCGCTGTAATCAGTGCGGCGGAACTACTATTTAGAAACTTAAGGCTCAAATTCGGATCAGTCGACTTCAGTTCTTCATAATTCAAAAATTGAGGACAGAGATTGCTTACAAGGTTCTCTGTTTTTTAATTTCTTTAAGGAGAACGATAGAGGTGCTTGCAGTGACCAGTGCGGTGGAACTACTACTTAGAGATTCAAATTCTAGCCAATCGGCTTACAGGCGATTCGGAATCGCTAAAATGAGTGCTGAGGTTGCTTACAGGTTCCTCTGTTTTTTCATTTCTTTGAAGAGAATATTAGAGGCGTAGTAATTAATGCAGCAGAACTACTATTTAGGGGGTTGACGCCCAATTCGGATTACAGTCGACTTCAATTCTTTAGAAAAGATCAATTGAGTGCATAAGCACAAGCTCTTCCAATTTTTTCATTTTTTCAAAGAGGTGGACTAACCTGTGAAGTGAACTACTATTCATAGGTTTCGGGCTTAAATTCTGAACAGGCCACTTCAATTTTTCAAAATAAATAAATTGAGCACAAGGTTGCTTACTGACTCTTTTGTTTTTTAAATTTCTTTAAAGAAGCGCAGTAACCAGTGCGGTGGAACTACTATTTAGACGCTTAACCTCAAATTCGGATCACTCGGGTTACAGTCGACTTCAATTCTTCAGAATCGGTAAATATAAGCAGAGGTGCTTACAAGCTTTTCTGTTTTTCAAAATTTCCTTAAACAGAACGATAGAGTCGCATTATCCGTGCGGCGGAACTACTATTTAGAGGCTTGAGGTTCAATTCGGATCACTCGGCTTGCACTCGACTTCAATTTTTCAGAATCTATAAACTCAGTTCAGATGTAGTTTCTAATTTCTTTAAAGAGAATTATAGAGGTCCAGTAAGCAGTGCGTTGGAACTACTATTTATAGGTTTCGCGCTCAAATTAGGATCGCTCTACTTATAGTCGATTTCACTTATTCGAAATGGCTTAAATTGAGTGCCTAGGTTGCTCTCTTGTTATTTCATTCTTTTTAGGAAAACAACAGAGTTCAATTGGCGCAGTGGAACTACTAAGTCATCAACTTTAAGCTCAACTTCGGTTCGCGGCTGACTTCGAAATCATTTAACAGAGTTGCCGAGGTTGCATTGCGAGCACTTCATTTCTTATAAGAGAATAATAGAGCCTACATCGCGTCGTGGAACTACTATTTAGAGACTCAAGTTCGAATCAGTCAGCTTACAGGCGATTCAATTATTCAGAATCGCTATATTGAAAGCATAAGTTGCTTACGAGCTCTTCTGTTTTTCCATTTTTTAAAAGAGAACGGCAGAGGTGGAGAGTAATCCGTGCAAGAGAACTACTATTTATAAATTTCGGGCTCAAATTCTGAACTGTCGGGTTACAGTCGACTTCATCTCTTCAGAATCAATAAATTGAGCACGAAGATGCTTACAGGCTCTTTTTTTAAATTTCTTTAAAGAGGCGCAGTAACCAGTGCAGCGGAACTACTATTTAGAGGCTTAAGCTCAAATTCGAATCACCCGGGTTCTTCAGAATCGGTAAATAGAGTCAGAGGTGCTTTTCTGTTTTTTTTTTTAATTCCTTTAAAGAGAACGAGAGAGGCGCAGTAATCATTGCGGCGGGACTACTATTTAGAGGTTTAAGCTCAAGTCCGGATCACTCAGGGTACAGTTGACTTCAACTCTTCAGAATCTATAAACCCAGTTCAGAGGTTGTTTCTAATTTGTTTAAAGAGGCGCAGTAAGCAGTGCGATGGAACTACTACTTGAAGGTTTCGGGCTCAAATTCGGATATTACAGCTTATAGTCGAGTATAATTGAGTACTTAGTTGCTCTGTTTTTATTTAGAGTCCGTTTGGCGCAATGGAACTACTAAGTCATCAACTTCAAGCTATTTTCAGTATTTTCCCTTAATGATAGTGGAATTTCTCTTCTTTTGTTTCAGTATTGGGCTATCGCATTGGGTTGGATAACGTTACTAAGACCCGAAGTCTTCTTCCTCCTTAAACTCTAGCTTAAACTCCTAGAAACTCGGCACAGCCAATTGGATTTTGTCCTTAGCCACATTTGATCTTTGCCTCATGATCTGAATCACTCCCAAATTGGTTTCTCACGTCGCGTCAGTGGATCCATCTTAACTAATATTGGCTTTGAATAAATCCTTTAGTCACGTACTATTAATTTAGACGACAGAGGGCGTTGAATTACACTCACTCAATCCAATCAGATGTTGTCGTTAGCCACATTCGATTTCTACCTCATCAATCAGAATCGCTCCCAAGTCAGTGGATCCATCTTAACCAATTTTGACTTGAGCCGAATTCTTTACCAAAACTTATTTATTTCTATCCAGTTCTTGTACCAAAATCGTGTCGAATTGCCTTCAAAATTATCTTGAAGCCTTGGATACAGAAGCAACATTCGTCGCGAATTCGTTTAAAATTTTCAACAAGATTTCAAAAGAAATTCGAGCTACTTGCGTTTCTGGCGCCATCGTCACTCCATCAGGAATGAACCCAAACTTCAATTTTTTACACTGAATTCATCCTCTTGGTAACTTTATAACTTCAGCGCCTCCGCCAGAAATGCAGTTCGTTTGCATTGCTTTTATTCTTAGTAGATTATGTTTGAAGCTTTGCTAAGAGAGGGCGTGCCTCTCAACAGAGTTGCGTTCGTCGCAAATACGAGAGTTTGCGGTTAGATAAACTTCTAGACAACAGCTTCACTCCACAGTCAATTCATCAGGAATAATTCTATTGAACTCATCTTCTTGATAAGTTGACTGGTAAACGTCATAGCTTCGGCACCTCCACCAGAATTGATAGGACATATGCATTTGTTTTCTTTCTTTTGGTTAAGAGAGGGCGCGCCCGATAATTACTTGTTAATAAACTGGCAAATGAACTAATAATCAATTTGCATTAACGCTGTTAGCAATCGTCTGTCTGTATCTTTCTCTCAGCGCCATCTCATCAGCGATTTCATTTATAACTGTGATTATTATACCCAGACGCATCAGCGAATATTATTGTTGCTGGCGATATTATTAGCAGTTTGACCACTAATTGGGCCTTAACAACAGTCTAATGGTAACAAAGTACTCACAGGCACTTTGTTAACATTTGACATCAAACTAATGTTTGCAGTTTTCGAAAGAGAAGTGCTTGTTAGTTAACAGTTCGTTGATGGGGCGTTTGTAAATAATCTCACGATGGCTTAAACTCGACAGCTTCGCTAAGACACTTACTAACACGTAATGGTGATAGGTGTTGATAGGCATTTGTTAATGTCTTCTAAATAAAACTTTAATAAAACGGCGAATCGTTGCGAACTATTAACAATGATGTGTACTGATAGGTACACTGTTAACGACATTTTAATAAAAAATTGTGTAGAATGGCGCCTGTTAACTTTAAGCTGAGCTTGCAGATTATAGGAGAGTGTGTTCACAAGGTTAACACTCTCATAACAATTGAACCCGCAGCTTTTCACTCGGTTAAGATTCAAGGTCAGCCTTGATAGCAAGTGTGCCGTTAAATTTTGAGCTTCGAAGCCGGCGCCTCCACCAATTCTTGTCCTCGCTCGTATAGAGCAATTTAGGAAGTGCTTGAATTAGGTCGTATATGAAAAAGCGAAAGCGCTCGTGTAACGATGGTCCGTAACAAGGTGGAAAACAACAAGTCCATTCGACGGCGGCCGATAACGCGTATCGAGGGCGCCCACCGCGAAGCTCGAGCCCATAAAAACGGACGTAAAAAGGAGTTCTCGCGATCGCCGGAAAGGCAAAAAGCGGCGAATCGATGCGAACTAATAACGGCGAAGAGGCACGGACACAACAGAGAAGATGAAATTTTATTTACGCACTTTTATTAAGAGCGATGTCTCGTTACGTTTATCTGGCGCTCGTAAAACGGGGGTAAGTTTCTCGAACGCCGGCGACTTCGCGAGTTCGCAGGTCGTCGTCTGGCCGCATATTTTTCCGACTTTATCTGGGGATGTACTATAAACCGCGAACTTTCCGTGCGGGCAGTAAATTCTGGGTTTATGTCTACCGCCGATTGACAGCGGTGGCGGCGTTGCGTTACATAATTGCAGACAGAACCTGAGATTCGAATCTCGGTTAACATCAGAAACCACCGCCGTCTTTTCGCAAAACGTATTCAGATTTATTTAAATTCGTCCGGAAGTCGGTATTTTTATTTGACAGGGCAGCATCTATCATCGGAACGAGCATTTGTCTTGTCACCCTCGTACCTACCCCACCGCCCCCCCGGTTCACAACAGATAAAGTATGTGGAACATGCAACATTAAAAAAGGGGGAGATAAAACGATACGAAGAAGTTAACTTCTTGTTGATCAGCAGAAAGCTTTCTCTGTTTATCTGATCAAGTGCCGGAACTAATGCATTTATCCTTCTGTTTTCTATCGTCCAGGAGGGGCAAGTCGTTAATCGCGTTGGTCGTTTCGTTTCAGGATTCAGGGTAAACGGCAACAGGCTGCTGGACTTTCGGGTGAACTCTCAGCTGGGGAAGGCCGGCCAGGAATTCAAAGTCAAGTCGGCAACGCTCTGGCTGAGGGCGGACATACGACATTCGAGACCGAACAAGTGCAAGTCGACCGAGATCTACGTGTTCAAATTCAGGGCCTCGCTCGCCAGGGACGTCAAGCTTACATCTCAGGTGAGACAGACGCCGGATTACATCAATTAGTGCCGTGCTCATTTCCCTTTTTCCCCCCTCAAGTTAATTTACGCGGCCTCATTTTCGCTTTTCATGCGAACTTAAACCGCCACAGTCTGACTAATTATCGCAACTTCTTCCAATTGGAACGTGAGGCCGAAACAAAAGAGAATTCGGCCAAGCTCTTTCATGGTGAAAATCAGGACTGCTTTCTAGGTTAAATCCTCCACAATGAACATGCCAATCATTCGTGAAGTTCGCTACAATCACCTGACACAAATCTTAATTGTAAAGGATCTGTTTGAGATATGGTGGAGCCGACGCCTCCACGTTACAAACAACTGAAAGTCGTTTTTTGTTCCACGATTTGCTTCGTGAGCTTTCAACTCATAAAACTTTCACCAGTGGTTTGTATTTTTCAGGACTAAATCCAATTGGTTCTCAAATTTAATTCACCTGTATCAGCTAACTGTATACTGGCACAAACAATTGAACCTCGATTTTTTTTGTTCCACTGCTGACTCAAGAGCTTTAAAGCATCATACACATTTCCAGCAGTTTGAATTTCTCAAGACTAAATCCAAATGGTTCTCATCTCAATTTAAGTTCATCTGCTTCAGCTAACTGTGACGTTCATCACAGACAGACCGTAAACTGCGGGGGTTGTTGAATAGTCATCCTATATACCCCGCTTACAGGGTGCGAAAGATCCTTAACAAGCAGTTCGTAATTTGCGAAGTTGGACATCGACCTTGCTAGTAAATTCAAGGAATTGAAAAAAATCTAACCTGTTTTTCCTCAAGTAGATGATTCAATCTGAAATATTGTAACATAGTTTCCTACCTCACAGTATTTAATAGACTTACATAGTAGAAGCGTGCTATACTCTAGTAGATTATGGGCATACAGAGCGTGGTTCCAATTTACCGGCCTAGTAGCCTCTCTCGTCTGCAATTTCGTAACCATACGATGTTTTAACGCCTACTTCTAATGAAAGGTTTAGTTAAATCATAACGCTAATTTGTCAAGTTATTATTACCTAAAAAGGTAGCCTTTAATTCCCCAAATAGCCCCTTTAAATTGATTACCCCTAATATTAGTCTTCTCAGTAATCCTAATCGTCATCAGAATTATTAATTATTTCATCACAAATCACTATCCTAGAAGCCTTTTACTTAGTAAAGTATCCTTATCAAAATCCTGAAAATGATAACTAATCTATTTTCATCTTTCGACCCATCCACATCTCTATATATTCCTTTAAACTGATTTAGAAGTCTACTCTGCATAATTTTTGTACCCTGCTCGTTTTGATTAATTCCCACACGATCATCATCCCTATGAAAAAAAATTCTTCTATCCCTTCATAAAGAATTTAAAACTCTTTTAGGACCAAGGTCCTTAGGAAGAACCTTTTTATTTATTTCTCTTTTCTCTTTAATTCTATATAATAACTTCCTGGGTTTATTCCCGTACATTTTTACTAGAACCAGGCATTTAGTAATAACTTTGACCCTCGCATTGCCCTTATGATTAAGATTTATAATTTACGGCTGAATCAACAACACCATCCACATATTAGCCCATCTTGTTCCTTAAGGAACTCCCCCACTTCTCATGCCTTTTATAGTATGTATCGAAACAATCAGAAATATTATCCGACCTGGAACACTAGCTGTCCGATTGGCTGCTAATATAATTGCTGGTCATCTGCTAATGACACTTCTAGGAAATACAGGTCCCTACATCTCGTCATCTCTAATTTCAGTTCTTTTAATCACTCAAATTCTCTTTCTAGTTTTAGAATCAGCAGTCGCAAATATTCAATCCTATGTATTTGCAGTATTAAGAACTTTTTATTCTAGAGAAGTTACCTAATGTCCCATAAAAATCACCCTTTTCATCTTGTAGATGCAAGACCATGACCCCTTCTCGGAGCCTTTGCTGCTATAATCACAATAACTGGAATCATTAAGTGATTTCACCTCTTCAATAGAAACCTCCTTCTTCTCGGATTCTCAATTACCAGATTAGTAATATTCCAATGATGGCGAGATATCTCCCGTGAAGGAACATTTCAAGGATTGCACACATACTTAGTAACTATAGGCCTTCGGTGGGGAATAATCCTATTTATCACATCAGAAGTATTCTTCTTTACCTCATTCTTCTGGGGATTTTTCCATAGAAGCCTTGCCCCCTCAATTGAATTAGGTATAAATTGACCTCCTAAGGGAATTACCCCCTTTAATCCCCTCCTAAATACCCTCATTCTCCTATCATCAGGACTTAGTTACCTGAGCCCACCATAGGTTAATTGAAAACAATTTCAATCAAGTAACCCAAGGCCTATCTTTAACTGTAATTCTAGGAATTTATTTTACACTTCTCCAAGCGTATGAATATAAGGAAGCCCCATTTACTATTGCAGACGCAGTGTACGGATCCTCTTTTTTTATGGCCACAGGTTTTCATGGAATCCATGTCATCATTGGAACCACATTCTTAGCAGTAGGTCTATTCCGACACTTAAATAATCACTTCTCCCCTATTCATCACTTTGGTTTCGAGGCCGCAGCCTGATATTGACACTTCGTTGATATCGTCATCACACGATGTTACAATGTGCTGAAAACACTTTTTCCTAAATGGTTACAAAAAAACCTGACGATGCATTTGTTCCATTAAAAGTGAGTACCATCGCACCCGGGCTGGTTTCATCACCTTCATCAGAACGACTTCGACGTTGACGTTATGGACTCTTCTATTTCCAAAAAGTTATCGATGGCGCATTGGTTCTTGAACAAATCACAATCTGCTTAGGTCTTTGAGGGTGTAACCTTCCTATCTAATCCCTAGATCGATTGGTTCACAAACAGGTGACGATCCTAGTAAGACGTGGTAAAAGCGCCAGCTTTGCAATATAATCGAGTGGTCCTTAGGGCTCTCGCATGGTGAAGTGATCCTAACCCTAATCTGCTCGATGTTGGTCGAGATCTTCTTTAGATTAATACTAGGTTTTTTCCAACAGCGTTTTCTGACTACTTCGGAACCGTTGCCCACCGAAGTAACGACCGATTTTAACGATGCCGGCAAATGTACAATTTTGATGACTATTATATGCTTTTGACGGTTTCGAACTAGTTACGAACTGTTGCAGGAACAAACCTAACGTAACTGTTTTAGTCACCGACCTCTCGTTAACATAACCTAGTTATCGACAACACTTTACTTCTTCTCGACTAACTGGTATTATGTTGTAGGAATTTAACGAATACACCGAGGATCCCGTCTCACTGACGTTGGAAGAATCGAAAAGCGGCTGGCAGAAGGTGGAGCTGACGGAAACGGTGAAGATGTGGTTGACGAATTCGAACAAGGATAAACTGCGCCTCCTGGTAGATTGCAGCTGTTGTAGTAACTGGCAGATTCACCTTCTGAACAGGGATGTAGAGAGGCGGACGGATCCGAACCGTCCGTTCCTGGTGATAGAGACGGATCCGACGACGGCGAAGCGGGTGAGGCGAAGAGCGATGGACTGTTCGCCGGATTCGGGCAATCAGTGTTGCAAGCAACCGTTCTACGTGAGCTTCGACACGCTGGGTTGGAAGGAGTGGATCATAGCGCCGTCCGGGTACTACGCGAACTACTGCAGGGGAGACTGCGGTCACCACCGGACTCCGGACACGTACGTGACGTACCACACGCACGTGATCGAGGAGCTGAAAAAGACTTACCACCTGAGCGGTATGCAGCCGTGCTGCGCGCCCCTCAAGTTCTCCAGTATCAGCCTGATTTACTACGATTCGGATCACAACGTGATAAAAAGGGACCTGCCGAAGATGGTCGTGGACGAGTGCGGCTGCCCTTGAACTCAAAAAAGTACTACTAGCAATTAACGTGTTTTAATTGTATTTAAAAGGAAGTGTGCGTGTCTGTACGTACGTGGTGGCGTGCCTGTGCGTTGCGTTAGATATGAGAAAAGCCATCGTGGTCTCTCAAGACGGAACGCTAGACAAATACGTGAATCTTTTGTAGTGGAATTAGGAGAGCAAGGTTGTATAGGTTTTTAATTGATGAATTTGTAAAGATGGGGAAGGCGACTAGGTAAATTATTCCAATGGACTGATTTTACGTGTTTTAGTTGTTTGTTGGTTAAGTTTCCAGGTTGGCGAAACTCTATTCTGACCATTGCTGTATGAACCTGGGAGGTTCAAAGCAATCGTCAAAACCAAGTTTTGCCAACCGTTCGAGATGCAAAACATGGACGCATTTGCCAGTAAGTTTCGTGCGGGTATTGCACCGGGCAAGCCGTGAAACCCGGCCCATGAATTTTTAATTGTTGGAAATCAATCTATCGAACTGTTTGTAACACCTGACGATAAGCCACGTGTGCCAATTCACAGCGCGCAGCTACCCCTCCCCTCAATACAATACCATCAGGGCTTCCTCGCGAAGCAACATCCTCAATTTCTCTTCCATAATATGCGGGGGAGGCTTTCACTCAATAGTGGAAGAATATTTCGGGTATCACGCTTGCCCGCGTCCGTTTTTACTTTGTGATGTTACTACTCAGTTGTTTATTTACGTTTTTAGAGAGGAGTTGAAGCAGAACGAAAGACGCATTGTGATTGTTTTTTTACCATTAAAACTGTGATTTATTCGTTTGTTTTTTTCGTTCGTTTGTAAAGTTCCGCGTTTTTTGTTTTAATATTTAGTAGGTAAACGGTAGTTAGGAGGAGCAGGAGCGCGCGCTCCACCCATTTTTCTACTTTTGTACGGACGGATGCGTTGTTGTTTGTTGTTGTTTTGCCGACCTTATCAGCCTAATTTGCGCGTTGGTTTGCGTACTCACTGCCTGAGAAGATGTTAGGTAAATTTATATAAATTATAAGCATTAACGAGCGACAATAAGAAGAGAAAATTTATTACTACTCACAAATAATAATAATAATATACAAGAAACGATTTCTCGAAATATGCAATAAATGTAAAGGTAGGTTATGCTAGTCGAAATATTGTACTCAAACTTAGATGAAATAGCTTGAATACAAAAGCGGGTGGTTAATTAAATCGGAGGTGTTGGGCCACCCAAAATAAACTCGGTTTCTTCTTGCCACACACACGCGCGCCAGTATCTCCTCAAGAAAGACACCCGCCGATTTAATTAACCCTCGACCCAACCCTCTATCTATCTATCGCAAACATATATCTACAAATATATGCCTTACCTTAAGAAGAAACTGTTATTAAACAAACCAATCGCGGCAGATTCAACCACTGGCTGACTCCTCGTTTCAAACATTCCGATTTTGTTCTTGTAATATTTTCGTCAGTTTGCGAATCCTGCCGCGTCTCACCCAACCATTCTGGATTCTCCAACGTCGCCACCTCGAGGCGGAGGAGAATCCAAAATAAAGTTGAATTTTATTGAATGAATAAAGGAATAAAAATTAATAAAAAAAAAGAATTAAACTGTAACGCAAATCTAACAACCGAATATCTATGGAAAGTGTCTTCGAGAATGAGAGAATCGCTTGTAAGTAAGTAATACGGCAGCGTCTTTTCATAGACATTTCGTCGTATCCCCTTTTCTTCCTATCCCCCCCGTCCCCCTCCGGAATCCCTGTCGTCCCAACGATCCCACAATACTAACGAGAACAAACCAAGCTTTCGCAGTGTCATTTATAAGTTATTTGGTAACTAATTACTTAACTACGCCGGTTTAGATTTAGATGAGAAACTGCTGCAATTTTTATGACGTCAAGAAAATGTTCCTGAAATAACTATGTAAAAATAAAAAGTGAATAAAAAGCAAAAATTCGAAGCGTGTTGTTTTCTTCTACCTTTACGACGCGGATCCTCCAAAACATGAGCACACTCGACGTTAAAAAGTAGTATCAGAAGTGGGATAATCGAGGGTGACCCTAAAAGAAGAAATACATTCAAGGTCACGATTATCGGGGTACTAAATATTGAAACATTGCAGAAGGCGCAACGAACAAACTAAGACGACGACGAAAAAATATTTGAGATTAAAACTTTAGTATCAGCACTCAAGGGAAAGAAAAGCAAATCGAAAGCTCGCAGCAGGAAATGAGTTGAATAAATAAAAAAAAACGTCAGAAGTGGGATAATTGCAGGGTTGTTACTGTTTTCTGTCTCTTTAAGTACTTGTATACTGAATACCTATAATATAATCAGTTCTATGTCCTCGTGAATGCAAATTCGAGCGATCTTTGCTCAAAATATGTCCGCATCAGTTTTTATGGTTCCGCAATAAAAATAATGATATGACGGTGACCTTGAAAGTATTCAGGATGAGACGGAAGAAAAACAAAAAAGAAAATGACGAATAGGTGGGCATTATGTCCTTC
The DNA here is from genome assembly GCA_958336345.1 of Dorcus parallelipipedus. NCBI lineage: Eukaryota > Metazoa > Arthropoda > Insecta > Coleoptera > Lucanidae > Dorcus > Dorcus parallelipipedus. The sequence continues at coordinate 40,929,214 of OY284480.1, read as the reverse complement.
TGCTCGCCCTATTCGCAATCAGATAATTGAATTTTATTTGCGCTTTTACATAAATATTGCTCGCGTTATCTAACAATTACGTGGTGGTCGTCTTGAAGACGGTCGCTCCGCGCAGAGAAAGAGAAGGACGAAAAGACGCAGTGCGTTTCGTGCTCCGGACCTCTCTCACTTGAAACATTGCCAAAACTCGGACAGACTGGGAATAAATTACAGCAACTATACACAAATCTTTCATATATAAAGAAGTTAGTACGGCGCTCCCTCTCGCGAGACAAACTGTTGCCACTGGTATTAGTGTCGGGCGCACATCCCCGACAAAGACGGACGGACCGACTCGCTTCCTATGAATAAGCGGAGCCCGCAACCGATGCCAAATCTCCGCATTGCCAAAAACTTTTTATGAAGCCCGTTCGACTCCTCTTACATGTACTCCCTTCGATTTTTCGCCCGTCTCAGTACAGGGTGTTCGCCTAAATTTATCGCGGTCCACTTCCATGTCGTCAACCCGGAAAAAAAAAGACGCCCGACGAACTCCGGCGACCTTGAGTTTAATCCGCCGAATCCAGACGACGTCCCAATAAAAGACAACTTCAATTGCACGCTGCAACAACTTTCGCTCTCGTAAAAAAATTCCTAAGCAGAAGCGACTCGCTCTGTATTATGTTAGAGCTACTTTTTTGCGTCGCCGCTGAGTCTGAATGCTTCAACACAAGCCCAAGAAATAACCAGATAACATGGATAGGCCCCTAAAGGCGTACTACATCACCATTAGGTGGGTTCAAAAGAACTCTGCATACTCTAAACTTCAAGACTTCTGACTTCTATTAAGTTCATTATTCAAAACTGAAATTGCGTCTGAGATCTGACGAATTTGAAAGAGTTTCATTCACTTCTGATGCTCGGCTCAATTACATAAGCCCACTTCGAATGCTACATCTATCACTTATCCCACATCTGATGCCTGTGTGTTCTCTTCTGAAGCCTGACGAACTCATCATCCATTCGATCATTGCAAGCAAGTAAAAGCCTTCGACTGTAAGTCTAGACCATTCCATAAAATTAGAGCTTTATATTGTATCCGAAATTGACGCATAAGGCAATATACTGTTCAGAAGTGTCTTTAATGCGCGCGTTAAAACTCTCCTCGGTGAGTGTGGGCTGTGCAAATAGCTTTATGTGCAATCTACAATCTCGCCCCCGGCTCGGGGACTCGTCGAAAATCCACCAGCAACAACAAATAAAGAAATTCCACCGGAAGATCGGCCTTCGAATTTACGAGATAATGAATTCAGATGATTTTACGACGGGGGGCTAATGCGTTTTAAGTCAACTTTGAAACGTCGCGTCGTCGTCGAAGCAGAGCGAGAGGAAGCAATCGATACCAATAAGTCTGTCGTTGCGGTGATGTTTTATCACCACATTATAAATTCCGAAACGCCGTAATAAAGCGTCGCTGAAAAAAAGATCGCGTCGGCGGCACCGGAACGGGGTGCACAACGCCGGCCGGCCGGACAGCGCGAATACGTTCGAGAAAGTTATGTCTCCACACCCAGAACTGCGGCGTCAGTTGTTAGAATTGGTCGTGTGTCACATAAAACATACTTAAAAGAAAATCCAATTCGCCTGCATCGCTACAAATATGGTTATAACGTATCGCCGCGCCGCCGTCCGCGATTTAATTTTGATTTGTATGCAGACTGTCTTCGGCAAATTTACGTTCCTATATCTCGACCGACAACTTCCTCCAACGAAATTGTTTCGGGCTGCAGGTGAGGGATAATCAATTCTAAAATGAATCCAACCGAAAGAAACTGACCCTCAATAGTAATAAAAAAAAGCTGTAAATTACTTAAGACGCTTAAGTTTCAACAACTGAGTAATTTTCTGAAGAACATACAGTTCTGTTCAGATGAAACTCTTGCTGCAAAATCTTAACAATCGAATAAATAATATCTCCATAGTCTTCCTGTAGTAGTACAGCTCGTCTTAAATAATATTATTAACTCAAAGTCTTCTTTAATATACACAGTGATATTCTTGGTTCGAAGTAATATTGTCTAACTAACACTTACAAAACTCTTTTTCAAATGATACATTAGGTTCAAGATCTTAACGCTTGATTTGATACACGTATACCTGGAATAAATATAACGCTAGGTGGCGCTCCTTTTTTAATTAACAACTAGATAACGAGCTACCGACGATCCTACTGTGCAGCCCACTCCCATCTCCACTGAGCTGGGCATAATTTCAGGTAGGTTGTTCACCAACGTAAAGGAGTTTCCCTCAATTTTCGCAATCTATTCAAGGTCGACTATTTTGAGCTATAGTTAGGTAGGTAGCATAGGATCTACAATGAACAAAGACATATACATCTCGCCTCTTCCAACTAATTGCTTTAAGGAAAATCTATCGGTGACTGCTTTATTGAGATAACGATTGTGTTATGTTTCTTGAAGACCAAGCAATCAATACATTCTTTATGTTTCTTGAAGACCAAGCAATCAATATACTCTTCTAATTGGTTTAATTTATGTTAAACTAAATTACACTTTGAAATTCAAATAAACTAACTCAACTTACATAACGAGTCAATGCATACATTATTTTTCCTTACCAAGACAATGTCTCTTTTTTTATTAAATATTTTCAAAGGATACTACAGATTGATCATCGGACAGTGATAGAATCTCATTGAAGAAGGACTATAACGAACAAGGACGTTTCCATACTTATTGAATGTGGCTCTTATTGCCTCTTCCGATTAATGTCGATGAAATTCATTTGCTTCAGGGGAAATCTATCGGTGTCTGCTTTATTGAGACAACGATTGATCATCGGACATTGATAGAACCTCGCGGAAAAAGATCTATACCGAACAAAGAGGCATGCATACTTACTGAATGTGGCTCTTAAAGCTTCTCCTGACTATAACCGATGAAATTTGTTTGCTTTGTTGATATTATATCAGTGTCTGCTTATTGAAGCAATGATAAATCATCGGACGCTGATAGAACCTCCTTCTCTATGAACCTGAAGAAGGACCTACAATGAACAGAGACGTAGACTTATTGAATGCCTCTCCACACTATTGTCAATGTGATTCTTTTGCTTTGAGGAAGATTCTATCGGTGTCTACTTTATTGAGACTACGATTGATCATCGGACACTGATAGACCTCTCGGAACAAGGGCTATAACGAACAAAGACTTATCAATACTTATTGAATGTGGCTCTTATAGCCTTTCCCGACCAATGTGGATGAGATTCGTTTGCTTTAAGGGAATCTAACAGTGTCTGCTTATTGAGACAACGATTGATCATCGGACACTGATAGAACCTACCGGAAAAAAGATTTATTACGAACAAAAACGTATGCATACTTATTGAATGTGTCTCTTAAAACCTCTCCCGACTATTGATGAGATTCGTTTGCTTTGTTGATAATCTACCGTTGTCTGCTTATTGAGACAACCATCGGACGCTGATAGAACTTGCTATGAACCGGAAGAAGGACTTACATTAAACAAAGACGTATACTTATTGAATGCCTCTCTCGGTTATTGTCGATGAGATTCTTTAGCTTTAGGGAAGATTCTATCGGTGTCTACTCATCGAGACAACAGTTGATCAAAGGACTTCACCGTCTTCTCTAACGTATACAGAAACTCTGATACTCTTGATTCATTGCCTTCACAATTAAATTTCTCTCTCTAATAATCGTAGGAATTCCTCACTGCCTCACTCCACTGGTTTAGAGTTTTGAATAATTGAATAGAGAAGATCCATAGTTGTCCGTAGTCCATAACTTGATGATAATTGAAACAACTGGAAGAAAAGGACATGTTGCGGTATTCAATTTACACGAACCGAAACCAAATTAATGATTCTAAAGCGCCAATCAAAGATATAAAATTTTACGCGAACCGAAGTTAAAACGTTAGGTGGTTCTTAACTGACCAATCCACGAACTTGTCGTAAGTCTTAAAGCCCATCCAGGAATTGAAGTCTTCCAAAAGAGAACTCGAAGTCTAATAAGTTGACAGCACTGCTTGACAGTCTATTATTAAAATTGAGAGACGAAGGCAATTTTCTCTATTGGTACAATGATATAAGCAACTTCGACTAAAGCAAACTAGCAAATGTTCAAGCTCAAAAACAAATCTTCTAGACCGCCATAATGACATGTGTTGTCGTTGTATATTTTATCAAGTTTAGAATTTAGGAAAGTTCACACATTTTCAATGTATCCGTAAAACACGAGCAAGTTTGTTTATTTTATCTTATGGGAATGCGATACGGGGTACGACTCAAGTAGAGGGATGAAACGAAAGCACTTCATTCAGTCTCTGGCGACGCTTCTTAGAGGGCGAACGTCTTGGTAAAGTTACGCTAATTACGCGAACGGGCTCGCGAGTGTTACAATGAATTGCAATGACATGAGAGTATCATGAGGGATCATTTCTCCTGTATACGGCATTTGACCCTATCCGCTACTGCAGATACATGAGTAGTAGATGCCGGTAAAACAGCTAGTTGTATGCCTGACCAGGTGATTGCCTTGTGCTTTCAAAACGGTCATGACTTGGTGTTGACTGCGCTCGGGCCGGTGTAGCAACACTGTAGGAGGCGGTGGCACTAATGATTCTGAGAACGTACGCTCAGAAGGCAAGGTATGCTAATATCCACCTGGGGCTTGTCTTTATGCATGCGAAGTACGAAGATGGACATTCGAGGACACCTTCTCCGTGAATTCGCATCCCAGCAGGGAGCTTCCGCATCTAGAGGCACCGCTGGAAGGGTGCGGGGCCGGGAGAGGGCCCCGGTGAGTAAATAAGTCCTATAGTCTTGAGTAGATACTCGTAAATGGTCAATTGTAATTTTGCATGACGTCCTTGTCGAATCGAAAAGAGAAGCCCAGATATTAAGACGTTTACCCTCAGCTCCGCAGTGGACGAGAAAGAGAGAAAGAAAGCAGGGAAAGAGAGATCTAATCAAAGGGTGAGTGAATGTTTATTGTAACTCGGTCCTCTGACATTGTTATCAGTTTATGTTATATTTATGTTTGTCATGTTTAACACAAAGAAAAAAAAAACTAGCCAACACATGGGAGAAATAACGCTTAAGGCCCGTTTTTTCAATCACAAGTTAACTTTAACTTTATTCCCGTAGTAAGAAATATCAAAACAATCGATCTTATGGCAATAAACTGATAGTTAAAGGTAACTTGTGATTGAAAAACCGGCCCTTAAAGTTCGCGATATTGTATTGTTACACGAACCGAAATCAAATTGACACTTTTAAAACACCAATAAAAAATAAAGAATTAGGTATACACGAACCGAAGTTAAAACGTTAGGTAGTTTCTAATTAACCAATCCATGAGCCTATTGCTAATCTTAAACCTCAATTACGATTTAGGATTAAAGGGCAAGTATCAACTTGATGATGTTGGAAATTACTTTGATGGATTATTGGAGATGAAGAGATTAAGGAGAGGTTATGTAAGCTCTGATATGAACTCCAATTAAAGCAAAATAGACGAAAAAACATCGAAATCCAAAAATATTTTACCATAAAAACTTAAGCACTTCAAGAAGGATAGCCTATGACGTTTGTTTGGTATTATTTTGAAATGTCAAGGCGTTAAGGAAAATTGCAGTTTCGTAACAAATCACAATCTACCTCATCTGTTGGTGAATCCTGGTTTTGCCAAATCGTCGCCTTATGAAGACCTCTTACTAACATAACTGACAAGCAAAGTCTCTAACATAATCCACGTTAATAGTGGAGCGTCAATCGTCTATCGACTTTTTTGCAAGGGAAAGTCTTAAGGACTCTAATAGGACAAGGTCTCTGATAGAATCGACGCTCTGTTGAAGTAACCAAACTCGAACGTCGATACATCATCATCGTGGTGGTCGCGATCCCCAAAACGACTGAGGACCTTGCCCCAAATATCGCAGTGCGTCCGCGTTACGCAACGCACTACGTGAAAACAGAACGCCGACCGTAATAACCCGTCAGGGCAAGATTGATGGGGCGGCCGAAACGCTGTAAGGACGACTGACTACGTGTCGTCGTCGTTACGACGTGAATTTCAAGCGGTTTTTTCCACGTACACGCTCCATCAGATGGTATGAATGACGATGGTTTGAGGATTTTGTAAGGCACGGTGATTTGAGAATTTTGTTGCCTTCCAGCAGGTAAATTAACTTTGCCTTCATGGTGGTAGTTGAAGGCGCCTCCATGGACGCTGTAGACATGAAATTCTGCTACGGCCAATAAGTCACGTCGTCCGCCGGCTGCATCAGACCGAAAAGAGAGAAGAGAAAAAAAGAAAACGATGCAATAATAATCGTAGTGTGCATGTCGTCGTAAGAAAATGTAATGAGTCGGATGTAATGTGTATAAAAGTCTATATACATCTGAGTGATGTGTCGGGCAGACGCCAGCGTGACGTCACGAGACGCCGGCGTCGCTTCGTCCGGACGCCCTGCCACGAGACTGTACGCCGTGCGTCTTACAGCCTAGCCACCGATTAAATAAATTGCAACGAGGGAAAAAAACGTCCTGCACCTCGACGCACGGAATTTCTATTAACTGCATCGATTATCGACCGGAAGCTTATTGGCGCGTGCACGCACGCCGACTATGATTTCATTCAAGCGAGCGATTTCTGCTGCATCAAGAAGTTCCAAGTACACCTGTTTAAAACCGACCGACGTTAATCCAGCTCAAACTTTTCAGAACTTCCGTGCATCGTATTACCGTCAGAAATCAAATTTACCTACTGCAACTTCCAATATACTCATGCTCTAGCACAATCATCCAGAAAAAATCATCTCGTCAAGTTACTACATTTATGAATACATACATGAATCAAACAATCACAAATCTCGTTGAATTATACACGAACCGAAATCAAACTAACACGGTACTATGTTTGCACGGACTGTAATTAAATCGACAAATCAAAATCTCTTAGTCAACAACATGTACTTTACACGAACCGAAATCAAATCGACAAATCCGAAACACCAATCAAAGATGTAGAATTGTATACGGACCGAAGTCAAAAAAACCTTGGAACTAGTTTTAACGGAATTAGAATTGGTCGCCGGACCCTTAGGACTATCCAGAAGATGATTATACGATTATATGATTGGTTGGATGAATTCTTTAGTAGAAACAAAAGGAACTTGTTGCACGACATACTGAGTTTTTGCATGCTTTTATTTCGCTTTTTTTTGTTATTAAACACGACTTATTGAGTTTTACGATTAAAATCAAGTAAACAGACGCATCACTCAGTGATACGTAACAACAAATTCCTACTTTACGATAAGGACCTTCCGCCGGGGAGAGGAATTTATCTACAGCGCGTCCCGTAACTCGTGTTCCGGCCCGATTAACGGCGAAAGTTTTTTTGACGGACGGCCGCGTCCAGGCGTCGAGTTATAGCACGGGCCGGACATAAAGTAACCGACCGGCGCTGTATTTCGCCGCCGCTGGGCATATCTGGAGGGCTGCTTTATTAGCGCAAAAAGTTGCAGGCGATCGCGTGCCCAAAACGGATTAGTTTTTATCGTCCGTTGCGAATTTTTCGAATTTACGGCATCCGAGGGGATAACGTCCTTGATGGACGGTGAGAGTCTTTATTTATTTTGTAAAGGCAGCGATTGCTAGATTTTCTCTGTCTCGAAATAAGAATTTAATTCTTCTTTTTCTTCAGCTTGTATTCAGGTAAAGTCCCTAGATAGATAAAGTACTGCCAATTTGAATCAAAATAAGCGCGCCAAATTTGAAATCACATTACCTGTTACGTTCAATTTTACATTTGCGCGTTCATTTCGAATCAAAATCGCGGTAATTGCAATCTAGAGACTCTATATTTTGCTAGATTTAGGCTACTTCGATTACCATCTCTATTTTGAATCCAAAAACGCGATCGTAATGTTTCATAATTTGTTACACAGGCCAAATACCAAATGTGAAATTTAAAAAAAAGTCATTCTCTATCTTGAAGCTTATTTGTCCCAGAAATAAATATATCGGTACTTGTTATTTGAAGCATAATTAGCGGTGGAAAATTTTAAGAAGACTACTTTTGCTTATCTAAGCGCTTTATACGCCTAGACGAACCGCATTCAAAATATTCGCAATAAATTTAAAGATAATTACACGAACCGCGCTCAAAATATTCCCAACAGATTTAAAGGTAATTATACGAACCACGTTCAAAATACTCTAAGGTCGGGTTTCTGAAACGTTTCATAAAGTTAATTAATAGATAAAATAAAATATTCCTATAGTTCTAACATGTGTAGCCATAGCAACATTTACTTTTATCGGACCGTTAACTTTATGTAACGTTCCAGAAACCGGGCATAAATAGATTTAAAGTTAAATTACATGGACCACATTCAAAATATTTGCAGTTATTTTCGCAGGGCTCTACACGAACCGAAAACTGAATTCACTAAATTTCATCTCAATTAGAACTTCAAAAATTGGCGGTGGAAAAATTTAAGAAGACTAGTTTTACTTATTTAAGCGTTTCATACGCCTAGACGAACCGCATTCAAAATATTCTCAATAAATTTAAAGATAATTACCCGAACCGCGCTCAAAATATTCCCAACAGATTTAAAGATAATTACACGAACCGCGTTCAAAATACTCTAAATAGATTTAAAGTTAATTACACGGACCTTAGTCAAAATATTCGCAGCTATCTTGGCAGGGCTACACGAACCGAAAACTGAATTCACTAAATGTCATCTCAATTAGAACTTTGAGACAATTGACATTAAATGAGAAGGAATCTCGCGTTTATTGGCTAATGAACATCTGAAATTCGAAACAGTTAGCGCCTTCTACCGTCGAAATCCTGAACGCTAAAGTCCACCGCGACCGTCTCTGTTTCGGTTTTTATCGACGTACACTCGAACAACCTCATTTAAAGTACGCAATATTTTCGTTAGGGGACGCCACAAGTAACGCAACTGTTCTGTTTCATTTTCAGCCTATAAAGAGTTTCGCATTACCGGCTTCGCTGTTTTAGCCCTTTACCGAGAGACGTCACTAGTAATAGAAATTTAATTATTTTTTTTTGCAAGATATAAATCCTTTTATTACCGTTGATTGAAGCGCCTGCTAGGATCTAAAGATAACAACCCGATATAAAAAAAAAGAAACATATAAGTGCCGGTTCACTTGATGTCCGTGTATAAAAAAGAAGGGTATCGAAGCCTTGGACCGAATCGGTGATGGCATTTCGCCAACGATTTCGCAACGGCGGCCGTCCGATTTAAAACCTCGACCCGCGCGCGCCTCTACCCACGCAGGAAATCCGCGGGGAAAGGGACCAAGGATCGAACCCGAACCCGGCCGCCGCGTCAGACCGACGGCCACCAGCTTTTTTAATTCGGCCCGCCGTCGCACTTTTATTATTGTTGCGGTCGTTGCCAGCAGCGAGCGCTAGCTCGATCGTGTTTTGTTTTGTGATCGCGTTTCTAAATAATATCCTGGCGAATCGACGCGTTTATGTAGGCCAACCGCGAGAGATCAACACGTGCGTTGGAGGTGTACGGCAAGGAACGAGGGAGGGAGGTCAACGCCATCTACTTTTTGCATAAACTAAAAAACATTAACAATCGGAATGTTTAACGTAGGCCAAACGAGGTCTGATTTCGACACGTAATTATTAACCGCGAGGTATTTGGCAACGAGGGAAGGAGAGATCAAAAAAAAAGAGAAAGAGCGGTCAAGGAGAACAACGCCATCTACGTTTTGCACTAAATTAAAACGTCCAATACAATTATTAGAGATTCTGATTCTGCGTTAAGGCCTCCTCCACTGAGACGAATTTTAAGGAGTAAGTTTATTAATTGTTGATTAGTGTTTGAGGGGGAGGAAGAGATCAAATGGGGGCAACGCCATCTATGTTTTGCACCAAATAAAACAATTTAACGGGGAATCGACTTGTTTACGTGGGCCAAACGAGGTCTGATTTCGACACGGAATCGAAACCATCACGTGTTCAGGAGGTGTTCGACGGGGCACGAGAGGACTAGGTCAAGGGGGACAACGCCATCTACATTTTGCACAAAATGTTTAATAATAAATTATGCAACATGAAAAGTTCTAACTCTACGTTAAAGGATCGTCCGCTCAAAGGAGACAAACAAGGCTTATGTAGTTTGTATTAGATTTGTTTTAATCGATGTTAAAGGGAGAATGGTGCAACGCCATCTGTTTTTCTAAAAAAAGATCAAAACGTTTTCTTAGGGACTTAGGGCGGCTCAAGCAATTTGTTTTATTTCCTTAACTTAAAGGGAGAGGAGGAGTTCATAATTTATAATAATAAATTCATAATTTATCTTAATTGCATCGATTCGGCGAATAACCAAGAACAAAAATCCTTGATCCGAAGGCAACCTGAATCGATACCACGGACATTTTCCACGGTCGGCTCGCGCGCACCTCTAAATTTCCACGCACGTCGAACAGCTGAGCAACGAAATTTTCTAACATGTGTGTTTGGTTTGGTTTCAGTCGTGTAAAAACAGCGTAGAGGAAAGGTCGTGCGCGCTCGCGTTCGACCAGCACCTCGTTTCTTGCACGGAAGGATTAGCCCGTCGCTTTCAAAGGACAAAAGGGCGCCAGCACTACAAAAAAAAATCCAGAAGGACCAGGTGGTAAGCCCTTTTAGTTTTTTTTTAATATGTATACGCACTCTCGTTCGCGTACATCGCTGTGTGCGTGAGGGCCTTTGTTTGCACGAGAACGCCCTACGCAGAAGGTTCTCGATTGATGAAATCGAATACGAGGGATCGGCTGGAATTTGACAACGTAGAGCTTCAATTTACCATTTAATTTACGGTACGTTATGAAACGGCGTTGTTTTGTTCCCAGAAATAACACAAAGAAATCTTTATGGAGGTTTTTTGGTGCAAGCTTCAACACCGCCAGATTTTGTACGTAGGAACAATTTTTTTCGAGGTTTCGAGGTTTGTTTATCGCACCATAGACTGAGGTTGTCGTCCAAAAAATCCTTGGTGTCCTTCCCCCTGGGACCTAATGCCCCCGTCCTTAAGATATATTTTATGGAAAACTTTTTTGCAATTGGATGCTTGATTACCGGAAATAACACAGAGAGGAACCCATACGTTAAAGATCCCTGTAAAAAAAAGCCCCCCCCCCCCCTCTTCTTCTTTACGTCGAATGCCCCCCCCCACTCTTTTTCACACTAAAGAATCAACTTTTTTATCGCAAAATTGGTATATGTGAAAGCGTCTACAAGAAAATTATTTTTAAGAATTGTTTAAATGATCTTATGCAAAGAGGGGGGGGAGATCCGCAATAGTCTATGCCCTCCGATCTAAACTCTTAAATCACCTGAAATTTTTTCTGCAAAACGGATAGAAATAAAAGGAAAAGAAAACTGACTTTTATGATTAAATTTGAAAAATGGTCTATGAAGGGGGGGCTCCAAGGCACACGTCAAACTCGCACAGTAAAGAATATTACTTATCAATATTTTTTAAAAATTATTTTCTTAATTTGCATGGCACTATTTGTTTTCTTTTTAATTTATTTAACTTAAGGAGGGGGCAACTCTCATTCGTCTATCATTGAGATTAAAAAAATAATTTCATTAACGTCCAAAGTACAGCAAATTCAAGTTGTTAATTATTTATTGAGGAAGGGGGGGGGGTGAGGCGAGAAGAGCGCAAATATTAATTAAAAATTCGCGATTGTCGCATGTTTTCCAGTTGGTGTCCACTAAGTATAAATTAATCAATTTTTTCGTAACTTAATTAATTTAAAACAATTGGCGTCACGCGCCATTTGTTTGTGCCGAGGTTTATCAGCGTTGCTCAAGTGCACTTCTTCTGATTACAGTTCATAAAATTAATTAAAAATCCGCGCTTTTGTAATACATAATTCCTAAAATTAATTGATTAAACGTTTCACATCGAGAAAGGGGGGAAGCGGAGGGCGACCGTGGAGATACCAGCCGAAAAATAGAATGGGATTGTTTTAAATAACTTTGTTTTAAACAACTCAGAGAGGGGGCACCGTAATTATTTTTTTTACATTTTATTATCGCGATAATTTAATAACCTCCCCAAAAGAAGGCGTAAAGAGGCCATAAGTGTAACTTTTAGGAATTTTTTTCTGCAAGTAACACTTCCCGAACAAAAAATAAAATTAAATTATTTTTAGTTCGCTCGTGATCATCCCGTATAAATACACTTAAAGGCGCGTAAAAACTATTGGCACGGTGCTGGCTGATTCGGCGAGAAACAAAACAAACAAATCCACGCGCTCGCGATATTCGGCTAATCGGGTGCAGTGAGTCAGGCCCGGGCCCATTATTTAAGCGCGAGGTTTGTTTATCCATCCGGGCCCCCGCTTTCACTTACGCCCCTTACGTAAGCAGCGTTACGCTCGGCGAATTGCGCTTATGCAACGTTGCGCTACCTTCTGCGCTTAATCACGGGGATTATCTAGCGCGAGCGCTGACTGGACGCAAAATAAAAGACGATCGCCGCTGTCCTACGCTAGGAAGTTCGGCGCCAGTCTCTCTCGCCGAACCATTCGACTTGATGATGATTCGCCAAAATGTTGATTTAGTTCGTATTAGTTAAGTGTTGATTAAAACAAACGAATGCAATCGTTGACTTGCGACTGCTGATTTTTAAAGCGCTTTGCCCGAATCTCTCAATTCAATCAGTGGCGTATTGATTAATTCAACTTAATTAAGCGTGACTGTCTACTGTTGACTTGGCTTAGTTTTTCGTACTAAATTCTATTAATCTGTGACCGCTACTGATTTAATAAAATTCAATGCTGACAGGCTTGTTTATTTTTGGGTCTACTATCGACCACCTGCAAAGTCAATGTTGATTCTTACAAACCAACAGAGTCTGGAGTTACTTCACATGACACTCATGTAGTCCGAATTTAACGCTTTCAAGCATATTATCTTCATTTGACATCATCTGATTGCTACTGATTAATTCAATGCTAATGGGTCTATTGCTGACATTTGAAAGGTCACTGTTGATTATTTCAATCATATTATGCTCATTCGACTGCATCTGACTGCTAGCGACTTAATTATAATTCAGTGCTGACGGGCGTGTTTATTTTTAGGTGTACTACTGACTACTTGCAAAGTCAATGTTGATACAAGCTAACAAAGTCTAGAATTGCTTCACATGACACTGATGCACGCAGTCTTAATTTAATCATATTTGACTTCATTTGCGAGTGATATAATTTGGCGATTGTTGATTCAGCCATAATTAAGTCTTTTGTCGACTTGTTTTCTCATGTGCAAATAATTTTATATCGATTCTTCTAAATAGACCTGGAAGTTCTTCATTTAATACTGACTTATGCGTGTCTATTATTGATCCGATTCAGTTCAGAATAATTCATTCCTTGATTGACTGATTAATCTACTGTTGATTCAGTCGTCGCACTTGCTATTTTCTGTCTAATGTTGACTTGGTTGTGCAAATTTAATCTTGATTCCTCCAAAGAGAATCGAGTGATACTGATTTATGCGTAAATCTGGCTTAATGCCGAATACATTATTCCTTTCATTGACTGGTCGATTTATTGATGGATGACAACTGTTGATTCAATTAAGTACCGTCGTTTGTTTGTTTTCGTTCTACTGTTGACTAGTTTTTTTCACGCGCAAACTCGATATTGATATTTCGAAATACAATCGAAAGTTTCTTCGTGCGTTTAGCTAAATGTCTAGTGTTGATTTGGTTTCGATGACTTTCTTCGATTTTCCTTGGTAATCACTACAGATGTCTAGTGTCAATCACATTAAACTCATTTGCGATTAATATAATTCGGCGATTGTTGATTCAGCTATAATTAAGTCTTTCGTTGACTTGATATCGATTCTTCTAAACATCCTGAAAGTTTCTCATTTAATACTGACATGCGTGTCTAATACTGATCCGGTTCAATTCCGAATAATCCATTCCTTGATTGATCGATTAATCCTCTGTTGAATCAGTCTAAATTTAACGCCGTCGCACTTACTATTTTCGGTCTAATGTTGACTTGGTTTTCTCATGTGCAAATTCAATCTTGATTCCTCCAAATAGAATCGAGTGATACTGATTCAAGCCTAAATCTGGCTTAATCCCGAATACATTATTCCTGATTGATTGATGGATGGCGACTGTTGATTCAAATGTAATTAAATGCCGTCGCCGTCGCTTGTTTGTTTTCGTTCTACTATTGACTTTAGTTTCTTCGCGCGCAAATTCGACATTGATATTTCGAAATAGAATCGAGAGTTTCTTCGTGCGTTTAGCTAAATGTCTAGTGTTGATTTGGTTTCGATGGAATAATCTGGCTTAATCCCGAATACATTATTCCTGATTTATTGATGGATGACGACTGTTGATTCAAATGTAATTAAGTGCCGTCGCTTGTTTGTTTTCGTTCTACTATTGACTTTAGTTTTTTCGCGCGCAAATTCGACACTGATATTTCGAAATAGAATCGAGAGTTTCTTCGTGCGTTTAGCTAAATGTCTAGTGTTGATTTGGTTTCGATGAAATAATCTGGCTTAATCCCGAATACATTATTCCTGATTTATTGATGGATGGCAACTGTTGATTCAAATGTAATTAAGTGCCGTCGCCGTCGCTTGTTTGTTTTCGTTCTACTATTGACTTTAGTTTTTTCGCGCGCAAATTCGACACTGATATTTCGAAATAGAATCGAGAGTTTCTTCGTACGTTTAGCTAAATGTCTAGTGTTGATTTGGTTTCGACGGAATAATCTGGCTTAATCCCGAATACATTATTCCTGATTTATTGATGGATGACAACTGTTGATTCAAATGTAATTAAGTGCCGTCGCTTGTTTGTTTTCGTTCTACTGTTGACTTTAGTGTTTTTCACGCGCAAACTCGATATTGATATTTCGAAATAGAATGGAGAGTTTCTTCGTTACCTACTCCGATTTTCCTTCAATTACTACAATTTGCTTTGCTGTAAATCATTGTCTACTGTTGACTCGATTGCAAATATTTTTATTTTCACAAATTTGCTTCTATTTAATTGACTTCAGAGTCGTAGTCGAATTTATATTAGTTATCTTTGTTGATCTCTGTTGATTCTTCTCCACTCTCAACAGATTTAAATTTGATGTTATTCTATTGTTGATTTACTTTGACTTGCAAAATCTATGTTGATTGTTAAGAACAGCTGCCTTACGTTTTTCCTTTTCAGGTTGATATTTTCAATCGTTACTTGAGTCATTTGATTCCCATAATACTCGCTCTCATTTTGATCCGCCTAATATTGATGTACACTTTTAATCTCTACGTTGTTGAATCATCAAGTGCAATATCTTGCATCAACTTGTAAATCAACTTGACAATTATCTCGGCCATAAAATCGCGTGCGAACCCAAACTAAACCGCATTACGTCCCGTAAATATTTAATCAAGCCGGCTGGTCTAAATATACGTTTTCCCTTTTCAGGTTGATATTTTCAATCGTTACTTAAGTCATTTGTGTTTACAGTTGATTTGCATAATACTCGAGGTCCGCGTTCTCATTTCGACCCGTCTAATATTGATGTACACTTTTAATCTCTACGTTGTTGAATCATCGAGTGCAATCTCTTGCATCAACTTGTAAATCAACTTGACAATTATCTCGGCCATAAAATCGCGTGCGAACCCAAACTAAGCCGCATTACGTCCCGTAAATATTTAATCAAGCCGGCTGGTCTAAATATAAGTGTTGTACGGCGTGACGAATCATCGGAGGTGAACGTCCCGTCGACACGAAAGCAAAACCGAAGCCGCAAATTCGACGTTTTTCGCCATTTTGAAAAAGCGAAACGTCCCGTTTATCGAATAGTCGGGCGTACAGGAAAATCGATGCAAGCCTGCACGTTGCGTGGTGCGTCCACGTTACGCTCAACTATGTCTTGAGTGTGACTCGATTAAGAACAATGATAACAGCGAAACGTTACAACCCCATTAAGAATTCAATAAGTCCAACATAGAATCAACACTAGACAGGTTACTGTTATGAAACATTGCAACCTGATTTAATAGATTATACTCAATCGACAATAAAAAATTAACTGAAGATTACGTTTTACTTTAGTAGATTTAAGCTTAAGGTAGATTCAATAGTAGATACGAAACGTATTGATTTCGCGAGAAAACTCATAGCAACCTCAGAAAGAGGAGCTTTCTAACGGTAGTTTTTACAACTGCAATTTTCACTTGTTTAGCACCAACGTGCGAACCATTGCGCAAATAAAGTGCTAAGGTCTGCTGCATTACATCGCTCTTCGTCAGCAAAACACACTTGTTATTACCGAATTTGCAAATTAATTGAACAACCTTCCATGGCCTACCTGGCAGTACATACATGAAACATGTAAGCACCTTATTTTCTACAACTTCAACTCTTCACAAGCAGCAATATTATTTTCACTTCTCTTGTCGTCTCTCAAACTTTTCTTTTATGATTTATTAAGACTCCTTCTTTTTATATTCTTCAAACTATGTAATTGCAAGCACCATCATCATTGTTTAGAGATGGATCACATAGTCTTCATGGTATCGTTCCTTTTGTGTCTCTATACATAATTTTTGAACTAATCTTTCAGGTCAAGAAATTCCAGTCAGTAAACCATGTTGAGCTCGTCCGATCTGTATTTTTTTTTTTTAATACCATTTGACGACTTGCCTCTTCTCATCCGGCTGAAACCGCATTCATCCGGTCTTAATACGCATCATCGACTTCATTAAGGTCGATGCAACTGCGCTCGCAGCTTGACAAGTGAGTAAATTACGACTTCTCGGAACGATCAAACTTATCTGACTTGCCAATTATGTAGCGCGCTGTACCACTGACCCGGATGATAGGTTTGCGGATCGCTCACAAAAGGGCGTCCCAGCCGTTCGATTTCAAGGTCAATTAATCGGACACGGGGAATTCGCCACGGTTGCGCTTGTTTACCGCTGAAACTCCGATAGACGTGATGTTTCAAGTGCGTGTTCAGTGATTAGTCCGGTGTTTGCATTCCGCCGCGATAAAATCGGCCGAAACAAGCGGAGGCAGAAAAAAAACTAAACGCTGATAACCCGCGAATTGGGTCCGCCGTGAGCTTTTTTTTCGCCGAAATTAAAGCAAAACGTGCAAGTTCTGCTCGATTGGGTTTTTCTGTAACGTTTTGGCCTTGTCCCACTTCTGAAAATTAGAGGTCGGAATGTCTTGTAAAAACACAAGACTTTTGTGTTATTTCGCTGTTTCTTGTTTGTCGTTGTAAAAATAGAGCTGAATCAGCGTGAGCTATGCCTAACGCTATCAGTTCCTGTGCTGCTTGATATCACGAAAGCCTGGTGAATCATTGGCAGAAGGCAGAGGCGTAGTTGCTTTGATTTTATTTTCGTTTATCGTTGTGTAAATTCCAGAAAATTCAGATCACCACTTTAATGATGTGTAACTACGAGACACATGTGTCAGTCAACTGTTGATTCGATTTTAGATGTTGATATTTACCAAAAAAAAAACTACTGTTTCTTATGCGATCAGCAAAGTCAGCAGTTGAATAAAGTCTACAATCTTAACTGGTTTGACTTCCGTAACGTACGTTGCAAATCCTTCGTCTATTGATTTAGTTTTAAGTAAGTACTTTGGCCCTTTCAATTTTAAACTGAGTCTAATCAACTTCTTTTTACTATTGTACTCTATGTTGATTCTGAAAGATGGCTGTCTTTGATTCTTCCACGAAGTGAGCACTTGAGCTCGATGCAGTTCGCATTCGCTTATTGTTAAGTTACATTTCGCACTTGCAAAGTTTCTCTTGTTACTCTTATCTGTTATAGTTGAGAGTTCATTTTCGTCTACTGTTGATTTACAACAAGATCCATGCTGATTCCTGTGATTTTCCTTTTGAAGTCCACGTTCTAAAACGGCTGCAATTCCTGTGTTGATCTACATTTACAGTCTATGTTAATTTTTGTAACGACTACTCTTGATTTTACAGCTGAAGATTTATAGTCGCAATCCATTACAATTGCCTAAATTCATCTACTACTGAGCCACACCTTCGACTTGCAAAATCCATATTCATTGATCCATATTGTCCATATTATTGTTGATTCTCGTGACGACTACCCTTGACCGTTGCAGTTGGAAGTTCATTTTTGCCTACTGTTGAAACACACCTTCGACTTGCAAAATCCACGCTGATTCTAATCAATAATCAAATTTTCCTTTTGAGGTACGCATTCGTCTATTGTTGATCTATATTTTTTTATTGTTGCGACAGCTGCGTTTTATTTTTCAGCTGAAGGGCATTTCTCGCAATCTACTGTCTATTGTTGATTCACATCTTCGACTTGCAAAATTCATGCTGATTCTTGCAAACAGCAAACTTTGATCTCCCTTTCACGTTTACAACCGAAAACGAATACATGTCTATTGTTGATCTACATTTTTGACTATATTGATTCTTGGAAACCGATTGCCTTTGATTTCCACATTTAAAGTTTCCTTTCGGCCAGCTAATACAATTCCCTGTTTTCGTCTATTGTTGATCTATGTCTTCGATTCGCAAAATCCATGCTGATCCCTCGTCAACGATTAACTTTGGTTTTTCCTTTCAGAAAACGAAATAAATTCCCCTGTGCTTGTCTACTGTTGATCTATATTGATTCTTGGTACCGATTTCATTTTATTACGATACGATACTATTCCCTGATTTCGTCCATTGTTGATCTACCTTTAATTTTCGAAATCCATGTTGATTTATTCTTACAAGTACTGTTTTTGATTTTCACTTGTGAAAACCTCGGAAGTCTGTAGTCATAAATAAATACAAATATTAAATTCGTCTACTGTTGATCTACATCTTCAAGTTGAAACTTCTTACGTTGATTCTTATGGACGTCTGCCTTTGATTGTTGCATTTTTAAAAGCGTTCTTAATACATATATATTTTCGATTTACAAACAGTGTGTCGATTCTTATGAACAGCTAATATTAATTTTCACGTTTGAAGTCTTCAAGATCTCCACCTTCACTGTCTAATTCATTTATCTGTATTCATCTACTGCTGATTTATGTACCTACACTTTAACCTGCAAACTCTACGTTGATTTTCACATTTGGAAGCGTTTAGGTCTAGCACAATACGCTTTCTATTGTTGATCTATAGCTCTTGAGTTGCATTATTTTTGATTTTTACTTTTCAGAGGCTCGATTTTCGTCTTATAATCTAATGATTCTTCTACGGTGGTTTACGACTAACATGTCTAGGATTACTTTCTATTTATTCACATTTTTGTAACAAAATCTACGTTAAATAAAACATTGTTTTCGTTTAAAATGCAAACTCAGAAGAATCTACCACATGATCAACATAGAAACCAATACCTATACGTTTAAAGTCCCACCACGCAGCTTTTGATGAGTCACAGGCTCATTTATATTTGATTTTATACCACATCGTAGCTCTTATAAAATGTCTATAGCGAAGCGCGTCGGCTGCATAATTCATAAAGCTGTGCTTTTGTCTTGCTGATGTCGTGTCATTCGCGCGAACACAATCCTTGATTTGCATCGAAAACAAGCGAATATCGTCGGGCCGCTTAATCGAAGGCAATTGCCCGTCATGCGACGCCTAATCAAATACCTACCGGAGACTGATTGAAGCGGCGTGATTGGTTACGTCATGCGAAACCGTTCTGCGGCTTCTTATCGTGCAAGTCACCGCCTGATTGAACTTTGAGCCGGCGGCAAATCACGGCTTTTGTTTTCTCGTTTTTTTTTCCCTCTCATCCTTGAAGGCTGACGCGAACGGAATTCGCGGAATATCGCGGGGCGGACAAGTTCAGAAGACACCAAACAATATAAGAAAACAAAAGAATTTCGTCGATTTGGGTTGTCTGAAAACAACAACTTTGATCGACATTCAATTAAGAGGATGCGCGCACTAGAGCAAGAGAGAAGACCCATGTAATTTGCATGCATGAACTCATTTTTATCAGTTTGGGGCCGTGGTCTATTAAAGCCGAGCCGTTCCCATTCCCCGAGTCATCATCACTTTTGTCCCATTCTTTAGTAGATAAATTCATCGATGCTTCATCACCGTGAACAAATTTACAAATGTTAAAAATTTAAAAAAAAAAAGATCTTCAAGGTCACTTTGTTCACATTAGAAGCGCTAGCACGATCGATCAAAATTTCAATTTACAATTACAGTGACGGTGACATATGAGCTAAAGGCGCGTCCGCACGTAATTCGGGCGCGCCGACGTGATTTCGTGTTTGCCGTCTCGATTGAGACGCGGCCTTGGGACCGTTTTAGAATTTTAATCAGAAAATCGCCCGCGACCAACAACAATATAGGACGGCTTATGTAGTAATCAATTTTTAATTAAAGGGGGCCCTCCGATGACAATAAATAATCTGTATATGAATGAACACTGCAAAGCTGTACTCAGTCGGTTTTAAGGCAAATGAGGTGCTAAAAATAACAGTTGTCATCGATGGCAACAAGCTCTGCTTGGGGGGGTACAACACGATTTTGGAAAAGGATGCTAAGGTCCCCCCCTTAGAGAAACAAAAACGTGCTGCAGCACAACATTTTGCTGGTGGAAGCCATCTTGTCTATAATTATATATATAATATATAATTTCATAATTATGTGCTACGGAGCGGAGCTACTATATTTGTTATTTTTTCTTTATCAGATGGTTATACCTTTAGTGTCAACAGTAAACAACATTTTCATTTGATTCGGTGCCTTTTTACGATTTGAATTATGTGCTGCGGAGCGAAGTTTTTTTTTTTTTCTTAATTCAAAAATAGACCGGAACGACTTTCTTCTTTGATTTTCGGATGTACCGTTGCTGATCATTACGAAGTCAAGCGAATTAGCTTTTATTAGCTCTTATCAACATGTGTGTGGTGTATACGTCGAGGACTTTTAATGTAAAGTACATCTCTCTCTCCTAACTAAAAAAAAAAAGATTATTGATTGTCTCTCTTTTTTTTCTTACCATCCGGTATTCGTTTCACAATTATGTCTTCCCTCTTTCTCTTCTTTCCTAGCCTCTGGGCTACTGTTGGTAATATAGCCCTACTGTTCTTCTTGTCAGTGCTGCACATTGAGTCTACCTACACCTCATTTGTTTCGGTGTCATTTCGTCTAGAAGTTAGATCATGCATTTCAATGAAATGGAAATTTCGTGTTTGCCTTTCTCTTATCTTTTTAATCCAAAAATGAAGTAGAGAAAGGGGACGGTAAGGTGGCGTTTAACTACTTGTTTTGTGAGGTGAGTAATCAGTAATCACACTCTCATTCTTCTGTTTTTGTTTTTAACTTGAAGCAAGATAACGAGATACGTCTTCTTCATCGGTCTCTGTGTGTTGACTGTTGAACCTAAGCTTCCTACATCTCAGGTTGGGGGGGAATTTGATTAATAAGGCGGCACCCTGACTGAATGACATAACTAACCTAATTAGGGTTGATAATGGTACCGGAAGTCCTCCGCTACTGTTATTAAGATCTCTTTTCCCTTAATGGTTTACTCATCCCTCGTATGAATCACCGTGCTTTGGCCTAAATAAAACAGACATCTGTCGTTTACGCTCTGATTTCTCTTTAGATTTGAACAACCAATATTCCAATAAATTACTTAACGTAGCAGTGATCTCCTGTAATGCAATGCAATGTTTGTTGAGACGTTTGACGTCATGTTTGGAAAGTTGTTCGTCGATATGCTTGACGAATAAAAAATGATCATAAATGGAAAAATAAACTCTGTGAAACTTCACGTAATAAATTATTGAGATTTCAAATATTTTCCATTGTCACAGTGAATTTCTACGATTCGCTTTCACGTCGGCCGCTGCCTGTCTTTTGTTTTCACTCTCAAGACAAAGCCGACGGTATATGGGGAATTTCGGCCTCGTTCGAGCATTGTGCCTCGTAATTCCTCCGGTTCACGGTAAATTGGACACGCGCTCGCACGTGATTCGAAACAGCAGGCGCGTAATTATGTTTTGACGAGGAAGAGATGACGCGGTCCTATCCGAGGAAAAATATGTTTACGTCGACGACGAATTGTAATAAATGCGGACGGGGCGGCTCCTGATTAATTAATTGGAAGTGTCAGTAGTGTCTGCTTGGGAGTCGCTGCGATCGGCCGAGTATCCTCAGGTAAAGTATCTTTCATAAGCGAAGAGCTCTGCGTCATAAATAAAATGCGTCTGGCGTTGCATAATCAGACGTAAAAAGCATGACCCCATCCTTTTTCCTTATTCACAGTAGACAAAGAAATATTTGTCGGTTGTAACTTCGGCGATTAATGACGCAGAGCTCCTCTTTTATGAAAAATACTTTACTCTTTACTGGTTCCGAGACCTGAAGAATTTTAGAAAATTGTAATCTCGAGGACTTTGTTTGTTTCGGGCAATTTTTCTCTCTGTGCACTCGAGTTAACGAGCAAAAATTTGGCGGCGGTCGAAATCTTATCTGTGTCGAAACGGCGGAAAAGCGAAAAAAACTAAACGCACACGGCGCACGTGTAAAGCAGTCGAACGCTAATCTCCCCGCGACCAATAAAACGGCTTAATGTTTCAGACGCTTATCTTGTTTTTTTCGCAGGTTGCCAGCTGCGGAAAGTCGTCGTTCAGAACGTCGACGTGAACGTCGTGCAGTGAACTATGGATATTAGGTGAGTGCTTTTTTCCTTTCTTTTTTTTCCGTCGAGAATCTGTCACAATGGTAACGGCAAAGATTTGGAAAAATCCATCGCCAATCTCAATAACCCTGGACCACTCAAACTCAAAACGCTCTGCTCTAGGCTTATTTGATCAAGATTTTTATGGTCAAGTGAGTCATCCTGCTCCAAAAAGTTCCAAGGTCATGCAATTATTAATGAAAGCCACATCTTCGTTATCAACCTGAAGCAATGACTTGAAATTTTGAAAACCAAAATCTTCTTGCTGCAAATCCTGCATGATCCGACTGAATGAATTTCCTTTTGCCCTCAGCAAGGAAAAACTTTTCTACCCTTAATTCCTTTGGCGAATCCAGCGCCACGTGTGATGATTGGCGATATTCCCTCGCATAATTGGGATAGGTTACGAATGATTTAGAGGACGCTGCTGATATCAGCGAGCCGCAATGAGGAGATCGCGGGCGATTAGATTAAGGTAGCCTCGAGGCAACGTCGACTGGTCTGACCTACATAGAACCGTCTCGCCGCGCTCGTTGAATCCAAAATTCCATTTTGCCGAGCGACATCTTTTGCCGTTACCGTTTACCGTCTCAAAACCGTACTAACTCAATTTTTCTTTTGTTTCAGTGCCAGTGCCTTCAACCTTCAGTAAGTACCTACCAGTCAAATAAAGTTGTGAATAAAAGTGAAAACAAACGATGACCATCAAGATCAAATCGCATCGCTCGGATTTAATCTAATTGTATCTTTGTAACTACAACTTAATGCTTTCAAAACAATTGCCCAACGCCTGTAATCTTGATGTACTAATTTGACATATCGATATCGGATTAGGACTATCAAAATAATTTACAAATGTTGGAATTCAAACGCGCAACGCGATTTTTTGTTTTTAACGCGAACATCCTTGACTTTTTCCGCGTGAAATTGCATCATACCACACTTGAGTAAGTGCGTAAGGTTGATTCACAAGTACCAACCTTGTAAGTAGGAAAAATGAAGAAGAATCGAGTTTATAAAAATATGGTCTGCGGAGCGTCGTAATTATTGCATCTGCACGTTTTTTTTTTTTACTTCAAATGGCCCTGACGACCTTAAAAGCAATATTTTATGCTTGGACAAATCACCAGGACAGTTTCCTTTAATTTCAAGCCTCCTCTTTCGCGATCAACTTAAAAATCGAATATATGGCGTCAGATGTGGGATATTTTCAGTTTCAATTAATTTTCATCAAAATTTCTTGACCGAAATCCGAGTGCATTCAGTTCTGGACTGCGCTAGAAGTAAGAGACAGCTGTAGCTTTCGAAAGCGATCTTCTGATGTAATCGAGTAAATTGCTCGTTCGCCATCTGGAACAAGCTCATTACGAAACGAAGGCGAAAAAATGCTAATTACAGAGCGGCCGCGCTGCAATTGACGACGCGATTAATTACAATTAAGCAGGCGAACCGCTGTCGACGTCATTTTTAACTGGTCACGGTCAAGTCACGGACGGACAAACTATATTGTATACAACAACGAAAAACCCGCCCGTCTTAAATTACAAGAAATTGGCAAGTGCGACGGAAACCGAACACGTGTTGGGCAGCGAACAAGTCAAGTTGGCAATGGCTTTGACCTTTGTGCCGCTACACATTATTATTATTATTATTAACGGCGATTAATCACATACGTAAATGCCGAGATTTCCTTCGATTTAATAGTTTCGTTCTTGAGGTCGTTCCCTAAGAGCGCAGTTCCAAAGTCGACTTTGACCCGCTTCACAGTGTTCAATTCGATCAACCTAGAGGGACAAAATTGCAATTTTCAACTTCAATTTGAATGAAAAATACCTTTTACGATGTCATAATAATCAGTGATTAATTAGTAGAAAAAAAAATTAAGAGTGCGTATGTCTCTTGAAAACAATAGCCGAAACTTACCACACACTTGTCACTTTACAGCAAAACTGTTTCTATATTATCCCTGGAATTTAGAATTGTTTTTGCAATGGAATCTAGTTCTACAGGTATTTTTCTATTCATTCTTGCTAATAATAGGAAATATGTATTAATTTTCTTTAAAGGAATACATTAAAACGTGACCAAGATGTTTCGTTTCTTGGGCATGAAAACATTTTACTTTTGCTTGCTAATATTTTGTGTCACACGTAGTAACCATATAAAATATTTTTTTAAGCAATCTATTATTTATCTTCTTTTAAGTAGACATAATCATTTAATGCGATTTCATGCGATTACTGAAATACATCTTTTTTCTCGGAATAGGAACCTCAATTACTCGAAGAGAGATCTTTAAATTATGGCGCACAAGCGTACGTAAACATAAGTTTGAACGCATTTTTGATTTTTTAAAGAATATCTTGAAATTTGAAGAAGATGACGAGAATAAATTGAAGCGTTTAATTTTTTTTTTTAAAAACGAATGCGAAATAATTCGTCGTATGTGGGTAAGACATCACAGACGTTTGGATATATTTTTAAAATCATGTGATACATGGTTGAATGAAACTATAGATTTTGCTGGTGTATTTAAAGTAAAAACAACGACACTCAAGGTTGGTCGCCCAACTAAGCCTTTTCAAGAAAGCTCATCAAAATCCAAACGAAGAAAAATTCAAACTTTGGTGAAGACATATCAAAAAGAAGAATTGGCATTTGCAGCTGCAGTAAGTGTCCGAGCTGAAGGAAAACGCGATGGGGCAAACATAATACAAGAAGTGTTCTTCACCAAGAAGAGCCACAAATCTGAAAAAAGCAAGTCGCGTGTTTTTAACGTCACCACCATCCTACTCACCCTACTCACCTGAAGAAGCCTTAGCTCTATTAATTGCAAAGAAATTTACAATGACGCAGTATAAAGCTATACAACAAGAAGCTTTGGAGAGAGGTTTTAATTTATATCCTCCTTATGATCGGATCCTTTCAGAAAAAAAAAAGTGTTATCCATCAAGGAAACAATTGCCATTACGGACATATCAGTGGAAGTAAAACTGCAATCACTTTTGGACCATACAGTTAACAGAATATGCCAAAATATTCTTAAAGATTATTTTTTAATAGCTGATGTAAGCAACCCGTATACATTTATTTATAAGTGGGGGTGCGATGGTTCATCTGGATACAGCATTTATAAACAGAAATTTGAAAGCTATGATTCTACGGACGAATATATGTTTGCTATCTCGATGGTACCACTACGGGCAAAATCTGCGTCCTTCCTCACCAAGGTTTTGTAGAATGATTAAATTTGTATACAAAAAAGAAACAAAGGAAGTGATAGAAGAAGAATGTAATTTAATAAAATTTTAAATTGCCAATCTATCCCCAACTATTCTTAACATCGACAATAAAATAATTAATATTGAACACAATTTAATACTATCTATGATAGACGGGAAAATATGCAACATATTGTCAGATACCAACTGCACGCAAAAGTGTTACATATGTAAGGCAAGTCCAAAAGAGATGAATTCCCTCAAGAGTACAAGGACACCTGATAATGATATGTTGCAGTTTGGCATTTCGAGCTTACATGCTTATATTCGTATAATGGAATGCTTATTAAATGTAGCTTATAGACTAAAAATTAAACAGTGGCAAGTTCGAGGAAAGGAAAATAAAGAAATAGTTTTAACAACAAAAGAGGAAATAAAAAATAAATTTAAAGAGATTGGATTAATAATTGATAAAGTTAAACCTGGATTTGGGACGAGCAACGATGGCAATACTGCACGACGTTTTTTCAACAACTACAAAGATTCTGCGAAAGTAACCTCACTTGATGAAAATTTAATTTATAAATTAAGCATTATTTTAAGATGCATTGCTTCTGGATATGAAATTAATGTGGAAAAATTTCAATTGTACGCTACCGAAACAAAAAAGTTATATCTTCATCTTTATTCATGGTATAATTTGTCTGCCACACTCCACAAAATTTTAACACACGGAGGCGATATTATAAACTCATGCATAATACCTATTGGTCAAATGTCAAAGGAGGCATCAGAAGCCAAAAATAAAGAGATAAGAAAGATAAAACAAGGCCATACTTTAAAAACTTCGCGCAAAACAACAAATTTTGACTTATTTAAATATTTGCTGGTTTCTTCAGATCCGCATATAAGTCTATTGAGAAAGTTGCCAAGTAAAGAAAAACATTGTTACGATAAAGACCTTTTAATGTTGTTAAAACAAGACATCTATCTGTGTATTGTAATAATTGAATTATAATTACAGAGTGATGATAATGTCCCGCACCAAGCTCATAATTTTTTTATTTAATGTTTCTTTGCAAAATCCTTAGTCAATTTTTAATTTTAAAAAGACACATTTTAGGCAACCCTAACTTTTCCGTGCAGATTTCGATCGTCCTTCTTTTCAGCAAAATGATCATATAAAAAATTAGTACCTTACACAAATATTTCGAAAAGAATAGACATTATAATTTAAAAATAAAATTTAATTTTATTTTATTTTAATGATAATCTTGAAATTGGAAACAAAAACTGATAAAAATTCACGAAAGTAGTGAAGGTGTTCTCCATGAATCAATAAATTGTTCTGATTTTCATTGCAGCATAGCATAAATTTTTCACAAAATTCCAGACGAAGGTATGGACCATGTCTATTTTCTTTTCGAAAAACTTGTGAAAGGTACTATTTTTATATCACCATTTAACTGACGATCAAAAAAGTTAGGGTTATCATTTACAAAAATTAATGATGACGTCACAGCGGAAAAACAAATGCCGATCGAGAAAAGATTTTCGCACTAAAATGTGTCTTTAAAATTAAAAATCGACCTGTATAATAAAT
This sequence comes from Dorcus parallelipipedus, assembly GCA_958336345.1. Classification (NCBI taxonomy): domain Eukaryota; kingdom Metazoa; phylum Arthropoda; class Insecta; order Coleoptera; family Lucanidae; genus Dorcus; species Dorcus parallelipipedus. The sequence continues at coordinate 40,901,619 of OY284480.1, read as the reverse complement.
ATTTAAATACTTCAAATGTTTATTTTTATCTATTTTCGCACTTAAATACCCTTTTGCATAATGTTTTATATCGCAGAAGGCACATGGAAATTTTGTCCATCTAGATTGGTCGAATCGAACACTGTGCGCTTGATCGAATTTCACTTTTATTTGGGCGGTCGCCTGAATGCATAAATTAAAAAAAAAACGTTTCGCGAAACGTTGCGCAAATTCGTGTTTTTTTCTGCCCTGGACATACTTGGACCTATGCATTTCGATAGAACAAATGTCAATGACTTAATGATCTTTCGAGTTACCATGAAAAGAAAAGGACCGTCGTGTTCTGCCAACTGCTACTACGTTAAAAGAAATCGAACATCTCGGCTCAAACTCTTTCTTTGTTTCTTTCCCTTCATCACAACTCGCGAAAGACTTCGTGAAGGAAGCAACGCGTAGTAAAAAAACAAGGGGGACGTGAGGTATAGGTGGTAATGGAAGACGTAAAGCTAGATGGTACAGAATAGGCAAAAGTAGAAGAAACTTATTTATAATGTTTCGCATGGTATCCAAACTAAATAAAGACTTGCGTTTCAAATAGATCTGTGAGCATATCTTCAATGTTTCATTGTTCACTACCGACTTCACCAATACTTCACTATCTCTTTTTATAAAATAAAAAAGGATTTTTTTTGGCAGACAATTCTGTCCATTTCGCGTGCCAAATATTCAAAACAAAGCTGGCTAACTCTGCTAGTCTATATAAAGAATTCGGCGCGCTTTCTCTGATCAAACTATGCTGAACCCCCTTTGCACGCAATTGTTCCTGGCGCCTAATCCTCACCCGCCTGGTTTCAGCTCTGAAGAAACCAACAAAGCAATCCTCAAGGAACAGAAGCAGGATGAGCAGTTCAGGGAGATCATCGTTAGCTGCACCTCGCTCAGCAACTACGAAAGCAAGCGCTTCAAGACACTCCTGCCACAGGTGAGCGATCTTGCTGTTGACAAACAATAATTACTTATGGTTTCAATGTTTACTTTTGGTTCTAATAACGTAGATATTGGCGACGTTGATTTCCGCCGGGTTCCACATCGTCGTAGGAATCTCATTAGCTTACTCGGCCGTCCTGATTCCCGCCTTGACGAAGTCTACGGGTGACCTGCACATAACAGAGAGTGAGGGATCATGGATAGGTACGTTTTTTTACGATCTTGAAGTCCTGAGGTACTAAAGAGTTTGTTTTCAGCGAGTATCATAGTAATCATTGTTCCTGTCGGCTCGTTGGTGGGCGGAATGCTCATGGACTGGGTGGGTCGCCTGAATACACTGAAGATAGCAGCCATTCCCGTGACGATAGGTTGGATTGTCATAGCTCTCTCGACAAATCTACCCATGTTGCTTTGCGGGCGTATGTTGACGGGCATCGCCGGAGGTAAGCATAGGTGATGTTGTCGAAACGTTTGAGTAACTTTTTTATTGCAGCTTTGGGGACGAGTCCGGCCATCGTGTACATAACGGAGATTGCCAGGGCGGACATGAGGGGTTCCCTCATTTCATCAGCGCCTGCGTATGCTTCATTAGGTGAGGAGATGATTCATATCATGCATTTGTTTCACATAAAGCGTTTTGTGGTAAATATTAGGCCGGGTGGTGATTGATGAGATTGAAATTACGTATTACATCGTAGCAAACATACATGAACAAAGAACGTTGCGATACAATTTCATCCGCACACAAGCATCATTTTATTATTAACTCAGTGGTTCCCAACCTTTTTCAAGCATCGTCCTCCATTTACATTCACTTTACCCGAAAGCAAATCGATTTGATTTTGAACAGTTCCTTGCCAACTGTACCTAGTTTTTTTTTTTTTTAATCGTTCGCCGCCTTTTATGATATTCACGTGAACAGTAGGAGGGCATGAAGAACCCTTATTATATTGCACAACTTGCTAGCTGCATAAAAACTCTCAATGACACTTCTGAACAATACAAATTTTTAAAATAAATTAATCTGGTTAAGAAAAAAATAATAAATACGATACAACATAGATCTTATTTAATCAACCCTCAGTCAACTACTAATAGTTCATTGACCCCCACAGTTTCATCGACCCCTTTCAGGCTTTCATCTGCTCTCATGGAGTCGATAATCGATCCCTTTGGGAACCCCTGTATTAATTTATAATTATTATAAACCTATAGAGAATTCACTCCTCTCTTGCACGTTCTCTTCCTCCTCCCAAAATATAAAACTTGGAGGAATGCTCCATCTTCCACTGTACTGAATCTAAGTATGTAATGCCCTTTTGAGACGGTCACATTTCTTGTAACAAATTTGTTACAAAGTGAGAGAGATAAGCTACCACAGTGAATGTTGATTGGTTGAATTGCCACTTCTCACTCACTTTGTAACAAATTTGTTACAAGAAATGTGACCGTCTCAAAAGGGCTTAACACTATCTTTAGGTGGAGCTTACCACTTATTTTAATTTAAAAAATATCAAACATCGTTGTGTTCGAGTGTAGAAGAAGAATGGAGGACTTCTGAAATTCTCTCTTTGCAACTTTTCCTCCTCCTATGCCTTGAAAAACCTCTTAAAAAAAATTTATTTGTGTTCTTTGCAAATTCGTCTATTTTTATACCGAATGTCCCGGACCATCTGAGCTATAGGAATTAACATGGGATTTCAAATATTATTGGTTTTTTATGTTCCCCAGACAAAATGCGACAAAAATTCTCATTGCGTCTGCTAGTCCTCTTGCTAGTGCCGTGCGAGTCTTTAATTGAAAATCATCATGGACAACAGTGATGAAGTTATCATTACTGCTGCTGCATTTACTGTTTTGTGTAGTAGCTACAAACTGATTAAAAAACGTCGTCGGCACCTGCCCCGCTTTTGAGGCTGTCTTTGATTTTCTTTACGCAGGTTCTAAATGATGCCATTAATGAATCTTTTTTTTGTGATAGAGTACTGTTGACCCATCTCGTTTTCTATTCGTTTCCACGCATCGAAAACCTCATTCCGATTTTTATGATTCGGTAGAGAAGCCTTCCAAATTATGGATTCACTTTCGTACAGTTCGAGGAATTCCAAGACCGTTTCGTTGGACCAATCCATTCCTAAACAACAGAAAATAGAAAAGTTTTAAAAATGCTACATTATTTAATTTGAAATAATATGTTTATTCAATTGTTATTAACATGGGATTTCAAATATTATTGGTTTTTTATGTTCCCCAGACAAAATGCGACAAAAATTCTCATTGCGTCTGCTAGTCCTCGATCGAATACAACTTCAGGTTTGAAATTATGAAGGATTATGCTACAGTTATTTATTATTATACAGGCTGATTCTTAACCTATACGCATAAACTTGGGAAATGATAGCTTATAACAAATAATGACGAATGATGTAAAAAAAATCTAGTAAAAACTTTTTAGTTACCGAGATAATCTAATGAATTTGAAACAAAAAATTTGAATATATTATTGAAAGTGCATTGTGAACTAATATCATAGCAAGTGTTCGAAGTTATTTCCACCATTTTCAATACACAATTGAGCTCGCCAGAGCAGTGAGTTCCCTCACGAGCGACCTAAGCCAGGTTGTTGAGCTCAATTGTGTATTGAAAATGGTGGAAAATGTGACAAGGTTTCGAACCCTTGGCATCTGAGCGGTAGCCGTGAGCCTACACAGATTGTCCAATTCCCTCGAAATATTAAATTTCGAAACAGGAATCACCAAAGAATCTACTGATCTAATTAAATCTTATCTAACTAAACGAATCCAGACTGTGGTTATTGGGTCATCTTTTTCAAATGCGCTTGCCGTTACTCAGGGTGTACCTCAAGGTTCGGTAATTGGACCCTTACTATTCTCCCTGTATACATCTAAATTTTTATCGGTTATAAAGACGTGCACAGCCCATGTTTTTGCGGATGATACGCAATTATATTTTTCCTTCGATCCGTCTAACTGGCGTGAAGCTAACTCATTTATAAATGATGACTTGAAATCATTGTTTACTGTGGCCGCTAAACATTGCTTAACCCTAAATCCCTCCAAATCTCAATTATTACTGTTTGGAAAAAATAATATCAATAATATAGCAAATAAATTTAATGTAACAATAAATGGCATCAGTATTCCAATTTCTAATAAAGCTAGAAACCTCGGATTGATAATAGATAATAGTTTCCGTTATCGTGAACAGATTTCAAAATACATTACTAATGCTTACATATAATTAAGGAAACTGTTTCCGTTTCGAGGTGTTTTAAATATAGAAACAAAAAAACGTCTACGTGATGCTCTTGTATTGTCGCAGTTTGCATATTGTTCTCCCGTCTATCATTTGGCTTTGGATTATTATACAAAAAACCGTATACAAAAAATACAAAACTCATGTTTACGATTCATATATGGCATTAGGAAATACGACCATATTTCACATAAATTACGTGACATTGGTTGGCTCAACATGGCTAACCGTCGGGAATTACAAACTATAGCATTATTTCATAAGATAATTATATATAAAAGACCACCGTATTTGTACAATAAAATTCGATTGAGAACAGACATACATAATCTTACCACCAGATTTCGTGGCCTGATTTCACCACCTCCGCACAGAACTGTTTTGTATGAACGATCTTACTCATTTGCTATTTATAATAAATATAACAATTTAGCATTCGAATTAAAAAAACTAGAATTGAGAGTATTTAAAGTCAAACTTAAAAATGCGTTATACCAAAGTCAGAATCATTAAGTCTTGTAAAGTAGTTATGTAGTTATATTTTCTCTAATAGTAGACATCATTTGGGTAGGTATCATAGAATTATTCCGCATGAATTAAAGCATGTTTCCAGATGAGAGGAACTGAGTGGCTGATAATACACGAGTTGATTATATGTGTAATATATGGAATTATTATTATTATATCTTATGTCTAACCAATCCGCTGCAACTGTTTAGAGTAATGACCAGGCTTACGATTGCGGCCCACTTCAAACATATTGGATTGTAAATTCCCCGGCTTCGCACAACAGTAAAAATATTGTCTATATACTTTTTTGATTTATGTTAAACTTTATTTAAATATTTACTGCGATCGCGTGGCCCATAGCAAATTTTCAATAAGTATGTTTAAATGCGACGTGGGCCGAAATCGTAAGCCTGATAATGACCAGTGAGTAAACCACTAACTGCCGAATGCGATTTTACCGAGTTCTTGCTCTCTGCGATTGGCTCAGCGTAAGACAAACGGCTTTAAAATGACGTGAAATTTGAAATGCCCAACGCCGTATATTATACGGGGTTGTTGTGGTACAGCCATGGTACAGCAGACCACAGCGCAGGGTTGATTTAATTTAAACCATTTTATTAAAATCACCTTTGAAATCACTGATTTTAATCAAGCGATTTTTATCTTTTAAAATCATGATTTAATAAAATTTGTTTAAACTTATTAATTATGTAATTAAAACAAAAATAAACCGTTGAAATACACATAGTAAACGTTTAAAATTTAAAACATATCGAAAGACAACAAAAAATTAGGAAATACAAATAAACAAATGAAAGCTTCATTTATTTGATTTTTTGCTCACAAAAAAATGTAATACTAACAAAAAAATTAAAGTTTGATTTACAAAAGCTTTCCGTTGGAAAGCGGCGATTTTTTTGTTTATAGAAAGAAAATAAAAAATAATTAAATGCAAAGAAACGAATGGAAGTTCGATTTTCGAAGCTTCACGCCTAATATCGTTTGTTATTTTTTGTTTACAAAAAGGAAAAAAAATAGTGAAATGCAAAGAAACAAATGAAAGCTTGATTTATCGGTTTTTTTTTACTCACAAAATAATGAAATATGAAAGAAACAAATGAAAATTAGATTGTCAAGAGCTTCCCGCTGGAAATCGTGATTTTTTTTATTATTTGTTTGTAGAGAAACAATCAAAAAATAATGAAATGCAAAGAAACAAATGAAAGCTTGAGTTATTCAGTTTTAGACTTTTAATTTACTCACAGAAAGAAACGAAAAAGTAATGAAATGCAAAGAAACAAAAGCTTCTCGATAGAAATCGTCGATATTTTTGTTTGGCTCAACAAGTTTCAATAGGCATGAGTTTTTTAACGAAATTTGAGTTCTATTAAAAATTATCTTGTTGATTTTTTATTATTTGCTTAAAAATATGTACGCAAAGTCAAGAAATACTTAAAATGAGGTTTTTATTTAAAAATCTCAAAAAACAATATTGATTTTTTTCATCATATAAATCAATGATTTTTGATTTTTTAAAGAAGAATCATGATTTTTATCAACACTGCTGAAGCGTATTTGTTTTCACATTATGACGAATGACGACTATGGCCCGGTATTTTAGTTACGGTTTAACTTTAATCTTCAGTTTAGTCCCATAGTAACAATTATAAAAACAAATGTTCCCATGGGAATAAACTAAAAATTAAAGTTAAACTGTAACTGAAATATCTTGTTTTCGTAAATTCATTATAATACTGCTTTTATAAGGAAGGGTAGGATAGGAACAAAGATTGAGTTACACACATGCTGTACTTGTTTTAATTTTTTATTTTTTTCAATATACAACGTGTCCCACAATTAAGTGCTCAGATGAGAATGGTAAAAAGTAGACGAGATTTCATCGATAAATACCTATAATGTCAGGGACGAAACGGTTTATTTATTTATTTTTTTTTGCTGGGCATTTAAATTTTATTCCCAAAGAAAATGTTCATTCAAAACTGGTACGTAGTTCGTAAACTATTCGGTCAATTTAAATCAACAAAAGAGTTTTGCAAAGCTGATTAACACCTTTTTGATTTAAGGATAATACATCTACGCGAACAAATTATTTTGATTAAAAAGAAAAGTTTGTCAAAAAATGAATGACATCACGAGTGAAACCAATATAATATTGTTGTAGTTGTTGCCGCGGCACATCTAAATTTAAAAAAATATACAGGCTGTTCCATTAAAAAAATGCGCTCTCTACGCACCAACATTTTACGGAATACCCTGCTTTATACAATGTGTTTCATTTCTCATCTACACACCCCTGTAGTTTTTATATTTATTAACGGATCGATTTTAAATTTTCGCCAGATGAACATCCTCTTAAAACACACATTTTTCAAATTAGAAACCTTTTGTATTGCAAGCCATGACCTACTGCGATTTAATAGAAAGTCGAAAAAATTAAGAAAACATAGTAGGCCTTGTTTGATCAAAAAAAGTTATTAGAAAAAGTTGTTTAGAATTACGAAATAACCCCAATTACCAAATTTGGTTGAAAAATTTTAATTTTTAATTATTAAAAAAATAGAATTTCAATTTAATCTACAGTTTTACAAAACGCTAAAACTAACCGACTAAAACACACAGAATGAAAAAAACAGCTTAATCTAATATTTTACCAGGCCCCCATCGTGCAGTATGCATTTTTCGATACGTTTCGTATTATTCTTTACAACATTGTTTAGTTCCTGTGATGTTCAAGACAAGCTTGACGAACCCTGTTGCGTAAGTCTTCTGCATTATTATTTTGATTTTTGTACTCTTTCTGTTTAAAAATTTTCATTTAACCATTCGCGAACTATTCTAGCATAGTTATTATTCTAGAATAGTTAGATAATGGTTAAATGAAAATTTTCCTTTACGATGGATAGGCAGAAACAGTCCTTTCATGTTTTGGTGTCCCAGATCTCCTGACTTAACACCTCTGGATTTTTATTTATGGGGAATACTTAAACAGAAAGTCCACAAAAATCAAAATAATAATGAATAAGACCTACGCAACAGGATTCGTCAAGCTTATCTTGAAATAACACTCCAGGAACTAAACAAAGTTGTAAAGAATAATAGAAAACGTATTGAAAAATGCATACTGCGTGATGGGGGCCTGGTAGAACATTAGATTAAGTTGTTTTTTTTCATTCTGTGTGTTTCAGTAAGTTAGTTTTAGCGTTTTGTAAAACTTTAGTCAGTTAGTTTTAGCGTTCCGTAAAATTAAATTAAATTAAATTATTAAATTATTAAATTGAAATTCTATTTTTTTAATAACTAAAAATTAAAATTTTTCAACCAAATTTGGTAATTGGGGTTATTTCGTAATTCTAAACAACTTTTTCTAATAACTTTTTTTGATCAAACAAGGCCTACTATGTTTTCTTAATTTTTTCGACTTTCTATTAAATCGCAGTAGGTCATGGCTTGCAATACAAAAGGTTTCAAATTTGAAAAATGTGTGTTTTAAGAGGATGTTCATCTGGCAAAAATTTAAAATCGATCCGTTAATAAATATAAAAACTACAGGGGTGTGTAGATGAGAAATGAAACACATTGTAGTAGAAAATAATTTTTAAAATCTGCCACGTGATATGGGGCCACCAAATTCAAATTTAGATTGTCCATCGAATTTAATATAAAATTACCAAATTTTGTGATTTTATCCTAATAAATGAACAAAACGTTCAAGATTTTCGAAATTGAGAATTTTCAGTTCTTTTCAGATATTTCAGAAATGAATAAAGATAGAAGACATTTAGTTGCACCCAATGATGCGATAAGACCGAGATACACCATGCCTTGTGTTTCCTGCATTCTCGATTGATATCAGCATGTGAGTGAAATAGCGAATATCTGTGAGTAATTTTAACTCATGTATGCGACAAGCCTAGATCACGTGATTTAGGATGAACAAGTCTTTTGAAACGAGTGTATTCCCGAAATCAAACAAACTAGGCGACCTCTGATGGTCAATATTGAAACCATCAAGAGGGTGAACAACATTTCACGGATTGGTTTAATATTGAAAACATGCACCAATCAAACACGCAACTGCATTGTTGTTCACCCTTTTATCGGCCATATTGCAATTAACAGAGACCTCTCGCGCTGACAATTAGGTCGCGAATACCATCTCACTCTTAAGTTAATATCAATTCCTCTTTGTCTACGGGAAATCTAACTACTTGATACATCATTGGTTGCACCACTCAAATACCTCAAAATAGCGCAACTTTTTTTTGTAATTTAACCGCATTTGTATCTCTTTAGTTTACGAGATCCCTATCGTGAGTCTTTAATTAGTTGTAACCCTGTATTTGTATAACTTATGAATTATTTAGGCCGTCGCGTCACACAATAGTATATTATTATACAAGTTTCACAAGAAGGCTTATTGTAACGACTAGCGAAGCGTAGCGAGCTAGGAGTGGCCCAACGGAACGAGTGTTACAATGCCTCTTGTGAAATGTGTATAATATACTATTTTTTCTACTTTGCGTCAGTTATTGAACAAAAATATGAAAAATATTGGATCTTCTTAGTATATGGGGAATTTTAGTTGTAATGCGTGGCAACACTGAAAACCTTTCGTTTTAATCAAAAGTCACATTAACAAGTTATTAATTTTTCTTATCCAGCTTCATTGTGAGTATATTGTTAAGTAACAAATAAATACTGAGTTATTTTGTAAAATCTATTAAATATTTTCAATTAAAAATGACTAAAATTTCCCCAAAAACAGTGTCACAATGAGCTTCATTGTGAAACTGTTTTTGGTGTCACAATGAGTTCATTGTGAACGCAAAGTAGAAAAAAATTATTTTTGGCCATCTCTGTCTTTAAATGAACATAAATAATGAATCGTAATTTGTTTAATGAAACAGTTATTTTCTAGCAAAAAAGTTTTCCGTTAAGGCATCGGCATGCAAAACAAGTGACGACGGTTGAAAAAATGACGGTTTTTTCCTCGCAAAACCGGAGAGGAATTCGCAAGAATTCGACAGTTCCTACTAGAAACATATAGTAACACTCACCAGCTGGGCCATGGGGCTTTTCTGGAAACGGGCTCTTATCCTCCCGGAGGTCTTGGTCACTTTGTATTAAGCCGATCGACGCCGCCAAATTTTTAACCGACACTACTCGTACACTCCCGCGATTTTTCCGCGAGTCCAACGGCCGAAGCTCCGTCACACTCCGTGGAGCTTGCGATTTTGGACGTCGTTTTTACGACGTCCATTCACCACCGGCACCCCGACCAAGCACTGAAATTAATCGACGGCGTCCGGACGCACTTACTTTTGTGCAAGAATGCGGCGGCTCGACGGAATTTTAGCGAAAATTCGACGGAAAACGCGAGGAGCACGGCACGGTGCGTGTCGCCCGCGAACTTTTGTTTCGAGTGCGCCAGCGCCACCTAGCGGTAAAAAAGGCGAGAGTACCGCATATGTCCGCCATGTTTGAGACAGAATTGCAGGAGCGATTTTTTTACATTTTTTATTAACTTTTGCCATGAAATCTGGACGGAATGAAAATTGTGGAAGATTAAATTGTTAGACTGAATACGTGAAAACGTAAAAAGGTTGAATTATTTACTGCTCCCTTTAGATAATAAAAGACGAAAAATTATCCCGGACGACCAATTTTTTATCAAATAATCACTTCGTTCTGTTTTTATTATTATTGTTATTATAATTTTTGCATCACCTGTCGGTCCTTGAACGAACTGCTCTATCCACTTTGCTTCGTAGCAGAATTTTTCAAACGTAAAGCGCCCTATTTGAAAATAAATCAATTTAAAGTCTTCAAAAACCTTTGCTGCACCATCTAGCGAGTAAAGAACGAATAAATTTTCCACTACAGTGCATGGAGGATGACTCGATGATAGATTACTCAAGGTAACAGTTCGAGGCGTTTTTTTTTTGAAAGCATTCACTTTTTGATACATTTTTAATACTGATGTTTTAAATTGTCGAGATCGTGTTAGATCATCGGCTTTTGGCAAGGGTCTCTGTACGCCACCTGGCGATTAATTAGCACAATTAATTTTACTGATTTAGTAAATAAATAATTCCAGATTCAATTGAAGAATTTTCCGAGACAAAGTTTTCAAAAAATGAACGTTTTTTTCCCTAATTTAACGAAAACTTATAGCGTTTTCGATTCACGTGCACTCGGTTGCACTCAGTGTATTTGTATCTTCTTTTAACCTCATGTATTAATGATACTCTGAGTGCGCACTAAGGCGGTCTATCGAAAATGCTATTAATTAAAGAATTATATTTTTAAAAAATTCTACGCCATCTGTCGGACAACGAATGAAATACTTTTCCTGCGTGTTTCGTCGGTCAAGGAGAAATCCGTTTGCTGCGGAATTATTAAAATCGAATCTGCCTTTCTCTGAAAAATGAAAATGAAATTTAAATTGACATTTCATGTAATTATAACCTGACGGACGATGAAGGAACTATGAGGCATAAACTATTTTTCCAATAGAGCATTACTTCACTGCCAGTAAGGCACTGTTGTGTTCCCTGATAATTACTAATTAATACCGCCACCTAGCGGATAATTAACGAACTGTTTTCACTACGTTATGTGGCGGCCATCCAGGGACGAAAATTTTAAATCCAACCTTATGACTTTCTAGAAGTAATCATTTTTAAATCATCAGCTTTCCGCGGCAATTTAAGCAATATTTGTGGCGCCACCTGATGGACTGCGGGACATAAACGAGTTTTCCAGAATTACTTGACAAAAGAATTTTCAATCGAAAACTTGTTTTCCTGAAAGTCGAAATAAAACAGCAATTAATTTTAATTTAAAAAAAAAAAACGTTGCTGCCAGCGCCACCTAGCGAGTAATAAACGAACCATTTTCACTATGTTACGGCCAACGGGAACGTAATTTTCGAACGTAAACTCGTAATTCGCTTAAAAAATCCTAGTTTTATCGTCAACTTTTGACAATAGTTTTGTTTATTTTATAATGTTTGTGTGCGCCACCTAGCGGTTAGTCAGCAAGTTATTTTTACTGGTTATTCGGCAAATAAATAATTCCAGGTTGAATTGACTTGAACTTTTCGAAGTGCTCTTCCCACGTTAACCTTTTTTTTTTCATTTTGCGGGGGTTTTACTTAAAAATGAAATTATTTAAGAAACTTTAGTACGCCACCTGACAGACAGCGATCGAAGTATTTTTCCTGCGTCATCTAGCGATCCGTTTTTGGCGGAATTTTCGGACGTAAATCTGAAGAATCCAAATCAAATCTAAATTGGCATTTTGTTTATTGATTAAGAAAAAGTGTTTTCAACGCCACCTATCGGACAGTGAACGAACTGACCGGTGCAGACTACTTCCCCAACGTTATCTGACAGCCAATGAGGCAACGGAATTTTCAAACGTAGACTAGTTTCCCACAAAATCAAAAAATATAAATTAAAATAGCTTTTCCTTAATTAGAAAAATGTGCCCGGCGCCACCTGGCAGATAACAAGCGAACTGAGTCTCTTACTACGTTGCAAAACCACTATTCTAGCGTCACCCGACGGCCGCGGCCCGTACGGAATCCATTCAACGCGTTATTATCCTTGAAAATCCAAATTAAATTCCAGCGACATTTCCTTATAAAAAAAATACAAGTGTCCTCTGGTGACCGACCACTAAGTGGAACCATCGAGGTTTCTATGTATTCAGAGCGACGTTATCGAATTTAAATTCTCTTGTTTCCAGGGATGGTCCTGGCCTACTTGAAGGGTTGGGTCATGGAATGGCGCACCATCGCCTGGGTGTGCATCCTCTATGTGATAACTCCCGCCATTTTGATAATGTTCATTCCCGAAAGTCCCGTCTGGCTCATCTCGAAGGGCCGCATAGATGAGGCCCGCAAGTCCCTCGAGTGGATCCACAAGTACCAACCCCAACCACCCAGTAAGGTACGCAAATCGTCGCCTTCATCCCTTAGCTTCTGCTTAAAATTATTTTCTTCACACAGTCGCAGACCATGGCGGAATTGCACTTGGGCGTGCTAGTCCGCGACCACGAGAAGAAAATTGAAGAAGAGAAACGTAAACCCAAAGAGAAATCGAAGAGGTTTAAGGCTCTGCTGAAGCCCACGGGGTACAAGCCCCTGTTGATTCTGTTCTTCCTGTTTTCCTTCCAGCAGTTCGCGGGGATTTACATAACGCTGTTTTACGCCATCAGCTTCTTCGAGGTGAGACAGAGGTGAATTTTTGGGGTCTTCTCAGTTTCAAAGTTGATTCTCAATAGGAAGTCGGAAGCAGCGTCGATCCTTATTTGGCGTCGATCCTCATTGGAACCGTCCGTTTTTGTATGTCCATGATCAACACTTACTTGTTGAAGAGGTTCAAGAGGAGGCCTCTGGTGATGACGAGCTGTGCCGGAATGGCGATCTGTATGTTCGTCTCCGGGCTTTACACCTTATGGATTAACGAAGGTAAGTTCGAGTTTTTTTTTAATCGAATTTCTTAATCGACTTCTGCTTCTTCTAGGAAAAACCACGTTGAATTGGGTCCCTGTCGTCTTCCTGATTTTATACGTGGTCACTTCCATGATTGGCCTTCTGCCGATTCCGTGGACGATGACGGCCGAGCTGTTTCCCCTGGAAATTCGAGGAATAGCGCACAGCATCGCGTATGCCATGGCTAACATTTTGATGTTCGCTTCGGTGCAAAGCTACGTCTCCTTGAAGAAGGCTTTTGGGGGCGCTTACGGTGTCCAGTGGTTCTTTGCGGTCGTCGCGCTTCTTGGTATGGTGTACACGTTCATCTTCCTCCCGGAAACGCACAACAAGAAACTGTCGGATATCGTCGACTACTTCGTCGACAACACCATCTACCTCGGGCAGACGAAGAAGAAAGACGACAAGAAGGTGAAGTCGCCGGAAAGGAAGCCCATCGTCAAGAACAGCCGGGTGGGCAAGGAAGACGTGGAGAAGTCGGCGAACGGACAGAGCAAGAACTTGATCGAAAACGTCTAAGATTCCGTCGATTTCCTGCTTCAGTCAGTATTATTTTTCATTTTAGTTTAAATTATTGACGCTGACGTCGTGTTGGGGGATGATTCGTCGAATTTCACGTCGAAAACTCGATCGTCGAAACAAAATTCGGTGAATACCCCCGAGCGTAATCGTTTCAAAGACAGCCATACTTAATAAAATTAAAACAGAGAGGGCGTGGCAAGCTCCAACCAACCGTCTGGCCAATATATACCAAATTCTATATTTATGTACGTGTTTACACTTTTCTAAGCGACCCTGTACAGCGTGTTTCGTTAATTACAATTTCAGTTTGATATAATACTTTTTTATACATCAAATGATTTTTGTAATACATACGGAGTTTGTTCGAAAAGAAACGGACGCGTTGCGTTTTCTTTTTTACTTAATTTGTAATCGTCGCGGGGCGCCGCCCCTTCGTTTGTGTATTTGGTAGTCGAGGCTAGCGCGTAGATATTTTAAATTATTTTATAAATAATTTTCACGGTTTCTACTTAATACTAAATTATTGTTATTGATACTACCGCATTATGTATAACTTGTGATATGTATAGTTTAAGTCAAATAAAATTTTCAGAAAAATTATTTTGCGTGTAATTTTTTCCTTAATCCGGCTCTGCTTAAGACTTAAGAATTTCAGAAAATAACAACATCGTGCACAAATCCTCAGCTGTGAAGGGTACATTAACCAATGGCGTAAGTCCCCCAGTAGACAGAGCAAACAAAACAATTGAAATTTGTAATAAATAATTTACTTGTTCATAATTGGTCAAACACCAACTCAAATCTACAAGGGCGGAGTTAATAAAGAGATGACGTAAAAGCAAAAGATCTAACAGACGGTGGCCGATGAGGAAGGTGGAGGGACCAATTAATATAAAATAAAATAAATTAACAATTAAGCAACCTATTAAAAACAGCATCGTCAAAAATTACTTTTACATAATTAGCTATGCACCAGTTAAGAACTGGAGGTGGAGTTAATTATAAAAATGACGTCGGAGTGGCGAATGATAATAGACTGGGAGGAGTCAGCATAGAAGTCCCCTAAAAAAAGGGGCGTGGTGATCAAATTTTATCAATTTTTATTGACGTAATGAGCCAATGCCGTGCGTCCTTGTAGGCGGAGCTAATAATTGACACAATTAAGAAATTTACTTGGATCATCTAATTGGTCATGGACAAATTCAAATCTACACTGGCACAGTTCATAGCCAGAAGACGTCAAAACAGCAACATCTAACAGAAGACAATCGACAGAAGGGGGCTCTAAATACAAGATAAAATCCACAGTTCATACTAGAAATTAGGGCATGGTGTTTAGTGTCAGACAAAAATAACTCTTACTATTACAACTGGGGGCGGAGGCATTATTATAAAGATGACGTCAAAGTGGCAATCTCTCAACAATCGGGCGACAATAGTCTAGGCGGGGTTAACAGAAACACGCTAGGCAGCACCCTAGTCGAAGGGCGTGGTGATCAAATTCCTATTGACTTAATTAGCCAATGGCATGTATCTTAGAGGGCGGAGTGATACTTAGGTAGTCAAAAATTCACTTCGAATAATTGTACCAACTGAGATATAAGTATAGTCTGTTTATTCAACAGATATAGTAATAAAATCAATTAGGACGAGTTTTATGCGCAGTATCTTATAGCGCAGAAGATGGTTATACAAAGTAACATACAATTTCAAGTTGTACCTTCAATATTGGATAAGTATCACCAATACCAATTCGTTATTTAAGTCGCGCGGGTTACTGTGGGAGCGTTTATTACTATATCTCTTGAATAAACAGACTATAGGCGAAGGTAACATTAAAATGACCTCACATGTTAACCAATAAAATGATAGTTGACTTTTAAATAGGCGTGGCTAGCACAACATAACTCATTATCTCATTAAATAAGGCGTGGCAATCGACGTCATTCTACATTTGTGTTCACATAATTTTTATTGACGTAATTAGCCAGTAGCGTGTGTTCTAATGTGGGCGGTGCAAACAAAACAAAATACTGGTACTGGTACTCAAAATAAACAAAGGATGAGATTGAATTATTTGCTTAGTTAAGTAGGCGGAGTTAACGGAAAAATGACGTCAATAAATAATTTAATAGCGCCTTCGACTGACTGTTCCAGAGTACTCTGAGAGTATCCCCATCCCTTGTTATTACATGAGGTTAAAACACGATGGAGACACTCTGAGTGTGTTCTGGAGCAGTCAGTCGAGAACGCTCTAAGTAACAGACAACGATCGACAAGGAGGGCGATAATACTTACTTCTTTAAGAAAAGAGCGTGATGTTTGGCTTCACCAATTAATTGGACCGGGGACGTTACACTTAACTTTGACCGACGGCGCCGGGTCGGATTTTCTGCAAGAACCCCTGAAATGCTTTTCGATCTAAAAAATTTGCCGTTCCGTTATTTACGGTGCTATTGGGTCGAAACCAGTAGCGTCGGAAAGAGGGATAGTCGGGCTATTCTCCGGTTGAAACACCTGGACGATATCACTTCCGGTTCTGGAGAAATATTTTTTTTTCCGGAGCGTTATTTAACCGGAGTCGAATTCTAAATTTTGCCGAGTCGGCACTGAGTGTACCACCGGAACGGGCGAGGCCTCAAAATACTCGTGAAGGACTAATCTAACGGCCATCAAAGGCGCGTCCGCCTGGGATTGATAAGGCGCCGTCCAGATGGAAAAGAGTCACAAATCTGCCATGAAAATAAGGTTCTCCATTGGGAGCACCGCGCCGCTCTAACGCATAGAGTCGGCTTACGTTGCGGGCGAGGGGGAAACTGCGTACGAAGGCTACAAGAGGAAGGACGGGACTAAGTGGAAACGTGTCCCCGTCCATATCCCTCAGTAATTGTGGCGGGGGCGGTCCCCGAAATTCGCCCCACCCTTTTCCGGAAGTCCGGTGCTGTAGCGGCACTCCGGATGGTCGGATCTTCAAGCGCGCGGCGGAATCGCAGCTTTTGACGAGTCACGGGCTCATTTATATTTGATTTTATACTACATCGTAGCTCTTATAAAATGTCTATAGCGAAGCGCGTCCGCTGCATAATTCATAAAGCTGTGCTTTTGTCTTGCTGATGTCGTGTCATTCGCGCGAACACAATCCTTGATTTGCATCGAAAACAAGCGAACATCGTCGGGCCGCTTAATCGAAGGCAATTGCCCGTCATGCGACGCCTAATCAAATACCTACCGGAGACTGATTGAAGCGGCGTGATTGGTTACGTCATGCGAAACCGTTCTGCGGCTTCTTATCGTGCAAGTCACCGCCTGCTTGAACTTTGAGCCGGCGGCAAATCACGGCTTTTGTTTTCGCGTTTTTTTCCCTCTCATCCTTGAAGGCTGACGCGAACGGAATTCGCGGAATATCGCGGGGCGGACAAGTTCAGAAGACACCAAACAATATAAGAAAACAAAAGAATTTCGTCGATTTGGGTTGACTGAAAACAACAACTTTGATCGACATTCAATTAAGAGGATGCGCGCACTAGAGCAAGAGAGAAGACCCACGTAATTTGCATGCATGAACTCATTTTTATCAGTTTGGGGCCGTGGTCTATTAAAGCCGAGCCGTTCCCATTCCCCGAGTCATCATCACTTTTGTCCCATTCTTTAGTAGATAAATTCATCGATGCTCCATAACCGTGAACAAATTTACAGATGTTAAAAATTTAAAAAAAGGATCTTCAAGGTCACTTTGTTCACATTAGAAGCGCTAGCACGATCGATCAAAATTTCAATTTACAATTACAGTGACGGTGACATATGAGCTAAAGGCGCGTCCGCACGTAATTCGGGCGCGCCGACGTGACTTCGTGTTTGCCGTCTCGATTGGGACGCGGCCTTGGGCCCGTTTTAGAATTTTAATCAGAAAATCGCCCGCAACCAACAACAATATAGGACGGCTTATGTAGTAATCAATTTTTAATTAAAGGGGGCCCTCCGATGACAATAAATAATCTGTATATGAATGAACACTGCAAAGCTGTGCTCAGTCGGTTTTAAGGCAAATGAGGTGCTAAAAATAACAGTTGTCATCGATGGCAACAGTTTATTTTCAAGCTCTGCGTGGGGGGGTACAACACGATTTTGGAATAGGATGGGGGGGACCTTAGAGAAACAAAAACGTGCTGTAGCACAACATTTTGCTGGTGGAAGCCATCTTGTCTATAATTACATATTTAATATATAATTCCATAATTATGTGCTACGGAGCGGACCTACTATGTTTGTTCTTCTTTCTTTATCAGATGGTTATACCTTTAGTTTCAACGGTAAACAACGTTTTCATTTGATTCGGTGCCTTTTTACGATTTGAATTATGTGCTGCGGAGCGAAGTTTTTTTTTTTCTTAATTCAAAAATAGACCGGAACGACTTTCTTCTTCTGGTTTTCGGATGTACCGTTGCTGATCATTACGAAGTCAAGCGAATTAGCTTTTATTAGCTCTTATCAACACACAACATGTGTGGTGTATACGTCGAGGACTTTTAATGTAAAGTACTACATCTCTTTCTCCTAACTAAAAAGAAAAGATTATTGATTGTCTCTCTTTTTTTTCTTACCATCCGGTATTCGTTTCACAATTATGTCTTCCCTCTTTCTCTTCTTTCCTAGCCTCTGAGCTACTGTTAGTAATATAGCCCTACTGTTCTTGTTGTCAGTGCTGCACATTGAGTCTACCTACACCTCATTTGTTTCGGTGTCATTTCGTCTAGAATTTAGATCATGCATTTCAATGAAATGGAAATTTCGTGTTTGCCTTTCTCTTATCTTTTTAATCAAAAAATGAAGTAGAGAAAGGGGACAGTAAGATGGCGTTTAACTACTTGTTTTGTGAGGTGAGTAATCAGTAATCACCAGACAACGGACGGAATGATGGAATTCAATGTCGTTCGCATGAGCGGCACGCCCTGCGTGGTAACTGGTCGTCTTAATATCCCGAGCGTAAAATTTGGTGTACGCATCACTACAGTTTAAATTGTAAATAAATATAGTAATCCTTTCAAAATAAGAAATTATAATTTACGGATTATAACTTTATGTTTATTATAGCATATTAATCACTTTTTTGAAAGTAATATATTAATATATTGACCCGGCTTCTGCCCGACGCTCATGGACTTGCTACTTTACGTGCGCGTTGAGTCCTCGAGGCGAAGTGACCGTGAACAGTCATACAAATGTCCGTCCTTTGAATTAATCAGACATAAAAAGCATGACCCCATCCTTTTTCGTTATTCACAGTTGACAAAGAAGTAATACTGAAATATTTGTCGGTTGTAACTTTGGCGATTAATGACGCAGAGCTCCTCTTTACTGGTTCCCAGACCTGAAGAATTTTAGAAAATTGTAATCTCCAGGACTTTGTTTGTTTCGGGCAATTTTTCTCTCTGTGCACTCGAGTTAACGAGCAAAAATTTGGCGGCGGTCGAAATCTTATCTGTGTCGAAACGGCGGAAAAGCGAAAAAAACTAAACGCAACACGGCGCACGTGTGAAGCTCGATTTACATCTACCAGCACGTAGCGTGTCCAGCACGTAACGTGGCAGACACAAAAAAAATGATTACATACATTTTATATTAGCGTATTCATATCTGGAGAATTTGAGCGGAGCGTGTCCGTACAGACATGGACCAGCACCGGCCAGTATTGTTTCGAAGAATATTTTGTCCGTACCGGTGCGTGTCTGGGCATGTCTGTGTGGTCGGGACGGTTAGTATGAATGGAGTCAAGTCTCAGTGCATGGACAGACGCCTATCTACCACTAGAAACTGTTATGAAAAATGGACAACGAAAAATTAATCGAATTAGTTAGGGTATAGCGTATAAAATTTTCCACTTTTCTTCGTTTTACATTCATGGGATGAACAGAAAACCTCTTTTTCTCTGTTGTACTTCTACATCCGGTTTCTCTTCTTGTTCCAATAAAATTGCTACCACAGCTAGTTCTTCAATAGAAAAATTTCGAAACATTTTATTAAAATATACGCGTGCTCTCTGAACTCTCTAATTGGTTGGTCTGTAGACGTCTGTCTAGTGAAATGTCGGATGATATGAAAACTTGTGTCTGCTCCGTGTCTGCCACGTTACGTGCTGGACACACTACGTGCTGGTAGATATGAATCGAACTTAAAGCAGTCGAACGCTAATCTCCCCGCGACCAATAAAACGGCTTAATGTTTCAGACGCTTATCTTGTTTTTTTCGCAGGTTGCGAGCTGCGGAAAGTCGTCGTTCAGAACGTCGACGTGAACGTCGTGCAATGAACTATGAATATTAGGTGAGTGCTTTTTTCCTTTCTTTTTTTTCCGTCGAGAATCTATCACAATGGTAACGGCAAAGATTTGGAAAAATCCATCGCCAATCTCAATAACCCTGGACCACTCAAACTCAAAACTCTCTGCTCTAGGCTTATTTGATCAAGATTTTTGTGGTCAAGTGAGTCATCCTGCTCCAAAAAGTTCCAAGGTCATGCCAGTTATTAATGAAAGCCACATCTTCGTTATCAACCTGAAGCAATGACTTGAAATTTTGAAAACCAAAATCTTCTTGCTGCAAATCCTTCATAATCCGACTGAATGAATTTCCTTTTGCCCTCAGCAAGGAAAAACTTTTCTACCCTTAATTCCTTTGGCGAATCCAGCGCCACGTGTGATGATTGGCGATATTCCCCCGCATAATTGGGATAGGTTACGAATGATTTAGAGGACGCTGCTGATATCAGCGAGCCGCAATGAGGAGATCGCGGGCGATTAGATTAAGGTAGCCTCGAGGCAACGTCGCCTGGTCTGACCTACATAGAACCGTCTCGCCGCGCTCGTTGAATCCAAAATTCCATTTTGCCGAGCGACATCTTTTGCCGTTACCGTCTACCGTCTCAAAACCGTACTAAGTCAATTTTTCTTTTGTTTCAGTGCCAGTGCCTTCAACCTTCAGTAAGTACCTACCAGTCAAATAAAGTTGTGACGCTACACATTATTATTATTATTAACGGCGATTAATCACATACGTAAATGCCGAGATTTCCTTCGATTTAATAGTTTCGTTCTTGAGGTCGTCCCCTAAGAGCGCAGTTCCAAAGTCGACTTTGACCCGCTTGATCGAATTTCACTTTTATTTGGGCGGTCACCTGAATGCATAAATTTAAAAAAAAGTTTCGCGAAACGTTGCGCAAATTTGTGTTTTTTTTGCCTTAGGCATACTTGGACCTATGCATTTCGATAGAACAAATGTCAATGACTTAATGATCTTTCGAGTTACCAAGAAAAGAAAAGGACCGTCGTGTTCTGCCAACTGCTACTACGTTAAAAGAAATCGAACATCTCGGCTCAACTCTTTCTTTCCCTTCATCACAACTCGCGAAAGATTTCGTGAAGGAAGCAACGCG
This sequence comes from Dorcus parallelipipedus, assembly GCA_958336345.1. NCBI lineage: Eukaryota > Metazoa > Arthropoda > Insecta > Coleoptera > Lucanidae > Dorcus > Dorcus parallelipipedus. The sequence goes on along the minus strand of OY284480.1, from coordinate 40,880,398 downwards.
TGGTAAAAAAAATAACGAGGGGGATGTGAGGTATAGGTGGTAATGGAAGACGTAAAGCTAGATGGTACAGAATAGGCAAAAGTAGAAGAAACTTGTTTATAATAGGTCTGTTCCAGCAAGAGGTCGTAACTAGTTCGGAACCGTTAAAGACAGTTGCCAACCGAAGTAATGACCGATTTTAACGGCGCCGTCAAATGTACAATTTTGATGACTGCATGCTTTTGACGGTATCGAACTAGTTACGAACTCTTGCTGGAACAGACCTAATGTATGGACCTAAAGACTCATGGTGTTTCGCATGGTATCCAAACTAAATAAAGACTTGCGTTTCAAATAGATCTGTGAGCATATCTTCAATGTTTCATTGTTCACTACCGACTTCACCAATACTTCACTATCTCTTTTTATAAAATAAAAAAGTAAAGACACTCAGGATTTTTTTTTTGGCAGACAATTCTATCCATTTCGCGTGCCAAATATTCAAAACAAAGCTGGCTAACTCTGCTAGTCTATATAAAGAATTCGGCGCGCTTTCTCTGATCAAACTATGCTGAACCCCCTTTGCACGCAATTGTTCCTGGCGCCTAATCCTCACCCGCCTGGTTTCAGCTCTGAAGAAACCAACAAAGCAATCCTCAAGGAACAGAAGCAGGATGAGCAGTTCAGGGAGATCATCGTTAGCTGCACCTCGCTCAGCAACTACGAAAGCAAGCGCTTCAAGACACTCCTACCACAGGTGAGCGATCTTGCTGTTGACAAACAATAATTACTTTTGGTTTCAATGTTTACTTTTGGTTTTAATAACGTAGATATTGGCGACGTTGATTTCCGCCGGGTTCCACATCGTCGTAGGAATCTCATTAGCTTACTCGGCCGTCCTGATTCCCGCCTTGACGAAGTCTACGAGTGACCTGCACATAACAGAGAGTGAGGGATCATGGATAGGTATGTTTTTTACGATCTTGAAGTCCTGAGGTACTAAAGAGTTTGTTTTCAGCGAGTATCATAGTAATCATTGTTCCTGTCGGCTCGTTGGTGGGCGGAATGCTCATGGACTGGGTGGGTCGCCTGAATACACTGAAGATAGCAGCCATTCCCATGACGATAGGTTGGATTGTCATAGCCCTTTCGACAAATCTACCCATGTTGCTTTGCGGGCGTATGTTGACGGGCATCGCCGGAGGTAAGCATAGGTGATGTTGTCGAAACATTTGAGTAACTTTTTTTATTGCAGCTTTAGGGACGAGTCCGGCCATCGTGTACATAACGGAGATTGCCAGGGCGGACATGAGGGGTTCCCTCATTACATCAGCGTCTGCGTATATTTCATTAGGTGAGGAGATGATTCATATCATGCATTTGTTTCACATAAAGCGTTTTGTGGTAAATATTAGGCCGGGTGGTGATTGATGAGATTGAAATTACGTATTACATCGTAGCAAACATACATGAACAAAGAAGAAGAAGAAGAAGAAGTTACTTTCCTCCAGCACATGCATTTATCGTTTTAAACTTCGTTTAAACCACCACCTAAACAAGTTTAGTAATCTGAGTTTAAAAGTCAGTTTAAACTTAGATTAACAATTCAACAAGTCACCTCTAATAATTAAACTTGGTTTATAAGTAAACTGAGTTTAAGCTTGTATTGAACAAGTGGCCCTAAGTAAATAATTCCAGCTTCAATAGAAGAATTTTTCGACGCAAAATTTTCAAATGAACTGTTTGAGTAGGCAACACAATTAAGAGTATTTCTTTATTCGGCTATTTGCAACACTGCAACTGGATAGTGTTTTGTGTAATGTTTCGTTGGTTTATTTGACGTAACCTGAACAGCAATAAGATTGTAGGTTATGTGAATAATAATTAGCGTTTTAATTTGAATTTGAAGTGTCAAGGTGACGTTAACAAAGTGACCGCTGTCAGTGTCAAGCCGTCAACAACCGGAAGTTACTCCAGTTGTACCATTTAAAAATAAAATTCAGCACTGCCAACTCAAACAGTGATTCTTGACCACTTTGTATTTTAAAAAAATTCTAAGCCATCTGACGGACAACGAATGAAATACTTTTCCTGCATATTTCGGCGGTCAAGGAGAAATCCGTTTGCTGCTGCGTGCGGAATTATTAAAATCGAATCTGCGTTTCCCTGAAAAATTAAAATGAAATTTAGATTGACATTTCATGTAACTTATAAAAATATTTCCGGCGTAACCTGACGGATGATGAAGGAACTATGGAGCATAAACTATTTTTCCAACAAAGCATTACTTCACTGCCGGTAAGGCACTGTTGTCTTCCCTGATAATCAAAATTAACACAGTATTACTTAATTAATAACGCCACCTAGCGGATAATTAACGAACTGTTTTTATTACATTATGTGGCGCCACCTGACAGATTACGGGGCATAAACTACTTTTCCAGAAATACTTGACAACAGAATTTTCAAACGAAAACTTGTTTTCCTGAAAATCGAAATAAAATTGCAATTAATTTTTAATTTAAAAATGTTGCCAGCGCCACCTGGGGGATAATAAACGAACTATTTTACTACGTTACGTGGCGTTCAACTGGGACGTAATTTTCAAACCTAAACTCGTAATTCGCTTAAAAAAATCATTATCATCAACTTTTGACGGTAGTTTTATAATGTTTGTGTGCACCACCTAGCGGTTAGACGGCAAGTTATTTTTACTGGTTATTCAGACAATAAACAATTCCAGGTTGAATAGGCGAACTTTTCGACGTGATATTTTCAGACTGACCTTTTTTTATTTTGAGGGCGTTTTACATAAAAATTAAATTATTAAAGAAACTTTAGTACGCCAACTGACATACCACGATCGAAGTATTTTTCCTGGCGTCATCAAGCGATCAGTTTTTGGCGGCATTTTCGGACATAAATCTAAAGAATCAAGTTCAAATTAATCTAAATTGGCATTGTGTTGATTTAAAAAAAAAGTGTTTTCAGCGCCACCTATCGGACAGTGGACGAACTGACCGGTTTAGACTATTTCCCCAACGTTATCTGACAGCCAATGTGGCAACGGAATTTTCAAACGTAGACTAGTTTCCCACAAAATCAAAAATATAAATTAAAATAGCTTTTCCTTAATTAGAAAAATGTGCCCGGTGCCACCTGGCAGATAACAAGCGAACTGTGTCTCTTACTGCGTTGTAAAACCGGCGTCACCACGGCCGGTACGGAAACCATCCAATGCGTTATTTTCCTTTGAAAATAAAAATTAAATTCCAGTGACATTTTCTTGAAAAAAAAAAAGATATTTACAGCGCCCTCTGGTGAACACTACACGAAACACAACGGTTTCTATGTATTCAGAGCGACGTTATCGATTTTAAATTCTTTTGTTTCCAGGGATGGTCCTGGCCTACTTGAAGGGTTGGGTCATGGAATGGCGCACCATCGCCTGGGTGTGCATACTTTACGTGATAACTCCCGCCATTTTGATAATGTTCATTCCCGAAAGTCCCGTCTGGCTCATCTCGAAGGGCCGCATAGATGAGGCCCGCAAGTCCCTCGAGTGGATCCACAAGTACCAACCCCAACCACCCAGTAAGGTACGCAAATCGACGCCTTCGACCCTTAGCTTCTGCTCAAAAAGATTCTCTTCACACAGTCGCAGACCATGGCGGAATTGCACTTGGGCGTGCTGGTCCGCGACCACGAGAAGAAAATTGAAGAAGAGAAACGTAAACCCAAAGAGAAATCGAAGAGGTTTAAGGCCCTGCTGAAGCCCACGGGGTACAAGCCCCTGTTGATTCTGTTCTTCCTGTTTTCCTTCCAGCAGTTCGCGGGGATTTACATAACGCTGTTCTACGCCATCAGCTTCTTCGAGGTGAGACAGAAGTGAATTTTTGGGGTCTTTTCAGTTTCAAAGTTGTTTCTCAATAGGAAGTCGGAAGCAGCGTCAATCCTTATTTGGCGTCGATCCTCATTGGAACCGTCCGTTTTTGTATGTCCATGATCAACACTTACTTGTTGAAGAGGTTCAAGAGGAGGCCTCTGGTGATGACGAGCTGTGCCGGAATGGCGATCTGTATGTTCGTCTCCGGGCTTTACACCTTATGGATTAAGGAAGGTAAGTTCGATTTTTTTTTAATCGAATTTCTTAATCGACTTCTGCTTCTTCTAGGAAAAACCACGTTGAATTGGGTTCCTGTGGTCTTCCTGATTTTATACGTGGTCACTTCCATGATTGGCCTTCTGCCGATTCCGTGGACGATGACGGCCGAGCTGTTTCCCCTGGAAATTCGAGGAATAGCGCACAGCATCGCGTATGCCATGGCTAACATTTTGATGTTCGCTTCGGTGAAAAGCTACGTCTCCTTGAAGTACGCCTTTGGGGGCGCTTACGGTGTCCAGTGGTTCTTTGCGGTCGTCGCGCTTCTTGGTATGGTGTACACGTTCATCTTCCTCCCGGAAACGCACAACAAGAAACTGTCGGATATCGTCGACTACTTCGACGACAACACCATCTACCTCGGGCAGACGAAGAAGAAAGACGACAAGAACGTGAAGTCGCCGGAAAGGAAGCCCATCGTCAAGAACAGCCGGGTGGGCAAGGAAGACGTGGAGAAGTCGGTGAACGGACAAAGCAAGAACTTGATCGAAAACGTCTAAGATTCCATCGATTTCCTGCTTCAGTCAGTATTATTTTTCATTTTAGTTTAAATTATTGACGCTGACGTCGTGTTGGGGGATGATTCGTCGAATTTCACGTCGAAAACTCGATCGTCGAAACAAAATTAGGTGAATTCCCCCGAGCGTAATCGTTTCAAAGACAGCCATACTTAATAAAATTAAAACAGAGAGGCAAGCTCCACCAACCAACCGTCTGGCCAATATATACCAAATTCTATATTTATGTACGTGTTTACACTTTTCTAAGCGACCCTGTACAGCGTGTTTCGTTAATTACAATTTCAATTTGATATAATACTTTTTATACATCAAATGATTTTTGTAATACATACGGAGTTAGTTCGAAAAGAAACGGACGCGTTGCGTTTTCGTTTTTACTTAATTTGTAATCGTCGCGGGGCGCCGCCCCTTCGTTTGTGTATTTGGTAGTCGAGGCTAGCGCGTAGATATTTTAAATTATTTTATAAATAATTTTCACGGTTTCTACTTAATACTAAATTATTGTTACTGATACTACCGCTTTATGTATAACTTGTGATATATATAGTTTAAGTCAAATAAAATTTTCAGAAAAATTATTTTGCGTGTAATTTTTACCTTAATCCGGCTCTGCTTAAGACTTAAGAAGAAGTGAAGAGTACATTAACCAATGGCGTAAGTCCCCCAGTAGACAGAGCAAACAAAACAATTGAAATTTGTAATAAATAATTTACTTGTTCATAATTGGTCAAACACCAACTCAAATCTACAAGGGCGGAGTTAACAAAGAGATGACGTAAAAGCAAAACATCTAACAGACGGTAGCCGATGAGGAAGGTGGAGGGACCAATTAATATACAATAAAATAAATTAACAATTAAGCAACCTATTAAAAACAGCATCGTCAAAAATTACTTTTACATAATTAGCTATGCACCAGTTAAGAACTGGAGGTGGAGTTAATTATAAAAATGACGTCGGAGTGGCGAATGATAATAGACTGGGAGGAGTCGGTATAGAAGTCCCCTAAAAAAGGGGCGTGGTGATCAAATTTTATCAATTTTTCTAATAATTGACACAATTAAGAAATTTACTTGGATCACCTAATTGGTCATGGACAAATTCAAATCTACACTGGCACAGTTCATAGCCAGAAGATGTCAAAACAGCAGCATCTAACAGAAGACAATCGACAGGAGGGGGCTCTAAATACAAGATAAAATCCACAGTTCATACTAGAAATTAGGGCATGGTGTATAGTGTCAGACAAAAATAACTCTTACTATTACAACTGGGGGCGGAGGCATTATTATAAAGATGACGTCAGAGTGGCAATCTCTCAACAATCGGGCGACAATAGGGCGGGGTTAACAGAAACACGGTAGGCAGCACCCTAGTCGAGGGGCGTGGTGATCAAATTCCTATTGACTTAATTAGCCAATGGCATGTATCTTAGAGGGCGGAGTGATACTTAGGTAGTCAAAAATTTACTTCGAATAATTGTACCAACTGAGATATAAGTATAGTCTGTTTATTCAACAGATATAGTAATAAAATCAATTAGGAGGAGTTTTATGCGCAGTATCTTATAGCGCAGAAGATGGTTTTACAAAGTAACATACAATTTCAAGTTGTACCTTCAATATTGGATAAGTATCACCAATACCAATTCGTTATTTAAGTCGCGCGGGTTACTGTGGGAGCGTTTATTACTATATCTCTTGAATAAACAGACTATAGGCGAAGGTAACATTAAAATGACCTCACATGTTAACCAATAAAATGATAGTTGACTTTTAAATAGGCGTGGCTAGCACAACATAACTCATTATCTCATTAAATAAGGCGTGGCAATCGACGTCATTCTACATTTGTGTTCACATAATTTTTATTGACGTAATTAGCCAGTAGCGTGTGTTCTAATGTGGGCGGTGCAAACAAAACAAAATACTGGTACTGGTACTCAAAATAAACAAAGGATGAGATTGAATTATTTGCTTAGTTAAGTAGGCGGAGTTAACGGAAAAATGACGTCAATAAATAATTTAATAGCGCCTTCGACTGACTGTTCCAGAATACTCTGAGAGTATCCCCATCCCTTGTTATTACATGAGGTTAAAACACGATGGAGACACTCTGAGTGTGTTCTGGAGAAGTCAGTCGAAAACGCTCTAAGTAACAGACAACGATCGACAAGGAGGGCGATAATACTTACTTCTTTAAGAAAAGAGCGTGATGTTTGGCTTCACCAGTTAATTGGACCGGGGACGTTACACTTAACTTTGACCGACTGCGCCGGGTCGGGTTTTCTGCAAGAACCCCTGAAATGCTTTTCGATTTAAAAAATTCGCCGTTCCGTTATTTACGGTGCTATTGGGTCGAAACCAGTGGCGTCGGAAAGAGGGATGATCGGGCTATCCTCCGGTTGAAACACCTGGATGATATCACTTCCTGTTCTGGAGAAATATTTTTTTTCCGGAGCGTTATTTAACCGGAGTCGAATTCTAAATTTTGCCGAGTCGGCATTGAGCATCCCACCGGAACGGGCGAGGCCTCAAAATACTCCTGAAGGACTAATCTAACGGCCATTAAAGGCGCGTCCGCCTGGGATTGATAGGGCGCCGTCCAAATGGAAAAGAGTCACAAATCTGCCATGATAATAAGGTTCTCCATTGGGAGCACCGCGCCGCTCGAACGCATAGCGTCGGCTTACGTTGCGGGCGAGGGGGAAACTGCGTACGGGGGCTGCAAGAGGAAGGACGGGGCTAAGTGGGAGTCCGGTGCTGTAGCGGCACTCCGGATGGTCGAATCTTCAAGCGCGCGACGGCATCTCGTTCCTCGTCATTTTCTGCCATACAATAACGTGCAGCTCCATTCGATCCGAGCCCTCGAGAGCTTCGGAAAGAAATGCTTGGAAATTCGATCATTTTCAAAAAATCATATCTCGAAACAACGAATTTCCTAGGGTTAGTTACACGGGAGGTTCTTCTAGCGTGCAAGAGAATTTAAGAAAATTCTGAGATCACGTTTTCGAGAAAATTTGGTTTAAAAAAAATTTTAACCGTCGAGAAAAATTCCCGAAAAGTATTCTGCAAAAGTGCATGGTCTGACGTTCCACCCCCTGACTACCCACAGCGACGGGCGATCGCTTTGCGATCACCACGAAAAATTATCTCAAGGATCATTCTAGAAGTCATATAAACTTCGCCGCAAAATTAGAGGATATTTAATGTTGTAGTAAATAAATTGAATATTTCAAAATAAATCAACTTATATTACAATTAAAATATGATTTTACATATATTCTCGATATTCCAACGCAAAAGTATTTAAAGAATAAAAAATTTAATCAAAAAGTCATAAATACAAAAATTGTTTTTTAAACAAAAAACGTCAAAAAGCTTGAAAAAGTCATTAGATGTGGTTGTCATCACGTTGTCATGAACAGAAATAGACAAAAACGCCACTTATCTGAAACTGAGGTCGTCAAATTGGTGACCCTGATGGAAGAAGGCTACACTCAGCAAGAAGTTGGCCGACGATTAGGGGTGGGTCAATCTGTGGTCAGCAGAGCTTTGCATAGGTACCGCGAAACTGGTAGCTATTAAAGGCGACGAGGCCAAGGCAGAAAAAAGAAAACCACAATTGCAGAAGATCGCTTAATCAGAATAAGTGCAAAAAGGCGACAGTTTTCTACTGCTAGAGCGCTAAAAAACGACCTCCTGCTTGCCACTGGTACAGCAGTCAGTACGGATACCATTCGAAGGAGGCTTAAAGATGCTGCATTGAAGCCGTACCGACCAGCTACTGGACCAGTTTTAACAGCAGCCCACAGGAGAAACCGCTTAGTATTTGCTCGTAGGCATGCTGAGTGGCAGATTGAAGACTGGAGGCACGTTTTGTTCACCGATGAATCCAGATTCTGCCTTTCGACAAATGATCGACGTGCTAGAGTCTGGAGAGCCCCAGGTGAACGATTTACGCAGTGTGCCATACGAGAAGTCGAGCCATATGGTGGTGGATCCGTTATGGTGTGGGGTGGAATAAGCCTTGCTGATCGCACCAATCTTTGAAGAATAAATGGTTCACTGACTGGTGTACGATACAGGGATGAAATCATAATCCCTGTTGTAGAACCGTTTGGTGCTCTACATGGACCAGAATTTATTTTTATGCAAGACAACGCTCGGCCGCACATTGCCAATGTTGTACGGCAGGAATTCGTTGCCGCCAATATCAATGTTCTTGAATGGCCACCACGTAGCCCTGATCTTAATCCCATAGAGCATCTTTGGGACAATATCGGGAGAAAGATTAGGGGTCTTGAAAATCCTCCGCAAACATTAGATGCGCTCTCCAATAATTTGCAAGAGGTTTGGGCAGTAATTGGCCAAGAGGAGATTGTCGCCTTAATAGAGAGCATTACCAGAAGAATTGCAGCTTACATAGCAGCAAGGGGTGGACACACCCGCTATTAATCGTTGTTTTGATTTGAAGTTTAATTTTTCGTTTTTACTATTTCTTGTTTATGATGAAATGTTAGAGTTGGTATAAAAGTTATTCAATTCAATTTTGTTTTGTTTGCATTACAAAGTCTGAAATAACTTATTTTAAGATTTTAAAAGCTATAATGCCATGTTGACCAAACATTTTTAGTATTTTACTAATTATCCTCTAATTTTGCGGCGAAGTGTATAAGAATTTCTATAGAAAAATTTCTACCGGCCGCAATATAAAAAAAACACGTAAAAAGACCGAAAAAGTTTTTTTTTTGGTGCATTCTAAAACGAGAGCGAAATCGAAAAATCCGTCCAACAGGAAAGTTGACAATCAAATTTCGCCGTCGAAAGTATTCTTTGTGTTTTTTCGAAATTCCCACTAATAACGGCTAGGAAATTCGTCAAGTGAACTTTTTGCTTAAAACTTAATAACTAGTTATGTATCAACCAAGATGTAAGCAGGCGGAGTTGACAAAAACATCTCTGAACTGACGAATAGCCATCAACTAGGCGGAGCTAACACAAAATTCAAAAATTTTTCCGTAGTACACGACATCATTTTTTTAAAATAACTAAAGGCCTTTTCGGAAACTTAAACTGCTTGATCGCGTTTCTTAGGTCTTATTAGAGAACCGTTCGGAAATTTCAGAAAAGGCCTATAGTCTAGAACCTCTAACCTAAGTAGGCGGAGCTAACGTATGCTGATTAATTATAAATGTTCTGAAATGTAAGTAGGGTGGGACTTTAACGTATTTGTTTGTTACAAACCAAAAAAGCTACGAACAAAGCGATGTGCTTAATAGTTGTGTACCAACTAGTTCTAAGTGGGCGGAGCCTTCTCTGAAATAGCGTATGACAATCTACTGGATGGAGCTAAAGCATTAAAATTCTCACACAGTAGGGTAAATTCTTACACGTGAGTGGGCGGGGCTTTAGTGCGTTTACTTGCTACACATTAAGAAAAATTTGCTTCCGATCAAATCTGGTCCCGCTATTACTTATAATTAAGCAATCCATGAATGACAGACGTCTTATAAGTAGGCGGGGCTTTCATCAAACCGTCAACGACTCCCGTCGGTGCTTTAAAATGAGCACCAAACAGCTGCCGGTGGAGGCAGAAATTCCGAATATCGAAGATCCAACATTATCTTCTCATGGCTCCCCAAGACAGAAGGAAGTGATTCCTCAAAACTCCACCTCAAAGTCAGAAGCTTTCTACGGTAAAGAAGAATTACAGCGGCAAACGACCCAAGACTCTTTTGAAAACGGCGGCGAGAACGGATGTCACTTAACCAAATCGCCAGAGCCGCCTCTTACAGAGCGCTTACAAGATTTCTTGGAGACCTTCGACGTCGAGCATGAAAGAAGATTGCGTGAGCTGGAAGAATTTCTGGTGGAATTGGCGAGCTTTAAGGAGAAACTGCGCAAGGTGAACACTCGCGACAAGGCGGTGGAGGTCTTACCCAGACACTTGGATCAATTCGCAAAGGAAATGAGGGCCCTGGAGGAGGCCTCGAAGGTCGACGAGTTTCCCTGCACGAAGTACACCCAAAATCTGAGGATCTTGCACGCCAAGTTAAAGAAGGCCATGGAAAGGAAGGAAGCGCTTCAGACGATAATGAAGCAGGAAGAGGGGATACGCGTCATACGAGTAAGCCCAGATTTTTTTGAAGGTCAGTGAAGGATGGCATTTGATTTCAGGAAAAGATGAAGGAAGTAGAGAAGGCTCACCTAAGTCGTAAAGGCGAGAAGGAAAAACTGAGGGAACTGAAGTTGGAAAGAGCCCTTGACGAAGTTGAGGTGGACTTGGGAGACCTATCCACCCAGAAGAGAAGGCAACTGGCGGAACGTGTCATATCCGTGAAGAAGATCAGACATCTTCAAAGACTGGGACGTCAAGAACGCTGCAAAGCCATCGTCAGGAAAATACTCCTGGAAGAAAAAAGGGCCAAAGAGATAGAAGCTGCGAAAAACAAACGTTACGACTACAAAGTGAAGCGTAAGCCGAAGCTTCCGGTGATGACCGGAAGTAGTGAGATCCTGGTAATTAATTTGGGGATGTCACGAACGTCATAAAATCGCCTGCTTTTTCCAGCATAGAAGGTGTTTGTCTGATGAGTCGGAAGTAACTGAGGAAGAAGTGGTTAAAGAAATCGTCTTGGAGGAGGTCGTCGTCGGGGAAGTGGAGAAAAAGGAAAAGAAGAAGGGCAAGAAGAAATCGGAAAAGAGCAGCAAGTCCTCAAAAAAGAAGAAGGGCAAGAAAAAGAAGCGAGAAGGAAAAAAGAAGGCAAAAGGCAAACGGAAGAAATCTAAGAAGGAGAAGAAGTCAAAAAAGAAATCGGCCAAGGATGGCCTTGAAGACCTTGTTTTCCCTCAAGCGCCCGTTACGAACCGAAGGCACAAAATTTCACCGGAAAACGCCCAGATGTTGTGCAGCCTGGTCAAGGATTACGAGAATTTGGTACAAATTTTGGAGGACCGTGACAACTATAATAAGGTTTACGGAAAACGAGGATTGGACTACGAGCGCGATGGGTCTTTTCATTGGCTGCCAAACCCCGTGGTCTTCAAGGTCCACACTCCCCAATCCCCACTTATTTCAAACCAATCCCGATTCCTTTTCAGAATTTCCAGAAGGGCAAAATCTACAAGAAGAGGATCACCATCATTAACGGAGGCGAAGCCCCGAAGAAGTGCAAGTTGTACAAAATCGAAATGGAGGATGGGTTTGACCCAAGTTACTTCGATGTAGGCAAATTTCTTCCCGCCACCCCCCAACATCTTCGAAATCTTTTTGGCTTCTAGGCAGAAATCATTGGGGTCCAATACATCATCCCAGGGTTATCTTTCAAGATCACCGTGACGTTTTACGCGCAGAATTTAGATCGACCGACCATGGGCAAAATGACCATGATCACCTATAGACCTCACGAACCTTACTACGGCCAATTCACCATACCAATACAATGTATGCCAATCTATGATTCAATCTTGCTACATCCGAAGACTTTGGCCTTCGATAAGGTCCCAATTTGGCGTGCGAAAAAGAGAAGTAAGACCTTAAAGGTAGGTGGGAACCTTGCAAAACCTAGACCGTTGCAATAAATCTACTTGCAGATAACAAACTCTGGCCGAAAGGTCCACCGGGTTGTCATCAAGCGATTTCACGACGAAATTAACCTCAATCAATACTGGAAAAATTCCAATTTTGATTTGGGCGACTCCAGTTTAGAGCAGAGTGCTTTGCTCGAGGAGTTTCCATCGATCAACATAGAAGGAGAGCTGCTGGTGAACCTATTCAACGCGTTCGGCTTCAGTAAGTACTTCCTTGAGGTCCCCCCGACCACCGAGGAGACCTTGAAGGTGACCTTCAAAGAACCTGATTACGTCGGTTGTTACCTGGAGCGTTACACCTGCGATTTTTACGTGAAATCGGGCGAGGACGACTTCCAATACGCAGGAAGTGAGGTGGGACTTCGTCTTTTTGAAGGCCAAGTAAGTCCAAATTGTTGCAGGAGCTTTTGGTGACGGCAGAAACGACCGGGCACGTCTTGAGACTCTGTCCGGATGTTTTGGACTTCGACCAGTGCGTTTTCGACTCGGTTTACCAGCGGAACTTCCAAGCACACAACAGCGATGGGGTCCCCCATCAAGTCCGCGTCAAAATCCCCGCTTGTCTGAGGGATTACGTTAGCACCAGTTCTGGAGACGCTTGCGTTCAGGCTTCTGGCCATCAGGACATCTCGCTGCGCCTCGTTCCAAGGTGATTTTCGTTTTGGACTTCGATTTTGAGCTACATCTAGTGGTTTGCAGGAAGGAAATGATGACGGACCGGGAAATTTTGCGTTATTTCGACTGCCAAACGGCCATCCTCGAGTTTCCTGTACGCGTTTGTCTGTTGTCCAAAAATTTGGACGACGCCCCATGTGTTGTAGTAACGGTCTACGCCGTTATTTGTGAAAGCGCCGGTGTAGTGCTTGCTCCTCTGGAATTAGAACTACTTTCGCGTGAGCAGGGTGATTTCGTCATTAACTTGGGCGAGTGCTCCACGGCGGAAACCGTTTGGACATCGATCGCACTGACGAACCGTTCTTGCACCCAACAGCACTTCGGCTTTTTGGACTTGCCCCCGGTGGGTAAAGACCTCACACCATGACCACCACCTAAACTAGGTCATGTTGCAGTGCATCTTCCTCGAGCCCAATTTTGGTTTTGGCGTTCTCGAACCCATGGAGACCAAGGTCCTCAATGTCATGTTAAGTCCGGACGCGAGCGACCTAGATTGCCTCCTCGAAGATCCACAGGCAAATACTTTCACGTTCAGAATATCGGTCACCACCATCAAAGAACTGGGGGGGATCAAAAAGGTCCTCAGGTGAAACAGTCGATTTTGCCCCCTTTTTTTTACGAAAAACAAATCTTTAGGCTTTTAATTACCAAAAACTCCGCAAATCCCTTGAAATCGTGGAAACCATTTTGAAAACCAATGAGGAAGATCTACTGGAAAATGACATGATAGTCTGTGCCAAGTTAATTGCCGATGGTTACAACAATTTTGGCCAAGTGGAAACGTCATTAAACTCCGAGGAGGTTAATTTGGGCGATGTCCAAGTTACGAATAACATAGATTCAGGTCTGTCTGCCTCTATTTGTTGAACTCCTCAATGACTTTAGTGGTAATAGGTCTAACCACGTCAGAACCTCTTGTGCTACGCATCCCCGACAACTCACGCGAGACATCCGATTTTTGGTCAGAACAAGGAATGGGGGACGTGGCCCAAATAAACACGATTTTGATTCGGTGCACCATCGTCGATCCCCTTTGCTCCTTATCACATCAACAAGTTATTTTTCCCTCCACACCATGCGGGTCCTACTCGATGGCCAGCGTGGTTCTGTCGGCCAAAAACCACCCCATTGGGGATAATCGCAAAATCGAAAGGGCCTACAGGGCACAATTTAAAATCGTCGGAGACAACGAACAGTTTGGAGTTGAACCGACCTGCGGTGACCTCAAGGATGGCGAGGAGGCCAAAATCACGCTGATCGCCAGGCCGGAACTACCGCAGGAACTCATCGATGCAAAAGCCGCATCCATTCAGCGGGAGAAATTGATCGCAAAGAAGAGAGAGGAGCTCATTTTGAAGCGGGAGAAGGAACGGGCGAAGAAGTTGTCGAAGAAAAGCAAGAAAGACGAAAAAAAGAAGAAGAAAGGGAAAAAAGGGAAAGATAAGTCTTCCAAAGGAACGAAGTCAGGTAGGTTGACGGAATCAATCGATCGTATAAAGAAGTTGCCATCTCAGGTGACAAGTCTTCCAAAGAGAAGAAGAAGAAGAAGAAAAAGGGAGAAGATAAGTCCTCCAAAGGAAAGAAAAAGGGAGAAGATAAGTCCTCCAAAGGAAAGAAAGGGAAAAAGGGAAAATCCAAATCTTCGAAAGGTAAATTGATGGAATCCCATTGAATAAATCTAATCGTTTTCTCAGGTGAAAAAAGCAGCTTGGATGAGGAAAGCGAGCCAGAGCCTTTACCACCGATAATCATCGACGATAAAGACATCGTCATTACCTACTGGGATCTATACCCGGCGGAAATGTGCCTTTGGAGGGAGTTTGAACCCTATTGTATATTCGGACAGTTCACCTGTGAGGTCTCCTACGAAACCAACAACACGTAAGCCCCCATAACAACGTCCAAAAACTGTAACCAGAAAGACTCTTCGCCCCCAGCAAAAGAAGACCAGAAAAGTTATACCTCAGCGTGATGTGTCACGTGATCCCACCCGATTTCGTCCACAACTTCGAACTGCAGCACCTGAGTTTCGGGCCAACTCCCCTGGGCATGGCCAGGAAGAAGATTTTGGAAGTCCAAAATATAAAATGTAGCGCTTCAAGCATTTCCAGCTTCACCAAAGTGATTTAGGTTTCCTCCCCAGACCACCCGATAAGGCCCAAAGTCACCAGGACTTGCCCCATCGGCCCGTTCACGTGTCCGGACACTTCTAGGGTTCGGCTTCCGCCGGAACATCGCCTCCAACTTCCGATTACGTTTCGGCCGTTGGATCTAAAAGAGGTATCCAAGTCAAAATCAAAACCAAAGGACTTTCTGCTCTTTATTCGATTGATGGTTAGTCGTCGAAAACGCTGTAGTTTTGAATTCTGTACACGGTCCTCGCGGTCTTCGACTTGAACATCCACGAAAGACGCTTTCGGTCTTTGCATTTCGAGTGTTTCACGTCGTAGCGTCCAGGGCCGGGCTTGATCTCCCATTTCACTCCTCTCCGCGCTATCATCATCGAATCATCGAACGGGTATAGGGATTCTGGCAATGTCTTGATGCTGGAAGACCAAAATTTTTAAGCTGGGAGGGAGGGGGGATAAGAGAAGTATTACCTGTTGAGTTGGACGTCATAGGTAGCAGGGGAGGGCGAGTCTGGGTCTCTGTAGCAAGTGGCGATGTCTTCTAGAAGTTGCCTTACAGTGGGCTTTTTGGTGAACCTGGGCGCTTTCGAGAAACTTCCGGTTCTAAAAAAGACGATCAGAAAGGGAAGGCCTGAGGGGGGTTCCTTACTTGTTTTTCGAGGGATGATGGAGTAGGTAATCGATGTGGGAAGGAAAGGTGTAGTATTTATCGGGGGTGCATTTTTGGGCCGGGGCGAAATGGTTCTTGATGGTGGTTGCATCTCTTGGGCCGGTGAACAAGTTGTATGGCCCCTTTTTGGACACGACTTTGCCCAATAAGGCTTCCATAGATCCATGGTCGATGGGACTGTAGATGTTGGGCGGTTTCTTCCATGGCTGGCTAATGCGTTTGAAGCGATCGACGAAGCCGTCCCATTCGAAGATGGGAACCTCCGTCATTTGTTTCTTACTGACCAACGATGAGGTCGCTAGGTTCTTGGTGTAGGTGCCTAAAGACGACTGAGGTAATCCCCCCGAAGAAAAAAATGAGTGGGAAGAGTTTGACCTGGTGCTGGAACGTTGTCCTCAAAACGGACGAAGCGCTTGGATTTTCCAAAATTGACGTCCCTCAAAACTGAGAAGCTCTTCTTCTTGTAGATCTCTTCCGGTACGTCGTAGGTACCAGGTCCTCCGAGCGATTTAAAGTATCTCCTCCGTTCGAGGACCTCCGGATTGCGAAAGCCCAAATTCGCAGAAAATTCTTCCAAAATCGTCTTCCTCTTCCATCTGGAAATCGAGAGCTCCCAGCACCAAATCACCAACCATGAGTAAATGAAGTCGCTCACCTGGAACCGCCGATGAGGTACTTCTTGTAGGCGCACTCGAACCTTTCCGGGTTGTATTCACTCGGCGAGAGTCCGCTTCCGCATTTCATCATAGTACCCTCGCGGTCCAACCCTGGATGGAAGCCGATTTTGCAGAACCTCTGGGTTTGCACGCCAAAGGGCGCTTCCGTGAGGAATTTCTTCGGCATGGTTTCGCTTCCTCGAAGTCACTCGATGTCAATCAAAAATTTTGACGTTTTTTCGCATCCAAGGAAACAACGAAATCAATTTTTCCCTTATCAGATTTATGAGTACATCGAGATCGTGTCGGGCAAAACCATTTGCCCCTTGATTTTGAGCGGCGAGGGGGTCGAGACACGCGTCACCATCACCCCAGAATTTCTCGTTTGTCATCTGCAGGCAAGTCTAAACGGATTCACCGATTTGGCCTTGGAGGTTAGTTCCGACTTGCACCTTCACCCCCAAAATAACACAAAACCGTGAATATTTCAGGTCAAAAATCAATCTGCTGGTTCAATCCTAATTAAATTCGACAAAGTATGCGAAATAGAAGGAGCAATGGAGGTGATGAAAAAGGACGAGGAAAAGGAAGGGAAAAAGAAAAAATCCAAGAAGGGTTCGGAGAAAAAGTCAAAAGGCTCGAAGGAAAAGTCCAAGAAAGGCTCAAAGAAAAAGGGAAAGTCGAAAAAGGGCTCGAAGAAATCCGGCAAGGGGAAGAAAGTGAGCAAATTTTCGGGCCAACTCACGGAAGACGAGGTCTACTCACTGGAGAATTTCTTCCAAAACCGCGAAGGTCTGTCATCAGGCCATTCTCCCAGAGTTTCCTTTTTTTTTTTCATTTTTCTCTATTCAAGGTCCGCCACTATTTGAAATGGTGGGCGGAAACTCTGTGGAAATCCCCGCCGAATCCAAGCAGGTGGTGAAACTGCGTTTTGGGGTGAGCCCTCCGCCGACGGCTGAAAAAAAAGGCAAGGGTAAGAAGAAGAAAAAGGGCAAAGGTGGATCTGACAAGAGCTCGAAGGGAAAGAAGAGCAAAGGCAGCAAGAAGTCCAAGACTGGTAAAGGCAGTAAGAAATCGAAGAGAAGCAAAGGCAGCAAGAAATCTAAGAAATCCAAAAAGTCCGAGAAGGGAGGTGGGAAATTCTACGTGGCGAAATTCAACGTCATGATTGGCGAGTCCACGTTCTTCAAGGACTTTATAATCGTCGGCAATTTTGTTTAAAAGCACATCTCTATTATAGCGCCATCAATTAAAACATTTTATTTCGCGCCAGCAACCTGAACACAACTGACTTACGCGAGCGCCATCTATGACTTCAGAAAACTACACATTTTCAAGTGTAAAAAAAATTAAATTTTGCACCATCTATCTGAATACAACTGACTTACGCGAGCGCCATCTATGACTTCAGAAAACTACACATTCTCAAGTGTAAAAAAAATTAAATTTTGCACCATCTACTTGGAACACAATAATTGACTTATACCAGCGCCATCTATGATTTGAGAAAACTACAAATTTTCAAAAAAAAATTCAAGAATATTTCATTGATAGCATTTATTGTAGCATTGTAGCATTTATTTAGAGGGTGAATAAACGCTTGAATTAAGCAAAACGCACGTTAATTTTGATTCATTTTCAAGTCCAGCTAAAAAATTTTAGTGTATTGCGCCCCCAAAACTCGCGCGTGCCCATTTTGAGGTTATGTCCTGCTCAGTGTTACCGCGTCTTGGTTCCGATTAAATTAAGTAAATAAGACATGGGCAAGAACCACAGACATAAAAAGCAGCTTAAAACCGAGAAGGCCAAGACCAAGTTGAAAGGGGAGAAGACGAAGTTCCTTCCGAAAGGCCAGAATGTAACGAACATCTCGTTCAAAGTCAAGCCGAGTCCACGTTCTTCAAGGACTTTATAATCGTCGGCAATTTTGTTTAAAAGCACATCTCTATTATAGCGCCATCAATTAAAACATTTTATTTCGCGCCAGCAACCTGAACACAACTGACTTACGCGAGCGCCATCTATGACTTCAGAAAACTACACATTTTCAAGTGTAAAAAAAATTAAATTTTGCACCATCTATCTGAATACAACTGACTTACGCGAGCGCCATCTATGACTTCAGAAAACTACACATTCTCAAGTGTAAAAAAAATTAAATTTTGCACCATCTACTTGGAACACAATAATTGACTTATACCAGCGCCATCTATGATTTGAGAAAACTACAAATTTTCAAAAAAAAATTCAAGAATATTTCATTGATAGCATTTATTGTAGCACGTAAAAAATACATTCGAAAATCCCTTTAATTCTTCTTCTTCCCTTTCTTTGAGTTTTCCACCACCTCACCGTCCACCTTGGGTTTCTGCCAATTAAGGGGTTTCCTTCTGTACATCGGCCAGGGTGGTATCGTCAGCTGTAACAGACATCATTAAGTCTTGAGTGTTAAGGTGCCCCCCAACTGAAGTATAAGTATGCACTTACCAAAGCGGCCAGGGCGAAGCCGGCCCCCAAAATGTACACGGTCTGCGAGAACTGCTGGATGATGTAGCCCCAGACGAGGCCGACCACTCCGAATAGCGTTATGATGACCCTCGATAGCTTTTCCGCCCTCGACTGCCCTTCGAAGTCCTGCAGAAAGCGAGATGTTGCATTGATTTAGGGAGAAAGTGAGGTTATGTTGCAAGTAATGTTAATTATGGTTACCATGTGCGTTGGAATCTTGTTAATAAAATCCATTCCAAAGCTTTTTCAACGCACGGGGAGGTTTTCGTTTTTGTTTCGAGAAGCAAAAGCAGAAATAAATAACTAAACACCACGTCAATAGCAACTGACAGGAATGATGGTTGGTACTGGTAGGTTGGTACTGCGGCAGTGTTGCCACCTGCCTAGCGTATCCTGCCGCTACCGTGATCCGATAATTCCGCTACATTAAAAAAAAAACCGCTACGCTAAGAGTTTTCTGTAATGGTAAACACAATGCAAGTTGCTGTATGTTAAGTTCTATAATTCTAGTTTCCTATTTATGATTTAAAGTGTGATACATTGAAGACGCTGATACGATTTTTCGATAGTTCTATTTACGTTACGCCGTCGACTTAGGCTGCGTTGTATAAAAGGTTTGAGCCAGGGTTAAAGTTAATCCTAAGTTAGAATGGACAAACAAAATGCTATACGTCATAACAAGTATCACAAGTATAACTTAGGATTAACTTTAACCCTGGCTCAAACCTTTTATACAACGCAGCCTTAGAATATAGATTTTTGGTCTACACTGAACGTGAAATGAAATGACATAAGCGAAATAATTTTATTTTATAATTTATTAGAACAATCGTTCGTTGTTGGCATTCTATAAACATACATATATGGAGTCTTTATTCGATTTTTATAAACATACTACAAAATGTTTTGTTTTTAATTGAATTCTTAGAACGTTAATATAAATTAAAGTAGACCGATGGTGGTCTCCCAATCAGATTCCGCTACTTTAAAGTAAAAATGGTGTTTCCGCCGCTACGCCGCTACAAGGGTAAGAAACCGCTACAGTAGCGGAATTCCGCTACGGGTGGCAACACTGTACTGCGGCCACATGCGGCTACAACCGACCAGTGTTGCCAACGTGTAAAGTTGAAAAATCTCTTTCGATGTGATTGTGAGGTTGCAAAGGGTGCGTTTCATTTGCGCGTTCACATGCTTTGAGCGCTCATAAGCATTGCTCAAATCGTTCCCTTTGACTTTGCAAATACTCACAAAGCGCCGGCTGACGAAATAGTAACGTCATTCATTATGACGTCATAGTCTTCGCTCACAATCGCTTATTCTTACTCCATCGAGGTAGCGCAGCAAAAGCGTAAGCGCTTATGTTCCAAATGGAACGTATGAGATGCGTATGAGGAGATCAGCTAATCATAATCATATTATAAACAAACATTACACTTTAGAAATAGCTACAGCAGCTATGATTGAATCAAGATATTCATATTGCATATTATATGTATATAACGTAAAAAAGACATTCAAAATCAACACCAACTCCATATTCACTTTCATAATGAGTAACTAATTGTGATTTTTTTTGTTCTTATGTTGTCTTACAAAAGCGATTGGTATTGCATTTAAAGTTTTGTCAAGCAAATCATCGTTCGTCAAAATCTGGTCCAATTGCAAATGCAATTTTCATAATGACTCGGAAATTCATTGCGGAACAAACAAAAAACCACATTCAGATATAATGCATTCAATAAAATGTTGGAAAAGCATGGAGAAGATAGCCAAAGATCCAAAATAACAGCACAAAATTGAAACCAATGTAACCTAAAAATATAAATCCCAGTTACATGATACGGGAACTAAAGAAGAAGTCAGGTTTCAACGGTAAAAGTTACTAAATCATGTAAGGGTAATCCTGTGTTTTACTTTACTCATTTAGTTTAGTTACTCATTACAAAAGTGAATGTACTACTTTAATTATTTTCACAAGAATTTCCTCAAATGAATAAAAAATTCATAAAGTCGGAAAATTCCTCAGGTTGGCAACAGTAACTAGAAGTTGTTCGAGATTTGAAGAAAATGCCACCAACAAAATCACTAAATTCAGAAGAAGTTTGAAACGAGAATAGTTTGAGACTGTTGCTTTATCGAAATTAAAATTCTTTCAATTTCAATTAACAAATCAGTTTGGAATTGATTTTAACGTTTTGCGCTTGACTTACAGAAAAGGTTTGCGTCTCGGCTAAACAATTTTTTTTAAATTCATGACTTAAAAATTAAGTTTTTATTTAAAAACATTCTCTATTTTATTTAATTATTTTAGCAACAGTCGATTTTGCTTGTAATTTACGGCATTTACAATTTTGCACCCGATTTCCGATTTGCTAATTTGGTTGGCGTCTCGACTGGCAGGTTTGTAGCATTTTATTTAAATTTTTGTATTAAATGCTAGTTTTTTGCGGCTTTAGAGGGTGAATAAACGCTTGAATTAAGCAAAACGCACGTTAATTTTGATTCATTTTCAAGTCCAGCTAAAAAATTTTAGTGTATTGCGCCCCCAAAACTCGCGCGTGCCCATTTTGAGGTTATGTCCTGCTCAGTGTTACCGCGTCTTGGTTCCGATTAAATTAAGTAAATAAGACATGGGCAAGAACCACAGACATAAAAAGCAGCTTAAAACCGAGAAGGCCAAGACCAAGTTGAAAGGGGAGAAGACGAAGTTCCTTCCGAAAGGCCAGAATGTAACGAACATCTCGTTCAAAGTCAAGCCGATTGTGCTCCCACAACAGTTAAGACCGAGCACGAGCTCAGATCCCTTGAGCACACGCAAACTCAGCCTTAAGGTAAATACACCATCAATCCTCCATCATTTTGCTTAAATTAATTTAATCTTCCAGGATGTTTTGAGCCGCCTCAAACACCACAACGTCTTAATCAAAGTCGATAATCTTCAGCAACTGAAAGAGCTGATCGGGTCGTATTCAACGGATGCGCTTCGACAAAACCTCGCGCAGATACTACAGGGTGTTTGCCCCCTGATGTTGGATGTGGAGCACAAAGTGAGAAGCGAAGCCGTAAAAGTTTTGCGACGCATACTGAGTGAGGTAAGTCGTATCTTCACTGTTTCGCTTTCGAGCTTTTGCAAGCGCTCTTGCTTTTAGATTGCCCCGAAAGACGTCGAGGCTTTCTTCAATGTCTTTTCCACATACCTGCGCTGTTCCATGACGCACATCGACCCCAACATCCAGGAGGATTCCCTGCTTTTGCTTGACGTGCTGTTGGAGCAGGCCCCGAGTTTAGTGGCCCGCAACACCCGACAAATTCTCCCCAACTTTTTCACTTTAATATCGAAGTTAAAGAGCAGTTGCAAGCCGGGCAGGACGCTCACTCAAAACTTGAAGAGTAAGCAGACGAGTGTACGCTGGCGTGTGAAAGTCTTGAGCAGCCTCAAGAGGATATTCGAAGCGATGCATTCTCATGAGCTTGGTTTGGTTAGGTGAGGACCGAGCGGTTCAAAGCGCCCAGATTTTAACGGCGTGCTTTCAGGGGTGACTTAAAAGCGAATATGTGTGTGAAAACTGGGGCTTTGTACATTGATAAGTACACAGGGTGCCCCATCAATTTTTTTTCGGATGAAACCATCGAGGGTGATGTGGAAGAACCGATGGCCGATTACATCAGAACATTGCTGCCTTTGTTGCACGAGACTTGGATGGAGGTTGCCCCCGATTTACCTTCGCCAGGTACACGTGCTTCAGAAAATTAAAAAAAAAAAATGCACTCGTTCTTTTTAAGACCCGCTAGGTGACAATGTGGTTTTAAAACAGGATGCCTCGGATACTCTCGCGTGTATTCTGGAGGTCTTATATTTTTGCTGGTGTTTGGCAGAAGCCCTGGATCAAAAGAATAACAACTCGCAAGTTGTAAGTAACTTTTCTCACTTCTGCATGAACAGGATGGTTCTTCTCTTACTGCGGATTGTTTCTAGAGGCTGGCGTTTAGGTCGAAAACCATGAAGGACTTGCTCGATGCACTGTTGAAAACGTTTCCGTACTCACGAGCACAGCAAAAGAAGGGGGAATCCCAGGAGAAGTGCCTCAGAGAAAATCTACTCGTTTGTTACATCTTCTGCGTCACACACAACACGAAGAAGTCGCTGGGGAAGTCCAAAATCATAATGAATTATGTAAACTGTACTTTCTTCACCATGCGTTAATGACGTGCTTGATTTGATGAGTTCATCATTGCAGATTGCTTGTCCAATAGGAACTACGTCAATCCTGAAAACGTGGGGCTACTTCTTTCGTTGCTCAAAGCGATTTGGAAAGACAAGCAACTAATAGGAAATACGCTGCGCTTCTACCAACAATACAACAAGAAACTGGCGAAGACCGACACTGTAGACTTGCTGGTTTTGCTGTGCGATGCGATCCAAGATTTCGGAGAAGTCAACGACGACATTTCTGATTTAATGAAGCAACTACCAAGGTTACTTCTGGGGCCGGAAGTGCACGCTAAAACCCTGAACTTCCTGCTGATTCTGGTCAAAAAAGACTTGGCAACAGTGCGGGGGTGTTTCCGGCAGAACCTTAAGGCTGTGTTAGGTTTGTTTCTACACCCATCGAAGCACGTCTTTAATCTCCTCTGTGCGTTGCAGATAATTCACTTCGGATTAACATCATAGATGGCGCTGATCCTTTCCTCGACGTAATTCGGATTTTAAGCCTGTACTATTACGTGCCCTTGAATCAAAGTGAGCTGGGAGTTTTGGCTCAGTTCGGTGTTGACAATCCGCGATACTTGGACTTCGTTAACTATGTTGTTAATGCAAAAATGCCATAGCTTCTTTTGTTTTGTTGTCAATAAAGTCGTTTTATGTAATATTTCTCTTTGGTTTAGTGTGTCAGCAAAATTAGATGCGATGAAGTCAGCTAGCTTTTACGGGGAGTGGGGATAAGCAATAAATCCTTTGATCGGGGTGAAAGGTGGGGGGGGGGGGGGGCGTGGATTCTTGTAATTCTTTTACATATTTGAAACAGGTCCAAAAATTGAAAGAAGAGAACAAAAATTGAAAGAAGAAATAAAAATATTAAAAGAACAAACAACAAGAAGCGAAAGTAATAATCAAAAACAAATAAATGAAATAGAAAATTCTGTACAAAAATTAGAAAAAGATAAACGAAAGAACAACATAATAATAACAGGGTTAAAAACAGACACTGAAAATAGAGAAACACTAAAAGACGAGCTAACAAACTTCTTCAAACAACACCTGAAGCAAATGGTTAAAATAAAGCATACATACAAAATTGGAGAAAAGGTAATCTTGATAGAGCTAGAGAACTACGAGGAAAAAATAGAGATAATGAAAAACAAGAATAAACTGAAAAATGACAAAGAAGAAATAATATACATCAACAACGACGACACAGTACAAGAGAGAGAAATACAAAAAGAAATTAATCTCATAGCAAAAGAAGAAAGGAAAAGCGGTAAGAAAGTAAAGACAGGCTACCAAAAATTAATCATAGAAGAACAATGGAATTGGAACAAAGAAAAAAAAACAACTAGAAAGGATCAAAAATGAGTTAAACCCGAGAAAATCAAAAAACTAAAAAATAAAATACCAGAAATAAAGACGGCGGACAAGGCAAATATAAAGGACAAGAAAATCGGAAAAATTATTATAAGAAACAAAAATAAAAGTAGAAAAGCAAAGAAGGAGGTAGATAACCAAATAAAAGACGTAAATAGAACTGGGCGAAAGGAAAAATTACAAGCAGAAAGTGGGGACAGAACCAAACCAAACAAATACAAAACACTGAAAATGGGAACATGGAACACAAGAAGTCTAAACGGGAAAGAAGAAGAAGTGAAATACGAATTCAAAAAAGCTGGATTAGATATATTAGTAATATCAGAAACCAAGAAGAAAGGAACAGGGGAAATAGAAATGGAAGGAGGACTAACGCTATTTTATAGCGGAGTGACACTAGATAAGAGAGCATCAGCAGGAATAGGATGTATGATTAAAAAATAGCTAGCTGAGAAAGTTACAAACTGGAAAGGATGGACAGAGAGAATAATTACACTGGACATCGCATTAACCAAAGAAATACAAATAACAATAGTAGGAGTATACGGAATAAACGAAGACGAATGCAAAGAAGCCAAAGACGCATTTTGAAAAGACTTATCAATAGCAGTAGAAACTAGCAAAGGAGAAATAATCATAATGGGCGATTTTAATAGCAGGGTAGGAATAAGAAAAAACTCCGAAAGTGTAATAGGTAAACACGGCGAAATTAAAAGAAATAATAATGGAGAAAGACTGATAGATTTTTGCATAATACATAACCTATTGATAACTAATACGTTTTTCGAACATAAAGATATACATAAATTCATAAGGCAAACACCAAATACAAAGGAGAAATCTATAATAGATTATATATTAGTAGAAAAACCAAACAGAAAGCTTATTAAAGATGTAAGAGTTAGAAAAGGAGCGGAGATATATAGCGATCACTTCCTAGTAGTTGCAAAGATGAAAATACTAAACAGTAAAGACAACGAAGAAAGACAGAACGAACAGACAATTACACAAAAAACGATTAAGACATATAAATTACAACAAAAAGAAATTGCCTTGAAATACGAACAGATAATAAAGCAAAATATACGTAACAGCACAGAAGAACTAAAACAAGCAAATGCAGAACAGACATGGCAAAAATTTAAAGACATAATTATACATGCAGCAACAGAAACATGAGGAGTGAACAAGAAGAAAAACAACCAACAGAAAAGAACACCTTGGTGGGATGAAGAAGTAAAAACGCAAATAAAATTGAAGAAAGAAAAATGGAAACAATATCTAGCGAAGAAAACAGAAAACATGTATAAAGAACAAAGAACAAAAGTGAAGAATATGGTAAGAGAAGCGAAAAGTAAAGCGTGGAAAGAGTTCGGTGAGAAAATGGAAAACCATAGTAGGGAAAATCAAAAGCTGTTCTACAAAATATTAAAAACAGTAAAGAAAGGAAAAACAACAAAAATAAGAACAATGAAAAACAAACAAGGAAAACTGATTACACATAACACGGACATAATGAACAGATGGAAAGAATACTTTCAAGAACTATTAGGAGTCCAAGAAAGAAACGACCAAAGGAATACAGAAGAAGACATAAATAAAGAAATGCTCAAACAAAATAAAGAAGAGGAAGAAGAAGAAGAAATATCAAAAGAAGAGCTAGAAACAGCCCTAAGGAAAATGAAAGCTGGGAAATCACCTGGACATGACAAAATTACACCAGAAATGATACAAAAAATGGAATAAGGAGGATTTAAAATGTTGTTAGACCTATATAACAAAGTATGGGTCGAAGAAAAAATCCCAAAGGACTGGGAAATAGGGCAGATTGTCCCAATACACAAAAAAGGCGACAATAAAAATTGCAACAATTATAGAGGGATCACACTATTAAGCCAGCCACTTAAAATCTACGAACAAATTATCGAAGCAAAGCTACATGCAGGGATAGAACCAACACTACAGGAGGCACAGAGCGGATTTCGTAAAGGTAGAAGCACACAAGATCATGTTTTCACAATAAAAGAATTAGTAGCTAAAAGGATACAATATAACAAACAAACGTACCTTGCCTTCTTAGACCTACAAAAGGCTTTCGACAGTGTTCCACGCAATAAAGTATGGGAAAGCTTAAAGAACAGAGAAGTAAATACAAAACTAATACGAGTAATAAAAACCTGTATAGAAACACAAGGAACTACGTCATCAGCAACAACAACACATCAGAGGAATTACAGACATCAGAAGGACTGAGACAAGGAGGAGCTTTAAGTCCCGCCTTGTTCATAGTATTCATGGACGATATAATTAAAAAATGCCAACAGGAAACGAAGAGCATACATGTAGGATACAAGAATCTACAACCAATTTCTCTGTCAACATGTGTCTTTGCGGACGATGTGGTTATACTGGCAGAGACTGAAAATGACTTACAAGCAAACCTAAACATATGGGACAAAATACTAACGCAAAACAAGATGAGCATAAACACGGATAAGACAAAAATAATAGTAGTAGGAAAAGAACACCGAGATACTAACATACAGATAAAAGGGAGTCAAATAGAGCAAGTCACAAAAATAAAATATCTAGGAGTAACATTTGATGAAAAAGGAAAACAAGAAATAGAAATAAACGAAAGGATAGAAAAAGTTAACAAAATGTACTATGCCATGAATAAGAATTTTATTAGTAAAAAAGAAATAAAACGGAAAACAAAATTAAATGTATATTTAGGCCAATAATGACATACGGATGTGAGTCATGGATACTAAACAAGAAGTTGAAACAAAGACTGGAAGCCACTGAAATGAAATACATGAGAAAGGTTAGAGGAGTAACATTAAGAGATCGGATTAGAAACATACAAATCAGAGAAGAATTAGAAGTAACGCCAGTAACAGAACTCGTTGAAAGACGACAGCTTAGCTGGTGGGGTCACCTACAGAGAATGGATGACAAACGACAAGTAAAACAAATATGGGAAACGAAGACGACGGGGAAAAGAAACAGAGGACGACCACAGGATACATGGAACAAGATACTGAGAAAAATACTGTTAAATAAAGATAAGGCATGGAATGAAGCAAGAATAATAGCACAGGATAGAAAATTATGGAGGAAGTTCGTACATGGCATATAGAACGGACAATTTATTAGTATTAAGTTGTTAAACTAAAACAAGAATTAGATTTTATTTTACTTTTTATTTAATTTAAGGAAAATAGAATAGAAAACTAAAATTAACCTAGAGTTAGAATAGCTATGATACATAGTTATAGTTATTTGAATAAGTATTACGTTTGTAGCTTCAAATAACCCCACACCGAAAGGTAGGGGGATATGATTATATATATATAAACAGGTCACAAAGCAAACAGTTTAGAATTGACAAGTGACGTTTTGAAGGCAGGTCGACGGATAGCGCTTCTACCTTCTGTCAAATATTAGCGATATCTTTGATCTAGCAGCTTTTTCTTATAATTTTAGCCAGTTTCACAGGGTGAGAGGGGGGCGTAAATTTCTGCAATCTTTTTACATACTTAAACGAGGTCGCAAAGTAAAAAGTTTAGAATTGACAAGTGACGTTTCAAAGGCAAAGTGACGGATGCCGCCTCTACCTTCTGTCAAATACTAGCGACATCTTTGATCTGGCAGGAATAAACTACCAGGTTACTTTTGGAGACGGAAGTATACGCGAAAATACCAACCTTCCGGTTAATGTTAATCACATCAAAAGAGTTTTACTGACAGAGGGGGGGAGGTCAGCAAAATTTGATTATGATTTTAAGTTCGCTTCCAAGTTTTTATTGTGCTGCATCTTTTAAGAAAATTCCGGGGGGGGGGCAGAACGGGGAGACAGAGTGGATTCTTTCCTGTCAATGCAACCTTCTATTGTACTGACTGTTCCTTTAAGAAAAATGGAGAGGGGGGGGGGGGGGAGTGAGTGCGGATCCTGTTCTCTTAAGACTTCGATGAAGGATAAGTCCTTTTCCGTTGATGCCAGTCTTGTCTTCAATTGTTTTTTCTTTTTTTTAGAGAAAATTAATTTCGAATTAAAGTTTGCTCTAGCTGATCTCTGGAGTTGGGGGTGGGGGAGGCCGAGGATGGGGGGGGGGAGGTCGTAGATGGGGAAGGAGAGATCTTTTACGATTTCACAAGAAAACACAAGCTTCCTTTTCGGATTTGCACCGAGAGATGACGACTGTATCTAGCCAGATGCCAAAGGCGGGTAATTCAAAAATTCAGAACGACGAAAGCCACGAGGCGGAGGATTACGCAATCGCTTACGTGAGACAAATTCGGTGAGTTCATCTTCAGAAAAACGTGATCAGCCCACTCACTCGAAGCGATCGCAATCTTTGTTTACTATGTTTTTTTTTATCTGAATCAGACATAAATGGAAAAGTTGGTGACGTCAGTACCTCCATTTATAACTTAGCCAGCCCAAAAAGTAATAAACGAATTAATCCGTTTACTATTGGCTAAAAGTGCCAAGAAAAAACCTAAACACGAATTTAAGAAGAGAGTCACGCATTCGTCCGCCATGTTTAAGACAAGTCAATTTTTTATTTTTGTAACTTTCGCTCGGTGCCAATTTGTTTTTCACTAGAAGCGAGCGTTTTTCGTCGGATTTCAAAAGGATGTGCGCACTTCAGAAGAGACGCAGATTAAAAAAATTCAGCGAACGAACTCGATAACGTGCACGTCACGCTTAAAAAAACCTCCGTCCGGAAGAAACGGCTGATAAGGCCGCCATTATCAGATCTAATTGTTCATTAATCGATATCATTATCGCCCGTATTGTGATCGATTGCGAATTCAGAAAAACATCCTTTTCGTTTTGTTCTCGCGCCGAGGTTTCCAGAAAAGTGGCGATTTTGAAAAAATGACAAAGACTTTCGTTTACGCCGCGTTGGTGTGGGTAGTGGCGGCGAACGCTGTTGGTGATCAAAAGTACGAATACATCAATGAAAATGGTAAGACGAAAAAAAAATGATCGGTTTTAGGCTATAGGCTAGCATCATCCTTTAGAAAAGAATTTAGAAGGGTTGAGGATTTGCGTCATACCAAAAGCCTCTAGGCTTTCGCATCTACCTACACAATACAATTTACGCGAGCAATCAATTGAATTAATCAAGTTACCTGAAAAGGCTATCATCAAAAAAAATCTAGATAAGACGATGCTTTAAAATAGTGAAGAAATAAAATAGTTGGTCACTTTATTCGTATTGTTTATAGCCTATAGGCTATCGGCTTCTAAAAAAGAAACCACGGCCATTCATTTCGGCTATAGCCTAAAAGTGAAACTCATTAGTTTTACTTTTCCTCGTTCCTTAGTTTTACTTTTAGCTCATTAAGCAAGAATTTGTTGCGCTTTAAGTAGCCTTTAGGCTAATATGAGAATTTTGAGAGCTAGTAATTTTTGAAGACAATTGGCTATCGCCATCTAGAAGAAGACTATTTAAAAAGAAGTCTATGAGCTGCCGTTCTTTATGAATCTATAGATGGAAGAGCCTAGGGATTTTAAGGTGATGATAACCTGAAAGAATTTATCGACATTGATGGCATTGATGGCTATCCAAAAACAGTCGAAGTCTAGGTAGATTTAAAATTGCAACCTAAAATAAGAAAAGTAATTCGTTGCGCGTTAAGTAGTTAGCCTTTCGGCTATCAATATCTAGATCCAGAGGAAGTGAGTAATTGCGACGACTAAAAATGTTTAAAGTTTAAAATTATCTAAGGCTACCGCCATCTAGAAGAATCTAGACGAACCAGTTTGTAGGCTATTGTCATTTAAAAGAAACTAGAAGTTTGCTGATCAAAGATATTTAGAAACAGTCGATAGGCTATCGTCACCTAGAAGAATCTAAGAACCTTGATAACCAGGATTGTTTAAAAACAATTGCAAAAACATAGGCTATCCACATTTAGAAGATTTTCGGAATATTAAAGATTACGATTATTCAAAAGGTCACGTTATTAAAAACATTTGGGCCCAGTTTTACAATCGTACGGAATAACTGTTCGCCGAATATCCTTTAATTTTCCTCCATATCTACGTCACCTCACGTCGCGTTATTCTAAGAATAATGCTTATCCGACGATTGTAAAATCGGGCCTTAGAGGTGCTCAGGACTAAAAATGTTTAAAAAAAGTTGACCATCTAGAAGTATCTAAATGTCTTGAGTGCTAGAGGTCTTTACGAATAGTTGAATGGTAACAACCGTCTTCTGGAAGGTTCTCGTGACACTGAAGGTTACAGTTAAGGTTTAAGAAACAATCCACAAACTACCTAATATCTAATCTTGAATTATCGAAAGAAAAGAAAACGATTTACATGACTATTGGCAATCTTCATCCAGAAGAATCCAGAAACTTGAGGATTGGACTTAAGGTTGTGCGAGAAGCAATAATGGGCTATCCTCACCAAAGAAAAAATCTGAAATTCTTGAATTATTAAAAAAAAAATTTAATCACCTGCAAATCGTCTTCATCCAGAAAAATCCAGAATCTTGAAGTTTAACTTACAGGAAAAGGTAAACGTCATTGGTATTTCGATTTAAAACAGAAATAATTCTTCAATTAGTCAAAAAGCAACTGAATCGCCTATATGTTGTCTCATCCAGAAAAGTCCAGAATCTTGAGAGTTTAACTTACAGGAAAAAGTAGACGTCTTATGAATACGTCAGAAATAACTCCTGAATTTTTCAAGAAAACAATTGAATCGCCTTTACGTTGTCTTCATCCAGAAAAATCCAGGTTCTTGAGAGTTTAACTTACAGAAAAAAGTGAACGTCTTATGAATATATCATTGGTGTTTAGATTTAAGATATAAGATATAACTCTCGAATTTTTCAAGGAAACAATTGAATCGCCTGTAAGTTGTCTTAGTTCAGAATAGTCCAGAATCTTGAGAATTGGATTTTTTAGAAAAACTGACATCTTATCAATACGTCATTGGTATTTCAATTTAAAACAGAAACAACTCTTTAATTGGTCAAAAAATAATTGAATCGCCTGTAAGTTATCTTCATCCGGAAAAATCCAGATTCTCGAATTTGGATTTACAAACGTTCATAAATATGTCACTATTTTAATTTAACACAGAACTAATTCTTAAATTATTCAGAAAACAACTGAATCACCATAAACTGTCTTCATCCAGAAAAATCCAGAATCTTGAGAGTCGGACTTATTAGAAACAACCGAACGTTTTATGAATGCCCATTAGTATTTGAATCTAAAACAAAAATAACTCTGGAATTTATTTAAAAAAAGACAGTTCAGTCGCCCGTTTAAAAAAATCCAGAATCTTGAAAGTTGGACTTATTACAAAAATCTGGACGTCTTATGAATACGTTATTACGTTATTGGTATTCGAAATTAAAACAGACATTTGAATTGTCTATAAGTAGTTTTCGTCCAGAAAAGTCCAGAATCTTAAGAATTGCATTTATGAAAAAAAAAACATCTGCATATCTTTTGGACATGTCATTACTATTTCGATTTAAAATGGGAGTGACTTTTGAATTATTTAAAAAAAAGAACAATTGACTGTCCAGAAAAATCCAGAATCTTGAGAATTGCATTTATTAAAAAAACAGCTGAATATCTTTTGGGCATGTCATTACTATTTCGATTTAAAACGGGAGTAACTCTTGGATTATTTTAAGAAAACAATTGACTTTGTCCAGAAAAATCCAGAATCTTGAGAATTGTATTTACTAATACAAAAAGCTGAATGTGTTTTGTACATTTTATTAATATTGAATATAAAGCAGAAACAACTCTTGAATTGTTCAGGAAAACAATTGAATCACCTATAAGCTGTCAATAATGTAGAAAAATCCAGAATTTCAAGGACTTTACTTACTGAAAAAAAAAAACAGCTGAACGTGTTATGTAGGTACATGTTAGAAGTGTTTGGATCTAAAGCAAAAAAAAACATTTGAATACCTGTAAACTGTTTCCGTCCAGAACAATCCAGAATCTTGAGAGTTGAACTTATTAATTACAAAAAGCTTTATGCCTTATAAATACGTCACTGGTATTTGAATCTAAAACACAAATAGCTCTTGAATTTTTCACAAAAACATTGAATCGCCTGTAAGCTGTTTCTGTCCAGAAAAATCCAGAATGTTGGGTATTGGACTTATTAGAAAAAGCTTTACGTTTTATAAGTACTTCATATTGGTATTTGAATCTAAAACAGAAACAACTTTTCAATGTTTCAAAAAAAGCAATGAATCGTCTATTAACTGCTCTCGTCCAGAAAAAAACAAAATCTTTAGAATTGGACTTATTAGAAGCTGGACGTTTTATGAATCCGTCATTAGTATTTGGATTTAAAACGGAAATAATTTTTGAATTATTAAAAAAGATCCAGAAAAATCCAGAATCTTCAGAGTTGGACTTATTAGACAAAGCTGAACGTTTTATGAATACGCGCCACTAGTATTTGAATCTAAAACAAAAATAACTTAAATTTAAAAAAAATCAGTTGCCTGTAAACTGTCTTCGTCTAGAAAAAATCCAGAATCTTGACTGTTGGACTCATTAGATAAAGTTTTATGTCTTATAAATACGTTATTCGTTTTTCATTCTAAAACAGAAATAACTCTTGAATTTTTCAAAAAAACAACTGAATCGTCTATAAGCTGTTGTCGTCCAGAAAAATCCAGAATCTTGAGAGTTGGACTTATTACAAAAATCTGAACGTCTTATCTATACATCATTATAGTATTTGGATTAAAAACAGGAATTCTTGAAATATTTAAGAAAGACAATTGAATCGTCTATAAGCTGTCTTCGTCCAGAAAAATCCAGAATCTTGACTGTTGGACTCATTAGGTAAAGTTTTATGTCTTATAAATACGTTATTCGTTTTTCATTCTAACACAGAAATAACTCTTGAATTTTTCAAAAAAACAATTGAATCGTCTATAAGCTGTTTTCGTCCAGAAAAATCCAGAATCTTGAGAATCGCATTTACTAATAAATCAGCTGAATATTTTTTGGACATATCATTACTATTTCGATTTAAAACGGGAGTAACTCTTGAATTATTAAAAAAAAGAGCTGATGACTTTGTCCAGAAAAATCCAGAATCTTGAGAATTGTATTTACTATATAAAAAGCTGAATGTGTTTTGTACGTTTTATTAGTGCTTGAATTTAAAACAGAAACAATTCTTGAATTGTTCAGAAAAACAATTGAATCACGTCAAGAATCCAGACAAATCCAGAAGCTGGAGGATTTTACTTGCCCAAAAAAATAGCTGAATGTGTTATGAACTTGTTTGGATTTAAAATAGAAAGAACTCTTGAATTATTAAAAAAAAAAGTACAATTAAATCGCCTGTAAGCTGTTTTCGTCCAGAAAAATCCAGAATCTTGATTGTTGGACTTATTAGAAAAAGATTTACGTCTTGTAAATATGTCATCAGTATATTTCATTAGTATTTGAATTTAAAACAGAAACAACTCTTGAATGATTCGAAAAACAATTGAATCACGTATACTTATGCTGTTTTCATCCAGAAAAATCCAGCATTTTGAGGAGTTTACTTAGGTACTAATCTGAACGTAGACGTGTTAGAAGTGTTTGGATTTAAAACAGAGATGATCAGAGAGCTTCTTTCGTCCAGAAATATCCAGAATCTTGAATGTTGGACTTTACGTCTTATAAATCCGTCATTAGTATTCGAATCTAAAACAGAAATTACTCTTGAATTTAAAAAAAAAGACAATTGAATCGTCCAGAAAAATCAAAGAACTTTAGAGTTGGATTTATTAGAAGCTGGATGTCTTACGAACCCGTCATTGGTTCATATACAAAACGTCACTGGTAATTCTGACGTTTAATACAAATTTCACAATTAATAAAATTCGTAACTATTTTTTGTTTATTCTGCATTTTGACAAAATACGTTATCTGTAGTACACATTTTTTGAGAAAAAGAAAACCATAAATGACATAACTTCTCTTTGAATTGCAGCGAAAATAGTTCGATTAGCTGATAATAGATGGCGCCAGGTTCACTTTAAAATTTGAGAAACACTTTTACGAGTCTCTCTTTAATGAAATGAGAAATTAAAAATGCGTACTTTTTTAACATAACGGGAAACGAAACAAAGTCTCTTTATTTTTGTGTACGCTCTAAAACTCCAGTAACAATGCACTAGGTGGCGCTAGTAAAACAATATAGTTTGTTTATTTTATATGTATTTTGACGAAATTCAACATTATCTATCTAAAGCGCACATTCTTTGAGAGAGAAAAAAAAATAAATAAATGACAGACTTTTTTAATGTCTCTTTGAATGACACAGAAAATAGATCGATTAGTTGATTGATTACTAGATGGCGTTGAGTTAATTGTAAAATTTGAGGAACATTTTTACCAGTTTCTCTTTACTGAAATGAGAAATGAAAAAACGCGTACTTTTTTAACATAGCGCAATAAAGTCTTTATCTTTTTGCGCAGCGATAATCCACTAGATGGCGCTAGTAAAACAATACCGTTGGTTCATTCTGTATCTTGACAAAATTCAACACTACTTGAAGTGCACATTTTTTCAGGGAAAAAACCATAAATGACAGATTTCTTTTTTTCTTTTTACCGCCTCTTTGATTCTCAGAAGAAAAAGATAGTTCGATTAGTTGATACTAGATGGTGTCAGATTCACATTCAAGTTTAAGGAACTTAGATCCCTTTCATTGTTACCAGTTTCTCTTTACTGAGATGAGAAATTAAAAAATGCGTAGGTACTTTTTTAGTACAGCAGAAAACGCAACGAAATTTTTTTTCTTTAAGTTAACTTTACAGTTCCTGATTTCCCTAGGTATCAACAAAAGACGTCGAACGCTTGTCATAAAACAAGGAAAATAGAAATTGTAATTGAGATAAGTTTGCCTACCGCGATTGCTTAAAAAAACTGAACCTGTAGTGAATTTGGTTCTGTTCTAAGTCACTAGATGGTGCCTGCAGTACAACGACTCGGTAATCATAAAATTTAAGAGTGAATGCTCTAAAATTGCAGCGACAGTCCACTAGATGGCGCTAGTAAAACAATACCGGTTGTTTATTCTGTACTTTGAAAATGCATCATTTAAGTTCCGCTCCAAAAATAAGAGTAATGACTTTGCAAGGTAAAGATTGGAGTCTCCGCGAAATTTCCGTTTGTTAAGTTTGTCATTTTAAATTTTTCTTGACAGAAACATAACCTCATTAAAAGCCTGACTTACCAAATTTGTCTAAATCTGCACGGTGTGTCAAATTCTTGCCCGGATTTTATTGTCCGCTACTGTACACTTAATTGAGTATACGAGTAGCTAATTAAGATTACCTTGGTTCACGTAGTGCATATTTTTTTTCTATCGTTTTAATGACTTAGTTTTCGCTGGAAAGGGATGAATTTATTTCATAGTCCATTAACTCTCATAAAAACTTTATTTAGCAGAATTTTCGCGTAGAAACGAACACATCTGTAAAAATTCAGAGGCTAAAGAACACTCGCGAAAGGGACTTCTTACGGGAGACTGATTGATGAGATGAAATTCTACAAACTTTTACGTGTTAAGCCAATAGTTTAACATACATTCTCCACAAATTGAACTGCATTTTATAATCTAAATTGATTCATTCCGGTTCAATTTACTTCATAATAAAACATCTGTAAATAAAATTAATATTTTGTCGGGGTTAATCAACATTGTTCTAAAGAGCGATCTACACGAACAAGTTTTTCTTTTAAAGCGGCTTTAAAAGTGACGTTAAAAGTATAACTACATGTACAAGTTTTTCATATAAATTCTCTTGTTTGTGCAAAACTGCCAACTTTAAACCGAATGTAAGTATGAACATGATAAGAACCAAATAAGAACATAACCTTTGAAAGTGAAAGAGACAGGACAGTCTCCTACTGCAGCATTTTATTTCACAAACAATAAAAACACAAACTTCTAATTGTCGGAATTAAAGGTTATAATGAATCACACGTTGTAAAGTTAAGTTGGTATATCGAGGAATAGGTAGATTGCGCTTGCGCAAACCGTCAACTTTTACAGAAACTTGTAGAAAATAGCGTTTGTTCCAGTTTTTCTGTAAAAGATTTCTTGTACCAGTAAACTTTTAAGTAATTAGTTGTTTCTTTCTAATGCATGCAAATATTAAAGAGAGAAAACTTTTAATGTCACTTGCAAAGAAAAACTTGTTCGTGTAAATCGCTCTTAATACAAGGAATAAGTATTTGTGGATATTTTATTGAAAATAACTTCTAAAACTACCTACCATTCTGATATCATGTTTGCTATGCATGGTTTTATTAAAACACCACAATTAGTGAGTGCGTTTTATTTGTGTATTCATAATATTTCTAAAAGCGTTATTAAAACTTTCTCATTACGTCGCATTTTTGAGAAAATTTTAATAAACTTAATTATCAAACATGTATTCCCTAAGGATTGACATATTTTACAAGTATCTTTAATTACCTAGCAAATTATTGCATAATATTTATAAAAAAGTGTTGATTCTAGAATGTTCTTACAAGTCGAGGCCTGTCTGTGAACTGCGGCTTGCTGGCTCCTCCCCTTTTTCTTTGAGAACCAATCAGATATAACAAACTATCAAAGGGCCCTCTGTGAGGGTAATGCATGTTCTTTTATTCAGCAAATTTATTGAATCGCTTCATCGGTGACTACAGATTGCGCTGAATAAAAGAACAATCAGCTGATAAGTGGTGTTGTTGGTAATTGCAATTGGAATACAAATAAATAATTTCTACACTGAACGTTTTATCTTTATACGTTAACATAACTGGTATTAAGCGTTCTTCATTATTTTCATTCATCTTTATCAAATAACGTTTTGATGTTTACAAACATAACAAATGTAACCAATATAACCTCTACAATGTTCTCTCCCCTCCCTAATTCATCGGTTCATCAGCAGTAAAACCAGATGACTCCAGATGAAACCAGATGAGTTTGAGATTACCTCATCGAAGAATAAAAGACCAGAATGATTACTTTCATCGCAAAATGTATGATGAATAAAAATACGCTTTGATGTTTTTTCAGTGAGTGCGCCTAGCTCTTCGATGAATAAAAGAACATCACTTATATAACAAGCCGAATTTAGTAAAATAAATTATAAATAACAGAATAAGTTATAAAACTTATCAAAATGTCTCCAAACAGTTTCTGTAATGTATGTGGTGAATTTACAATTCGTCAACATAGGAAGAAAATTACACCATTTATACAAAAAGCGTATATAATTATTTGTTATTTATAGACGCCATGCACATCTCTGCGTTCAGCGCCGCCTGGCGTGGTGATTTGTGAATTAGTGATATGAAAATCACTCATTGCATGGGAATAATATCACTCTTATGACAATTTACGATTGTAGTACATAAAACTTGAGCTTCCTGGTATTGAAATACATTACAATATTCAAGTTCAAATGTTCACTAATAATTTTAAACAACTCGTATTTTCGCACCACTAATGCAGAATATGGTCATTGGTGGCGCTGGCTTCACATGTGCATGGTCCCTTTAATGTAAATGGACAGAATTTCCATTATATTCTCAATTATTATAATAATTAATCGAAAAGAAAACTACATTCAAAACTAAGCCTAGTTCATCGTAGAGACACAAGATGGCACTGTTTTCGTGCATGGCGATTAGCATGGCGTAATGCTTTATTCACGTGCAAATGCCAAGTTTACGCGTGAACGTACCCTGACCGTAATTTTGAAATCTGCGGACCAACTAACGTATGCGCAGTGAAAAATTTCAGACAAAACCATGCCTTAGTTAATCTTCTGGTCGTTTATTATTCTGTGATTCTACATAACGCACCGAGCATTCTTTTTTCTCACTCTTACATGCACTGAAACGCATTCGTTCTCTCTCACACTTCCGCTCAGAGCGTGCCCCGAGCGTTATGCCGAATACAGCCACTTACAGCTTATTTTGGTTTTGAAATTTGACATCAGGACAAATCTTGGGCCCCGCATAAATGTTGTGCGCGTTGTCAATATCTTTTACATTCAAATTTAATTGTAAAACTTAATGAAAACCTTGGCATTTAAAAAGTATTTATTTATTCTGAACCAGACGTGATAGAAACAAACTGTTTGTTTTGTGGTTATCAGTAATCATAGACCATCAGAAATTTGCCTATCATTTTATAAGGGGAAAAAACAAAAAGTTAAAATTTGCTGCACAATGTAACCGACTCAATCATCTCTCTTTGAGTTATAATTCTAATTGCTTTCTTTCGTAGTATCCGTCAGGAAAATTTTTCCCAAAGAAGAAACCGTACACATGTAGGAAAAAAAAATTATTCACCAGATCTTTGGCTACCGAAATTACGGTTTATTCGCACTCTGTGACGGTCAATTGGCAATTTCATATTGATTTTATGAAGTGCAGATAGAGAACGAATATTTACCTATCATCTTCATGTCACCGTCCATTTTTCATAAAGCAGCCGACTTGCAAAGTATAGTGCGTAACATATACTTCACATTTGCTTTTAGTTTTAAGTATTTTAACCAATTCTTGAGCATGTACAGACAAAAATTTGGAAGGTAAAGTAAACAAGCGGAATACAAACTGAATATTTGAAATACTTGCGGTAGGTTTAAAAAAAAATATTCACCAATTAAGTCACCCTGTATTTAATCGTTCACAGCTGCAGAAGAAGTGTTCATTTTTTAAATAAATTATCTAGTGTCTGGCATAACAAATCGATATATTTTTTTAAAAATTCGTCCAGAAAAATCAAAGAACTTTAGAGTTGGATTTATTAGAAGCTGGATGTCTTACGAACCCGTCATTAACGTTTGGATTTAAGATCGATTCTTCATTTTGACTCCAAGGTCATACGTTTCCTTTTTCGGCTTCAGACATACCAGAACTCAAATACATGAACACGGACGCAGATCCCTGCGACAACTTCTACGAATACACGTGCGGCAACTTCCGGAAGTACAACCCGATTCCCGAGGGAAAATACAACTGGGACCACTTCACCATCCTGCAGAGTGAGACCCACGAACTCCTCAGAGGTAAGCACCCCTCGACTCAAAGCTCGGTCAAAACAATCGACGCTTGACGATCTCCTCAGTGATTTTGGAATCCGGTCGCAAAACCGAAGACCCGATTGCCTTGCAAAAGGCCAAAGCCGCTTACACGGCCTGCCTTGACGTCAACTACGAAGACAGCCTCGTCCTTCCCGAGCTTCACGTGATGAGGGAATTAGGCAGCTGGCCGCTTCTCCACCCCCGCGATTTTAACGCGAGCGAGTTCTCGTGGGGTAAAGTCGGGGATGTGGTCGCCAAATACGGCGTGCCGATGTTCTTCAACTACCAGGTCATCCCCAACTACTTCAACGCGACCGAGAACTCGATCTATGTACGTGCCTCCGATCATCCCGATCTTTCTCCTCTACCGGAATCTGGTCTTCAGATTTACAGGGACGCCTTATCCAACCCGGCCACGATAAGACCGACGCTGGATAAGAGCTACGAAGATTACCTTGAGGAGTCGATGAGGCTTACGAAGGATATAGCCCCGATCCCATTCGAGGCTTTCCTCAGGACGATTGCTTTCAAACTGAGGGATGAAATAGGCACGTTCAAGAGCGACCAAGATATAATCGCGGACATCCAAGAATCCATCGAGTTCATGAGGTACCTCCAAAGCGGTGGGGTAGGTTTACATCACCTTCCCTTGTTCTCTTCTCCTTTCGTCTTTTGGCTTTAGATCGTCACCGACGATGACGTTTTCGACAACCTTCCCACGAGCACGACGGTCGCCAACTTGCAGGCCTGGACCGACAAGCACTTCGGAGAGGACTTGGGGGTTTGTAAATACGCCTCACGTTTATTTCGAGCTGAATTGACGAGGGGGGTTTGTTGAAACAGTTGAATTGGGTGGAGTATTTCAACCGGGTCTTCAGCGAGGCCGGCGTGGTCGTCACCGACGACGTGAAGGTGATTATCGAGAGCACGAGACTGATGTACGGCGTGATCAATTTGGTTCGCAAGGCCAACGCGAGGATCCTGTCCAATTTCATGATGGTACGCCTCTTCACTTACATGGCCCCGGATAGCGACCAGCAAATGCGCGAGGCCTTCGATACTTACTACACCAATCAGAAGTACGATGTGTATCCGAGGTCAGTCGTTCATTTTTTCCTTTTGGGGCAAGGTTCGGATTAATTGTGATTTTTTGCGTGCAGATGGGAGTACTGTCTGAGGAAAATCTTGGGCTACTCGGGCAACGTGGAATTCAGCATGGCCTTGACTTACGAATACCAGCGTTACCACTTCAACGTCAACCGGTTACAAGCTGTAAGTATCCCCAAACCCCATTTGGCCCCAAAACTCTAGCGGGGCACGACAATCTTAATCTTAATATAAGGTTGTCGATTTTGTTCAGAAAAGGAGGCCGCTGAGGCTTCTAGACTTACCTTTTGAATTTACTTAAGATTTCTAGATTTTAAAAGTCTAGAAAGTGAGGCTACTATATTTATAGCATGTACCTTAGACTTATAAATGAAGAAACGTTTAGAAAAAGGGGCCGTTGAGGCCACTAGATACTTTAGCGTTTCATTTAGGTTTGTGGTGATGGAAACAAGGGCGTTGAAGCTTCTAGATTTATTTTTTCTTCACTTTTCAACTTTAAGTCTAGAGACCCTAGACTTAAAAGTGAATTTAGTGGCCCCTGAAGCTAACAAATGCTTCTAGAGCCCTTAGCATATTGTGCCAGATTTACAGATTAAGAGACGTTTAGAGTACGAGGCCGCTGACGCTGCTAGATTTATTTCCTTTAGTCTTTTGACGTTGGTTTGGACTTGCAAGTCTAGAAAGTCTATAAAATCAAGCTGCTTGGGGCTACTAGATACATTAGCGTTTCATTTAGGTTTGTGGTGACGGAAACAAGGGCGTTGAAGCTTCTAGATTTATTTTTTCTTCACTTTTCAACTTTAAGTCTAGAGACCCTAGACTTAAAAGTGAATTTAGTGGCCCCTGAGGCTAACAAATGCTTCTAGAGTCCTTAGCATATTGTGCCAGATTTACAGATTAAGAGACGTTTAGAGTACGAGGCCGCTGACGCTGCTAGATTTATTTCCTTTAGTCTTTTGATGTTGGTTTGGACTTGCAAGTCTAGAAAGTCTATAAAATCAAGCTGCTTGGGGCTACTAGATACATTAGCATTTTATTTAAATTTATGGCGCTGAAGCTTCTAAATTTATTTTCTTTTAAGAGACGTTTGGGATACGAGGCCGCTGAAGCTACTAGATTTATTTTCTTGATTTGGACTTGCGCAAATCTAGAAAAGACCTTGCTGAGGCTTCTAGATTATTGAGAGTTTTATTTAGATTTATGATGTTGAAAACCTGGACCTCGAGGCTCTTGATTAATTTTCTTCTATGTTTGGACTTCTAGTCTAGAGAAGGGTAAAAAATGAAGCCCCGGAGGCTACTAAATTCATTCTAGACTCTTTAACATATTGGTTTAGATTTGTTGATCAAGAGACTTTCAGAGAATGAGGCGATCGAAGCTTCCAAAATCATTTTTTTAGACTTTTAATTTTGATTTGGACTTTATCGATTTAGAGAAGTTAAAAAAAGACGCTGCTGAGGCTACTAGAATGTTTAACCCTCTACTTACATATATGATGCTGAGAACGAAAGCGTTGAAGCTTCTACCGAGGCTTCTAGATTTATTCTGGACTTCTAGTCTAGAGAAAGACATAAAGTGAAGCCACTGAGGCTATTAAATATATTCTAGATTCGTTAACAGATTGGATTCGATTAACAGATTAAGAAACTCTCAGAAAATGAAGCGGCAAAGTCTTCTGATTTTGATTTGGACTTTATCGATTTAGAGAAGTTAGGAAAAGACGTTGCTGAGACTACTAGAATTTTTAGCTCTCTATTTACATTTATGACGCTGAAAACGAAAGCGTTGAAGCTTCTACCCAGACTTCTAGGTTTATTTTGGACTTCTACTCTAGAGAAGGATATAAAGTAAAGCCACTGAGGGTATTAAATATATTCTAGATTCGTTAGCAGATTGGATTCGATTAACAGATTAAGAAACTCTCAGAAAATGAAGCGGCCAAAGTCTTCTGATTTTGATTTGGACTTTATCGATTTAGAGTAGTTAGGAAAAAACGCTGCTGAGACTGCTAGAATTTTTAGCCCTCTATTTACATTTATGATGCTGAAAACGAAAGCGTTGAAGCTTCTACCTAGACTTCTAGGTTTATTTTGGACTTCTACTCTAGAGAAAGATATAAAGTAAAGCCACTGAGGGTATTAAATATATTCTAGATTCGTTAACAGATTGGATTCGATTAACAGATTAAGAAACTCTCAGAAAATGAAGCGGCCAAAGTCTTCTGATTTTGATTTGGACTTTATCGATTTAGAGAAGTTAAAAAAAGGCGCTGCTGAGGCTACTAGAATGTTTAACCCTCTACTTACATTTATGATGCTGAGAACGAAAGCGTTGAAGCTTCTACCGAGGCTTCTAGATTTATTTTGGACTTCTAGTCTAGAGAAAGACATAAAGTGAAGCCACTGAGGCTATTAAATATATTCTAGATTCGTTGACAGATTGGATTCGATTAACAGATTAAGAAACTCTCAGAAAATGAAGCGGCCAAAGTCTTCTGATTTTGATTTGGACTTTATCGATTTAGAATAGTTAGGAAAAAGACGCTGCTGAGGCTACTAGAATGTTTAACCCTCTACTTACATTTATGATGCTGAGAACGAAAGCGTTGAAGCTTCTACCGAGGCTTCTATATTTATTTTGGACTTTTAGTCTAGAGAAAGACATAAAGTGAAGCCACTGAGGCTATTAAATACATTCTAGATTCATTAACAGATTGGATTCGATTAACAGATTAAGAAACTCTCAGAAAATGAAGCGGCCAAAGTCTTCTGATTTTGATTTGGACTTTATCGATTTAGAGAAGTTACGAAAAGACGTTGCTGAGACTACTAGAATTTTTAGCCCTCTATTTACATTTATGATGCTGAAAACGAAAGCGTTGAAGCTTCTACCGAGGCTTCTAGATTTATTTTGGACTTCTACTCTAGAGAAGGATATAAAGTAAAGCCACTGAGGCTATTAAATACATTCTAGATTCGTTAACAGATTGGATTCGATTAACAGATTAAGAGACTTTCAAAAAATGAAGCGGCCGAAGTCTTCTGATTTTGATTTGGACTTTATCGATTCAGAGAAGTCAGAAAACGACGCTGCTGAGGCTTACTAGGGACTTTAGCCTTATATTTACATTTATAAAGCAGCAAACCAAAGCTTTGAAGCTTCTATTGAAATTTCTAGATTTATTTTGGATTTCTGGCCTAGGGAAGAGCATAAAATGAAGCCCCTGGGGCTACCAAATTCCTTCTAGATTCCTTAACATATCGATTTAGATTTACGGATTAAGAAAATTAGACGGCGAAAGCTTCTAGATTCATTTTTTTTAAACTTTAGAAATTTGGTTTGGACTTTATCAACTTACAATAGAGAAGAAGTTTGGAAACGACGCTGCTGAGGCTGCTAGAACTTTAACCTTTGGGACTTCTTCTTCCTACATTCCAGAGAGTTGCATGAAGAAATTAAAAGTCTCAGAGGCTGCCGAATTTATTCTACAGTTTTTAACGTATTAGTTTAGACTTACAGAATATGGAATGTTACAAAACAAAAGCATCTGAAATTATTTTGATTTGAACTTATACGTGTAGAGAAATCTAGAAAACGATGCCGCTGAGGCACTAGATTCTTTAACCTTTTATTACGTTAAAACGAGCTCGTTGAAGCTTCTATTGAGACCTCTAGATTTATTTTCTTCACCTTTGTACATCTAAGTCTAGAGATGTACATAATTGAAGCCCCCGAGGCTACTAAATGCATTCTAGACCTTTCATCGTATAGTTTTAGACTTACATCTCAAGAATCTTTCAGGAA
Organism: Dorcus parallelipipedus; assembly: GCA_958336345.1. NCBI lineage: Eukaryota > Metazoa > Arthropoda > Insecta > Coleoptera > Lucanidae > Dorcus > Dorcus parallelipipedus. The sequence continues at coordinate 40,835,906 of OY284480.1, read as the reverse complement.
ACGAGGCGACCGAAGCCTCTAGATTTATTTTCCTCACACTTTTGATTTGATCCTTTGAATTTAAAAAAGTCTAGAAGATGATATTACTGAGGCTACTAGATTTTTAGCGTCGAGCTCTCTCTCTCTCGCTGGGACCTCCAGATTTAAGTTTCTTTAGCATTTGATCTTCTAAGCCTAGAGGGATGGATAAAACGAAGACCCTGATGATTCATTTTTTTAGCCTTTTGACTTTGATTTGGACTTATAAATCCAGAAAAGTCTTGCTGAGGCCACTAGTTTCCTTTGGAACACTGAAACCTCTAGTTAGATTTCTACTTTTATTTTCTTACGCGTTTGAACCTCTAAGTCTAGAGAAGTCCATAATGAAGTCCATGAGGCTACTTAATTAGACTCTTCCGCTTTAGATTTTGTGTCTTGGTTTAACGTTAGACTTCTAACAGCTGTTGAAGCTTCCAAATTTATTCTGGATTCTTAAGCGTAACATCTTGAACTTTGAATCTGGAAAAGTTTCGAAAAAAGAATTTCCCGAGGCTTCTAGACTTAAAGTCTTTGCAGTTTAGTTTATTGTTGGACTCAGTAAAAACTGATGAGGCAACTGAATTCATTCCAGTAGCGTTTAAGCGTTTTGCCTTGGCCTTCTGAATCTAAAACAGTTTCAAAAGTGAGTTTGTTGGGGCTTCTGGATTTAAAAGCTTTGAGCTTAGGTTTAAATTTGGACTTCTAAAAGCTGCTGAGGCCCATTCTGGATTCTTAAGTGTTTCTGATTCCAGAAACGTTTCGAAAACGAATTCGCTTAGGCTTCCAGATTTAACCTCATGATACTTCTAGAGTGTTTGCGCTTTAGTTTAAAATTGGACTTCTAAAAACTGGTGAGGCTACTGAATTTATTCTAGTAGACTCTTAAACGTTTCACTTTGAACTTCTGAATCTAAAACAGTTTCAAAAGTTGGGCCTTCTAGATTTAAAGGCCTTCTATTTTGATTTAAATTTGGGCTTCTAAAAGCTGGTTTCTAAAAGCTGGTTTCGTTTTGGACTTCTGAATGCAGAAACGTTTAGAAAACGAATTCGCTTAGGCTTCTAGATTTAACCTCATGATACTTCTAAAGACTTTGCACTTTAGTTTAAGGTTGGACTTCTAAAAACTGGTGAGGCTACTGACTTTAGCGTTTTGCCGTGGGCTTTTGAAGCTAAACCAGTTTTAAAAGTGAGTTTGTTGAGGCTTCTAGATTTAAAGTCTTTGAACTTTGGTTTAAATTTGGACTTCTAAAAGCTGCTGAGGCTCATTCTGGATTCTTAAGTGTTTCGTTTTGGACTTCTGAATCGAGAAACATTTAGAAAACGAACTCGCGGAGGCTTCTAGATTTAAACTCATGGTACTGGTACGAGCTTATACACCTCAAGAAGTCTAAAAAGTGACGCTGCTGAGGCTGCTAGATTTTACATAGATTTCAGTTGACTTTTGTTGTTGGTTTGGACTTCTAAAATGGACAATCTTATATTTCAGGCTGCAGATATGATCAAGGACCTTCGCTCTGCCTTCCAAGACATCCTGTACGAGGCCGAGTGGATCGACGATGAGACAAGGGCGAACGCCCTCAAGAAATCAGACGCCATGATTACTCTCTTGGGTTACCCCGACTACGCCGAAGACAAGGACCTCCTCGACGAGTACTACTCTGACCTTGACGTTTGCACCTGGGATCATTTCGGGAACTCGCAAAGGGCGAGGGCTTTCAGGCAGGCCATCAACTTCGCCGAGGTCGACAACCCTCGCAATAGGGAGCTGTACGAGCATGAGTTTTTGAGTTGGCCTTAGATTTTTGTTTGCTTTTGTTTTTTGTTTTTAGGTGGAGTCTTTCTCCCCTTGAGGTGAACGCCTTCTATAATAGGGCAAACAATCGAATGCGTAAGTCTATCTTTTGTTCCTTCGTGTATGCGCTTTAACCTCTTTCTTTTCCTTCTGTTTCTTTTCTTTTTTCTTTTCATTTTTCTTTGGTTTTTTTAACAGCCGATTATAACTTACTTTCCTCTTTTACGCTGTATTCTTTTCATGATCTTTCTTTTCTTTTTTTTCTTTTCTTAATCGAATAGCCGAGTTCTGTTTTTTCTTTTTGTTTGCATTTACGCTTTATATTCTTTCCTGTCTCTTATTCTCTCTTTTTCTTTTGGTTCTCCTCTTTTAATTTCTCCTTTTTCTTTTCACAAGCGAATATGTAATTGTTTGTGACTTTCCTTGTCCTCTTTTTTTCGTTCTATTTTTTCACTTTTTTAATTTAGTTTTTTAATTCAGTCTTCTTTCCTCACTCTTGTACTTTTCTGAATGCATAAGTCTGCGCTATGTCTTCTTTGGTCTTTTTTCTCCTGTTTTCTTTGACTTTCTTTTTTTAAATTTAATCAGTTCCTCCTTCTCCTCATCGTTGACTACATTGACTGATACATGAATAAACATTATTATTATTATTATTATTATCGATTTCTTTCTTCTGCTTTTGTATTTTATGTCGCTTCTCCGAATGCGGTGTTTTCTTTAACTTTTCTTTTCCCCACTGTTCCCCTTTCTCTCAACTGTTGCATCTTTCTCCTTTTTTCCTTTGACTTTCGTCTTTTCCTTTCACAGTTGAAAGTGTAAATGTGTAACGTTTTGATTACCCTCTTTCTCCTCCTTCTCTATGATTTTTTAATTCTATATTACCTTTGCTTTCCTCTTTTCAGTTCTCTTGTGAATACATAAGTCTGCTCCATGTCTTCTTTGGCCTTTTTCCTCCTGTTTTCTTCCTTTTTCGTTGACTTTTCTTTTTTCCTATCTCGTTCTTTTGACAGTCGAACGAACCCTTTCTTTTTTTTTAATTTAATGACTTCCTCCCTCTCCTCATCAATTTCTTTCTTCTGCTTTTGTATTTTATTTCTTTTTTGTTTTTACTGCACTGCCGTGTCTTCTTTAACTTTTCTTTTCCCTACTCTATTACCCTTTCTCCTAACTGATTTATTTTGTTCTGTTGCGTCTTTCTCTTTTTTCCTTTGATTTTCCTCTTTTCTTTTCATTGTAGAAAGTGTAACGGTTTGATTATCCTCTTTCTCTTCCTTCTCTATGATTTTTTAATTCTGTTTTACTTTTGCTTTCCTCTTTTCCCCTGGTACTCCTCTTTTCAGTTCTCTTTTCCTTTCACAGTCGTCTTTTTTTGTCTTTCCCTTTTAACTCTCTATTCTCTTCCTTCTCATTGACTTCTTTAATTCCATTGTACGTTTACTGTCTATTTTCCTCCCGTTTTCTTTCTTTCTTTGGATTTCCTCTTTTTCTTTCTCTTTTCTATTCATAGTTGAAAGTGTAAATGAGTGATGTTTTGTCTCTAATCTCCTTTCATTTTCTTCCTTCTCTACGTTTTTTTTTTAAATTCTATTCTGCCGTTGCTTTCTCTTTTCCCCTTGTTTTGTTTTTCCTTTAGTTTTTCTCTCTATTTCCCCTTCAGAGTTGAAATGTCTTCTTTTTTGTCTTTCCTTTTTCCTTATTTCTTCTTTAATTCCATTTTAACTTTACTCTTTTTCTCCTGTTTACTATTCTTTGGCTTCCCTCGTATCCTTTTGTAGTCAAATGCATGACGTTTTTTCTTTGGCTTTTCTTTTCCCTCTCTTTTCCTCTTTCTTCTCCTTGATTTCGAAAGAGGAAACACAAACTTCTCCCTAGGGAACGAAGGAAGTGGAAAAAAAGAAGAAGAAAGAAGATTTAATGTAAAATAGTTCTGCTTTACTTTAATCTCGTTTCTTTTTGCTTTTTCCTGCTTCTTTTAATTTTTAAGGAGATTTTTCTCTTTCCGTTTCCTTTCACATGTAGGTTTTGCTGTTCATTGTATTTTCTCTTCCGCTTCTGCCTATTTCTTAAGTCTTTTCTCTTTTCCTTTTTTCAATGTCGTCTTCAATCCAAACTTTTGATATCTTCTGTTTCTTTGTCGTTTGCCCTTAAGGCTCTTGTCGCTGTTTCATTTCCGTTTCCCTTTTTCCTTCTCCTTCCCTTTTTTTTCTGCTCGTTGTTTCAGTCACTTCTCTTGGCTTTGTCTTTCTTTTCTGTTTTTTCTTCCTTGTTTCTCCCACGTGTTTTTTTAAATATTGACTTCTATCATCCTGAATCCAGTCTTCTTTGTCTTTTTCTTTTTACTTCCATTACTGCTTTCTTGCGTTTCATTTTTTGCTTCTTCTGTTGTCTGGTCACTTCTCTTTTCCTCTTGACCTTTTATCTTTTTTTTTAACGTTTGCCTTTTTCACAGATTTTCACAGTATTTTTCATCTATTTCATCTCTGTTTTCCTTCCTCCTTCCTTTTCCTTTTCTGCTTCTTTCTTCAGCCTCTCCTCTTCGCTTGCATCTTCCTTCCTTCCACTTTTCTTTCGTTCTTCTCTAGAAGTGCTTCCCGTCAGCATCTTGAATCCAGTCTTGCCTTTAACGGTCTAGTCGCTCTTTCATTTCCGTTTCCCTTTCCCCTTTTGCCTCCTTCCCTTTTTTCTCCTGGTTGTTTAAGCCACTTTTCTTGGCTTTGCGTTTCTTCTTTGTCTTTCTCTTTTTATTTCCTTTCCTGGATTCATTTTTTGCTTTTCCTGTTCGCTTTCCACTTCTCCTTTCCTCTTCACGTTTCATCTTCAAACCCAAGTTTCATTTTTGACTTTTGCCTCCAACGATTTTTTCATCTATTTCATATCTGTTACCTTTTCTTTTCTACTTCTTTCTTCAGTCTCTCCTCTTCGCTTACGTCTCTTTTCCTTTCACTTTTCTCTTGTTATTGACTTCTCTTTCAGTGCTTCCCGTCAGCATCTTAAACCCAGTCTTCTTCAGCGGAAATATAAGGTAACGACGTAACTCACCGATTCGTACAGCCGAAGACGTCATTGTTTTTTTTTTTGTTTAGCGTCCTGGATTACGGCCGAATCGGAGCCATCATCGGGCACGAGATAACACACGGTTTCGACAACCAGGGCAGAAGCTACAACGAGGAGGGTTCGATGATAAACCCTGGATGGTGGACGGCGGAGGCGCTGGCGGCGTTCCTGGAACGCACCCAGTGTTTCCTCGACCAGTACTCCAACTATTTAATAGAAGAAATCGGGCAATATGTAAGTGGCCTCAAATTTGCTCACCCCCCCTCTCAAATGTAACCATCTGAAACAGGTGAATGCGTCGAGTACTCTGAACGAAAACCTCGCCGATAACGGCGGACTAAGGCAAGCCTACAAGGCCTTCCAGAAGCTCAAGCAGAGGTCGCCAAAAATCCAAACCGTCAAGAATTTCACCCCCGAGCAACTGTTTTTCGTGGGTTTCGGAACGGTAAGTCACTCTTCAAGTCGTGGCGTAACTTGACGTGACGTAATTTGGGTAGATGTGGTGCATGGCCGAGACCGAGTACTACCTCGAGCAGATCCACACGAAAAACGTGTACCCGCCCGGACGTTACAGGGTGATCGGTTCAGTGTCGAACATGAAGGAATTCGCCGAGGCCTTCAACTGCCCCGTTGGTAGCAGGATGAATCCCGTCAATAAATGCGTTTTGTGGTGATGGTTGTCGCCCGGTTCTTAGTAATAGTTGTCGATTGTTTTGAGAAAACAATAAATTAGTACTAGTTGTTGCGTGTTTCTCTCGGAATTGAGCAAAAACCTCGTTTTTCGTTGTTTAAAGCCGGTGACACACGCCCGCAAGTCGATTGTCCGACGAGTCTCGACGCGGTAGTCGCGTGCGTCACCGGCCCAATTAACTCGGTGCGTGGCAATTAACGCCTGGGAAAGTTCGTTCGTTAAGTCGAGGAAGTCGCCGTCTTGTCGCCGGTTCCTTTGCCTTCTTTTTTTTTATATACAACGTTTATTTGCGTAATACCTTCGGACTTTCATCGAAATACGCATCGATTCTTGCGAGGTTTTCAAAGTGAAAAATATCTTTCGTTTTTTTTTTTAATTCGTGAAGAAGAAGAAAAATCCTATTTATCATAATAGCCATTTCAAGGTCATGGGCCTTAGCGAGAAGCTTCTTTAAATCTAAAGCATTTAAGCTCTCAATAAAACAAAATGTGACATAAAATAATTGAATAATTTGTCCTTGAAATTCGTTCATGTGAACAATGTCATATCGTCATGTTTTTTACCTTTTCAATAGTAGAACTATTCTGAATCTCAAGGTCACACCTAGTGACATTCTTGAAGAATTCGTTTCGATCTTAATTAATTAAATCCTCCTCAGCTAACGACGCAAAAATTGTTAAAAAAAACATACTGACGTCAGATGGTTTCTATTTATTGTCATTTCTATTCAAAGACTCCATTGATTCTACTGCTTGATTCAACTTGGCTAACTCGGTCAGTTTTTCGCGTGAGAGGTGTAGTGTCCTTTGAAAAAGTTTAATATAAATAGTAATGTTGTTATAGCAACGACACAAAATAAGGCTACGAACATGTATGTAGTTTAGTGAGTCTTATTAGCATTTCATTGTAATACTTTGTTAAATATTAATAAAGTCTATAATAAGAAGAATAGATTGATTGGTTGGTCTTCGTGGAATATAACATTTGGCGACGAGGATGAAGTACCAAGTAAGAAAAGGGCAAGTAAAAATAGCGAACGACGTTAACGTCAGAAATAATTTAAAAAATTAAACAAAGTCATTGGTCATTGGACAAGATTAATTTGTGGTGAAACTTCATCATTTAATCAAGAAAATGGCTCAAAATCTGCAATGCATCGGTAGTATTGAACCGTTTGACATAAAAGGAGAGTTTAAGCAGTATTTGCAACGTTTGGAGCAATTTTTTGTATTGAATAATACTCAAAACAATAAAAAGAGAGCAATGTTCATAACATTGATGGGGGCACCAACATATAATATTCTCTCTAATTTAGTAACCCCATCAGAACCTACTGATAAAACTTTCGAAGAAATAAAGCAAGTTTTACTTGATTATTTTGTACCGAAGAAAGTTATAATTAAACAAACGAAATCAAGCTGCAGAAGAAAGTGTTACAGATTATGTCATTGTATTAAAAAAACTTGCATCAACATGTGAGTACGGTGCTTTTCTGAATGAAGCTATCAGAGATAAATTTGTCGCAGGATTAAAGTCAGAAGCCATTCAACAGAAATTATTAACAATGCAAAACTTGACTTTGGAAACGGCGATTCAAATTGCTAAGGCAATGGAGTTAGCTAACATGGAATTAAAAGAAATTCAACCAGGCAGTATGAATAAGGTGTCTTATATGAAGTCGAAACTTAATCAAAAACAGAACCTGTCAAAAGGAAATTATCAAGAAAAGTCAAACTTCGAAAGATGTTTTAGATGTGGAAGAGGACATATTGAAAGTTCGTGTCCAGCTGTTGATTGGATTTGCTTCAAATGTCAAAAAAAAGGACATACTTCAAGGGTATGCGAGGTAAAACAGTGCTAAAGCAAGGTCAACGGATTGGCGGCAGTACCGGAGCTACAGGTCGCAAATTTGTGAAAGCAGTTGAAGACTTTGAAGATCGTGACCAAAATGAAAAGCCATCAAGGAAGCACCAATACCTAAAAATGTAACTCAACTAAAAGCATTTTTAGGACTCTTAAACTTCTATGGTAAATTTATTAAAAATTTATCTAGTATTGCGAAACCATTGTATCAATTACTTGAAAAGAATACATCTTTTCATTGGACAAAGAAACATTTGAATGCAAAAATCAACTTAGTAGTGATTCTGTTTTAACATTATATAATCCGAAGAACGACATTATATTAACAACTGATGCTTCAGCATATGGAGTTGGCGCTGTGCTTAGTCAAGTTGATAATGGAATAGAAAGACCAGTCATGTTTGCTTCGTCTACTCTAAATAAAGCTGAACAGAATTATGCTCAGATTCAAAAAGAAGCTTTAGCTATAATTTTTGGTGTAAAAAAATTTCATAAGTTTCTTTATGGCAGAAATTTTTCTATAAGAACCGATCATAAGCCTTTAGAAACAATTTTTGGTAATAATAAAGCAATACCTACATTAACTCATGCACGTATACAGCGTTGGGCATTAATTTTATCGGCTTATGATTATGATATAATGTACAAGAAAGGAAATGAAATATATAATGCGGATGCTCTCTCACGGTTACCTTTAAAGGATTCTACAGAAGATGAAATATTAAGTTTTAATACGGAAGATTATTTACCAATTTTACCTCAAGAAGTAGCTAAAGAAACACATAAAGATCCTATTTTAAGTAAAATCTTTGAAATGGTAAAATTTGGATTTCCAACAAGTTGCGAAGAAATAATATTTAAACCCTATTTTAAAAGACGTTTAGAATTAAGTATCGAGTCTAATTGTTTAACTTTGGGAAACAGGTTAATAGTTCCAAATAGTTTGAAAGCAAGAATTTTAGAAATGTTACACATCAATCATCCAGGGATAGTTAGAATGAAATCTTTAGCGAGAGCGGAATTTTGGTGGCCTAAGATGGATAAAGACTTAGAAGAAACTGTAAAAAATTGTAAGTCTTGTCAACATTTTGGTAATAGAAATCGCAATTATTCATTACACGCTTGGCCGAAATTTGAAAGAAATTGGAACCGAATTCACATAGATTTTTTTAAATTGGCTAACGTTGAGTTCCTACTTTTAATTGATAGCACTACTAAATGGATTGATGTGTATTCCATGAAGAAAATGACAGGAGAACAAACTATTACTAAACTAAGACAATCTTTTGCCATATTCGGTTTACCGCAGTATTTGGTTGCTGATAATGGACCACCATTTGATAGTACAGCTTTGCAAACATTCTGTATAAGTAATGGCATTACTCTTATTAATACACCGCCTTATCATCCTGAATTGAATGGTTTAGCTGAACGAGGAGTACGAACCATAAAAGATGCTGTAAAAAAAATCACTTCATGAAGATCTTATTAACAAAAAGCACAGGTCGTTAGATCAAATAATATCGAATTTTGTTTTTGGGTATCGAAATACTCCAACTACTGTTACAAGCAAATCTCCTGCAGAAATGATGCTAAAACAAAATCCTAGAACTTTACTAAATATGATAAAACCAACCTTCAATTTTAGGAAGGGTGAAGAAATGAAGAAACAATTTTATAAATCAAAGGAAAAGTTCTTTACCATTGGACAAAATGTATTAACGTATAATATAGTACATAAACTTTGGATACCAGGAAAGATAATTAGACTGATAAGTTTTTGCACTTATCTTGTAAAGATAGGGGAAAAAGTAAAATTGGTTCATGCAGACTTTATTAAGAATTGTCATTATTCTATAGAATCAACACCTTCAACACCTTTGCCCGAGATTATACCAGCTGTATCTACTACACCAATAATTAAAGAAAAAGAAATTCACGCAGATAATAGTGAAGAACAAAAACAAACATTTCAATCAACCGATTTATCTATACCTTCTTTTACTCAATCAGATAATAAAACTGAAAATATACCAGACTTAAGAAGATCTCAGAGAAATAGAAAACCAGTCATTAGATTGAAATATTGAAAATATAATTATTACATATTACATATTATTGCTTTTACATTACTCCCATAACTTTGCATTACTTTTCATAGTTAGTGGAGAGGAGTGTAGTGTCCTTTGAAAAAGTTTAATATAAATAGTAATGTTGTTATAGCAACGACACAAAATAAGGCTACGAACATGTATGTAGTTTAGTGAGTCTTATTAGCATTTCATTGTAATACTTTGTTAAATATTAATAAAGTCTATAATAAGAAGAGTAGATTGATTGGTTGGTCTTCGTGGAATATAACAAGAGGGGCTCAGATTGATCTTCTGTTTTTTTGAGTTCCTGAGTTGAATCGAGAGTCTATTAATAAATAATTCTACTCATTGATGTAGTTTGCTAGCTATGTTTTTCTGAGAAGTCTGCGAAGCTTGGGATGTGAGGCAACGCCAAAAAAAATCGATCGAGAATGGCTTTTAACAAAATATATTCTTAATTTGTATTTATTTAACGTTTCGCGGCTAGTCGTGACTGTTATGCATTGCATTTGCTCACGTCGTACTTGAGATCAGGGCTGCCAACCGTGTCTTGAAACTTTACCCTTCTATTTGATCACATTTTCAAATTTTCAAGATTTTTTTCTTTGAAACAGTTGGCTATTTGTGTTGTCCTTGTCTTACGTGACGCATCATTCGATCACGTCATGGTCGAAATCAGGGCTACCAATTGTCCCGTACGTGCTGAAATTAATTTTGAAAATATTAATGTTGATTTTCTTTAAAGAAAATACTCCTATATGTTTTGATGCGTTCTTTTGTGTAAATTGATCACGTGACTTGGCATCATTCGATTACTTCATAGTTGAAATCAGGGCTGCCAATTACCATGTACAGGTTTGAATTAATTTTGAAAATATTTTGGTTTTTACAAATGAAAAAGAATTGTGCCATGTTCTTTGTCCCATGAATTTGGCACTATTCGATCACTCAATAGTTGAAATCCGGGTTACCAATTGCCCTGTATGTGCTGTAATTAATTTTTAAAACATGGAAGTTTGTTCTTAAGAAAAGACCAAAACAAATATTTCTTTATGTGTGAATTGATCATGTGACTTTGGCCACCAAAAAGATCACTTCATGGTTCAAATCAGGGCTGCCAATTACCCTCGTACAGGTTTGAATTGATTTTGGAAATATTTTGGTTGTTTTCAAGAAATATTTTTGTTCCATGTTTTCTCGTTGGGAATTGATCACATGACTTTGACGCTCTTCCGATCACATCGTAGTTGCAATCAGGGCTACCAACTGCCCCGTGTATTCTTGCAAGCTTGCCGCCTTGTTGACGGTTTTTACCAATTTTTCAATTTTAGAAAGATTTTCTCATGTGTAAATTGATCACGTAATCCGATCACATCACGGTTGCAATCACGACTGCCAACGGCCCCGTATATTCTTGAAACATTGAATTGTTTTACTAACTCTTCAATTCTGAAAATATTTTGGTTCTTTCCAAAACATTGTGTCGTGTTCTCGTTTGTACAAAAATTGATCACGAGACCTTTTGGCCATCAACCGATCACGTCATCAGAGCTACCAACTACCAACTGTTTTTGATTCTGATTCCTTTCTCTTATTTTCAGAATAATCTAATTCCATTGAAAACAATCGTTTCGTTTTCCTTTTAATCACTTCCCCAGGTTTTCAATTTTATTTTCAAAATTTTGACTGCAGTGGATTCCTCGAGCAACAGGTGTTTCGGCCCTATTTGGGGCCTCGTCAGCAGAAGAGGAATTCGAGGTCAAAAAGCGATCGCAGGATGTCGCGATTTAAATTTTTCATTACTTTTTTTTTTCGTTAAGAAATGTACATATATTTAGGTTAGTAATAATGTTAGATTTATTTATTTGTGGAAGTAGCAGAAAAAAAAATTCACCGACCTACTTGGTGCATCTCCTCTTTACGCGTCTCAGTTTCAGAAATACCCTGTATATGCGCAATTAAAAATAACATTCGCCAGGTCATTACTTTAACGATCGTCGACTCGTTCTACTGCAAATTTGTTTATACATTCGCTCCTAGGCACTTTAGGTTGTTATACTATTATTCGGAGTGGGGGGGGGGGTTATGCGTCTCCAACTAACTACTTTGATATACGAAAGGTTAAGTTTTAGCTGTTGCGGTTTAAATACTGATCTCTTTTTCTTTTATTTTCTAAATTTCTACAAAATTAAAAAACTGCATTTTATATCGATTCAAGCAGCGCCATCTCTTGGCTGCTAAGAAAAACTTGTTTTAAATGTTCTAGATTAAATACTGCTCTCTTTTTTTTCAAATTTTTGAAGCTTTACAAAATTAAGGACAAGCAATATTTAATATCGATTCATGTAACGCCATCTCTTGACTGGTAAGAAAAAATGTTTTAAGTTGCAGTGTAAATACTGGCCTTTTCTTTTGATTTGATAGTTCTGGACCATACGAATCGACGTTTCTATTCGATGAGAAATTCGTGATTTTTGCCTCATGCACAACTCAACTGCCACCAGTTCTATCAACTGTCGATTCTACTCAATGACAGAATAGTGCTGAACATAACGGAAACAGTGTTCGATTCGTTCGATAATATTAGAAATAGAGAAGCTGTAGACTTCGTAATACAATCGCTCTTTTTCTGCTTATTGTCCTTTCTCTCGAACAAAAATCTAGACTTTACTTACTTAAAAGCAAAGTCTGGTAAATTAATAGCTCAACTAAGCTCAATAGAATTATCTTTGAGTAGAAGCAGTGGCAGGTAAGTTTTAAATGTGACAAAATGTACAGATTTTTCTTTTCTTTTGCGTAGAATAAGCAGAGTTCTTTTTAAATAGAATCAGAAATTAAGAAGCTGGAAGCTGTCAAAAAATAGAATTCGTAATCTACTTTATTTTAATTTAATTAATTCATTAATTCTACTCGTCGTTATTTTTCTTCAGCTACTACTACTAAAAGTAATGTCAGAAAAAATGACAGTTTGTAATTTACAGATTTTTTGACTGAATAGAAACGTCGTTTCGTAAAACCAATAGAACCAGCAAAGCAGCCAGCCATTAAGTAGAATTAGAAGTGCAGAAGCAGCTGTCAGAAAATAGAATACGTAATCTACTTTATTCCAATTTAATTAATTGATTAGTTCTACTCGTTGTCCTTTCTCTTCTCTTTGCTAAACGCAAAGCCGAAAAAAATTGATGGCTTTCTATTAACTTCAATAGTTCAACTACCTTTGAGTAAAATCAGCGAAAAAAATTGATGGTTTTCTATTAAGTTCAATAGTTCAACTACCTTTGAGTAAAATCAGCACTGGCAGTTATGTTTTAAATGCGATGAAAGTTACATATTTTTCACCGAATAGAATCAGTAGAATATTTTACGCTAGTTTGACTAATTAATTTTTTCCTAAAGTGAAAAAGAATCTTGCTTTCCGTTAGTTGAAAACCCCAATAAATCTACCAGCTGTGCATTCTACTTAGTAACAGGTGTAACCTTGAAACGTTCACAGCTTTAAACGGCTACTCTACTCGTTGACAGCTCAATAGAAGCTGATTGATTCTACTCTACAATGGCTCAAAACAATTCAGTGTAGCTATCATTGATTAGAATCAACCTTTTTGAGTCTACTGCGTTGTGGAATTAATTAGTATTCGATAGTAGTTGTGGCAGTTTCAAGGTCACATCTAGGATTTAGGCTTTTCATAATTCAAAAGAAAGAACAGTACTAGTTACTAGTTTCAAGGTCAAATAATATCCTAAAATGAAAAAGAATTTTACTTTCCGTTAGAAGAAAAGCCCAATAAATTTTACTAGCTGTGCATTCCACTTAATAACAGGTGTGACCTTGAAATGTTTACAGCTTCAATTGATTACTCATTCTATTCGATGACAGCTCAATAGAAGCTAATTGATTCCACCCTACAATAGATCAATACAACTCAATGGGGGTATTGTTACGGTATAAATCGAAACAAGGGGCATAGCTTAAATATTATATTAGAAATATGACTAGACAAACATTAATTATACAAATATAACTTACTCACATCCTTAATTCACAACACAAATCAAAGTACAAGAAGTTACACGCTGTATTGACAGCTGATTATAATCTTATCTCTTTATGCAGATCGAGGGGTTTTTATAGGAAGTGCAACTCGAGCAATTCCGAATTCTAACGAAACCGGAAAGGTACGACAGATTACGAGATGATTTTAATTCGTTCCAACGTGTTCAAGGTTTTCCACCTGCAGGTGTCAAGGTTCCGTTGTTTACGTTGACGAGTTGCATTTTTCTCTTATCTCAAGTTTGCTAAATAAATCCAATGCATGAATTTACTTGCATCTTGTCACAGTATCATTGAATAGAATCAACTTTTTTTGAGCCTATTGAGTTGTAGAATCAGAAGTCGATAGTAGTTGTGGAAATTTCAAGGTCACACCTAGGAATTGGGCTTTTCATAATTCAAAGGAAAGAACTGTACTAAGATAGGAAGTCGGGGCAGTTTCAAGGTCACACATTCAGACCACCTTTAATGAAAGCCCAATAATTTCTACCAGCTTGGGCATTCTACTTAACAATGGGTGTGATCTTGAAACTCTTACAGCTTCAATCGAGTACTGATTCTACTCGACGGCAGCTCAATACAAGCTGATTGATTCGACTCTACAATAGATCAATACAATTCAATGGAGCTATCATTGAATAGAATCAGCCTTTTTGAGTCTGTCGAGTTGTGGAATCGGAAGTCGCTAGTAGCTGTGACAGTTTCAAGGTCACACCTAGAAATCAGACTTTTCATAATTCAAAAAGAAGAACTGTATAAATTTCAAGGTAAAATATTATCATACTTTTAAATGGTTTTAAAACTCCACAGAACTATTATTTAATAGAATCAACTTTAAATGGAATCAGTCTCTGTTGAGTTGTAGCATAAGATATGAGTCGGAGCAATTCATTCAAATTACTTAAAAGAAAAATCAAGGACAAATGGTATGGTACTTTTTAATGGTTTTAAAACTCGACAGAGCTACTATTGAATAGAATCGGCTTCTCTTTGAGTAGAATCAGTCTCTTTTGAGTTGTAGAATGAGGTAGGATTCGGGGCAGTTTCAAGGTCACACATTCAGACCTTTAATTACTTAAAAGAAAAATCAAGGACAAATAGTATGGTACTTTTTAATGGTTTTAAAATTCGACAGAGCTACTATTGAATAGAATCGGCTTCTCTTTGAGTAGAATCAGTCTCTATTGAGTTGTAGAACGAGGTAGGATTCGTGTCAGTTTCAAGGTCACACATTCAAACCTTTAATTACTTAAAAGAAAAATCAAGGACAAATAATATTGGCTTTAAAACTCTACAGATCTACTATTGAGTAGAATCTGCTTGTCTTTGAGTAGAATTAGTCTCTATCGAGTTGTAGAATAAGGTAGAAGTCGGGGCAGTTTCAAGGTCACACGTTCAGACCTTTAATTACTCAAGAGAAAGGTCAAGGTCAAATAATATCGCACTTTTAAATGGTTTTTAAACTCTACAGGGATCCTGTTGAATAGAATCAACTTGTCTTTGAGTAGAATCAGTCTCTATTGAGTTGTAGAATAAGATAGAAGTCGGGACACTTTCAAGGTCACACATTCAGATCTTTAGTTACTCAAATGAAAGATCAAGGTCAAAAGATGTCACACTTTTAAATGGTTTTAAAACTCCACAGAGTTACCATTGAATAGAATCAACTTGCTTGTAGTAGAGTCAGTCTCTATTGAGTTGAAGAATAAGGTAGAAGTCGGGGGAGTTTCAAGGTCACACGTTCAGACCTTTAATTACTCAAGAGAAAGGTCAAGGTCAAATAATATCGCACTTTTAAATGGTTTTTAAACTCTACAGAGATTCTGTTGAATAGAATCAACTTGTCTTTGAGTAGAATCAGTCTCTATTGAGTTGTAGAATAAGATAGAAGTCGAGACACTTTCAAGGTCACACATTCAGATCTTTAATTACTCAAAAGAAAGGTCAAGGTCAAAAGATGTCGCACTTTTAAATGGTTTTAAAACTCCACAGAGCTACCATTGAATAGAATCAACTTGCTTGTAGTAGAGTCAGTCTCTATTGAGTTGAAGGATAAGGTAGAAGTCGGGGGAGTTTCAAGGTCACACATTCAGGCCTTTAATTATTCAAATTGTTTTCTTCTTAAAGGATTTTAATACACAACAGGTTATTATTGAGTAGAATCAGCCTCTATTGGGTTGTGATTGAGTAAGTAGATATACTATGCCGGTTCTGGACCAATTTCCCATAAGATTTAACACAGGCCTCGAGATTGCAATTTTTGCGGGGATCGTGGTCAGGGGGGGTGAGGTGAGAAGGGGGAGCGGGGTCGCGCGCAAGCGGCAGCAGAAGCGAGACGTGAGCAAGCTGGAGCGAGAGGGGGGACGCGGCAGTAGATATCTAGACTCGCGACCTTGGTACATTTTTGGGCGTAGTTACATATATCATATGTATTAAATAGCGCGTCGACTTATGACCAGCGCTAATAGATGTTTATTTCAAGATAACGAATTTTTTTCCTCCAGCCAGAGAGAGAGATTTGAACCCGTTCCTCGACGTTCGTGAGGCGTCCACCTAAGCCGCTCGGCCGTTCAGTCAGTTGTTCGATATGTGTAATATTAACGACGCGCGCGGTGAATGATATCCTTTTTCGAACTCGTTCGTGAGCCGTCCACCTAAGCCACCGCTCGACCGTTGGGATCAATTGCTCGTATCAGTTCGAGATGTGTAATAAGATGAACGCGTGGGCGGTTTCAGGAATGTTAATACTTGTCGAGACGTGTTAGCAGATAGCAACACTCGCGACCACGCGATTAATCGAGAATGAAATTTAGGAAACGGAAGTCGTTTCAGTACACATCATGAATCAAATTTTCTTTCAAACCGTTTTAGGAATCACTATACTACTTAACTGTTTCAAACTGAACATAAAATTGCAAACGCGCTGTAAATATCTGAGAAACGAAAACTGTGAAGCAATTAATTTGCTAAATTTCATTCTCGGTTAATCGAATGTGAAGATTTGGTTGATTCATTTTCTAATACATTTTTTTTTTAAACTCCATATACGTTTTCGGTTTAGACATCTTATGCATTAAATACCGCCGCGACCTTAATTATAATTTTTTACCTGGCGCACTTCCGCATGCTAAAGTCGAAGAAGAGTCGCACTAGAGTTATCGTACGTAACTCAAAACGTTTATGCAACGAAACGAAATATTCTCGTAAATCCATTTCAATGTTTAATAATAATCTAATTTTAAAATTATGTTTATAACTAAGCTAATAATTTTTTACATTAACGAGCTGAAAAAAAAAGACCAATTCTAGTGACTTGAAATAAGATAATAAATTTTGTACTTACTTATATTTTTAATATTTCTCAAATTCAAGGTCATAAGCCGGCTGCGGTTTACTGGCTAATTTCACCAATCCTTTGTAAATCAAGCCGCATTGTGAAGACAACACGTCACCTATCTTATCTTCGGGTATGGCTTTGTTAAATCGACGAGGCAGAAACACGACAAACTCTTGATCGAGTTCCGCCAGCAATGATTCTCCAAATTTCGTTTTTACATATTTTAAATCGGACAACGGATACTTGCGGTTGATTTCCAGCTCCGACAACTTCTTAATAGGTAATGATTTTAACGAAGTAGCACTATTTATATTCGAAATGGTATCCATAATTAACGCTCACAGAGAAAACGTAAAATGAACTCTTTTCTGTAGAGACAGATGATGCAAACTAAAGTGCTGTGCTGCAGTTCGCAGCGCATTTTTCTTATCAGTAAATTGTAATGCATTGAGTAATCTACGTGTGCGCATTAGATTTAAAATTAAAAATACAGGATGTTTCATAACTCGCGGTGTAGAATTAAGGAACGTATACGGGGTGATAAAAAAAAGTTAAATATTTATTTTAACTGAGAATGAAATTAGAAATAGATACAATGAAATTTATCAAATTAATTGCAAACGGAAGTCGTATCTTTCAAGCTGATTTAGGAATCACTACACTACTTAACTGTTTTCAAACTAATCATCTCGTATTTTTCATTCGTAGATGGTTCCAAGTCAATGAAATCTCCTTGATCTCTAATGCTTTGAATCTCTGCTAACAAACGAAGTTTAGCTGGAGACATTTTCACCTTTGCATACGTTTAGAAACTGAAGAAAATAATGTGTTTCCATTAACTTTTATTCTTGGTAAGACTTTATAAACAAATACCTTTTATCTCTAATTCTTTGAATCTCTGCTAACAAACTGAATAAAATATCTACATCTATACATGTTAAGACTTGTTGAACAGATAAATTAAAGTTTTAATTATGCTAATTCTGAACATCCTACATGTTCACAGATTTTCTGTGATTTGTTTTAATTAAACAGGGTCAATCCTTTTATACAGGGTACAGTTTAAGCTGTTCGAAAAGTTACATATACAAGAGATGTAGACAGAATAACAGATATTTTTTAACTACTACATTTATGATTTTAATTTGCGCGCGCTTCAACCTTGAATGCATAAACGTTTTGATAATAGCGTTTAATCGCATGTGTTTAACCTTGATTCATTTCACTGCTCTCTCTACTGCCAGAGAATTTTATTGCACACTAATGTAATTGACCTTAAGGCTTTTAATTCCTTACCACTGAAAATCAAAAGTATAATATAATATAAACAAATTTGAAAGTTTATTAAAGCAATACTAGATACACAAATGTCTATATTCATATAAACATTTTTTCGAATGATCTCTTGTTTGAATTGAATTAAATGTATCGGTGTTCGTGAATGAACATAAAAATATTTTAACTTGCATCACCCCTACGCTGTATTTCTGTATGTTACTATTATTATCATTAAGTACTGTATTGATTGATTGATCTGTTGTAAACTAAAACTAAATGTTAAATGAGTAACGATTATGCTATCAGAATGTAGATGCAATCGAATTGAGCAAATTATATTGATTCTCGTTAGAAACGTTATCTGCTACTTCTTCGTTCAACAAAAATGCTTTAATAAAAATTATATTACATACCAATATACCAATAAAAATTAAATAACCAATTATAGTCGCACCTCTATAACTCGAAATTTACTGATGTCCTTGCACACTGTGTATAATTGAAATCTCTTTCTTTAACTAGACATTTCGAGTATACGTTTTTGGTTTAGCAGTTTGAAATTTATAGGGCAGCATAAATACACACAGCAGCTTCACTCTCCTTGGCGGGAAAATTCAATATTCCGGATGACTAATCTGTCACGTGACCTGTTAGAGCGCATTCGACTGAACGCACGGAGTGTTTCTTTTCTCACTCTTACATGCACTGAAACGCAGTCGCTCTCCCTCACACTTCTGCTCATCGCGTGCATTGAGCATTATATCGAATGCATCCTTAAATTGTATGAATATGATCAGTGGTGTCTCAGCACTTCTTTATTAAAACAAAACACATATAAATCATAAATTTTCATAAGACCGAACATAAAGTAACGTTCACCTCCGCCTTCACCGCGTATCCGCTAAGAATGGCGTATATCATAATGTTGTGCAATCGTCACTGCTCATACTGGCGGTAAAACACACCCACATAGGCGACCTCTACCTTAACAATCATTAGTTGGCGCGAAATTCAAAATTTCACATGTGGTGTCTCGTATAATTAACAGCATAATAGATCTATGCTTTCAAGCAGTGATCAGATAATTCAAATTAAAAATCTTGCCTTGTCAGGTTAAAGGTGTTGACAAACAGTTTCCATGCTGATTATGCTGTGTTTATAGGATAGCGAAACAAAGCGTTGTTGTTGTAAGTCATTACTACCTCTAAGCATTATCTCTGTTGTGATATCATATTTTGCAATGAAATAACTAAACAATTATCGAACGATTTTGAATTCATTTTTGCTGCTGCATTAGGTGTGAGTGAAAAAAAATATTTCTATAAAATTATCGTATCGATTAATCAAATTTATTTCTTAAGTGTGGTTAGTTAGTTTATCATAATCCATTATTTTAGTTTATATTAGAGGGTTTGGAATGATTCTACTGAATATAACCGAAATAAAGAAAAGAAAATAAAACTTACCAAACGATCATTGATAAATTTAATGTGAAATCTCATTATATTTATGTTACAATTAATACGTTTACAAACATAGTCTAAAAATCTAATTTATGTTACAATTAATACGTTTAAAAACATAGTCTAAAAATCTAACGAAACTACAATATATCCTTAAGTAATAATATGTATGGTATGGGGAATTTAGATATATGATAGAAAAGTGCGTAGGGGTGGATGGGGAATTGAAAAACAATTATCGTGGAAACTCAATCTTGGGGACATACTGTATATAGAAATAATTATGAAGTTAGATGATCTATACAAAAGATATCTCGAGATAGATGACACCCTGTATAAGGATGATGGTGTTGACAGCGTTAGATTCTATTAATTTCTCAGTATTATCAACTAACCTAGCATACAGACAATCAGATTGAGTAAAATGCTTATACAATTATCTAAACTAGTAAAAAAAAAGGAGCCTGGTATAGATTAGTACTTATCATACACTGAGAACCTTATAAGACTGCACATAGTAGTTATCAATGGAAGCATTATTAAATTATTATTTCCAAATTTATTTCATT
This sequence comes from Dorcus parallelipipedus, assembly GCA_958336345.1. Lineage (NCBI taxonomy): Eukaryota > Metazoa > Arthropoda > Insecta > Coleoptera > Lucanidae > Dorcus > Dorcus parallelipipedus. Next base: position 40,815,697 of record OY284480.1, on the reverse strand, counting down.
CACCATGGTTACCGTTTGCTGTTATTAATGACCCTACTGATTTTGAATTGTCAGATTGAATTAAATTGTTCTTTTAACTTATTGTAAAATAATGTATACAACCACCGAAAAAGTCGAAATGTACATATTATTCTCAAATACAACTTCGTTGAGAGAGGTCTCTGCATTATTTGCTGCCAAATTTCTGGATAGACAAATTTCCAGCTAAAAACATGCAATGAAATAAACCTTCCTTAAATACTTTCTATGTGCAGTTTAGATGATTCAGCATTGAAAATTGAGTAGTAACCATAGCAACGTAATGTTAAAGCGTCTATATGCAATTTTATATAACTCAGATATGTATTATCTGATGATGTAATTTTCATCTATGTGCAGCGTTACAAGATTCTCACTGTATCAGTTTCCACGCTTCGACCGATTACGACCGATTTTGTTTACATCAACATAATAGTATGTTTTAAATTGCGAACAATAATTAATACTATCTGCTTATAAAAGCCGTTTTGTTTATAAGTTTATAATGTGTAGCTAGAATCTGAAGCGTCATTACCTTTAAGTTAATATTTTTGAGCAACGACCTCATCCGTAAAAGCAAAACGCTTTAACTTTGTATTGAAGTATACATATTTGGACTACGGTCTTGTGCATATAATCTATTCCATAAAATTTATTATATATAGAATTTTAAACAGTGTGTCCATGGATTTTCCGCAACTGTTGAATGACATTATTCAATGCAATCCCCTCCCACCTCTCAGCACTTAAAAAATAAGTTTAATTAATCACATTGGCAATTCCGGCTAAAGGTTTGGTCACACTGGCTCCAGATTCAACAGAACTTGTACGGCAGAACAATACAATAGCACTTCATTATTGTATTGCTGAATTAGGAAGAACTCTGTTTTCCTGACATATCCCTGTTTTGGTTTTATATTATGTGTGCCAAAAAGGCTGCCTGTCAAATACTAGTATGATTACTTTATCGTAATCTATTATTTTTGTGTATATTAGGATACATTTTCGTAGGAATCAAACATTTTATTAGAGGGTTTGGAATGATTCTACCGAATATGTCCAAAATAATAAATAAATTTCTTTGTTTTGTTCGGTTATCTGACGTAGTCGGCAGTATACTCCAGTTCATTACGATCCTACTGTGACCGTATACATTTGTTAATATGAAGTTGTTTTTAAATTGATTTTTAATATTGGAGCCAGTGTGACCAACCCTTTAAGACGATAATTCTAAATGTAATTTGAACTTAGACAATTTTGAGAGTAAAGTAAGCATGTTTTTAAATTTAAAACCATAAACGCAGCATTTTGCTAATTTTTTATCTTATAGTTTTTAAATAAATCTGCTGCTACAATGTGCCCGATCATTGATCCTTATGAAAATATTAAAACTGTTTGATTCCTGAAATAAAATTATATACAGCTTTTCTAATAACAGATGCTATATTTTTAACGAAGATGAAAGCGTATGAATAGATCAGTAGCAAAATGTGTATGTATGTGTGTCACACTGTAAGATCTGAAAAACTGTAAGGTAACAGTACTAGTGGATAATAAATAAACAGAGTGATGTCAAGGTCAACGTAAGGTAAGTGCAGAGCTGTTATCAGTCAGGCGTAACCATAAGTGTCTCTTCCAGCCTCAGGAACAGAAACGCATGACTTACATAAATAAATAATAATATGCCATTAAAACAGGGAGTTTAGATATATGGTAGAAAAGTGCGCAGAGGAGCATTGGGGAATACATTGAATAACAATTTTCGTGGAAACTCAATCTGGGGACATACTGTATATGGAAATAATTATCAAGTTAGATGATACAGTAAATACAAAAAGATACCTCAAGATAGTTGACACCCTGTTTAAGGATGATGGCGTTGACAGCGTTAGATTCTATTACTCTATCAGTATTATCGACTAACCGAGCATACAGACAATCAGATTGAGTAAAATACCTATATAATTATCTAAAGTAGTAAAAAAATTTTTTTTTTCAAGCTGATTTGGGGAATGTATGCACTTCTAAAAAAAACATACCTGGTATAGATAGTACTTATCATATATGCTTCCACGTCTCAACCGATTAAATTGCTTTTGTTTACACCAACATAATAGTCTGTTTAGACCCTACGTAAAATTAAATAGGAACTTAAATCAGTAGATGTGCTATTAACGTTCAATGTCACTTCTATATGGAAATTTTACATGGATGTATGAAACTCGCATGTGTGCTTGCCTACCATCACTTTTGCTATTATACTGCTCTCTGTCACATCTATAAACTGCTACCTGATTTACCTGTTATTTTATAAACTGCTATCTGTTTTATCTGTTATTTTATAAACTGCTACCTGTTATTTTATAAACTGTTACCTGATTTACCTGTTATTTTATAAACTGCACCTGTTTTTACCAGTACACCGAAGAATCGCTCGAAGTACAAAGTCCCTAAAGTCTAAGCTTCACCGAGACGGATATTCATTCAAATAATTCTTGATAAAAAAAAGTCTTAAGCTTTTGGT